>OZ002744.1:45470002-46670002 GCA_963924295.1 Dioctria rufipes | reverse complement strand
CGAATCCTTATTCAAATATCTCAGCTCTTTATTTCTTGAGGTCAAAAGTTTGTCACGAAAAACCTTTTCCCATGCATTCAACTTAATAAGTTTAATCCCCAGAAATATATCGTTGGTTCGTTTCAGGCGCTCATCCGTACATTCCTGCATAAAACATCGCCACCGGACAATAACAAAGACAACAAAAAAAAGAAAAAAAAAGGAAAATTAAACCATTTACCTTCTACCTATAGAAAGAGCAATTAAACACAACGACAAATGTGCATATCTTACCGCTGCTATTTCCGAATTGTTGGACATTGCTTTACCAATTAGAAATTGTAGTGGGGTCATCGTTAGGATACACACGAACGAACCAATAATAGCACTTATACCCAATTTTAGATACAGCAAGTACATAACAAGTCCAATCTGCAAATTTAACACCGTTAGTGTTTTACAAGATTCTCTCGGCTAATGCTCTTCTATATGTACAAATCCGTACAGTATAGGAAAACTGGGAACGGGATAGGAAGAGAAAGTATTTAAATTAATTATAGTTCTAAGGAACCATTGCCGCCACACATTTGTGAACTAATTGAATTATGAAACGAGAGAAATTTTGACAGGTCAAACCAATAGACACATTCTAAAAGTTATCAGAAGTACGTTAGAGTAAGTACACACAAGTAAGTAAGTATAGTAGCCCAAATCTAAAGATAAAACTTTGATGGAACTCAATGAAAAGTTTTCTGTATACCGAGAATCGATCCAATAGTCGAGAGCACTTGGAAATTAATTTATGCTCATTAATTACTAAAGCTATAGTGAGACCATATAGAAGAGCACTCATAGATTTATCTTGGACACCCGGAATGGAACATGGGGTCTAATTTGTGATATGATTGCTAAGCTCAATATATGTATGTAGTACTACTACGATGAGTATGGGTAGACAAATACTCGATTTATTTGTATTCCATATATTCTGCCTTACCTTCAATGGTATTGCCCATACATAGTGAGCTATCCAAAAAAATGACATGATATTAAGTGCATCCTCTGACATAAGATTTGTGATAGCACCAGCATCTTTAACACAACCTCCAGATGGCTTCTGGGAAGAAGTATGAGATGTTTGAATAGTATGGCTTTTATTTCCATCTCCTCCTGCTGCTGCTGCTGCTGCTGCTGCTGCTGATGTTGCTGCTGACGCTGAAGTTGCTGCCGCCTCTATAACTAAACAGCTTGAGCTTAGTAACAATGTTTTGCGGTAAATCAACCCTTGTAGAGATGTTTTAATTCGGATTCCAGTCATGTTGAGAAGATGTGTTGAGGCCTGCGATAAACCACCCTGCACAATTGAGGCAACCAAAACCAGCCAAGCAATAACCCAGCCATTTGACAGCAATTCATTCCAGTCAGGGTAGTAAATTTTGGCATCTTGGCCGCTGCTAGCAAGTAAATTCGTTGTTGGTTTTTCATCGGCACCATTGTTGTATACGTAACCCCCATGGGTAATTGATGAATCGTTATTGGCCATTTGTTGCTTTTGATGAAACTGTTTGTTCTTGTACTGTTGCTCAATAAATTCAACGATTTGTTGGATAGACAATGGCCCAACTAATGCTGATAAATCGCCAAGCAATTTCAATACTCCGCCCAAGGTAAACATTTTCCAGCTGCTTTTCAAATAGCACAGCCACAGAGATGGCTTCTTCGTCTGTAAAATATAAAATACAAACAAAAAGATTATGGAAATCCGTTTAATTAATAATTTTTTGTTTTTTTTTATTGGAATTTTTCTCCTGATGGAAATCGTGTAATCTCTTGTTGTTGTGAAGTTTTGCAAATAAATAAATATATATGTATATATGTTTTGCTGGAAGAATAATTGTGACCTGAATGGTTTTATTTGTTTGTATACTTATGGATATGTACTATGTACATATATGAGTGAATATGTATGTTTTGTTATGTCATTATGTTAAATATGTTAAGCAAATTTATACAAAATTATGGTGATAATATAGCGAATAAAATTAATGAATTAAGGACCCGATTTGGACATGGCTCTTCATCGAAATTCTCCATAAATGTGATTTTTACATATTGACATATTCAATAATGTTCTTGATTAACATTCACCATTTTCGAAATATTAATTAAGGCCACTATTAATGTGCTTATCTGCTCTTATTCGAAGCTCATACTTGTCCAATTTACAAGGATGTCCAGATTATACATATTTATGCATGTATGAAATGAAATTTTTTTGTAATGTGGAGAAATGGCTGTATGTAATGTTCTGTTATTATAATTTTTTATTTATTTATTATGTCTACTCTATGCTGATGACGCTAAAATATTTCGTGTCATCAAAGACATTAATGACAGCTGCATATTGCAACACGATCTCGACACGCTTGCGTCTTGGTGTAGCCTTAATTACTTAGAATTGAATATAATTAAATGTAAAGTCCTAACATACACTAGGAAGCACATGTCCATTCTATACAATTATAGGATTGATAACATCTCCATCTCACGATGCCATGAGATTAAAGATTTCGGTGTTATCTTCGATTCCAAATTACTATTCTCTGCCCATATTAATTATATTTCATCCAAGGCTTCTCGCCTGGTGGGTTTTATCTTTCGTGCAACTAAGGCTTTTAAGTCCATTAATTCGGTTATTGCACTTTTCATGTCATTAGTTAGAAGTATTCTAGAGTATGCAAGTCAAGTGTGGAACCCTTTTTACACATCATATTCAGATCAGATTGAATCAATCCAAAGAAAATTCACGAAAATTTTAATGTATAAATTTGGTAACCCATCTCTTGAATATGTTGATAGATTGTCCGCACTTAATCTTCCACTTCTATCTAATCGTCGCCAAATCCTGGATGCAGTTTTCCTTTACAAAATAGTTAATGGAATTATAAACTGTCCCTTTCTTCTTACTAAGATAAACTTTTATGTGCCTGCTCGTTCGTCTAGGCAATCATTAACATTTAAATTACCCTCTTGCAGAACCAATCTCAGAGAAAAATGTCCTACTTTCAGAATCTAAAAAGTATACAATACTAAACTCAACAACATTGATATATTGCATCCAAGCCTACTGACATTTAAACGACTTCTTTCTGATGAGATCCGACAAACCACTTGACCACATACTCAATACTCAATTGATTCCTATTTACTTTGTAAGTTTTTGCTTTTTCTCCAATCTTTCATAGCCAGTAAATTAATTATTACACTTAGTTTTTAATTTTTATCATTAGTTCATTTTTTAACTCAAATTTATATATTACCTATAGTCATTAGTCTTACTTTTTTTCTTTTTTTTTCTCCTTTCTTGTATTTTTGCACTTCTTTAATATTTTATAATTATAATCAACTTTTACAATATTTGAATTTTACATATAACATGTACATTGCAATTTAAATCTAGTTTAGTATTAATCTATTTTAAGTTTCTTCTTCTTTTTTGAATTTAACTTTGAATTTCAATATGAAAACTTTTATACGGTAGCATTTAATTGGATTCATCTGTATTCTATCGTCTAAACTTTTTAAATAAATAAATATAAAAAAATAAAAATTATTTATTATTGTCATCAATTCAATTATACATTTAAGATTCACATCTTTTAAATTATGTATAAGTTTAAATAATTTCAAATAATTACAAAGAGTGAGAGGTTAAGTGAAAAAAGAAAAGAACAAAAAAAAGTGAAAAACAAGTAAATGAACAAACCTAGGATGTAGTGGCGCGCAAGAAGAGTAATAGACTATTTTTGAAAGTCTCTATACGTGAGATAATGAAGGTAAATACATTCCTTTTAATGACACCGAAAGAGCCCGACATTATTGACTGTTTAATATCATACGGCAAGGAAGGCAATATAAAGCTTAAAGGTGTGATTGAAGAACAGGCGTTTGGTTATTAATCCATGACATCGTGGTAAAATTAAGTTAAGAGTTCTTCTAGACGAAGAGAACTGGAAATCATCAAAAAGGTAACCTGGGCAACAAAATTTCATGATTTTTATCAACGTTATCAATGAGCGATAGTCTAAGTAAGAGGAAAGGTTACATCCAAACACAGTGTTTACATAAGATGAAATGTGATCGAATCTACGAAGATTGTATATGTATCGAATTATAGAGTTAAACGCAAGTGACAATTTGTTGAAGTTCCGATGGTCCAGCTTACCATAGATCTCACATCCATTAGTGATTATTGGTAAGAGCAGGCCCCAATAAATAAATAACGATTGTTTTAAAAAAAATATCTATTGTACCACTTTTGATTTGTACTGTACACCATATAAAGACCGATTTGACAGTTAATTTTACGAATTATCTTTGCATTCTCTTTAGTTACAAGAACTTGCCAGTTACATTCCCATTTATGAGATTATTCTGTAAAATGAGTTCAAAGCAATTGAAAGTGACTCAAGCAATTTTGCGAAAGTTTTTAGAAAAAAAAGCTTAAGATTCCATGATGGACCTTTTGATCGACTTGTTAAAAAAACTAACTTGAGTGTCAAAGTGCTAAACAGAAACCAGGAAGAGGAAGACCAGGAGCAATAATTGACAAAAATTCAGAAAGAAATGTACTAGCTAGGTTAGGATAGGTAAGAGGGATGCTGCTGGAGATATCTAGCCTACTTCATTTAGACCTCTAGCAGGTTCATTGTTCCTCTTGACATGTTGGAAACCGGGCAAGATCCATTCAATTTTCCTAAGAAATCTCAGGATATATCTGAGCTCTTTACTTTGCAACTCCCCTAGATTTAAAAAGAAGGAGCTACCTAATAGCCTACCTCTTTTATTCATCAGAGCGGGACATTCGCAAAGTATGTGTTGGACGGACTCGATTTCCTACGAATCCTTACAGCTGCTGCAAAAATCGTTCACCGCTATTCCCAGTCTACTAGCATGGTCTCCTATGGCCCAGTGATCAGTAATAACCGATACCAGATTCCTGGTATCAATTCTACTACCATTAGGATAGTTTTTTTTTAACCTCTTCCTGTCATATGCAGGTCATAATTGCCTCCCAATACGGCAGGATTCTCAGTTGATCCACCGGAGACTTGTCTTTTGATAGACGCCCCTATTATTTCCTCTTTTAAAGCTTCAATCGGGATTTTTGGCCAGCTCATCAGCCATCTCGTTGCCTTGGATATCCCTAACCACCCCTCACCATATAATCAACTTGTGCCATTTAGTTAATTCCTCAGGGCTGGTCTTACATAACTGGACCAATTTCAATTATCCCAGCAAAGCATCCAGCGCCTTACTGGCTGCCTGGCTGTCCGCATATATGCAAATGTGGTGTACGAACTCTCTACACATAGATACCATTAGTGCCGTCTAATAAATCGGTGAAGCTCGGCCTGAAAGAGACTGCATTTGAAGAAAAGTATGAACATTGCAGGATATAGCGAAAACGTAGAAGAATTAAGAAAAATTTTAACATACACAAAAAGTGTTTCAAAAGATGGGAAAGAAAAAGCTATAATTGGTCTAAGATTAATTCTTGTGATAGTCTAGCTGAATGCCTGCGTGTAATCTCGTACGGTTACCTCTCTATGCAAATTTCATTGTTAAGCTAAGCGCAGACCGACGCGGTGGTGATGGCGGTAGCGGTGGCGGTGCTAAGGCGGTTAATCGCTGCATGTGTTCTCAAATGTGTCAGCATACATTGTTGCGATTTGCTGAACAGTGATGAGCGGTGGTGCGGCGATTAAAAATCGCCACCGCCACCAACCGCTGCATGCAGCATTTCACCGCGTGATCGCAAGTAGATAAGTAGCAGGTGCAGAATGGAATGTGAACAAGTGATTGAAATTGTGAGAAAATATCCAATTTTATATGATTTGCGTCATGAAGACTATAAATATTTAAAAAAAAAAGAATAAAATATGGGACGAAATTGGAAAGGAAATGGGAAAAACTGATAAGTACATTACATTCAATTTATATTTAGTGTATAAAATGTACTTATCTTTTTTCTATATTAAAATATTTTACAAAGTTTTGGCGGATCTCAAAAGCCTCATTTCTGATCTTTTTGCATCTTGTTTAAAATTTGAAAAAGCTTTCATTTGAGGTTCTAAAACTGCAAAATAATTGTCTTCGTAAGTTTTAGATTTTAAAAAATAATGCAATACACAAGCTCCTTGAACTATTTTTATTGTTGTTGTTACATTGGTTTCTAACGACCTGAAGAAAAATTCTCCATTTTTGAGAAAGAATGCCAAATGCATTCTCCACTACATGTCTAGCCGTACTGAGACAAGTATTAAATATGTCTTTTTCTGAATTATATCTCGAAACTCTGTAGGGAAATGGCCGCATAAGGTATGTTTTCAAAGGGAAACCTTCGTCACCAATTAATACATAAGAAGTAGTTGTTGTTTGATTCGGTAATGATTTTGCTGCCGGAAGGGCAAACTGTTAGTTTTGAAATTTTCTTCCCATAAATGATTCATCCAAAATACCAGAATCACTGTTTTTCCCGTACCCGCCTACATCTATACATATAAATTTGTAATCAGGTCCAACAATAGCCAATAGAACAATTGAAAACTTTTTCAAATAAAATTTGAGGACACTTAACTGTAACATGCTTTCCATCTATGCTTCCGACACAGTTCGGAAATTTCCATTTTTCTAGAAATCCATTCGCTGCTGCAAATTAAAAAATAAAAATCGCGCAATCGCCACCGCACCAGTGTGAGTGGTTACCACCGCTACCGCTTCGTTACTCCAACCGCCTTACCACCGCCACCGCCTCCGCCATCACCACCGCGTCAGTCTGCGCCTAGCTTTAAACTAGTTTTTCACATCTTGTTCTAGAACGGTTTGTCGAACAGTACACAAATGATTATGACCAATTTCATAAAATTTAAATTCTAAATGAAAACGTACAGGAATGATCGTTTTCAAAGTATACGTAAAAAATCCAAATTTTTGTATGCCAATGCCAAGAAAGGATTGTCCGAATTAGTCCATTTTTGAAATTATATTTAATGTTTCTATGAAAACGCCGTGTACTAAATTTCAGCCCTCTACGTCAACGCGTTTTCTTTATTCCATGTAACCCAAATGTATTGCTTCTAATTAATTCCTTTACTACCCTCTATCACTGGATAAAAAAAACCACATGCCAATACCTGTATCAGTTTCAGCACTGAAGGTTTATTGGCACATTCAAGCCAGATCATAAAATTGCATACAAGCAATAATCTTCATTGAGATATTCTCTAACTGAAAGGGCATAGTGCGCTGGGCAGCCGTCTTGCTGATACCACATCTCTCTGTAAATACTTAGTGGCATGTCTTCCAGTAAATTAGGTAAATGGTTTTGCAAAAAATCTAAATAAACTTCAGCATTAAAGACCTCTGGCAACTCAAAACGTTCAATGACTTTTCCGTTTAAAATTCCGGTCCACATGTTTATTTTAAAATGATATTGAAATCTATTTTGTCTCATTAAATTCGGATTCTCTACGTGCCACTCGTGTAAGTTGTGTAGGTTCATATAACCGTCTTTTTTAAATGTCGATTCATCCGACCACAAAATTTTCTCGAAGAATCGCGGATCTTGCCGTTGTCTTTGTAGCATCGTTTGGCAAAACGCAATCCGAGGTTGATAATCCCGAGGTAGCAGGGTTTGTACTCGCTGTACATGGTATGGGTGGAGCTCATGTTTTTGTAATATTCGGTGAGCTATACTTTTGGGCACTCCTGTGCATTCCTGGATTGCACGTACCGAACTACATGGATCTTCTTCAACTGCTTGAAGTATTACGTCCTCGTAAGATAAGGAACTCTTCCTTGACCATATACTTGGTTTGGAAGTCGTCCCTCTGTAGAGAGTAGACGATGCACATTTGTAAAAACTCAATGATTTGACGAGCTAGCGTCATACTATCTCGCTCACTCACACTTCATGGAATGACTCTCCGTCTCACTCAAACTACAGTCTAAAGGTTACGGTCTTACGACAAGCTTTGGGTACACTAGATTCATATTTAGCAGATGAAAATTTTTCTTCGAAACTGGGATTTTTGAAGAAAACAATTTTTTTTTTCCATATTCTAAGAAATATTGTAGCAAGTGTTGTACCATTTTAGAATCCTTATTAAATGCATCAACTTTTGAAGTTACTTGCCAAACTGGCGTAGTACAGTTTTTTTTCAGTACAGTTCGTTAAATTTGGGTGAAATATTAATTTTCTATTCTTGATTCGGCAAAATGTGACATTTTCTTCCAAGCTGGAGCAGTTGGCTTAGAATATAAAGCAACAGGTTACATAAGAACTATTCGAAAATACATAAGAAAAATAAAATTGAAAAAAAGTAAAGATTTGTAGCAACACGAGCTAAAAAACCATCACAAGAAAATGTACAATTTTCTCGAAAACAAAAGAAATTCCTATAATTTGAAAAACACATGACTTAGATTTTTTTTTATATTTTTCTGGTAACTGCTACGATTTGGTCTATCACCCGGTTCCGGCTTGACGTCGACTTACGGGACACCCTGTATATGCATGTCAGTGGGATTTACAGAGTTTACCACAAAAGTATTTGGGACTATTTGTATTGTTAAATTTTAATTATAAGGCGAAGGAAGTGTGTTTTTGAAGGCTGTTTTGGTTGGAAATACCGCTGAATCGTTACAGTTCAATGGGAAAGTATACTCTCACGGAAAGAGACAGGAACATGAAAGTGGTGCCAGTTGCTTTCATGTATTTTTGGTTCAACGAGCAGTCCATTTATATACATGTCAGTGGGGCAGATGGATAGGGCGGCCTGGTACGATCTCATGGCCAACCCGTTCCATGATCTAAATCAATTAGTTTTGTTTTTTTTTGCTGGGGAGCAGTGAAAGAGAAAGTTTATAAGAAGTCAATTGAAAATTTATCTGAGCTTCGACAAAGAATTACGAAAGCAGTTGAATTTGTCAACAACGGAAGATTTGCCCGTCTGATAACCCGATCTCTTTTATGAAAATGTCGAAGTTGTATTGCAACTGAAGGACGGCCCAAATAATTGGTGTTTAACTTTAAACTTAAGGAAAATTTGTTCTAAATTTAACAAAAAGTTATGATCTCTGACTCGAAAGCGTCAATATCTCTATCACTCACACTTCATGGAATAACTCTCCGTCTCACTCAAACTAGAATCTTAAAGTTACGGTCTTAGGCAAGCTTTGGGTACACTAGAATCATTTTTAGTAGGTAAAAGGAAATTTTTAGAAACTGGGTTCCTTGAAGAAAATTTTTTTTTTCCCATAATCTAAGAAATAATGCAGCAAGTATACCATTTCCGAATCCTTATTAAATTCATCAACTTTTAAAGTTACTTGCCAACCTGGCGTAGTACATTTATTTTCCAGTACAATCAGTTAAAGTTGGGCGAAGTATTCATTTTCTATTCTTGTTTGGGCAAAATATGACATTTTCTTCCAAGCTGGAGCAGTTGGCTTAGAATTTAAAGCAACAGGTTACATAAGAACTATTCGGGATTACATAAGAAAAATAAAATTGAAAAAAAGTAAAGATTTGTAGAAACAGGATCTAAAAAACCATCACAGGGTGTACATTTTCTCGAAAACAAAAGAAATGTCTATAATTTACATGACTTAAAATTTTTTAATATTTTTCTGGGAGCTATTATGATTTGGCCTATCACTCGATTCCGGCTTAACGTCGACTTCCGGGACACCATGTATATATACATCTATCAAACTTTCCGAATTACGTTTAACTTATCTATGTTACCCATAATTTAAAAAAACAAGACAAAATAACTTCTATAAATATTATAATAAGTCAAAATCACTATGGAATGCGTTCCCAATCAAGTCACGAATACGTATAACAAAATAAAAATCAATTTTCAACTTAACTTAAACAAAAAACAAACAAAAAATTTAAATTTAAATTTCAACTAGAAAAAAACACGCCAATTACTGCTATTCATAAGAACTTTTCAATTAGTAAATGTAGAACGTGAGAATTATAAAATGTTGGAATTTGAAGGCCAAAAAAGAGTTGTAATTACTTTTTGCTTTTACTTTTAGGTGTATATGAATGCATTGAGTTTCTGTGTATTTTGTTTAACTATTTAAAGGATTTTTGAAGTGGGTGGAATCTGGAGCTGGATAAATACATTCACTTGAGTTTAAACAAAATTTTAAAGGATTTATAGCTTTTCCAGTAGTTCCTTCAATCTGTTTTCTTTATTTTTTGTTTATCTTTTCCATCACAATTAGTAATAAGTTTTAATCACATTTATCATACCATTTTCATAATATGTTAAAAAACTCTAGGAGAATACTTTTTTTTCCTTGTTTCTTTCTCTTGGACAATCTATATATGGTAGTTATTTCCATTTAGTATATTAAATTATATATGTAAGTATATGAAGTAAGTGTAATAATAAATGTGTGCTTACGCCAGTTGTTTTATATATGAACAAAAACTGATCGTAATAAGTTTTTGCACTATCCTCTTCTCGTAAATTTCCAAGGTCTTCTTGTTCCAATGGTGCATGATAACCACGCCATAAAAGCGGTGTTAGCCACCAAAATAAAATTTTCGATGGCAATGTTGCAATTGAATGTTTATAACCGATCTTTTCATTTTTTGTTGATGATCCCTTGATGTCACTTTTAGGCTTAAGTCGCTGAAAAATAAAGTAAAGTAATAAATTAATACAAAAAATAAACATTATGATTGCAGAGATGGTGAGACAATAGTGATAATGGAGAAGGAATATTTTTATAGGATATATGTATGTTATTACAGATTGTTCCAAAAGACAGTTTATGGATTAACAGTTATAATAAAAGACATATAACTATAAATGGGTAGTACAATTGTGTTATGATAGTCGGTTGTATTGAGAATACAGTGCTTGTTTTTTTTTTTTTTTAAATACCCAGGAAGTCATACGTGGTTAATGACCACTAAAGTCATTCGAAAATTAATACATTTATCAAAAGTTAGTTTTTAAATCCTGCAGACTCCTGTGGCTTATTCATATACACCAATCACTTAAAATAAATAGAGGTAAAAAAGAAGCCCTGTGTATGGCGTGGCTCCATTTTATTGGAATCATATTCAATTCAATTCATTTATTTGCTGGGTACTGATGCTACAAGATTTACAATCTTTTTTCAAACATCGAACAAAATGGCAAGAGAGCTGAATAAAACTAAACCTAACTTAAATTAAGCTAATATTAAAATATCGAAAAAATACATATTTAATTAAACATAATATTAAAGAGATTTTAAAAAGATATCTACAGGAATAAAAAATTAAAGATTAAAAAACACAGAAAAAGAAAAAAGAAAAGTGCTGCGCGTACAGGTCACCGCAAGCCAATGTCAACTATGCCAAGATGGGACTTTAGGAGTCGTTTGAAGTTGCCGAGCGAGTTAGTTGTCTGGATATGATGAGGCAGCGAGTTCCAGATTCTAGTCAGTTGAACAATGCAGGATCCGTCGAATATGGAGGTTTGGAACCGTGGAAGTAGCAGTTTGAGCCCCCTCGTGGAGTTTAAGGGCTGAAAGAAGGTACTCAAATAGGCCGGTTGGGAAGAACGAAGCAAGTTAAACAGGAACACTAAAGCTCTCTGCTTCAAATATATATCAAGCGAGCAGCCCAGCAAGGTGAGGTGAGATACATGATCAAACCTCCTCAGACCAAAGATAAGTCTAGTGCAGTCGTTGAAAGCGACATTCAGTTTCCTTGAACAGTGCGAGTCGAGCTTGGGAAAGACAAGAGAGGCATGAGTGAAATGTTGCAGAATGAGAGACCTAACAAGGTGACAACGGAGCTTAGGAGATAGTAAACTAGCAGACAGCCGGAGACGGCGGAGAGTGCCATATATTTTTCCTATGTTAGAGTTGATGAGGTCACAACATCTCATGTTAGAATTTAAAAACACGCCAAGATTACGAACTCGATCCTCATAAGGCAAGGGACAACCGCCCAATGAAATATTAGGAAGCGTTGTAGGATCAATAGATCCACAATGAAAAGCAATGCACTGCGACTTACTCGGATTCAGCTTGAGCTTGTTTTCTAAGGACCAGGTGAAAATATTATGCAAGTCACTGTTCAGGCGAGCAGCACAATCTTCGATCAAACCTATAGGGCGACTTAAATAAATTTGCACGTCATCGGCGTACATGTGAATGTTGACGTCGCGAATATACTCGGTCAAATCATTAATGTAAATGCTGAACAGCACAGGGCCCAGAATAGAACCCTGTGGGACCCCACAAGATAGGGGAAGCAGGGTGGAGAAATTATTTTGCCCCAAGATAACCCTCTGCGAACGAGCGTGAAGGAATTCTTTCATTAAGAGGGTGGCTTGGTTCGAAAAATCAAAATTGTAAGACATTTTTCTCAGCAGGTTACTATGGCAGACACTATAAAAAGCCTTGGAGAAGTCCAGAAGCGTCATAATAACCACGTGCCGTTGATCAAGTGCTGAGCGGATGTCCGTTGTAACTTTCACGAGAGCACCTTCGCAATTATGCTTAGGTCGAAATCCAGACTGCCATCCACTAAGAAGATCATTTTGGAGCATGTACTGCTGAACCTGCCAATACAACAGCTTCTCAAGCACTTTAGCAAGGAAACAAAGTAGACTGATAGGCCTGAGGTCGGCAGGAATATCTGCTGTCGCTTTCTTTGGGATAGGGATCGCATGCGCAATTTTCCAGATCTTGGGAAACACTGACTTAGTTATGCAGCAATTAAAAATATGCAAAAGAGGGCCGACAATAAAAGGAGATATTAACTTCACTAACCGCGGAGACATATTGTCAGGGCCAATGGCATGCGATTCAATAGAGAATATTGCCTTTAATAGTTCCCCACGATCCACACCGCGAAAACTAAAGCCATCTGACCCGGGCGAGACATTTAAACTTGCTAAAGCGGACTGATTACAAGCTTGCAAATTATGATCACCTCTAAGCCTATGTAATTCGACCGATTTCAGTATTAAAAAAGTAAAAAAGCTAGAATTGGTCTAAGACCAATTCTTATGGTATCCTAGATGAATGCCCGTATGTGATTTCGTATGGTCACCAATCAGTGCAAGTTTGATCATTGAAATGGTGTTTCGCATATATTTCTAGAACGGTTTGTCGGACAGTAAAAATGATTATAACAAATTAATTAGCAGCATATATTATAAAGCTGCCACCTTTATCTCGCGGCATAATTCCAACCGAATTTCAAGCTTCTTTTTGCTAATTCAGTGAGTTTTTTATGATTTTCTGAAACTATTACGAGATTTGTACGGCAGCGGGTTACAGAGTAGTAACCCGTGGTAGGTTACTTATACAGGGTGTCCCATACGTACCGCATTTCCTTTATACCCGGGATTACTCACTCAATTTCGAGAAATAAATTGTATGGTAGGAGAGCCGGAAAATGCACGGTGTGGGCGGTAGGGCGGTTTACGATTTTTTGTACTATTTCCACTTTACACCTTGTATATTTCTTGATATACACCCTATCAAGGCGAGCTTTATCTCAGGTGATAGCAAACCATCTAAGCTTTGCAATGAATGTCCAACCAGCCCTACTGTCACCTTCAATCTTAGGTTGTGTAGTACGTCAAAGTCCAAAAATTGGAAAAAACATCCTATTTTTTTTCAAAGTTTAACGATTTTCCCGCCAAAATACATGATAAATATACAGTTTATTTACAAGATTTAGAGACCCCGGAATGTTATCTTTAATTTGACTATACACACGTACCTACCTAAATGCAACCGTTTTTGAGATATTCCCGTTTATATGATTCATAAATTCATGAATTTTTTGCTAATTTGCGTGGAATTGCATAAATTAGACGCGATTTCTATTGTTATAGCAAAATTAATGAAATTATGCATCATAAAAACGGGAATATCTCAAAAACGGTAGCATTTAGGTAGGTACATATGTAGGATCAAATGAAAGGTAACATTCGGAGGTCTCGAAATCGTGCAAAGAAGTGCTATCCTTATCTAGCGGGAAAATCGTTGAAATTGAAAAACAAATTGCAAAATTTTCTAATTTTTTGATTTTGACGTCCTATAACAGCCGACGAAAAAGAAATAGAGAAGTGGTTGGACATTTGTTGGAAACCGTAGAGGGTTTACTATCACCTGAGATGCAAGTCACCTTCATAGGGTGTATAACAAGAACGTTACACGAAAGTTACATGGTATTAGGATAGAAATAACAAAAATCACACAACCCCCCTACCGCCATCACCGTGCATTTTCCGACTCTCCTCCCATACAACTTTTTTTCTCAAAATTAAGTGAGGAATCCGATGTATAAAGGAAATGCGGTACGTATGGGACACCCCGTATATTATCATAATAAAAAAACTTATTTTTTTATATTTATTTTATATTCTACCATCTGTATAGAATATTCGTACACAATCTCATCAAAATCGATAAAAAATGCAATGCCAAAAGGCCATACATATACACCAATGGGAAAAAGTTTGTCATTTTCCGAATTCGGGTGATCTGAGGGAGGTGGGGTATATATTATCCGATTTGCAAAATTCCTTTTACTAGTATTTTGTGATTTTTTTTCTGATTTTTTGAACATACTTTCCCTCCCCTTCTGATTAAGTTACGAAATTATCGACGGCCAAAATTCTGTCTGAAAAATTCATTCGGAAATGTTTTTCTACAACTTATAGATTAATCCATTTTTTTTTTGTTTTTTTTTTTATGGATGCGCTTTAGCTAAGAAATTATCTGTGCAAAATCTCAGGAAGATCGGACGTTATTTAAATATTAAAAAAAAATTAAACTATAAAAATTTTCCATACCCATTTTTCGCCATCTACCGGGGATCTTTAGAAACGCAGAATCGAAAATCTTCTCACCTTCTCTGTGGTTGACATTTTACCCGAATGAATTTGGCACTTTTGTTCAAATTCTATTCCAATTTAACCGCGACAACTCCCAGCAAAATTTTGCAAATTTGAGCATTTTCCAAGGGGTAAGCATATAAAACCCCAGGCCCCCTTACATTATGCAATATTTCGGTTTCTTTTGGTCATCTGGAGCTCCCACTTGCGTCATTTTCATTTCTCGTTAAACCCTACTTATACTGTGAATTTGGATGAAATTGGTGATGACGAGTAGGGACCCTCTCCTTGTAAGACTGATCGTTTTCACAATATACGTAAAACTCCTAATTTTTCATATGGCAACACCAAGAAATTTAGCCAATTTTTGAACTTATATTTACTATTTTTATGAAAACACTGTGTACGAAGTTTCCGCTCACTATGCTGACGCATTCTCAGGCAGTGTCCACATATATAAAGAAAAGGGAAATTTGTGTATGGCAACCCCACGAAGGAGTTACTCGACTTGTCCCATTTTCGAACTTAGTTTTACTTTTTGTTTTTTTTAAAGCCCGTGTGCAAAATTTCAGCTCTCTAAGTACACGCGTTCTCGAGTTATCGTGAGGACGGACAGACGGGCGGACGGACGGGCATACAAAAATCAAAATAACTTTTAATATTATGCGTGGGTGTCCAATCCATTTTGCTCTACCATCATTATTTCGAGGTATTACAAACGGAATGACAAACTTAGTATACCCTATAGATTGCATTTAGGGATGAATCGATAATAATCGGAATCGACAAACACCGAGTTTTAATTAGTATTTCCTTCGAAAAAAAACTGCTCTGAATAAATTCCACCTAAATTTTGGTAGAAACATCTTGAAGTCGAAGGTCAAAATTCGTTTGAGAAACCGGCAGAGATGGGCAATACTTAAGTACAAAAAGACTTAAGTACTACTTAAAGTACATTTTCGTTACTTACAAGTTATTACTCATTACTTTTGAAATGCCCCTACTTAGTACTTGAATATAAGTACTTGTTTCTATTTACTTGTACTTAAGACTTAGTTTTGTACTTAAGTACCAAGATTTTTACTTAAGTATTTCTGAGTCTATTAAGTACCTACAAATATCTAACTCTTCGTAGAAAAGAAAGCACAATCTCTAACACAACTCCTTTTTTGTTGAGTTTTAAAGCACGCAAAGAACTGTCAAAGAATGTGACGCATTCACGAGTCAAGGCAGAACCTTAGACACACTAATAACATACACACAAGATGGGGCAAGTAGAATAAAAACCAGTAACGTCCCGCTCGAATATAAAATCGACGATGCCTCGACTTGATGACATAACCACTGACATGTATAATACGGACTGACGACGTTCATAGAAATACATTACAAAAAGTGGGCTCACTTCTATATTGCTGACTCTTTCGTTCTAAGTACCAAGTATCAACTGAGAGAGAACTGAAAACAACAAATAAATTAGTGGATTCGTCGAAATACATGATTTTAAATTAATAATTTAGGGTTATTACTGATAAAAACTGTTTTACCAAAGACAATATATTCATTAGATACGCAGACGAATTTCTAAATGTTTTATTAAAATCACCTTCCGAGCTGAGTGTACACTTCTTCAACTTCCCGCCAATGATTTTTTTGAATGTTGGCACCGACGTAAGAACTCTTTTTGACACAAGCAATTATGCCCACGTGAAATAGAAACGTAAGCAGTCCATATTATATACGTCAGTGGACATAACCAAGGGAAAGCCAGCAGTGCCTCGCTCCAATATAAAATCAACGATGCCTTGACCTGATGTAGGGAAGGCCTCAATTTTTTCTTAGATATTTACTGGAAATTTTTTCCTTAGAAATTTTATGCATTATTGGAGCCGACAATTGGTGCTTTGTGGACATCTAATAGTTTTCATGAGTGTAGCTATGAGAAGTGAAAGTTGCGGTGTCGAAAACTATAAAAAACTATAAATAGTAGCCACTGATTACTATACCTATTATAGTTTTCAAAAGGTATTGATTTATTAATATCTATTAACTGAACTCGACAAACTTCATTATATTACTACCAACGTACAATGATTCTAAAAAAGTACTTTACTAAGTACTTCAAAAAATACTAAGTACTTTTTATAGACTTAGTACTTATGTAGTTACAAGTACTTCTCATACATGCGGTACTTGTACTTACGCTGAAGTACTCACGCCTCCGGTACTTGTACTTAAGTACTTTTTCTTTGGTACTGGATGGATGTGCGCTTTCAACATTACTGGTCAAAGCCAGCTGAAAGCAAACGTGGCTTAGTAGGCTAGTGACAAAAGTAACAAAATGGATAAATGCAAGAGGGAAAATCATCTATCTCCTTAACTCAGTGGCAAGAGCAGTCGCCCGGCAAGCGGAAGGTCCTGGCTTCAAACCCCGGACGAGGCTGTTGTTTTTTCTTCTTGTATTTATGAATTTGATTTAGAATCGTTAAAAATAAAAGTTCTTAAAAATTCTTCTTTATCCTTCACATATTCATTCCAAAATAGCTCTCAATTAATTGTGTTGTGCATGGTAGTAGTCAGTTTTAAAGGATATGATTAGCCTATAAAATCCACATTATTATGGTGTGTCTGTAAATTACACAGTTACCCACTTGAAAATTTATATAAGTCCTTTCGAATACACCAGTCTCAGTGAGATTTTCTCATTGCGAACATTTTTGGAGACTTGTCTTACAGTTTGATATTATGTTACAAAATCGATTGCAACAGGAACTGAGACACTTGAGATCGTGCCTTACACAAACAAAGTCATCACACCACATCCGGTCCTGAAGGGACCCTTATACCACTTACTTTGTATTTCTGTGAGTAAACGTGTTGTGCAGTCGTGCTATTGCTCCATTCACCCAATGACATTGTCGGCACTAATTTGACCTAAAATAGTAGTGAAGGAGTGACCCTTGTCAACCATTCATTATGAGATGGGCACCAGCAGAGAGATGGAAACTCAAAAACTTTAAAGTTCCGTTACGTTATAAATAATTTTATAAAAATTCAATTATGACAATGGAAATGTTCAGCAAATAGTTTAACTGTATGCGTAACTCTAGGCATATAAATAGATAACTCACGGAAGCAACTAATCATTTCGCAAATAATTAATGTACAGAAATCCTGGATAAGTTTATTTAGATAGATTATTGTAATCTTAAAATATATATTGACTAATCAGGTTAAAACCCATCAATTTTCGCATGTATAAATAATGATTCAAATATTACGGGTATGCAAAGTATTCCGTTACTATTGAAATCGTAACTACGGGTATTAACTTTGCTTATTCTGTACAATCCAAAAATGTTTTACAATAATAGTATTTAATGACTTAAGTGATATGATATGTGATGGTCCACCGTATAGGCACCTCCGTAGATGTCCTGTTTCCCTATTGAACATTCCTATATAAATTATTGGAAAAGGAATTTAATTTATCCTATCCAAAACTAATGTCTGACACCAGTTATCTTTTTGATCTTCCATATCCTATCTGGATCGACGGTAGCTGGACATATCTGACTATTAACTTTTCTTTTTTTCTCTTCCTCGAAGATTTTCACGACGTTAGATGTGCCTGGACGACCTAGTAACATTTTCATTCGTGTGAGCCCTATTTTATTTCTGCTGATCTTGATTCCAAACTGACTCGCTGGGAGGGTCTTGTGCCTCGGCTCGAATATGAGGAGGATCCCGCTGGCTCTCTCAGCGCAACCAACAATGGATCTAATTATCACGTTGAAACAGGCTGATTCCCTAGAAATAATACCGAGAGTAATAGCACCTCAAAATAAAGTTACATGTATGGATACGGATAACAAACAGAATCCTCTTATCCTGGGTTTCATGACAGAGACTTCATAATGTATCAGAGGTATTGAATGCTTAATGTGATACCTGAGGTTAGATATAGGAGCGCTGCCGGATAGGCCGTTAACGATGAACGAAATTTTTCATTTGGGTGGATGAAAACAGTCCTCCAAGAATATGAAAAGTACCTCGCCAGCTCGTCTTCTGTAAAAAAGGCCTGATGACTAATAAAAATTCCTTTTCCCCTTTTTTCTACATAAAAATTATTTCGGACGAAGAGCAGTGATCTTTTCCTTTAGTTCCTTAATTCTTAAATTTTCCGATATTCATTTCTCGCCACGATACTTCCGGATTAGCGATCTATCTTCCATTCTTCACTAACTTGTTTTTCTTTTTCTTGACATACTGTCTAACTTCTCCTTACTTTGTCCTCTTCACAAAAAAGACAAAACCTCTCTTCTTTTTCCCTGTCAGAACTTATTTCATCGAATCCCCGCCGTCAGCTGTCAGTCGCACAGCAGATACGAAAAATGGCAGCACATTCACCGTGTGGGCTAGACATAGTTTTTCACTAGATGACAGTGCCACACACGATGTAGCATACTGCATCACAACATATCTACACTTTAAAGAGATATCTCTTTGCTTCTTCTCACTTCTTTAATAGAAAACCAGTATGCTTACTGCATAAAGAATACTCGTGTGGGATGGCCCATTTACATGAGTTGTAGTCTGACGAGATTAAGTGGGAAAAACTCATGCTTTATTTGACAACACCTTGGACAACACGAAATTTGTCTTTTTTCTTAAAAAATTGCGGTAAAGCAACCCGTTGTACATTATTATGAATAGTATGAAAGGATTTTGAAGGTATTCAAGAAGATTTTATCATTCGGGTAATCCTACGTTCACTCAGTTTTTGTATCAAACTCGTTGTCTCAGTCGCACTACAATAGTTCATAGCCAAGTTCTTTTCCTCATTCATGCAACAGACGAACGTATATGACATTGTTTGTTTTTTTCTAGAAAACAAGAAAAATTTGCAATTTTATCCGGCTGTGTCCTATCTTCGTATTAGGTTATCTTTGCAAGGCAAGATGATGAGTATTCTTGAAGCAGTATGCATACCAGTATTCTAGGGAAGAAATGAGAAATATAGTATCTCTTTGCTTTTCCTCACCTCTTCTCAAGAAAACCTGTTTGTATACTGCATTAGGAATACTCGTGTGGGATGGTCCATTAGGAATTATAACAAACTCCTTCAAATAATTATTGGCAATGCTTCCACACATTTCATACGACAGATATACAGGATGTTTCACAAGTGGTGGATAATAATAAAAAAGGCGACAGGTCATGTCGAGAAATGAAAAAAATTGTATGGCAGAGGGGGGTGCATTCTTAACCCTTTCCGAGATAATCGGGGTTAAAGGACTAAGGGTACGTGAAACGTAGATTTGTACTAAAACAGTTATATCTCCTAAACGACAAAGAGTAGAAAGATGGTCGGGGTGCTAATTTATAGAGAACCTCCTGCCCTTTTGATTCAATGTGTCAGTGCTTCTTCTACAGTATGTAGTTTAGAAGAAACGGTCTGCCAAACTTCAAGTTTCAGCTTTTGTACCTAATTTTTTTTGTGTTTGAAGCAAAAAAACTAAAACAAAAACTTTATAATTTTTTTTTTCTGTCTTACTCCTGTTAGAAGCTTAAATTTTTTTCCTTAAAACGCACTTTGTTTTCATTTTGTACCTTTCACCGTTTATGAGTTATGACACAAAAATTATTCCAATGCATGAAAAGTTTACCTTGTAAGAAAATATGAAATAGTATTAAAACCATAAACAACATTTTTATATTTATTTATTATGATCGAGATATTAACAATTAATAATATTAACTATTTAAAATATTTTCAAAATCCCCCCCCCCCGTCACTTTGAATACAAAGTAAAGCTCTACGGTTAATAGATCTTTTAAGATCAGTTGCTGCCACATCCTCTTTAATTTTGTTGGAAGTTTCTTGGACTCTGTGTATAAGTTCGTCTCTTGATGATATTTCCGACGCGCACACAATTTCCTTCATAGTTCCCCAGAGGTAAAAGTCTAAGGTTGTTAAATCAGGAGACCGTGGTGGCCAAGGAAAAGGACCGTGCCGTCCAATCCACATATTTCGGTAATTGGTGTTCATCCACTGCAGGATATTTCGTCCGGTGCATTCAGGTGCTCCATCGTGCTGGTAAATGATATCTCTTCTTTATTGATAAAAGTAGATCGTCCAAGATCGTCCATAAGATCTCGAAGATCATTTTCCAAAAAGTCCAAGTAATTTTCGGTAGTTAATTTGCTTGGAAGAATGTGTGGACCAAGAAGCTTTCCGCCGACAATACCTGCCCACACATTGATGGAAAATCTGTATTGTGATGATGCCTACCGATATACGTATGGATTTTCTGAAGTCCAGTGGTGTAAATTATGTTAATTTGTTATCCCAGTTTTTGTAAATTGGGATTCATCGGTTGTCCAAAAACGTGTAGTCGTCAAAATCATACTCGAAGAGCCAACTGCAAAATTTCTTGCGTCGGATTATCTCTAGGTAGTAGCTCCTGCAGAGGAGTAACGTGGTCAGAATACATCCCTTCTTTGTTTCGAATTCTCCAAACAGTTGACACAGACATTCCTAAGCGAAAATCTTAGCACCTCGTTCCTATAGCAGGATCATTCCTTGCTATTTCTAGGACTATCTCCTCTGCTTCAATTGTAGTCGTTAAACGAATTCTGGTTTTTCTCATTACATTTCCATAGTTCCCAGTTTCTTTAATTCTTTGGTAGGTTCTTTGAAAAACACGTACAGAGGAAAGCCTCCTCGCCGGAAATCTTCGATGATATTCGCGTTGAGTCTCAATGGAATTTCCGTCGCTCTAACCGTCGCTATGTCTGTAAAGTTTTTCTCAGGGACCGAACCAGTTATGAATTTTTACAAAAAAAGCCTACTTTACTTGTTATTCGTGACCGATAATAGTCTGAAGATAAAAAAACTGAGCTGGAAAGGCTTATAATTTTTCTGGCAAAAATAAAAAGCCAGCATGTCTTTTTGTGTCATAACTCATAAACGGTGAAATATACAAAATGAAAACAAAGTGCGTTTGAAAAAAAAACAATCTAACAGGAGTAAGACAGAAAAAAAAATTATAAAGTTTTTATTTTAGTTTTTTTGCTTCAAACATAAAAAAAAATAGGTACAAAAGCTGCAACTCGAAGTTTGGCTGACCGTTTCTTCTAAACTACATACTGTAGAAGAATCACTGACACATTGAATCAAAAGGGCAGGAGGTTCTCTATAAATTAACACCCCGACCATCTTTCTACTGTTTGTCGTTTAGGAGATATAACTGTTTTAGTACAAATCTGCATTTCACGTACCGTTAGTCCTTTAAACCCGATTATCTCGGAAAGGGTTAAGAATGCACCCCCCTCTGCCATACAATTTTTTTCATTTCTCGACATGAACTATCGCCTCCTTCATTATTATGCACCACTTGTAAAACACCCTGTATACATAGATTATCAAGCACACAATGTAGTGTGGCTGATAATGAGGTGTAAATCTTTACAAATTTTAAGGTAAATTAACTTCTTTTATAATTTTCAATTCCTAGCATATCATTCATACCTTTGTACATATGTACATGAGGATGTTTCATTTTTCCAAAGATGTTATTTTCACATTACTTTGCTTACGCCCCAAGTCTCAGTGATGTAAAAGATACATATGCCAAATTTCAAGAAGATTGGATAATATTTAGGGGTTGCATACTTTGATCATTTTTATCTCAAACTAGTAAAATTACTAGCAGTGGAATGCTTTGTACATGGAGAGAAATGGCTTTCGAAAATATAAGACTAGGGCCGGATCTATGGGGGGGGGCACTCGGGTGCACTTGCCCCGGGCGCTAACATTAAGGGGGCGGCAATACGACGGATTTTTGAACCCATAGCTAAACGAGAAAAAATCTAATTACAAGAATTGGAAAATTTTTTCAGACCATACTTAACACTTCAGTTTTCTTTCCGGAATCTAAAAGCTGCTTTGCTGATATCATGCTTTCAGTTGTGTTTATACTTATACAGTCAAGCAGCTTACTGTCTATTAAAATTAAGTCTGTAAGCCTCTGTTAGCTTATTAAACTAAAAATCCCGCTAAATTCTCAAATTGTACCTTTGTCTCATATGAAATGAATTCAAAAATTGTACAAATGTGGCTGGCAACCCTATGTTCCCCATCATCCATTAATCCTACCTCGAATGTAGACAGATTATAAGACAGTAGGCACAAGCACAAAGTTACCAGAAAATTATTATTAAGCTCGCTAAATTTAACCATTTTAGCCGGAGTTAAGGCCTTTGAATCTGAGTAAAAAATTGGATAAATCCATTCAACCTGAACCGCAGTTTGCCAGAATTCCTACACAGATTTTTTTTTGAAACTGTCTTAAATTTTAGTAGTTTTAGCCGAGAATATTCATATTGAAAAGCGGCAAAAATAAAAAAAAAAACTTATATCTAACATAATTTAAATTGTTAATTTGTTATCCTTATGTTAATAATAGCGGAGACAGACTTGCAATTTCAATATTGTTTTGCGAAATCTGTCTCAATATACTGAGAAGCAGCTCGATATACGCTCGGTGTACAATCAGAAGTTAGTACATTGGAGCTCAATATTGAAATTGCGAAAAACGTACGCGGTATACGAGTTTATTGCAATATGACCCGAGTTCATAATCATTTAATACATGAACCTTTTAGAACCGAATTTAATACTTAATACAACTTTTTCTGACATTTAATATTTGACACTTGTAAAATTGAAACTTTCTTATGTCAAATGACAAATCAAGTGATAAATCAAGTGTAAGTTCTCTAA
Source organism: Dioctria rufipes (assembly GCA_963924295.1). Taxonomy (NCBI): domain Eukaryota; kingdom Metazoa; phylum Arthropoda; class Insecta; order Diptera; family Asilidae; genus Dioctria; species Dioctria rufipes. Next base: position 46,646,296 of record OZ002744.1, on the reverse strand, counting down.
TTAAATTCTTAGTATCGTAAAATGCAAGTGTGTCTCTGAAATTTTATATTGCAATTCACATAATTGCATTATCAATATATAAATATGAAAATTGCAAGTCTGTCTCTGGTATAAAATAAACTGTGTTTGTAATGATACGATTTTTTACTTTCCTTTTATTTTAAAACAGTTTGAGATTCAAACGACATTTAAGATCTACAATGGATCTTACTTTTCGTTTGAATTTCAAATTCGTTTTATTTAACAATCATTTGTTTCAAATTCAAATAGTTTTTAACAATTCTGGTTCTACATAGGTCTAGGGTATGCAGTATCTATAAATAGGTCATCTATCATATACATATAATGCCTGGCATACCCTGGAACTGTAATAAAATTTATCCCAAATAAAGATCTTTGTTAGAGGGGGCGGTAACTAACTTCTTTGCCCCCCTTCAAAAGTTTCCTAGATCCGGCACTGTATAAGACGCCTTGCTACAAAGTATGGCAGTCAGGGAACAGGATTGCCTATATAGCTGCTTATCATATGAAGTCTAAGAATCAGCGTTATACATATCGCATCGTTCACTATTGGAAGAGAGAGTTGCAGTTCTAGTGACTGGCAAAGATTTTGAACATTTGCTTGTCGTACCTGTTGCCCTGAAAGGCACTGGTAAGCAAATGGCTGAAGTAATTATTCAGGAAGTGGACTGATTTAAACTACGTGACAATATCATCGGTATATCTTTTAATACTACAGCATCTTATACAGGACTGATCCAAGGGGCATGTACCAGAATTGAAAGAGAATTCGGACGACCTTTGTTGTGGTTGGCTTGTCGTCATCACACCCATGAACTAATATTGAAAGGTGTGTTCCCGGAGTGTTGTGGTATACCATCAAATGGTCCTGACTTCCAGATTTTTCGGAAGTTCCAAAATCTTTGGGTTTCACTGGATAAGAAGTCATATACGACAATGCTGGATGAATAAAGTCCCGTTCAAGGCTTTCTAAAAAAATAACGAATGAAAATTATTAACTACATCCAAAATATCCTAAAAGACGGAAGTCATCTAACAGAAAACTATAAAGAGTTATTACAATTTCCACTCTTGTACCTAGGAGGTTGATCTGGTTGGTCTAAAACCCACTTTATTTTCAGGATCTCAGGGGCACTGCATCAAGCAAGGTGGATGGCAAAGGCAATATGTGCATTCAAAACTGCCCTCTTCACCAACCAGTTGAGCATTCCTCAACGAGAATCGAAAGGAAAGAAACGGGTTGCACATTTTGTCAGCCTCATATATGTTCGCTTTTGGTACGAGGCAATTGTAAGTCGATGGACTCCAAAGATTGAAGCGAACTATTTGTACTGCTCGCTTCATTTATAAATCTTTAATGAAAATGTATAAGGCGTTCTTTTTTGTATCTTTTGTTCTGCCCTGTTCTACGGACAATGAAAAACAGAGCTTACTAATCTGAACCAAAAAATACCCAGTCATTAAAAGAACTGTCCCCAAAATTGAAAAAAAAATATATATTCGAGTGTAAACAACCACCCTACACATTTCCTAGCGATAACATCAGTATCATTAACCCTAAAGTAGGCGCATGGGGTCAGAGAAATTTTAACCGCGGAAAAAATGTAAAGTGCATTTTTTCTCGAACTTCCGTCTTCCAGTAGCTTTTCATCTTAGAACATTATTTTGAAAATCGTCGTACTTGAGCCACTGCATCGTACGCATTATTTTATACTGAAGTTAAGTGTGACCCTATGCGCCAACTTACGTAATTTTTCGCGAGGCAAGTTTTGTTAGGTACATTTTTTGAAATTTCGACATTTTATAATATTCTCGGATTTATTCAAACGAAAATAAATTAAACTAATGTTGAGATACTCCTGATACTTCTACTCTACTCCGAATAGTGCTTCTTATTTTTTTACCTTACTAGTCTTTAGCAAGAGGCTCCCCAGCATGTAATATAAAATAATTTTTATTTTTTTATTGTGTTAACTTAAGTGAATTCATTTGTTTTTCAGTTTTTGTGAAAACAATAAGTTTAAGTTATCGAACTACATTGTTTTTGAATATCTTGTAGTTTACTTAAATTTCTAGAAAGAATTTTACGTTACTGCTGACCCTATGTGCCCACTTGTTTGATTTTGCTAGTGCTAGTCTAAAGAAACCCCTGATGTGGAGGAAAGAATCTAACCAATCAAGCCTACTCCACTTAAAAGTACCCGCACCATACCAACTACTAGGTCGGTACACGTTGTATAAAGTGATCACACGAATACGGTCCCTACATAGCAACTATTGGATGACCCTAAGTTAGAAATACATAAAACAAACTAGACACTAGTTGTTAAGGGGGTGAGGCTTACACGGGATAAGTATAGGAAAAACACTTAATTTGATGTTAATTCACAAACTACAGCTTCTGAACATTTACCCAAATGCAGACGTCAAAAAAAGTGCTCAACGTAGGATTGGCTTTTTTGAATTAACGTATTACTCAGGCTGATAAGAAAAATATGACTAAAAATTTAGAAACCGAACCTGCAAACAAAAAGGATATTAAACGATTAAATGGTAAGAACCTAGTTTTTGAAGGAAAAGACCTGAGCCATTTCATTACTAATAAAACAAAGACGTCCTTTGAATTGTTTGGGATGCACGACGTGAAGCCAAGTGAACGCTCCTAAGGTTGTCAATGATACCGCAGAAAGAGGAATTTCTCCAATAAAAAAGTTTAAGGAATCGGTCAGGGACGAACAACAGAAACAATTCTTATTGGAGGTAGTCGAACATCACAGAAGAGTCGTCACCAAGCGAACAAAAAAGGGGATTGCATCGTTCAAAGTTGATTAATATAATACATATTTTGTCTATTATACTACCTACTAATCTTGGTGTCTAATTTTCCCAATAAAAGTAATTAACATTGAAAAATCATAGTTTTTCCTATTTTTACAAAACTGAGCAAAGTGTGCAACCTCTAAATACATATGCAATCTTCTTGAAATTTGGGATATATATCTTTTACGTTACTGAGACTTGGGGCGTAATAAAAGTCTGCAAAAATGTCACATTTATTTTTTGACTTACAAAATGAAACACCCTAATGTGCATACAATACATTTGTATGCAAACCTATCTTGTTTTTTTTTTCTCAATTCATTTGTAAAGTTTTGTCCTTCATTAGCATGGCAAATAAACAAATACAATTGGTCAGGTAGTAGGTAATCTGTATACAAAATTCACCAAAAATTAAATTATTTATTTGAATCAATTAAGTGCTCCATCGCCTATAAAATAAAATCCATTAAAAACGTACGTCAACAGGATAAAATGTGCATGCCATTGAGGTTTTGTTGTTGAATGCTTTCGACGCCACTACAAAAAAAAAATATTCACAGAATCCTTGCATCCCATATCGATATACATACATATATAGAGAGATTTTTTAATAAATCAATGCCAGAGACTCGAGGACGAATGGATTTGGCAGATCAATCTAAAATACAGAAAAATTATATAACTGCCCGTGTAATGGTTATTTTTGTTTTGTTTTTATGTTCCTTTATAAGTATATATACATACACATGCATATAATAAAAATATGTATACTGAATTGGAGAGACATTTCAGGGAATATTTAACATTTTGTTCGTGACTTGTTTAGACCGGTGGAAAATTTTAATTTTCTACCACAAATAAACTCTGGTTCAACTGGTAAAAAGGAGGACCAACCAATGGTAAAAAAAAAAAAACTTAATTCCGATGATTTTAAATTAATTTGTCAAAATCGATACTATAGTTATACCTACTATCATAGTCAGATGTTGGACTCAGTAATGGGTTTTAATTTTAATAATATTAATTAATTATGCTTTTAGTATTGAATGAATTATAATTGGTGACATATTGTCATTTTTCTCAATGAGAAAATAATTATTAAATTTCATATATTAATTTCAAACATTTTTATGGATTATTTCACATAAATATTTCAGTTTACATTAAAAATATCAAAATTAAAGTATACAAAATTGAAACTTGAATTAATTAGGGTTTTCCAATAAGAGGTGTTATTTTAATTAGCCCGCTATTTCGATAGATGTCACTTTTGGAGCTGTCATTTTTTGACACAGATTTCGTACTGTATTTTCCAAATTATTCTCATTGATATATTGCAAACATTTTAAAGGATCTTTCACTTCATCTGGTACCAATTGTTTCAATGATTCGATTTCCTCGCAAAATTCGATTCCATTTATATCAATCACTGCTGGCATCATTTGTTAATTTCATATGTAAATCTTTGCAACTCTTTAGCAACTCATTACGATGTTTATTATTGTGAATGTTGAACAAAAAACCCCACGAATCTTCGAAATCTTTTAATTGCTGAAACCTTTCTGATATAAATGGTTTTCCAGTAAGCCCGCTATTTTCAGACCGATCTCACTTATCTCAAACTTGGGAAAGCTCTTTGAAAAAGTCATAAAACAACAAGTCCTCAACACTTGTGAAGACAAAAACATCCACCAGGAGTCTCAATTTGGCTTCAAGCCAAAACACTCCACACTCCACCCATTACTCAAATTCCACACAGATGCCACCAACGCTCTGAACAAAAATGCGTGCATTGTAGGCTGCTTCCTTGATGTCGAGAAGGCTTTCGACTCAGTATGGACAGCAGGGCTTACCTACAAATTAAATCAATTCGGGTTTCCCACTCACCTAACCAGATTAATTCACAGTTTTCTTGCTAGAGAATTTTATGTGGAGCTTCAAAACTATAAATAACCACTCAAAGCAGTCGAAGCTGACGTCCCCCAAGGCTCCGTATTAGGCCCAATTCTCTTCAACCTTTACACTTCTGACCAACCCCCCAATGAAAATGGCACGTCACTTCTTTATGCAGATGACTCTCTCACGTACGCTCAATCTCATTGCTCGATTCTGGCTATGAAAAAAGTCAACCAACAACTCAAAAAACTCGACGCCTACCACAAAAAATGGGGGATCAAAATAAACGTTCAGAAATCTGAATTGATCTGCATTCGGAGACTCTACACGGGTCGAAATTTGCAACCCAAAAAATCGAAACTAATAGAAGCCACCTATAATGGGGGAATAATCAAACCCACAGATAATGCCAAGTATTTGGGTGTTAATTTCAATCGCCATGCCAAAGCAGTCATTAGAAAAGCCAACTACGCCTACAGCCTACTCAGCCCTATAATATACGTCAAGGACGGACTCTCCACAAAAACAAAAGTGTTGCTCTATAACAACTTATCAGGCCAGTAATCACCTATTGTTTCCCCATATGGCACACCATCTTTCCTACCTACATGGAAAGCCTCAGCATACGCGAAAGGAAAATCCTAAGAGCATGCACAGGGCTCCATAGAAGAACCGACGGTAAACACTTCCCAAACAGGGCATTCTACGAAGCAGCCAACATCACCCCAATAAAGGAGTATCTCTTCGAACTTGCATACAAACAAGTCGACAAAGTTCCTAACCACCCGAACCCAGTTATAAATAACCTGCCGGACCTTCTCATACCAGCAACTTTTAAATACCTTTCACCCCTGCTCTTAACAGTGCCCGAGGCTAGAAATATCTACCATCTAATGGTAGATTAAGTTTCTACGACCACAAAGGTGATTATTACCGCGGGTAGTCACTTTCGTGCCATGTTTACTCAGAGAGTGTCTCTGAAGCACACCAATTCTTTAGGAACCATCGAATCCTAAATTCTCCAAACTATCCACTTCCTATCCTTCCTTTTCTCCCATCCCATTCCCGCCATCCACTAAAAACTAACTCCTAAGAGAGAATGACACATAGCATGGCTGATATAGCGGATCATCCGTGAAGGAAAACAAGACAGAGAAACGAAAAGTTTCAAAAAAATACTAAGGACAAGTGTCAACAAGAAGACAATAGACGACATCAAATCGAACTGAGGGCTAAAGATGAGCCCCAAGGATCAAAAGAAGACAATAAGGTGAACATCGAGGGAAACGACGACAATGCAAATAGCAAAATGGCGGAAAACACACTTGACTTGACTTGACTCAGCAATTAACATTAGTAAAACATCAGCACTCTGGAATTCTTCATACTTTCCGATATTTTTTCTTAGTTTATTATTAATTTTTTTTTTATTATATGCTGGATTTACTTTTTGTTTAGGTACATTATAAATAATCAAAGAATTTTAATCATGATATTTCATTGCCCAGTTTTTTGGGCAACTTCTCAGTTTTTTAGGCTAATCTCTCAGTTCTTCTAAAAAATGCAATTGGCAACGCAGTCTCTATCAATAAAAACTAATTAGTTTTCATAAGTTAGGTGAACTGTTCCTTTTGGTATATTTTTATAGGGAAAAATTTTAAGAATTTGCATAATAATCTGTGGAAAATACTCACAGTAATTCCCATTTTCGAGAGAATTTTGGTCACAACAACCTTCAAACACTGAGTACATTTACTCCTTTAACCCTAGTGATATTCTCCATGCATCATTAGACTTGCAGTCTCTCGAATATATTTCACAATTTGGTATTAGTTTATTTTTAACTCGTGAAAATTACAAAGTTTACTCTTCATCAACTTTAACAGTGATTTGAGCATGGCGTTGTTTAACAGTAATTTCATTATCATAAAACAGACTTGTTTTCCGTCAACTTAAACAAATTGTACTAAAAATATTATATTATAAGATAACTTAATTGGTTCCCCAACCTACTATATTTAACAAACTTTTTAGTGTTATATACCACATAAATTCGGGCCAGGAGAGAAGAAACTCCAGCTACCATTTAGTGAAGCCCACAGTTTCGACTCTGAAAATAAAGATAATAAAAACAAAATCGATAAAAACAATCCTCCACTGTTAGGCCGAACAATTTTCTACGTCCTTAGGTTTATCTGAAATACCTACCCTAAAAGTAAAATCAAAAACTTCAGCTATTTATAAATATCAAAACTTATTTAAGACTAAATATAAAACCATTGTACGCCACCCATAGCAAATATTTCGGAGAACTCAGATAATTAAATGAATGAAAAACGTTCATAGAAAATACTTGAAATTTTCTATAAGTGCCCCATGGTTTTATTTTTAGTCTTAAATAACTCTTGAAATTTATAAATAGCTGAAAAAGAATATTTTATCACTTTTTAAGGAATTTTAGATCAAATTATGTAACTTAAAATGTTTAATTTTATTTTTTTGTTTTTTATACTTTGCAGTAAGTTAATCTGTTATCTGACCTGCTACCTACAACAAGTAAAACAACAAAATTAAAAGAAATCGCCTAAAATTGGTTGCCAATGAATTATTTCGGATATTTTCTTGAAACTTGATATACATGCGTAGCACTGACTTATAACAATGGATTGAGCTAATTGCCATATTCCTGTAGGAAAGAATGGCATAAGTTTTATAAGTAGTTTTCTCTTTCGCCCTATAGCAGAGTTGGAGCTACCAACACAAAATATTGCTTATTGAGCGTTTTCTTATGCCATTTGTTGTTTTTATGTTGGCTACAGATGCAATCATCGCAGAAAGAATAAGGTAAAGATAGTGTTTACCATGCTCCGTCTCTCTTGCCCATACACAGAATTCAGGTAAGAACAACTTTTGAAAATTAAAGTCGGAAAGAATTTAATTCCTTATAAGCCATTAAAATATCACTTGGGCACGAGAAAATAATTTTTTTTAAATTTAATGCGTAGGCGTAGTTCCACTAAAACTAAATTTTTTACTCACTTCTACAGAGAAGTAAGAATGGGTAGAAAATTTATTGAATTGTTTACGTAGAGGGGAGGGACTCCCCTGGATGTGTTCCATTTTAACCTGAAAATGTTATGTTGTCATTGAAACTACGAAAGTAGGTAATCCAAGTTTCAAGAAAAATTATTCGGTTGAAGTGGATTAAAAATTTATTTCAATATTTGACCCAGGCAGACAAAGTTTTTGTTCTAAATAAAACACTGTAAAAAAAGGAGCGTTTCGTATTAACAGGAACTGAAAAACTTTCAATACTGCAATATCGCCTCCCTTGGGTTCATCTGGCTAAGCATACAAGTAAATACATAATATATCGCCACATACGCAATTAGTTTGCCCAGTTTCAGAAATGTTCAAAAGCACGGTAAGTATATAGAACAGTCATGTTATTCCCATTAAAAATTTGACACATTTCAGCTGATAGCCTGTGACCACTAACTTATAACAATGGACTGAGCGATTTGCAATTTCATTTGGCACAAATATTGTATTTTCTTGTGCCCAAGTGATATTTTCATCGCTTATAAGGAATTAAACTCATTACAACTTTAATTTTCAAAAGTTATTTTTACCCGAATCCTGCGTATGGGCACAGTATATTCATATAGTAGAACAGCTCTGTCAAAACTGTCACATGAGTAGGATACTTCTATAATGTGACTTGTTATGGTCGTAGCATATTGCATATAGCAATATGCTACATGACAGCTAGCAGCAGCAATCTACCCGCAAGTTACGTCCTATATGGATGGCGTGACTTGACTACTCCAACACACTCGAATCGACGAGAAGAGCGTTTCCACTTACTTTTTAGTTTTGAAAAAGAAGAAGAAGAGTTTTTTTTTTCGTCCGGCATGGTTGACAGAGTGAACATTCCGATTTTTCGAGACAACAGTTTTTTGTCAATTTTCAAGAAAGTTTGAAAAAAAAAAGAAAAAATCCTAAAGAGTGGTGGTGAGAGATAAAGAGGAGTTCTGCCGCAATGACGACATGTCCACATGGGAATTTGTCGCCTCGTTGGATAATTCGAAACCAGGTGCTCTAAATAAAAATATTTCTAATATAGCGAGATTCAAGGTCCTGAAGCCGTTTAACCGGGAACATTCCCGCCCCTTGTGCTGATTGAAAACGTGATTGCCGGTGGGAAAGTAACATCCACGTTGCACATATTTAATTTAAAGCTCAAAATTCTTCATCGACGGGAATATAATTGTCATGCTGGAAAGCAATAAACGAGAACTTGCAACGTATTGCAGTAAACTCGAAATACAAAAAATAACCCCATTACGATATATCATCATTTCCATGCACTAAACGCATAATTCGTTGGAATAAACCACAGTACACCAAGAGGTTATCAACGGTAGATATAGATTCTAGCCAGGGTCATTGTACTATGCCACAAGAATCTATTTGGATTTAATAGCGACAATCTAATCGTAAATCAGACTCGGATGAAGAATGAAGTTCAACACATATCAAAACAAGCAATTCGTATAAAAGTTCGACTAGCAGCCGTCCCCTAATTTAATGGTATGATTATATCATCGTTCAGGCTTAACCATATTATTTCTCCTATTATATCATCAGATATTAGTAGTTTGTAGTGTATCATTATATTAACTTTTTACTGGTGCGTCAGTTTCGAATGTCGTTTGCAGTATTTTTGTCTGATTGAATTCAAGTTTTATTACCGAATATGCCAGGTACTCGTCAGCGTCACACGAAGCTTCGGAGATGCAGTGGTAAGTACGTTTATTCTTTTTGTTGATAAAGTTATTGGCAGACGACTTCCGGAACATATTTTCATTCAATTGTTTTTTTTCATATATTGTCTCCTAGCTATAGCATACATCAATTTATACGTTTGAATTTTGCTAGAGTATATATATATATATATATATATATATATATGATTTGCGTGGCTGAATTTTAGCTATAATACATATATATGTATACATAATTTACTATATTAGAATTTTAGCTATAGCATACATCAATTTATAATTTCTAAATTTGAATTTTAGCTAGAGTATACCTATCTGTACACATATGTTATAGAATTTAAAATGTTGGAATGTTACCTATATTATACCAGGACACCTAGTTCCTATATATGAATTGTAGACATAACATGAGGTATTTAGAGTTCCTACGTGCAAATAATATCTAGATGATACAACGTAAGGATCATGTCGGTCTCTGTATCTTAGCTGAGGTAGGCGCTGTACCAAGTGTAATAAAAGCGTCCGAGGCTCAAGTTCATTAAAATATGAAGGTTATAACGTAATGGCTTCATAATTTTTTCATTTCCTCCTTTCACATCCCGGAGCCCCCTCTCATGAGATTATGGTCGTCTAGGTTCGCCTAGTCCGCTCTTAGCTCAATGGGAGGATGGGGCTTGGCCAAGAAGGCATGTCATCTGCGCCTTCATGGAAATGCAGGTAAGTGACGTAAAAGTCCCTTCAGGACTGAGTGAGTGCAAGGCTTTCGTATGTAGGCACGAAATTTTTTTTTTTTTATTATGGTTGGTGACAAGCGGCAGGTTATTTCGGGAACTCCCCCACACTCTCCGCCACCCTTAGCCGAGGTACTAGCGTGCCGCCCTGTACTAACGCTGTCATCGAGTGATCTGTCAGCTCATGCTGGCAGTTTGGACTTCACGTCCTGACCATTCATCACTCAACATACTTCCATAACAGACTATACTTTCTCTTTCAACATTTTTAACTAACACACTAATAAATATTTAATACAAAGGTTCCTATGTAAATCTAAAGTGAACGATAGAGAACTTACAGCATGCACAAACTTTTACTAGAGGAAAAGGGGCAAAATGGCAAGCAAAAAAGCTAATAACAATTTGTTCCACTGCTCATGGCATTCGGCTTGGTGTAGCTGTCAAACTGTCGCAAACATTATTAGAGCCGTTTTGCCTATTACACTGTCCATCACATCTTTATGAACGAACACCACTTTAGAGTCAAACAGCTGTTTAGTAATGGAACAATACCTTTGTAAGAAGATTTGACGAGAACGAGATGTGTATACTTACATAACACTAATACTTCTTCCCGTAGATTGTGCAACTAGCTACTGTTCGCCCATTTACCTCCATATCAAACTTAATAGTTCCCTCTTATGGGAGAAATTTTGAGTTTTTTTTTTGTAATTAAAATTCTAAAATTCACTTTTCAGTAGTTTGTTCTAAGCTGTTCTACTGTATGTGTACGGATAAGAGAGACGGAGCATGGTAAACACTATCTTTACCTTATTCTTTCTGCGGTGATTGCATCTGTAGCCAACATAAAAACAACAAATGGCATAAGAAAACCTCCAGTAAGCAATATTTTGTATTGGTAGTTCCAACTGAGCCATAGGGCGAAAGAGAAAACTACATTCTTTCCTATAGGAAAATGGCAATACGCTCAGTCCATTGTTATAAGTCAGTGCATGTGAAGTAATTCTGTGACTAATGTATTGTTGCGAGCGTGGCTTTTTGGTTCGTTATTTAAAACACAATATTAAATTTTTAATATCCAAGTTCTTTATTTCACTTCTGATCTTATATAATTCACAAACGTTCAATTAATCAACTCAACTTTAATTATCGCTAATACCGTTCTTTCAATTATCGCAAACCAATTACAACACTTTCGCCGGTTTATTACTTTCGCTTGTTAACACTGCAACGTCTAAGACACGACTCATGCTCTGGTGGAGGTAACTGCTATATTTATACTCTACAAACTCTCCAGAGCATTCTTGAAGATTCCATTCTAGAACCATCCCAAAGATTCCTTTCAAGAGTCATCGATACTCCGAACCTTAAGTTGTTTACTCTTCATTTTCAGTAGATGTCACTTGTCTCTTTTTGTTGCACGTAACAGTATATACACTTTTATAGGAAAGACAAAGAGAGGAGAGAGAGTATTGTTTTCTCTGTTCCGTACCTTCCTATACATTTCAAGATATTACGTCACCTAATGGTGGAACATAGTTCCTAGGAATATCTTGAATTCTATATACCTAGGTTCAAGAATAGTGTTGTTTGCTGCCAAAGCGGAGTACTTTCGGAAAACACGACGAAATTAAAACCGATCATATTAAATCAAAATTTAATAATTTTTGATAATGTAAGTAATTTTCAAATTAAAATTGTATTAAAAGTAATTCGTTTTATTATCAGTGGGGAAACAAGCCGAGAGTGTCATCTAAAAAAATGTCTTGGTGCCTTTTTTTCGTAAAATAATCAAAACTACGCTTGAAAATAACAAAAACAAAACATACATATTAAAAAAACTCAACTCTAAGAAAAAATGTTAGTGGTGAAATACGGCCTTTTTTTGCTTTTTTTCATCGAACGTATTTAATCATCTCCCAGCAAACAATTTGGAGAACGTCCGCAACAATGAAACTTAAGCGAAAATAGAGCTACACAATGGTATACATAAGAGTAAATGCGACAGAGTTAAAAATTATTTATGTTATTGAAGCGATATAAAAGCGAAACGAAAGCGAATATATATTCTCTTTTATTTATCTTTATAAACACGTTCATGTGCGCTGTTTTGTGCCCGAACTTCTGAGAATTTTACACTTTCAAAATTTTCGGTTCTAATTTTCAATTTTGAGTTTGCATTTCAGCATGAACAGAAATTTGTTGTCCTTTTATTTCTATCAGTGAATTGTAAAAGGTTAGCAAATAATATTACATTTAATTAACATTAAGGGAAAAATGAGAGGCTATATTTATAGGACACTGGATTTGATTGGAGGGTACCTACAAGCATAGGTTAATAATTTCACTTGCGAATCGCTAAAGTTTCCGTTACCACAGTAGACTTATATTCACTTTGGATACATTTTAATTTATCACATTTTGTCGAAAAAACAAGGGCAACGTGAATCCGAAGTGATACCACCAATGTGATACAATGTTCTGTCAAATTTCAAGCCAAAGGCAGTCAAGCGGCGACAAAAATGTTACCAGCGGGTACATATTCATAGAAACACGAAGCGGTGATAGTTATGTCACCCAAAAGTTGCTAGCCGGAGGAACCAAAAAGTCACTTTGCTGTCACGGCATTTCATGTGCGCATTTACATTAGACGCTATGGAATTCACGTTGATGACAAAACAGTTACGTGACAAAAAGTCTCCAGTGCATAATAAGCCTTAACATACCTTACGTTATTATTCCTGTTGATAACACAAAGCATTTTAGAAAATAATTTCTGTTAGGGGGTCCCAATATCCTAAAATGAACAGTCCACTCACTTGACTAAAGACGGCCATGCGGGTCAGTATGCTAACTCTGCCACACGAAAATTTGTTGGTAAGATGATGGTTGGGGCCAGGAACGAAGCATTATCCTATCTACAGATTTCGTGCGACAAAGTCAGCATACTTACCCGCCTAAACTGGGTCAATACATTGAATATTCAAAAATCTTTTTATACTTTATGTTTCATTCAATTTATTCTTGCTGTATATTTATGTACAAGTAATATACTGGGTGTCGCAAAAGTACTGGCACTATAGAAATTACTTGTATTTTTTTTTATATGACATCTCCTTTTATTCTGATATTGAAAATTGTGTAGTAAACAAATTTAAAATTACTAAAAATAACCGTTATACCCCCCAAGAACGTGGAATAATCGTGTCGTGTGATAAAAACCGTCTGGCACCGGTTTTTCGCACAATGCGATGCTTTGCCACACGCCTCGAAGCAAGTGGCCCAACATTAGAAAGTCTGGCAGACCAAGCCGTTCAGCCAAAAATATTGATGCTGTGCGCGAAGCAGAGATGGGCGTTTTTGCATACCGCTAAAATGGCAGCAACACTAAATTTTAATGATAGTTAAAATATAGGTTGCACTATCACTAAATGATTAGTGGTAGTGCAAATTTTTTATCACTATCACTAAAAGAATAGTGGTAATGCATAGTCCATTGAATTATCACTAAACGATTAGTTGTAATGCAAAGTCTATTGCACTATCATTAAACGATTAGTGGTAGTGCAGAGTATATTGCATTATCACTAAACGATTAGTGGTAGTGCAAATACTTTTCACTCTCAATGAGTGATAATGAATTCGTGCATTGGTAGTGCAAACATCTTTCACTAGCACTGAACGACAATTTAATGGTACGCATATGCAACACTACGCGTAGCTCGTTCGATCAAAATTAGTGTTAATTGTTAATGGATCATCTCCATCTCCGCAAAACAGAAAACTGAACGGAAGGTTTTTTATTCTGTATGTTCGCTCGTTGCTAGTTCAGTGCTAGTGAAAGATGTTTGCACTACCAATGCACGAATTCATTATCACTCATTGATAGTGAAAAGTATTTGCACTACCACTAATCGTTTAGTGATAATGCAATATACTCTGCACTACCACTAATCATTTAGTGATAACGCAATAGACTCTGCACTACCACTAATCGTTTAGTGATAATGCAATATACTATGCACTACCACTAATCGTTTAGTGATAATGCAATAGACTCTGCACTACCACTAATCGTTTAGTGATAATGCAATATACTATGCACTACCACTAATCGTTTAGTGATAATGCAATAGACTCTGCACTACCACTAATCGTTTAGTGATAATGCAATAGACTCTGCACTACCACTAATCGTTTAGTGATAATGCAATAGACTATGCATTACCACTATTCGTTTAGTGATAGTGATAAAAAATTTGCACTACCACTAACCATTTAGTGATAGTGCAACCTGGCTTTTAACTATCACAGAGGCCTCTAGTGCTAATGAAATAATTAATGCACTGAAAATTTAATGCACTACGCCCATCTCTGCCGCGAAGATGTAGAAGAGTGTCCAGAAACATCAACGCAATTGTACTCTGCAGCGTATTTTGGTCAAAAACTTGAAGATGTTTCCGTATAAAACTCAGATGACTCATCAGCTGCTGCCTACTGACCACCGAGCTCGTTTAGAGTACAGCCAGCGAATCATAAACCTCAACCTTGAACAGGATGACTTTTTTCAAAATTGGTTATGAGTGACGAAGCGCATTTCCATCTCTCGGGTCATGTCAATAAGCAGAATACTCATTTCTGGGGCACTGAAAATCCACGCATTACACCCACTAAAAGTTACTTTATGGTGTGGCGTCTGTGCTGAAAGAGTGATCGGACCCTATTTTTTCGAAGACGCTGCAGGCAATGCGATAACTCTCACTGGCGAGCGCTACATAACCATGTTACGTGAGTTTTTGATACCCAGTTTGGATGAATTGGGGCTGGAGCAGATCTGGTTCTTACAAGACGGCGCCACGGCATACATAGCGCACGATACTATTGACTTAGTGAGGGCCGCTTTTCCACGCCGTTGTAATGTTGGTTATATTAACGTTGATCTTTCTTTATTAAATTCTTCTTCAGAGAGAAGAAGCTGTATCTGCTTGGCTCTAGACTAGGCTTAATTTGCCGGTTTATTGTCTGAGAGCTCTGGTAAGCAAGGCAAGGTTATGTGCCGGTTTATTGAAGGGGGTGATCAGGCTGAAATGCCACTTTATGATCAGTATAGGCTAATGAGCCGAATTACTGATAATTGACAAGATAGACGTGTGAATCTAATCTAATTTATTCTTTTATTCTTCACCTTATATATATTAATACTATGCTTTGTTTCTTATGCAAAGTCATTCCATAAGTAAGAAATGGAAATTTCCTACTTATCGAATGACCTTTCACAATAATAAACTTAATTGTTTATTGTGACAAATATTTTTATTTATTTTTTCCCGGACGGGAATCGAACCTACACTTGTTAGAATCGGTCAATGATGGAGAAAGAAGAATTTTTAAGAACTTTTATTTTTAACGATTCTAAAACAAATTCATAAATACAAGAGGAAAAAACAACCGCCTCGTTACTCAAAAGTATTTTGCGTCACTTGACTTACTGCTATATAACAAGAATTTGCTGATTCTTGTTGCTTCTTGAACTATTAATTGATCGGAAGTATTTGCGAGTCTTATTGTTTTGATTTCTTTTTCTTTTTGTTTTTCATGTTCATGCCTCATATTACATATTTACAAGCATGTTACGGCACTAGCACAATAATATATGTGCGTACAATTGTTGTGCTTACTCAACTAAGTGTTGTGCTTTATTATTATGCATGCTGTATATATGTTTGTACAGCTGTGCATAATATATTTATTTAAATGATTAATTAAGAGGCGCTTCTTTCTATGTTGTGTATATACAGACGTTTTGGCAATTTGCCTTGGCCTGCAAAATCACCCGATTTGACCTGTCCAGATATCTTTCTTTGGGGTTATTTGAAATCATTGGTATATTTGAACAAGCCATAGACTCTCGCAGCCCTAAAAGAAAACATTCATCACACAATAAGGAATATATCGCAGAAAGTGTTACGGCAAGTTATGGAAAATGTCATAAATAGGGCTGAGGTCACCATTTAAGAGACATATCATCTTCAAATCCTAATCCGACGAAATTTCATGGCACAAATATACATATATAAAAAACTAATTCTAGTTTTCTATTTTAGAAATGAAATTGTAGCTGAACCAAATAGGGTCATTACTTATGCTCCACCCAGTATACATACATACCAATAAACAAATTAAAATCCTAAACCGGAATTCAATGTATAAAATTTTAATTTATTATTTAAGACTTAGATGCAAAGTATAAAATTTCAAACCAAATATAAAATATTTTCTAAATTGGAATTTTTGTCTATACAACTCTTGGTTTTATATGTATATGTAACATTTGGTTGCAAATTAAAGCCGCGCAAGATAAAATATACAGAGAAAAAAATCCAAAACACAGCCCAACTGAGTACATACATTACTAGCTGGGTTACTGCAAAGCGACAAAGGCAGCAGAGAATAGTCTTTTTAACAATAATTTAAGTGAAAAAGAAATTCCAAAGGAATCTGAGTAGAGAAGTCAATTATTTCCGTTCCATAAAATTTTAGAAGCAATAGATATACTCGAGGAGGCAAGGATTCGGTACAGTGAGTGGTTCTTTCTTATGCTACGCTCTACAAATAAACGAAGAAAATCTTAAAATTAAATAAAAATCTCCTTAGCGACTGGAACGTAGCTAGTATACTAGTTGTGTAACACGATAATGTGCATAGATAGATGTATAAAGTTGGCGATATGTTTCTGGAGCAGCATAAATAATATTTCAACATATCCATAAAATTTTTATTGCGGCATTTATTATATGGACGGAAGTAGTATTAAATTCATTTCTCTCCTAAAAATACTGTCCTCTATCCCATTTATGTATGTATGTACTTGGAAATATGTCTTTTTCCTATATAAGAGTATCTTATACATCCTTCTTACATGAAACTATGAAAATCTTTCATGATTTCATGTATATGTAACAATTGAGAAAAGAATTTTAAATGGAATCCAGGAATAATGTTTTTTTTTTTTTTTTTTACTTTTACAGATGGCATTTCCTTAACATCTCTGCGCTATTATCTGTAGAACTGTAAACTACATAAATGGATTATGCACCAAAAATATATTTTATGCAAACATACACATACATATATATGTATATAACGGTTTTATAGTCACGATCAAGAGAATAATAGAGAGTATGCAGCAGCATGCATTCTACTATGGTCGACATCGGTATTCTGCAGTATTCTGCGAAAACAGATTTGCTGCTATGATAATAGCATTTTCCGGTTTTAAATCCTGAATGCCACAAAAAAAATCATACAAAATTCGTAGTCTGATTTAAAAGTTTGAAGAAAATCAGTTCAATTCACACGTCTAAGTAAATATGTTTACATATGGCGGTATATATGTATGTATATGTGTATATCATAGAAGGAATTGTTTATCTTCGGTGGAAGAATTGTTTTCCCATTAACTTTATCAATGAACCATTTTCTTCTACAGATAACGAGCATAATACCCCGCACCGCAATAAGTGCCACTTTCCATAAAAGCCTGTTCAGAGGGATGAGTATGGAATTTTCGAAAAGGTTGTTCAGCTTCAGCTTGAAAAGTATCTAGAGGAACTTAACCTTATTATGAGAGAGCAGTCAGGTTTCAGAAAAAGACATAATTGTGAAACAGCATTAAATCTAGTCATAGAAGAATGGAAAAAGGAAATGAATAAAAACATGTTTGTAATAGCTGTATTTTTGGATTTCAAAAGATCATTTGAAACGATTGATAGACTAATTCTTTTGAAAAAATTACGTAAATATGGAATTTTTTTGGGAAAATAATGTCAATGGTTTGAAAGTTACCTAAAAGAGAGAGAGCACAAAGAACAAAAATAAACGGATTAATTTCAGGAGAAAAGGAAATATCACTAGGCGTTCCACAGGGATCGGTACTTGGAATATTATAGTTTCTTATATATATTAACAATATTGAAAATGTGATTAAGGTAGCAAAGCCTGTTTTATTTGCGGATGACACACTAATAAATGGTTTTCCAATACGAGGTGTTATTTTAATTAGCCCGCTATTTCGGTAGATGTCACTTTTGGAGATGTCATTTTTTGACATTTGACAAGTAGAAACTACGCCATTAATAAAAATGGAACGATACACGATTCAACAACGCATTGAAATTATTAAAATTCACTATAAAAATGGTGAAAATGTGGCAGACACGGTTCGTAAAACTCGAACATTTTTGGGTCGTCGTGAAGCACCTTGTCGGACCGCAATACAGAAATTGGTAGAAAAATTCGAGCTGTCGGGACAAGTTAGTGATGTGAAGAATAAAAGTCGTGCACGTCGCTCAAGAACAGGCGAGAATATTGCTGCTGTAGCCGAAAGTGTTGAAGAAAACCCAGGTTTGTCCATTCCTCGTCGTTCTTTGGAATTAGGCATTCCACAAACGTCATTACACCGTATTTTGCATAAAGATTTGGGTCTTAAGGCTTATAAAGTTCAGTTAACACAAGAACTCAAGCCGGCCGATCATCAACAACGTCGAGTCTTTGCTGATCCTTGAAATACATGAAAATGATCCGGAATTCCATCGAAAACTCATCTTGAATGATGAGGCCCATTTCCACCTCGATGGCTTCGTCAACAAGCAAAATTGTCGCATCTGGGGCTCGGAAAACCCAAGAGTTATTGTTGAAAAGCCTCTCTATCCTCAACGTGTGACTGTTTGGTGTGATTTATGGTCCCGCGGGGTCATTGGACCTTACTTTTTCGAGAATCAGGCTGGAGCAACAGTTACGGTGAATGGATTGCGCTATCGACATATGATTAATGATTTTTTATGGCCGGAATTGGATGGTATTGCTCTGGACAACGTTTACTTTCAACAAGACGGCGCTACGTGCCATACAAGCAACGAAACCATTGATCTTTTACGGGAAAAGTTTCCGGACCGTGTTATCTCTCGAAGAGGTGATAACATTTGGCCACCGACTTAACACCATGCGACTTCTTCCTTTGGGGCCACGTGAAAGAGAAGGTCTACGCCAACAGCCCAGCGTCGATCCAAGACCTCAAAAATGGAATTCGTGAGGCTATCGATGCCATAGGGCAGCCACTTTGCGATTTGGTTATGGAAAATTTCATGAAAAGGATATGGTCCTGTAGGCGTGGTCGTGGTGGTCATTTGGCTGATGTTATTTTCCATTATTAACGGCATACCTTCCTCTTTATAATGAAATAAAGATCCGATCATTTATCTCAAAAACTGGCATTTTTCTTTGAATATCAAAATAACACCTCTTATTGGAAAACCCTTTATATATAACTGGAAGTAACTTACGACAAGTCCAATGGCAGTTAGATCAGGATTTAAAGGCTTTAAGTAAATGGCTAAAAATGAAAAATTATTGCTGAATTTGCAAAAAACAAAATTTATGACACTAAAGACAAACTGTGATATCGAAATTGAGATTGATGGTGAGCCAATAGAAAATGTAAACGAAATGAAATATTTAGGAGTAATATTAGACAGAAATTTGAATTTCAATGCACATGTGAATTAAGTATGCAGAAAATTGGAAAAAAGTTAGGCTTTTTTGAAAATAATAATTTTGTTCAAGAAAGACTTTTTTTGGGATTCTCCGGTATATAGCAAAAGCTAAATAATTTGTTATTTCATCACACAACCCATTAATTTTTGGTGACAAGTTTCAAGTCTTGGTTTGACTCATCAACAGATCACAAATAGCGAAATTGTGTGATTTGAAAAACAAATGAAAAAATGAAAAAAGAAGTAAGAAATGAAAAGTTTGAGAAAAATAGAAAAAACAATTTTTTTATTTATTAAAAAAATTTAAAAAATTTTAAAGAAACAGATTCATTCGAAGCGAGTCGAACCTGTATACGCCACGCAGTGGGCTGAAAAATAAAGAAGAAAAAGGAAGAAGAAGAAGCGTTTCGTGTCAGCAGAAAACCTTACACTCATCGGTGCAGCTTGGCCTGCTGCAGACGCTTGAAAAATCACCCAATTTCGCTATTTGGGACCTGTTGATGAGTCGAACCAAGACTTGAAACTTGTCATCAAAAATTAATGGGTTGTGTGATGAAATAACAAATTAGAACATTTTTTAGCTTTTGCTATATACCGGAGAATCCCAAAACATTCTTTCTTGAACAAAATTAAGTTTAACCCGGTAAAAAGTCCAAACGTAATCTGAAAATAATAAGGAAAAAATTATCAATAATGACAGTTATCCATGTTTACAATAGTATCGTTAGACCACACTTCAAATATTGTTCAACAATATTATTCTTATGCACACAAGGAGCGATCGAGAGGATGCAGAAGATACAAAACAAAGCGATGAGGTGTATATTACGATGCAACAGATATACACCAATAAGATGGATGCTAGATGCACTAAAATGGATGAGGTTAAAAGAGCGAATTGAACTGAATTGCTGTTCATATTCAAGGTAAAAGCTGGTCGTCTACCTGAATATTTGCGCCGTAAATTAAACCTAGTAACACACATACAACCATATAATTTGAATCTACGAAGAAGTACCAGGGCGCAGAATTCTCTGTTATATAAGGGATTACAAAGGTTTAACGCGTTACCAACAGATTTAAAACAAGAAACAAGATTTAATAATTTATATATGAAGAGTTTTTAATCTAATAAAGTATTATTATTATTTATTATTATTATAACTTATGGGCAGGAAGAGGGTGCCTGATTATATGAAAGAAATGAAATCTGAAATTTACAGGCGGCAACACAGGCAGCTTTTAAGGCAATACGTTTTTCATTGTTATACCCTAGATAAAATATATAGGGAAGGTATACTAACTTTGTTATTCCGTTTGTAGAGCAAAATGGATTAGACACCCACCATAATATTAACAGTTATTTTGATTTTTGCATGTCCGTCTGTCTGTCTGTCTGTGCGCACAATAACTCGAGAACGCGTATACTTAGAGAGCTTGTACACGGACTTTAAAAAAAAAAAAAAAATTATGTTCGAAAATGAGACAAATCGGGCAACTCCTTCGTGGGGTTGCCAAACAAAACCTTCGTTTTCCACTATATATTTGGACACTGCCTGAGAACACATCGATATAGAGAGCTGAAATTTGGTACATGGTGTTTTCATTGTACTAGCAAATAAAATTTCAAAAATGGACTAAGCTAATACCGGAACGGTGGAATGTGGTGCTCCATTTGTTGTACAACGTTTCGTCATTCATATCCACGGGTGTCTCGTGGACATAAAAGGCACCAACCTTGCACTTGCTCTTTTTTGTAATGTTTTTAATAAATTTGACAGCTCCTAGAAGAGAACAGTATTAGAGTTCGAGTACAAATGAGCTCCCAAGACAGTGCTGAACACTGATAGTGTGCTCGGAAGGATAAACACTATGATTCTAGCCAACACCCAACACTGTGTTGATCAGTAAAGGGAAAGTGTAGACATTAGGATAGTAGGTATAAATGTGGGATGAACATGCATAAGCACTTACTTGATCTGACGAACTAGGACAATACTCATCTAGTACTGCACTTAAGTGCACTCCGGCTATCTTAAGCCAAGAACTAACATTCCTGATGAGTCCTTTGGCAGGGACGAAACCTGGTCGAGTTAGCCAAAACTAAGTCTAAACGACTGGTCCTTATCTCTCTTTTCTGACATATACAAATGACAGACTCATACAGACTATAACTTCTCTAAAAATTCACTTCAATCGCCTGTTATACTTACAATATTAAGTATTTTAAATTTTCTAAAATAATTTAATACACCTCATTTAAGTATGGAGTTACTCACCGCTTTAAACTGAAACATGTTAGTACCGTACTAAAGTGCCACGGCGGTCCTCTGTAATATAAAATTTCAGAGAGACATATTCGCAGTTTAAGATCCTGAGAAATTAATTAGAGAACCGTCATTTAATTTGTCATTTGACTTAGATAGTTTGGCGTCCGTACAAAATGCGAACAAATATTGTGAGATTACGAAATAGATGAACTGGATGCTCAATCAAAAAATATAGAGTGCTAGCTCTTCGTTTATTAATGAAAATTACGTCGATATGAAGGAAAAGATTGTTGTCAAGCCGAAGAGGAAAGAGATATTGGTCGCTTGTAAGTAATTTTTAAAAGATACTAGGTACTATAAAATGAAATAGTTTATCTAGATTTATATAACTGGTTAAACCATATGATTATTGGGAATCATCTTCTTTAAATTTTAGCGAACAACAATTTAAGAATCCCTTCCGCACTTTTCACGCAATTGTATCCCAAATACAAATTTTAAAAAAATAGAGAATGCGACCATGCGCGATGCAATTTCTCTAGAAAAAAGAATTGCAATTGCACTGTATGCGGTTGGCTCTTCATAGTAGTACAGAATAATAGCTGATTTATTTGGAGTCGGAAAAACAACAGTAGGGGTGAAATTGTACTTCGAATTTGTGCGGAAATATCAGCTAAATATAGCGATTGTTTCAAAGAATTTTATCCTTGCACAGAAACTAAATTAAGGAAAACGTAGAACGTTATATGAAACTCGGACTTCCGCAGTGTTATGGTGCCATATAAAATTAAATCCACCAAAGAATGAAGCGCCGAACTATTACAATTTCAAAAGGACTTATTCGACAATATTATTTGCTGCGGCTGACTACAGATACCGACTTATGTATTATAATATTGGCGCTCCTGGGAGAGCAAATGATTCCATAATATATGGGAAAACTCTTCTTTAAAACGACATCATGTGGAGAATTCTGTATTTAAACGCTTTGCAAAAACCTGGCAGGCGTTTGTTCCATCAATCATCATGAAGCCATTTCCATTCACTATTGATCAATGCGATAACCAGAAAAAAATTCAACTATCGTC
Source organism: Dioctria rufipes (assembly GCA_963924295.1). Taxonomy (NCBI): domain Eukaryota; kingdom Metazoa; phylum Arthropoda; class Insecta; order Diptera; family Asilidae; genus Dioctria; species Dioctria rufipes. Next base: position 46,623,129 of record OZ002744.1, on the reverse strand, counting down.
TGTCAAAATGTAGACGTGTTGTGGAGAACACCTTCGAGCATTTGAATGCCCAATTTAGAGAAATAGGCAAATGCCTTGAAGTTAAAATGGAAAATGCTCCAACTATTAAAAACACATGCTATATATTGCACAATATTAAAAAATAAATAAATTTTTAATATATTGCATGATATTTTTTATACTAATGTCTTGAATTCTTTTTTTTTTATATCTGCTGCTGTGAGTTCTATGCTATGTTCTTCGTGAGAATTTCTTTTCGCTGATCTCAAATCAAGGGCATGTTGTTGCCAAACATTTAACAAACATTTTAATTCCTGCTTACCTAAAAATTTACTTTTAACAGTTTTTTTGGACTCATTTCATATGGAAACAAAGCTTCTTCTTCTTCAACACGTTTTACTATATTTGATTGCAAATATTTATTAAATTATCTGCCAAATGAAAGAAAATAAAAAAAAAGTTTATAATTTATAATTAAATATTGTGAAATTACAAGTTTTTAAAAAATTTTTATGGAAAGGATTGAAATTATTTCGGAGGAAGTCGCTCGTCTAGGAAGCAGGAAGCAGCGCATCCACAGATTTGAATTGTAGTAGTCCGCCGCTTTATTATTCATTCGGAAACGATTCTTTGTTCGGTAAAATTTAAACAAGACGATTCCGAATAATCAGATAGTTTGACCTGTTATATATATATATGTAGATAAACTATTTCGTTTTATGGTAGTATCTTTTAAAAATTAATTACAAGCGACCAATTTCTCTTTCTTCTTCAGCTTGGCAACAATCATTTCCTCCATATGTACTACTTTTCATTAATGAATGAAGAGCTGACACTCTATATTTGGGATTGATCATCCACAACCACCACGTTACTCCCCGAAAGGCCTTACCACCGTCGGCATGGAAGAGCATTCCATGGGTAGCCGACTCCGTGGTACCGGAGAAACTTTCGGTCAGGTTTTCATAACCAAGGCTACTTCAATTGGGCTCAAGGGCGGATCCAGACGTTTGCTCTAGGGGGGGCGATCGCCCCCATCGCCCCCCTGTAACAGCACTTGCCATCAGCTGTGGACTGCTCTGTATAACTTTCTCATTTCGTTTTGGCATGAAAATTTCATTAGCATTCAGATATCGCCAGAGTTCTTTTATCTATATAATATAAGTTTTTGATCCCGTAAGCATACTAAAATTTAATCCCACATAAAATAGACATTATACACTTCTAGCTTGCGCTACTGGTGTTTTTCATACATAGGTCGCTTGCATTTCGCTCAAACACCATAATTTCTTGGGCTGGACTGCAATTTCTTGCAACTTAAATGGTGGAAGAAATTTTCGAGGAATGCTAATTAGGTAGGGTTAATATATATATTATCCTATTTGCCTTAAATTAAATATTTGAAGGACAACTGAATCTGAGATTAATTACCTCGGCTATGATCATTTTCCCAACATACTACTTTTTATCAAAATACCCGGCTTTTGTGAGCTTTCGATCACAAAAAAGTGCAACAATGCTTGTACTGAAAATTCATTAGTGATATAATTTTACATTTTTTGAGAATAATTTATGACTAAAAAGGAAAAAACAATAAATATATCAAATAACTATCTAGAAAAATTAATAATAATAATTAAATTACATTTGTATAAAAAATTTTAAATTTTCATGGTACACAAAGAAAGCATATTCAAAGGAAAGTAATTTAATTAAGTTTGATAAACATTAGGAGTACCAAATTTAAATTTCGGGAAATTGTTATTCACTGTAGTGTAATTTGAGCTGTCCAGAACTTGTTTTCTCTATATACCTTGAAAATTTTAAAATTTATATACAAATGTAATATAATTTAAAAATTTAATTAAATGCAAAATGAAGGGAAACTTTGGAAAAATGAAGGGAGAAATTATTTTCTATTTTTTTAACGCCGGTTTAGAAACGGTCTTTTTGAAAAATTTTTTTTTTTTGTATTTTCTATTTCATTGGATTAGAATATAAATTTTGATTTATTATTATTAGAGCTCAAGGAGGGGCGATCGTAGCGATCGCCCCCCGCTGTATCCGCCACTGGTTGGGCTTCATGCAAGCATCCATTCTTTTATTCAGCAGGCATACCAGGCACTTCCTGTGTGCCATATCTCCTCCTTCTTAATTTAAATACTTCCTTTGCGTATGCGGGCATGTACTGATGCTTTTCTCTGCTACTCAGTATATTTCTGAAGTCATAGCTTCCCTCATATCTTTCTACACCCATGCTATTCCCTAAATCCCTCATACGTGTGCCCAGTCTTCACAACCGTGTCCATACACATACAACCGTCGTTTTTAGACAATCCCCTCTTATGCAAGAAAGCATTCAGGTAGCCATAGTCTGTCAGGAGTAAAGATTGAAAGCCAGGATGTTCTTCAACGAATGAATTCAAACGTTACTCTTCACTTTTCGCTCTAATTCCATCTGACCTGCCATCTATCCATAATTTACTACCGTAGTGTATTTTCCCTCTCCTTTTTGCTCAGGCTTTGTATAGCTTCGTTTTACACCCATTCTTGTTCAATCAGCACAATTCCCTATCTATACAACATGAAACGGGGCTGCGCCCGTTAAGACCTGAAGGGCCACTACGGAAAAAGTGCGGCACACAACCGGACATGCCAATAGTATGATCCTCTGGTATGAGAGAATTTTTGCTCTTCCTACAACGATTTTTACATTATCGCACCACACCGGTGATAACTGTGCACAGTAAGTCCTTGTGGTTTTACGTGAGCCTACTAAGAATGGCTTAATCTCACGGCATTCTTCATGCTCTGATTGTTATCGACAATCAACGTCCTCATGTGTGTAGCAACGAATTCCAGTAGGCCAATAGAGCATGACATTGACACGACATCAACTTACTGGTAGAAGCGAGACCTATACAATCTCTGCCGATCTAGGGTCATGGCACTCTTCATCGCAGCCACCCCGATGATCCCATAAAGGGGCCATCCCAAGTTGAGGTCAATAAATCCAATATTCAGGGCTCGCCAACCCCGTGGTACCAAGTTAGCCAATGCCGGGCTACCCATTTGATATGGCTTTCGTAAAGTGTGATCAATAGACCATGAATACTCCCAGTGGCTATCACCATGCAAGATATCCTTTTTGTAACGGGACTGGTTACTCTGTTCGGGCCTAGATTTTATTTGCAACGATTAAAACTACTTGGCCTATACAGGTAATACAACCCCTATGGGTGCTGTCAGGAGGGACAACGTCAAGGTTAAGATATGCCCGTATTCAAGTCTGGATAGGCTTCGAGATTCACCATGCATACTAACCACATAAGCACCCAAGATACATACTTCATTTCCGTTATTCATCAACTGAAACATCCTTTCTACCCCTGCCCAAGAGGCTATGTCTGAGATTTTATTATTCTGACTATCATGAGCACTTAAATTCTCTGTATAACGACCTCCTGTCATTAAAGCCCTACTACAGTACCCACAGGGCCAAAAATCTCAATTTTTATTTCGCTAAGGTATCGTTATTTCGCGATGAGAAGTACCAATTCGTGCATATGGTATCTTTCACCTATACTACCCTACTGTACGTACCCTCGTGGGAGAGGCCAAAGCGATCTACAGTACAACTAAACAACAAACCAACAAATTTCTTCCATCAAGTATGCATGTCTCTTATACAGCTTTCACCTTGTTCAGCATTGTGCACACAATCATAATTTTGAAGGAAAAAATATAAATAACACAAAAACACCAAGTGGAACAAATGCTGTATATCTAAGCAGCCGTCGAAGTGCTACTAAATAATAACCTGTTAGATTTAATAACTTTCAAAGATAAAAATTCGATTTAATATGAAAACTCTAAATTTAATAATTGTTTTATTTTTACCATCAAAAGTAAAAAAAGTATACATTGACTTTTCAAAAATTTTGTTCAAGAAAGAATTTTTTGGGACTCTCCGGTATATATCAAAAGCTAAAAAATCATCAACAGGTCACAAATAGCGAAATTGTGTGATTTGAAAAACAAATGAAAAAATGAAAAAAGGAGAAAGAAATGAAAAGTTTGAGAAAATAGAAAAAACAATTTTTTTTTTTAAAAAAAAAAAAAATTTTAAATTTTTAAAGAAACATTCATTTGAAGCGAATCGAACCTGTATACGCCACGCAGCCCACTGCGTTACTCCCGCAGCCCACTGCGTGGCGTATACAGGTTCGATTCGCTTCGAATGAATCTGTTTCTTTAAATTTTTAAAAATTTTTTTTTAAATAAAAAAATTGTTTTTTTCTATTTTCTCAAACTTTTCATTTTTTCTCCTTTTTTCATTTTTTCATTTGTTTTTCAAATCACACAATTTCGCTATTTGTGACCTGTTGATGAGTCAAACCAAGACTTGAAACTTGTCACCAAAAATTAATGGGTTGTGTGATGAAATAACAAATTAGAACATTTTTTAGCTTTTGCTATATACCGGAGAATCCCAAAAAATTCTTTCTTGAACAAAATTAAGTTTAACCCGGTAAAAAGTCCAAACGTAATCTGTTTATTTTCAAAAATGTAGAAAATACACTAAGTGAAAGCATAAAATCACCATTACATAAAAGAATGAAAAAGAACATAATTGTTCACTCTTTATCATTCGCGAATGCAAAAGACTTGGAATGAATAACTTCATTTTCCCGCGAAAAATGAAACCGACTCAAACATATTTCGATTCATTTATTCGTGAACGAATGAAAGCCAAAATTCTCCTAAGAATATTTTTTTGAATGAATTTCAATCAGTCTTCTCACCCTGAAAAGAACCAATAAAGTCGCAGATCTAAGTAGAAACCACTGACTTATAACAATGGACTGAGCGTATTATCATTTTCCTATAGGAAAGCATGGCACAAGTTTTATAGTTCTCTCTTTCGCCCTATGGCAGAGTTGGAGCTACCAACACAAAATATTGCATTCTGGAACGTTTGCCTATGCCATTTGATGTTTTTATGTTGGCTACAGATGCAATCACCGCAGAAGAAATAAGGTAAAGATAGTGTTTATCATACTCCGTCTCTCTTGCCCATAAGCAGGATTCAGTTAAGAATAACTTTTGAAAATTAAAGTCGGAATGAGTTTAATTCCTTATAATCAATTAAAATATCACTTGTGCACAAGAAAATATATTTTTTTAATTAAACCCGATTTACGGGTGTACAATTTCTTTTGATTGGTTGAGTTTTACATGTTTTTTATGTAATCGTTTTAAAGGGTGCTCTAACGGTGATATATAGAAACACAATATTTTTTGTGCCACATGAAATAGCAAATCGCTCAGTCCATTGTTATAAGTCAGTGGTAGAAACACATAAAAGGTAATTTAAATAAAAGTGCTTATCAAAAAATGAATACAGAGCTCTCAATCAATCACATTACATTCAGATGCTGTAATTTATGAAAGATATTTTACTTGATGTTTCGAAGCCCACTTAAAATAGTAATTTCAATTAAAGCATTTATCAAGAAACGTGGAACGTCATCTACACCACGTCCAACAAAGTATTTAAAAAAAAAAAAGTTGAAATGAAAAATTAAAAAGCAAAACATTCAATTAATTTTATTTAAAGAAATGATATTAAAAAGAAACAAAAAATAATTGTCAAAACTTAAAACTGAAATTCACAGTGCAAAGCAAAACTATTAAAAGATTTATTTATTTTTTTTTTTTCAAAAGTTGATTCACCACAAAATTTATTCCTCCGTTTAATTCTCTACCTTAATACTTTTGTTTGTATACACTAAAGTTCACCGGACTTCTCTTAATTTAGTTTCATTTTGTTCTCTTTTATAATAGTGGCAAATTGAGTGCAATTCTGTATTACGTGCAGTAAAATATTATAAACGCGCTTACTTACATCCAAGAATCTTGCAGAAAGTTTCCTTTCAAAGTTGCAATGTTTATGCCAAGGCACCGCGGAAGGGATAAAAGGACAAACGACAAAAGTTTCTTTATGACATCACCCGACGACGACGCCTCCCCCAGGATGTTCAATTGTTAAGTCCACTAGAAAGTCACAAGTAATTCCATGGATCCATTATCATAATACTCTGTTGTACGGATAACATCCCCATTATTCATACAAAAGAAGTTGTTTTGCAGAAAATTGCTTTCAGTGATGGTGGAACGTGGTGCTGGTGGATCTTTTAGATCTGCGGAATGCTTATAAATATACGAGAGTATATCTCAGCAATTTTTGGTCATTCATGCGATTCGGCTGCTGAACTGGCTGCTATTTAATTTTCAGGCCAAAGATAAAGGGGTTTTCACAGTGATTACAATCGCGTTTCTTTGAAACTTTATGTGCTCTAGAATTCTCTAGCCAGCCGAGGTCTGGATTAAAAGAAACTTTGTTTGCTGTGGAAAAACAATTGTGTGTTGTCCTCTTGTTTATTGGAACTATGTACGAGGATGTGTACATAAAAACATATATATTTCCATCATGTGGTTTATTTTTTCTTCCTTTGCTCTTTTTTGTTGTATTTTTTTTTTTTTTTTTTATCTTCTATTGTATTCACCAGGATCAAGTTTTAATATTTTCTGAGAATCTAAACGTGCTCAAATGCGGTAAACGTTCAACGATAAACGTACGCGTTTGTGGTAAAGATGTATGAAATGAAATTGTGTGGTGTGGTGGTGTATTTAAAGGAAGTTTGTCAACTTTTAAATAGGAGATTAAAACACTTTGTGGAACTTTTAAGCTGATTCTATGTAGGTATAATGGTTTTTGTGTGAAGAAAGTAGCTCTTTTGGGAGAAAATTGACTTAAATAAGCAATAAAGAAGCAGTTTATGTGTAGGAATATATGTACCTAATCGTTGGTGACTTATACAATATGTTTATGAATATGAAAATTTTTAACGTTTACCTTATTTGCAATCAGGTGAATAACTTATACATCCATTGGGAGAGACACATACATTACTAAAATTTTATAGATAATAAAAGTTTCTTTTATGTTTCTTGTCCTGCGGACTTTTTTAAAGACTTTAGTTTGCGATAGGGGTCGTCATAAACCTCAGACGTACTGAGATCCATAATCAAATATTAACATAGAAATTTTGAATAATGAATTTATATGATTAATTGTGATATTCAAAATTAAGTAGGTACAACGTTTTCCTCAATATCATTGAATATTTGCTTCGAGTTTAGAAATAGATGGCGTCAACAATATTAAATTTGTGGGTATTCAAGCGTTAGATATACAATAAAACAAAGAATACAAAGAACACGACTATAAATAATTATTAATATTAATTTAACAAAAAGTCTTTAAGAGCTACAATGTTTTTAGACGCTATCTTCGGTCCAAGATGAAAGCGATAGAATGAAGAAGTGCGAACATCAGCTAAAACGTCAAAGATGATTAATTCATGTTTTTACGACGGTGCTGCCACAAATAGAATTATCGGCAAATAACGATGGCACCATAAATTTGTGGCAGCCTACATTGTTAATTTTCTCGCTAAACAACGAGAGGCGCTGATGTTGATAGGAGGAGAAGCTGTCAAAAAAACTGAAGATGTAATGTTGCGAAATTCACTTTTTTCGCTTCAAGTTTCATCAATTAGATGACTGCCATTTTGTATTCGCGCAAAGGAATTAATAAAGAGATTTTTAGTAAATGAAAATTCTAAAGTAGTTAGAAATAACTAAAGCTTGAGGAAGCATATAAAATACCAAAAGTGGTGACAACGACAATAGAACATTGAACATTACTAATAAGCGTTGAATCATAACGGAACCTGAGTCGATCGAACGTGTAAGTTCAAGCAACTCCACACTGGACAGCAGGGCATATCAAAAGGAGAATACAACAACAAGATTTTGGCGTGATGATCCAGGGCTTTGGTTCCTGCAAATAATGGCCCAATTTCACACATGCAAGGTTACAAATAACGAGGACAAATTTTATGCGGTGCTCGCGGAGTTGGACCCAAGATATCCAGCGTCATCAGAAATTCACCGGCTGCAGATAATTATAAGATAATTAGAGATCAAATTGTATCCCCTGTTATGCAGTTTCAAAAGAAAAACAAATAAACAAGCTCCTTACAGAATTAAATTTGGCTGACAAAAAGCCATCCCAGTTGTTGAGAGGCATAAGTGAAGAAGTTATGCGATCGCTGTAGATGAATCGCATTTCAATTAGTGTCAAATGCGTTTTATCGACTAGTAAGGACGTTGAGCTTGACAAACTGGCAAACATTGTAGATAAAATTTGAGAGAACAGTAATTGTATAAAGGTTATGGCAATGTCTAATAACCCAACAATAAATGATTCCACACAAAATCGTCTCGGTGTTTTCGAACAGTAAATGGATAAATTATCGACGAAAATGTAGCAATTTCAATCCATAATCACGAGTCTCAACAAAGCAACTTAAAGTACAAAGATGTAATTCGCGTTCACGAGAACGTCAACAGGCAGCGATTGAAAATAAAATGTGTTTTTATCATCGTAGGTTTGGAGAAAAAATTACCCGTTGTACATCTCCTTGCAGTTACAAAGCTAAATCATTTTTAAACTACAGTTGCTGTCAGTGCAAGAGGCAGCGCGTGACAGCGAGCCTATGAACTCAAGCCTCCATAACGAGAATTGTTTGTACATCAGGAATGTCAAAACTGGCCAAGAATTTCTCATCGATACAGGATCATCTTTATCTAAAATTCCGAAGCACTCTTTCCGGAACTTGCAGCCAGGATTTCTTACGCTTTTCGCAGCGCAAATTCAAGGGGGAAAAAGGACCTATGGTTTTGCAAGTACGGAACTCAATCTTGGCCTCCTAAGATCTTTTAAATGAACTTTGGTCATAGCAGGCACAAACACCGCCATTATTGGTGCTGATTTCCTCAGTTACTACTTCATACTGGTGGTCTAACAAGAAGCAAGTTAAGGGACGAGATAACGGGACTATCAACAGGCGCCAGGATTGGAAAAACACATGAGTACGGAATAACTGTTCTTAATAATAAAATTAAATTTCAGGATATCCTAAACGAATTACCGAACATCATCGCATCGCATACCAAAGCGATCTGGAAGTCCAATAATAATAATAATTTAATACAACACCACATTTGCACCGCGGGCCAACCTGTAGCAGGGCGTCATCGTAGACTTATAGATGACAAACTATTGGCCGCAAAAAAAGAAGTCAATGAACTGTTGCAGGAATTCTTCGAATTTCAAGCAGTTTATAGGCAAGCCCGATTCATCTTGTTCCCAAAAAAACAGGCGGCTGGCGCATGTGCGGGAATTATAGAAAATTTAATGCGCAAACGATTGCTGATAGGTATGCGGTACCACATATTCAGGGAATTTTCGGAAAATGTCGTTCGAAAACAATCTTTTCAACCTTAGATTTGGCTAAGACTTACTATCGGATACCGATGGCTTCAGAGGACATTACAAAAAAAGCAATAACTACGCCAATAAACCTCTTTGAGTTTGTCACTATGCCATTTGGGCTCAAAAATAAAAATGCAACGCAGACATTTCAAAGATTTATCAATTCTATATTTTTTGCTATATAAATGATATCATATCGCCCCTGAGGACCCAGTTCAACATCGAAATCATCTAAAACAAGTTTTTAAAAGATTTCAAAAGAACAACCTCAGAACTAATTTAAGCAAATGCATCCTTGGCCAACCATAAGTAATACATATATCTGGGTTCTTCAGTCAGTAAAAATGGTCTACGACCACTACCGGAACGAGTGGCAGTATTGAGCAATTATAAAAAGCCAGAAACCTTATTAGAGCTTCAACGGTTTTTGGGAATAATTAATTATTATAGACGATGATATACCTCAGGCTGCCAACATGCAGGCACCTTTGAATTCACTTCTGCAGAATTCCAAAAAAACAAATATATATTGTTGCGAGCGTGGCTTTTAGTTCGTTATTTAAAACACAATGTTAAGTATTTAATATACAAGTTCTTTATTTCACTTCTAATCTTATATTATTCACAAACTTTCAATTAATCAACTCAACTTTAATTATCTCTTAATACTGTACTTTCAATTATCGCAATATAATTACAACACTTTCGCACGTTTATTACTTTCGCACGTTTATTACTTTCGCTTGTTAACGCTGCAACGTCTAAGACAAGACTCTTTTCTGGCGGTGACATCTGTTAGATTATTCTGGAGTGTTCTATTCCCGAATCTTCTTAACTATTCTATTCATTCTATTCCTGAACCTTCCCGAAGATTCTATCATCGATTCTCTGAACCTGAAGTTGTTTACTCCTTATTGCCAGTAGATGTCACCAATTGTCTCTTTCTATTGCACGTAACAATATATATAAAATACCAGTTCCTTGGACTACGGAAACTGAAGCAGCATTTACCTCCTGTAGGGAGAGTCTACTACACGTGACACAATTGGCTTTTCCGGATCGAACAGCTAAACTCATACTAACAACAGATGCGTCAGATGCAACGATTGGTGCGTCGTTGAAACAGTTGCGGGTAAATCATGGTCAGTCATTGGAGTTTTTTTCAGGAAAGTAAACAACTGCTCAAAAGAATTATAGTTTAAGAGGCAATTCGATTTTTTAAACATTTTTTCGAGGGACGAAATTTTTTAATAAGAACAGACCATAAGCCACTAATTTATGCCGTTATACAAAAGCTAAATAAAGCACCATAAAGCAGAACAAAACAAGGATGTAGAGCTGAAATAATAGTTAAAGGGAAGCTCATCATTAATTCTAAAGAAACTGTGATGTTTCAACGGGAATCGACCTTATATTCCACAAAAATTGACAAAGCAGATTTTTGATTCTATCCATGGACTGTCACAACCTAGTGGAAGAGCAACATCTTACCAATTTCATCAGAAATATATCTGGCCTAGCATTAAAATTGATGTGCTAGAATGGTACTGCAACTGCATCGCTTGTCAGCGATCTAAACTTCATCGTTGCCATAGGAACCTTCATAGAAAAATTTAAGTCTTTATGATCGGTTTGCACATGTACATCTGGACATAGCAATAATGCCTTTCTATACAGATTGCTTAACTATGATAGATAGATTTTCTCGATGGACCTATGCTGTTCTGCTAAAAGATATTTCGGCATAAACAGTTGCAACCGCTTAGATTTTCTCGATGGACCTATGCTGTTCTGCTAAAAGATATTTCGGCATAAACAGTTGCAACCGCTATTCCTCATGGATCTCGCGTTATGGGACTCCACAGACGTTGACCACTGAACAGGCCGCGCAGTTCGAGAGTTGTCTTTTTACAACATTAACAAACATAAACGCATACACACGTCTCCATATAACCGTCAAACGGTTTGGTTGAGCCCTGGCACAGGTCGTTTAAAGCAGCATTAATGTGCAGAGAGGACATATCATGGGTGGATCTACTGCCAACAGTTCTTCTAGGACTGAAGACATATTATAAGGAGGATTTACAAGCTTCTGTTCAGAGTACCTGTACGGAGCACCATTGAAGATTCAAAGAGAATTTTCTTTTAATATGGACATGCCCGCAGAACCGCAACCGATAAATTCAGAGAACACATTTGGGCTATAAGATCCCGACGTACGGCACATCATACGAAAAATAAAATGTTTCATCTCACAGATTTATTCAAATGTCCTCATGTATTTGTGAGAACGGATGCAGTTAAAAAGCCTGTGGAGCAACCTTACTCGGGGCCTAACAAAATCATTAAAAGAATAGAAGACTACAACATTATTTTAAAAATAAAGGAAAATAAGGTCACACTATCGAGGAGCGACTTAAACCAGCTTATATAGCTATCGAAGATAGCAAACCTGATAACACCAGAGAAACAAACTTCATCTCATAATATCGACAACACATGGCTTCAACAAGATCATCCTGTAAGGACATACAGAAATAAAAAGACAGTTAGATTCGAAGGCCGGGAAATTTACGGGGAACAGGGTAGCAGTGGCAACCTAAATTGTTAATTATTTCGCTAAACGACGAGAGGCGCTAATGTCGATACGAGGAGAAACTGTCAAAAAAATGATGATGTAAGGTTATACGAAATTCACTTTTCTTCGCTTCAAGTTTCATCAATGAGATGACTGCCATTTTGTATTCGCGCAAAGGAAATAATAAAGAGATTTTTAGTAAATTAAAATTCAGTCTTTTTTTAGTAGATCAACTAAAGCTTGAGGAAGCATATAAAATACCTACAAAAAAATGTATGAAGAGCTGTCAAAACAGCCTCTTTTATTTTTTACCATATTCTTCGTGAATTTCATTCTTTTACGCAACACAAATATTCACTGACAATATGTGTTGTTTATAAAAATCAAAAATATTTTCACAATTATCTTAGCATCTTTAATATTTATTTATTTAATTTAAATTGCAAGAGGAGATGTGTCAAGAGTTGTTTTTTTTTTTTTTTTTTTAAATTTTTAAATTGTAAATTTTGGGTTAAATGTGCTAAGAGTAAAGGGATTTTGACAAAATATGGGAGTGAAAAGACCAGCCGGCTTAATGGTTTCACTCAATAACTTAAAGTCAATCATCATTCCAGTTTAATGCTTCAATGGCTATATATCGACAGAAGTGTATGTCTTCATCTGATCCGATTTCCTGTAATAACCTTCAGTTCACTTCAAAGTCCCCCAGTCAATAACCCAGTTTAGATTGGTCAGTAGGCTGCCTCTACCGCACGAAACCATGACCACACCTACAGATTTTGTGCGGCGGCAGAGGAAGCATACTGACCCAGCGAAACTGGGTCAATGCAGCGACTTTCAAAATTATTCTCCGTCAATCCAACTACTTCTCACTCTTCCAGTCGAGAATCTGCATCACAGTACTGTTTTCCTCACGGGCAGTGTGTGTGGCCAAATCCAGTGTTATTTTTTTTTTTTTATCATTGATCCTGTTCAGGTCGGAACTATTGCTTAGTTCTTCGCTTAAGACCCGGTCTTGCTATCGCAATTATTTTAAATCGTATATATGTGGACATGGAGATCAAGGGAAAGGATATTGCTCTCCTTTCGTATAGTCAGCCAGCCTTGATGGTTCTGTGTGGCCCTCAGATAACATCTAAGTTACTGCGGGACTGCAGGTCGTCTGTGAATAAGCTGTGTATCCACAACAAAGTCTATCTTCAGTGAGGTTCTGGGTATATGAGGATCATGGGGAATGAAAAGGCTGACCTTCTAGCCAAGTCTGCCTTTGTATTTCCGTTCCATGGACCGAAACACGCCGAGGGTGTTGTCACTTCGGTTATCGGGTCGCTCATCAAAACTGATGTTCGCATGAAGCATAAGCAGTAATGGGCAAAACTGAGTACTTGCAGGTGTACAAAACTTTTTCTTGATGAGCCTAATAGGAATTTCTCTGACTTTCTCTTAGTGCTAGGAAGAAAACAATGTAGAACTATTGTTAGTATAATCACCGGCCACAGCTAGCTTCACCCTCATCTAACAAGGATGGGGGCTGTTGACAGCCCTGAGTGCCTGTCGTGCCAGGAAGGAGAGCCTAATGTTATAATGCATAAATGCTGTCTTTTCTTCTTTCAACACTAAGACAACCGAACACTTTCTGCATACTTGTTCGTCCTTTGCGAAGCAAACTGGATCTGCCCTCCTATCTGTGAATGAACTGAAAAACTTACCTCACCTAGACCTGTGGCCCTTCATTAAGAGGACAGGAAGATTTTAGTAAAAGGGTTATTAGCAGGTTAACGCAATGTGCCACCCTGGCCTCCAGAATCTGTCGTCCCCTTGATGTGAACAAAATCAAACAGATGACGATAATCATTCGGTTTGCAAATTTAAGAAAATTATTAAATAATGACAAGATTGAAGTCATCATTAAGGAAAATCGTCGGGTTAATATATGACAGAATTAATTTTAAAAAAATTAAAAAATATTTCCTTGGATATTCAGCAACTATGCTATCCATTAATATGAAAGGAACGAGAAAATGGAGTATACAGAAAATAATATTGAATAACAATTCTAGAGCTATTTTATTACCAAACAATGCGCATTCATTAAATTCACCATAGAAGCTGTTTATTTATATGTACGAAAGTTGCTACATGGTTACTTCGGTTTTATGGATGACAAAGAAAACTTAAGGAATTATTTTATTTTTATTTTCTACGATATATTCCCCATTTGCATATGCTTGAACCAATCCACACTCCGCAGTTATCTCAGAAATAGGATTTTCGTAGGTTTCTACTACCACCACTTGAGAGCTATCTTGAAAGAATCTTATCTCTTTAAGAAAGGCAAACAAAAACTGTGTCACATTGTGCCAAGTTTGAATTGTAGGACGGATGAATCATCAATTTTCCACTCTTAAAGCATTCAATCAATAGTCCGAAATCGATTGTATAATGATGTATTGTTGTGATGGGAAAAATTCCCCCTATTATTAGTATTTCACGCACTTTTTGAAAAATATCCGCATCAAATAAATAGTAATCTAGGAGAATTGACTCTATGACGAATATCTGTAAAATTGTGGTGATATGACTAGGGCTGCCATCTTCAAAATTATGAAATTAGGACAGCAAGTTCGAAATCCCCGGATTTGTTTGCATGAAACCCGGACATTCTTCCCAGATAATGTTACTTATGAAATGGGTTCAAATTGTTGTATTGTGTCTTTCTTTATTTATAAACCGTTTGTGTGTTCAGTGAGTTTCTTTCTTTCGTCCATTGTTGAGAAATTAGTAAGAACATTCTCCCTACGTTGGTATTATGAGCTAGTATGCTTAGAAATACTGTGAAATCTTGAATAACCCGGTGCACAAATGAGCATTCGATATTTTTAAAAAATTAAGCCAAAGTTGATTTGCGCCCAAGACGCGCTTAGCTTTGGGTTGGAAGTTTTTAAATTCACCAGTCATCTATCAATTTTTTGTGATCCATTTCGGTGTTCTTTTTTGTAAAAATAAAACAGTATTTTCAATTGCAGTCCATCGAGTATTCTTAGTTATATCATGCAAAACATCCAGTAAAACTTATCAAATTGTTGTAAGCTTGCTCTACGCCGTGGAACAGCATGTTCTTAGTAAAATGCTCACGCCTACATTTGCCTTTTCGGTAAAAGTTCCGATATTTATCTCTTTCAAGGCCAATGCCACACGACCGCCTTTTGTCGTACTCCAATGAGAGTAGGTACTTATAATGGAATTGTACACACGAACTCCCCGCGACCAAAAGGTCGCGCTGTAGTCGCGCGGACCAATTTGGTCTGGCGTTCTCCTCTTAGAACGCACGAACTGTAGAGCGTCATAAAGACTTCTGCTAAGCTTCTGCATTACCACACGAGCTGCCAAATGGTCGCGCGTTATTTGCAATTAGAAGCGTAGTGTTTTTGATATGGTTCAAGACTTTTAAATTATGAATAGGTAAATCGGTCTTGATAGAGAAGATACGGCACAGATCACATCTTTGAGATACTAACAATGAAATATACAAAGATCATAATAAAATATACGATCATAGTTGAAAATAGTAGCTCTGAAAATTCCTTCAATTTAGGATGCCTCAAAGAGAAATGCCTTGTGAAATATCTTTCGCTGTTTAGTGGATGCTAAAAGTTCTTTCGTTTTTTGATTTTTTTAAATTTTCCAACAGAATATAAAAATAAGACCTTATTTGGAACATTCATTTTGATCAAAAGTTATAATCAAATTAAATAGGTAGCTAATAGAAAAAAGTAACATAATTTTTCATTGTGCGAAAAAAGTTAGGCCATGTGACAACCACGAGATTTTCATCATGATGCGCGGACAATTAAACGAGCGATGATTTTGTAGTCCGTGTCACATTGGCCTAAATGTGAGTATTACTTTCTATTAAGTTATGCTTTTACGCGTCTTTTATCTTACATAATTTTTGTTTTCCTTGCTTTTTTTTTTAATACAAGGGTCTCTTTTTATATGGGTAGGTAGTCCTTTTCTCTCAAGAAATATCGCCAATTTGGGTTACTTAATACGGGAAGTATTTGGAAGTACGCTAGTATTTGCAGTTATTTTACTTACGTGAGTTGACGCACTATAGTATCGAATATCCGCGAGCGCGCAGAACATAATACACAGGTAGTTCACGATTTATAACGATTTAAATTTAACTGTAGCAAATATATAGAAAAGCTCAGACTGTAATGCGGACGAGCATACTTTTTTTTAATGAAAAAAAAATATTTAAAAAAGCATGAGTTCGAATCCAAGCATGCTTTTTTTACTGAAAAATATAGAAATATAGAATATAGAAAATAAAAACAAGGTTAAAAAAATTATAAAATTCAAATAAAATAAAACCAGTAAAAAAGCTGGAATTGCTCAATGACCAATTCGTACGATACTCTAGATGAATTCCTGTATGTAATTTTGTCAACTCTCTCCAAATTAGATTGTTGAAGGGGTTTTTCGCATATATTTCTAGAACGATTCGCCGGACAGCAAAAAAAGCAAAAATAATTTCATATGATAATACCATATTCTGAAGTACTTTTCAATATAAGAAAAACATCTACGGTTAATCGTTTTCACAGTATACGTAAAACACCTCAATTTTTGAATGGCAGCAATATGAATGGGTTGCCCGATTTAGTCCATTTCTAAAATTGCATTTACTATTTTTATTAAAACTTCAGATACAAAATTTCAGCTTTCTATGTTGACGAGTTCTCAGGCAGTGTTCGAATATATAGTGAAAGATGAAGTTTTTTTTGGCAACCTTACGAAGCAGTTACCCGACTTGTCCCATTTTCGAACTTTTTTAAAAAGGCCGGGCACAATATTTTAGATTTCTAAGTCAGTGCGCTTTCGAGTGAGGACTGACAGACAAACATGTAAAAATCAAAATATGTTTTAATATTTTTCGTGGGTGTCCAATATATTTTGCTCTACCATCATTATTTCTATGCGTTACAAACGGAATGACAAACTTAGCATAACCTATGATTTCATCATTTAGGGTATAAAATAAAGGAAAATTAATAATATTAAAATAAATTCAAATAAAATTAACAAACTTAAGAGAGAATCCCAAGAATGGACAAGCTGGTTGATAATAAACATTATTTCACACTTGTAAAGCAGGCTTTAAAATATAATAATATTATTGGAAAAGAACAGATATGTTTTGCAAATGAGCGATTCAATTTAGTCAATATAGATGGCACAGTAGTATATGAGAACACCCTGAAGGTTATGAACTTGCATGTCAACGATAATGAAGTGGAATAGAAAGAAGAATTATCCATTGCAAAAAAATAGTTTCTATTTAACTAATATGAAAATTCTTTAAAAATGTATCCAAATATACAAAAATTCATTTGTATTCAAGTTCCAAGACCACTTGAGAATCGAGTCGGTCTGTCTGTCGGCGTTATCAGGTACACCATACACGTACAGTACACTAAAAATTTAAATTTTTATTTAATTGGTTTTAAAAATTTTAAAACCCGGACGGTATAGAAAACCCCATCCGGACGGTCCCCGGACGCCCTCCAAACTAGGACAAATCTGGGGAAACCCGGACGGATGGCAGTCCTAGATATGACCCATACGTCCGTTGTATAAGGGAACAATTTTCTTGTCAATGTTCTGTAAAAATTTATTTTTAGAGCTATTTAGTGCAGTGGTGGTATTCTTTTATAAAACATCAGCTGCACTTTTCAAGTCCTTTCAAGGAATTTTGTGGTATCTTTATTTATATGTCGCTATTAATGTAGCCTTAAATTAGCCTTAAACGAGCCTTTAATATACCACTACCTCGAAATGTGTTCTGCCATTATGGTTCTGCAAGCTTTAAGGACGTAGAAATTTTTCAGAAGCCATAAAACAGTAATCCATTTGTGCGTGCTAAAATGTTTTATATTGATTCTTGTGGAAAAGTGACTAGTAATTTTAAGGTCGGCTATTTCACTTCATTTCTTTTTATTTCATTATTTATTGACTCTTTAACTTATTTTACTTGTTTACATTTTCTTCGATTATACTTTAGATTCCGAGTTTAGTCTAATCCCACTCAGACAGTTTAGCTGGTATGAGAGTTGGGAAGTTGCAGAGGTGAATTTGTATATTTGTGCCTCTCATGCAATTTTTTTCTATATTTTTATTTTTCTGGAAATCCATAGTTAAGGTGTACCTTGCGGAGGTGATGGATCGGTACAAGCTCGAACCAAAAGATATTTGGAATGTTGATGAGACCGGTATCACGACCGTTCAGAAACCGAATAGGATTGTAGCTAAGCGGGGAACAAAACAAGTAGGAGCAGTAACATCTGCTGAACGTGGTAGACTAGTAACAGTGGCCATCGCGATTAATGCCCAGGGAGGTCATGCACCGCCCTTTTTCCTTTTTCCTCTAAAGAGGTACCAGGATCATATAATTCGAGATGGCCCGGTAGAGTGTACAGGTGGAGGAAATGCAAGTGGCTGGATGCCAGAGGCCGAATTTATACTTTTCTTGGAACTTATTAAAAGACAAGCAACCAACTCCTGAAGAGAAGTGCCTGCTCTTGCTCGACAATCACGAGTCTCATTTGTCTCATTGATTTTTGCAAGAATAATGGAATTGTCTTCTTATCTTTTGTACTACATTGCGCCCACAAGCTACAGCCTCTTGACCGAGCGGTGTACGGACCTTTCAAGAAGATGGTCAACACTACCGCCGATAACTAGATGCGTAATAACCCCGATAAGACGATGACCATCCACAACATTCCAAGCATTGTAAAAGAGGCTTTTCTTCTAGCAGTCACTGATGTAAATGCAGTATCGGGACTTAAATGCACACGAATAACCCCATACAAAAGAAACATATTCACATTAGACGACTTCGCGCCTTCTGCCGTTACTGATCGACCACCTTTGGTCTCTGACCAGATTAAAGAAGAATCTTGCGCACTTCTTAATCCTGAATCAGATTCTAGTGGATTGCAGATACAAGACAAAACGAATAAACGTTAATGCGACGAGGCAACCAGCCATGCTGTGCCTGGAACTAGTACATCACAAGCACAGCCATTTTCATCACAAAATATTCGGCCCTTTCCGCGAGCTGGCCCGAGGCTCCAGACAAACAGGGGACATAAGAAGCGAAAGACTGCGATTCTGACCGACACTCCGGAAAAAATGACAATACAGCAGGAATATGATAACAGGAAAAAAGCCAAAAAGACTCTCTTAAAATCTGCAAAAGAAAAGGCAAGGTACAGAAAACAGTCAAGAAACATTACAAAATAAAAACAGGAAGCAGAGAGACGATTCGTCGGATGAGGACTACTGCATGTGCCTAGTTTGTATGGAGCCTTTCGGTAATAGCTGCTCTGGGGAGATGGGTCCAATGCCTAGGTTGTAAAGGCAGGTCCCGTGAAGACTGTACCAAAGGTGATCTACTCTATGTATGCCATAATAGTGATTCGGAGTAGGTAAATGCTAATTTCATTGCAGAACTGATTACCTAGAGTTAAGAATACAAATCAAGATAGAAAGCTGATATTTTATTTGAATTCTTTTTCGTTGCATTAATTTTCAATTATGTTTTTTTTAGTTTAACAATAATAGTGGATGTTTAATTTATTTTTATAAAGAGGGAGAGAATATTTACTCCAGCGTTTTTCTTTTTTTTTATAATTAATGTTTGTTTTTGTTGTTATAAAAATTATATTTCAATTAATTTCCTTAAAACAGACAGTGATACTTTTGTCCCCACTACATGTTACTTTCGTCTTGGGCCCCCAGGATGAAAGTAACAGTCGACGGGTCTCCGAAAAACCCTTATAGCTCTTTAATGGCTTTATTTGGAAAACTGAAAACTATGTGCATTTATAGCGGATTGAGTCAATTTTTTTAATATATAATTTATTTAATTGCATCTTTATTAGGTAAGTACTTGACAGCTGAGCCAAATGTAAAAAATGTTACTTTTGTCCCCGGTCTCCCCTACTATTTAGGGTTGATCTAAACTGTTCCCTATTTTTATATTCCAGTGATTATTTTTCATTATACATTATAGAAAAATTATGACAGGTAATTTTTCAACTTCTTTACAAATATTGATTGTGTTGGTGCCGATTTAATATTCTCACGCAGCTCGTTGTATATTTGCCCGGCCGTATTTAGCAGGCATTGTCGTCGTCTTTCTGTCCTTGACTGGACCTGGATAATGTTGTTCCTATTTCTTGTCCTGTGATTATGGATGCTATTATGAAGTTCGACTACTAAATTTGTCCTTATGTTTTTCCTAAATATGTTGTATATAAACATGGCCTTTTCAATTTGTATTATTTTCTTTAGTGTAAACTGTCGTGTGTATTGGTGAGCCAGATTGCTGGCGGTATCTCATGGGAGTCCATATAAAGCTTTTTGAGCCCTATTTATTAGAATTTTGACATCTGCTTTCAGCCTTTGAGAGCATTGTGACCAGTTTATTATTGCGTTATAGTGTATATGTGATAGGACATGTGCATTGTAAATTAAATCCGCTACAGGTCTACGCAGTTTGATATACCTTTTTATTATCCCAATTAGGGGAGTGATTTTTTGCCAAAGTTTACCAATATGTTGCTTCCAGTTTAGTTTCTCATCGATTAGTAGTCCCAAGTAATTTGTTTCACGAGTTCTTTGTATGTTGCTGATGCCTATTTTTGTGTTAATTGTCCTGTCTGGTTTATTTTTTTACCTGAAGACCATATAATTGGGTTTTCCTTCGTTCATTTTCAGTTTATTGCCGTCTGTCCATTTCTTAAATAGCTTTAAGTCTTCGTTCATCGAGAGCTCCAGGGCTTCCATACTTCTGGCGTTATATATGATGTTGGTGTCGTCTGCAAAAATATGATATTTTCCGTGTAATTTGGCATATTGTAGATTATTTATGTATAAAAGGTATAGAAGCGGCGCCAGAATTGATCCCTGTGATACTCCACAAGTTGAGATTTTGCGGCTGCTTAATATTTCCTCTTTTTAGTTTGTATTTCTCGTCCAGTTAGGTAACTTCTTATTAAGTTGTTTGCTACACCACGTATTCCCAGCGTGTATAGGAAGTCCAACATTAGACCGTGATAGACAGTATCGAACGCCTTAGTTAAATCAACAAAAACTGCGCCTACATAGTATCCCTCATCCAGGTAACTGTTTATTTTGTTCAGTGTTTCCGCTGTAGTCAACTCTGTGTTGCTTTTGGGTTGAAAACCAAATTAATTTCTATCTATATCTCCATTTTCTATGATGAATTTTCTTAGCCTGATTTTTAGGATTTTTTCATATATTTTTCTTATGTTGCTTATTAGGGCTATGGGTCTGTAGTTTTTCAGTTCTATGGCGTTTCCTTCTTTGGGAACAGGTGTGATCACCGTGTTTTTCTTATGCAACTTGAGAATATTCCACTGCTGATAGTTTTATTTATTTGTTGGGAGAGTGTTTGCACGATGATGTCCTCAACCGTGGTGCCATCCTTTCCTGGGCTGCTTTTTTTTAAGATTTTCCACTATATTTTTGACTTCATCTGTAGTTGTAGGCTTTAAGAATATTGATCTCGTCGTTGATTTGTTTATTGTTGGGCTTTCGATTGGAATGGTTTTCTGCACATTGACACCAATGTTATTAAAATATATATTAAACTCGTTCGCTATTTCCTCATGATTTGTTAGAATCAGGCCATTTAAATTAATTTCATTGATATGGCCAGGCCTATTAGCTTTTCCCTTATTTAGCACGTCTGTATCGATGATACGCCATAGTTTCCTTGAGGCTTTTCCTGCCGAAATTATTTTTTCATTTATATATGTTTCCTTAGTTTTTCTTATAGAGGATGTTACTTTATTTCTTATCCTCTGATACTCAATCCGTAGAGATTGATTTCTTGATTGCGCTTTCTTTTGTGCGTATAGTGTATCTCGTTCTTTCATCTCTATAATTATTTCATCAGTTAACCAGGCGTTGGATCTGTTTCTAAATTTCTTGTACGTGGTGCTAGCTTCTTTTGCTTCTTTCATAGTATCTATTATATGTCCTCAATGGAAATATTTTGGTGGTTTTTTATTTTGTTTTTTATATATTTTTCTTTATTTTTCATGGGAACACGAGTTACCTTCATAGGCTTTTTCATGTTACATTTGATCAAAACATGAGCGATTATAATGCGGTGATCAGAAATGGCAGTGTTGTACAAGGAGATTTGGACTTTGTTCAAACGTGTCATATCTGTGATGCAGTGGTCGATTTATTGAACATGAGGCTTCATCTTTTGTTGTGTAGTGTTTACCTTCCCAAAGGCTACACTTACTATATACCTTACTTAGCAAAATAATAAAATAGTTTTTATGCCTTACCGTTTATGCTAATCTGAATAATAGTTGCATATGTATATGTCTACATATTATGTGCAGCCCTATTCCAAATCTGCAGGCAATTTTATTCGAATTCATCGGGCCATGGCACGTTTACTTATCCAATTATAGAACTCAGCTGAGAGTTTTTGTATATGGCATCATAAGCATTTAGTTAAGTTAAATTCTTTTAAGTCATATTGTTAAGAAAGATATAAAGATTTGATTACGTTTTGGAAAATATACGGAAAAAAGGGATTTGTAAATAGTACATTTTTCAAATGTTTATGGACATTTGTTAGATAAACATAATAGGTGTATTCAAAATAATCGAAATTGTTGCTCCAACATTGCTTCTCACATATTAAATGTTTTGGCAGTATATCTTAAATGTATATAACAAATGTATTAAAATGTTATCACAACACTAAATTATTTGTTATAACACATTTCTTTTAAATCTTATTTTACTACAAATTTGTACATTGTACAGTTTTGGTAAGTTGTACTCAATATGACAGAAATAATAAAAAAATTTAACTTGAATTTGCAAACTTTATTTTATTACTATTTACACAAAATTACGCCATTGTCTAATTTATTAGACTAATAAAAAAGATTCCAGTAGAGATTATGTTAAGAATTACAAACCTACTATATATCACTTTTGTTCCCAATTTAGCAATAAAAAAGCCCATTCAAGGAAGGTATTTTGCAAAATAGATTAATTTTTATACAGAAAATATATTTCACTGAATTCATATTAGAATGTAATTAAATTATATTTTAAAGTACCCTGAGATCCTTGTCAGAATCTAAGTCTTCGTCTTCGATTTCGTCAACCCTCAGAGACGACAACAAGTTCAGCTATTATAAGAATGAGACGAAAACAAAGCTAACCTGCCCGAATTTGTTTTCCTATCTTAATTTCGCAGCAGCAAACACACATAACTTTACAATGTTGTCTATTTGAATAAGTCTGCCAGCCAGGTAAGCCAGCAAGTCGCGCTGGAATAATAAAATCAACGATGCCTCGACTTGATGACGTAAACAAGGATCAAGCTAGCAATGCCTCGCTTCAATATAAAATCCACGATGCCTCCACTTAATGGTACAAAGAATACAAGATATTCTCTGTACGAACCACGACGAATGTCGTTGCACCATTAGTGGACGAAATTACGTCAGAGCACATGTGTCAAAATTTAATGAGAATACCTCAAGGGTTACTATGGAAAAATAAAATATAACAAAAAATAACAATACCATACTTTATATATGTCGATGATTTTGAGATTAACAATGCATTAGGCTCCCATGCGGGACAGTATGCCGTGGCAGCTACCTATTCCCAGTTTCCTAGCTTACCATCTGAACATAACTCGTCTTTTGACAATGTTATTCCCATTATGTTTTTCAACAGCACACACAAATTTAATAATTTAAGTGAAATACATAATTTCCTAGTTAGAGACATTATTGATTTAGAAAAAAATGGCATTTTAATAAATACAACGAAACGATCAACACGCATTTTTCCAGTGCTAGGTCTCATCTTAGGTGACAATTTAGGTCTGAATGAAATTCTAGGTTTTGTTAAAAGTTTTTCGTCTAACTTCTATTGTAGATTCTGTAAGGAACATAAAAATATTTCTCAGAATTTATCAGAACCAACAAAACTTTTGCAGAGAAATAGAAATAATTATCAGGAAGATATTTTATTAAATAATTCAAGTTCGACAGGATTGAAAACAAGTTGTATATTCAATAATATCCCATCATTTCATGTAACGGAGAATTTTTCTGTTGATATAATGCATGACATCCTTGAAGATGTCTGTAATTATGGAATATCAAATATATTACATAAATTTATTTATGAGAAACAATATTTTTCGCTTGATACATTAAATTTTCGGATTTTGCATTTTGATTATGGGCCAAATGAAAAAAATCACCCTCCTAAAATAAAAGGTGACCACTTAAAAAACAAAAAGCTGTCAATGTCGGCATCCGAAATGCATCGCTTTATTCATTTCTTACCTTTAATTATAGTAGGCTTAGTACTAGAAGATGATGAAGTATGGTGTTATTTCCTACTTCTCTTGAATATACTTGAACTTACTTTAAAATTTGAAATTACTTATTCAGACATACAGCTTTTAAAATTGTTGATTACCAAACATCATAAGGAATATCTTCGATTATTTTCGGATACCCTCAAACCAAAGCACCACTTTTTACTTCGCTACCCTGACATTATTGAACAAATAGGACCTCTAAGAAAAATTTGGTGTATGAAAATGGAGGCTAAGCATCGAGAATCCAAATTATATGCTAACGTAATCACTTCACGAAAAAATATATGTAAAACAATTTCAATAAAAACTTTAACTTAAATTTTCGTTTAGAATGGCAAGTGGGAAAGGATTGGCAACACGTATTAAAACTGGTCCCGAAAATTTTGTGAATATTTCGGATTTGAATATACCAAATCCCATAGAAATACCCTCCCCTAAGTCTTTTGACAACAAAGTATTGATTTATATGTATATGGGTCGAGTACAATGGTATAAAATTTGGCATGAATCAAATTATAAACATACATTCTCGAACATTGAGCAAACTCGAGTTTTATAAAATAAAATACATATTTTCCTCTTCGGATATAATGTATGCATTATGTATGTTACTTGAACATAATGACATAAATTCTAATATGTATTATAGCTTCACAAGCTCCGAAAGTAGCTTATTGGAATGCATTTCCCTAAGACAGGTTAAATCATTACCACCGAACTTGCATAAAATTCCAAATGGAGAGCTTGCAACGCGAGTTAAACCCTTTTACTATAATTACATGTAATTCCTGCAGTGGGTGTAGTGTTTATGTATACACATATTTTATACTTATTGATGGACAGTTACTTAAGATCCGGTTTTGTTATTAGATGGCTTGTTTTATAAGAAGAAAATCCACTTTTATTTACGCTAGCAGTATTTGATTTAATACAATATTTTAGAAATAAATATGTAAATAATAAATATAACAAACAAAAGTAGTTTTCGAGATAACGAGCTCCGAAATTTTTTTAGCAAGGCGCATACTGCACTAAACGTAGATTGATAGATTTAAATATATTTAAGTAAATGGATTGGAATTTCTGCTATCTAATGTTACAGATCATGATGAATTACTATTTTAATATGACATAAATAGCTATCTTATTAAAAGCATTTTACCTACCTAGTTTTGTAATATGATAATACGTATGTATTTTTCTTTTAGAATTCACAATATTTAGAATTTAGAAGGTGCGTTTTTTTAAAGCTGTGTATAATTTAGCAAGAAGGATAGTATTTATGTGTAATTTTTTCAATTAAAAATAAAATGTTTTTCGAAGATGAAAATATGGGTTGTCTATTGTACTGTAGCATTTTAATAAATTTTATTTTAGCATACCCTGCAACCGAATCGAGTAGTAGTAGTGGGTCGACGTTCGTAAGACGCAAAAATAGCAAAAAAAAGCGATTAAAGGCAAATTTTTGCCGTTGAATGTTATAAAATAAATAACATAATATACATCGCTTTCGTAATTGTGACGTGACAATGAAGGCGTATCGTATACAAATTTTTATTTCTATGTCATTGCTTCATTTACTTAGAAAATGTTATATTAACAATATAGTTACACATCACTTTTGTGAATATGACAATGAAAGTGTATCTTATACTAATTAATATTGTTCGTGAGTTGTATCATCAACAAGGGATACGTTTTTTTAACATATCAGTGTTCGATTGATATACACTATGGATGTACTATTAACAAAACATTTAACTGAAATGTTACTCAAACAACGAATATGTTCTTGTATTAATTCAGGTGTAAATAAAACATTTTAGAAAAAACCACGAGATATGTAGATAACACATAAAATCATGGTTAGTTGATATTTAACCAGAGAAGTGTTAGCGATTACCATCGTCGTTGTATACGTTAACAATTCTTTTTTTTTTCGTGAAGAAAGCAAGCTCAAGATTATCAGAACACCATTTTTCTGTATGAATAGTAGTTCAGGGCTAGGAATTATTTAAATCAAACGCTTATCAGTTTTACATAAGAACACTGCAAATATATTGAATATTAGGAGTAAATTAGAGCTCTCATCTTGTAGACATAAATTCTGTTTCATGGTTTGTGAAGTGTTTCTCGAGGGCTTTGGTTAAGTTCAACCTTAGATCATATAATAAAAAGGATAGGCTATGAGGAAGAAAAACTTAAGCATTTCTCTGCATGTAGTAGAACCGCATCGATGTATGCGTTTTAGTCATGGAAGTAGTAAACTATTATATTTTCACACCGGGCGAATAATTTAGTGGTTGAAACTTTATGAAGTATTGAAGACATTCAATTGAAGAGATCCCATTATATCACAACATTTTAAAATTAATTTTTAAGTTAATAATTTTATAATATTTTTTTAAATTTTTGCATTTTTACGAATTTTCCTAGTGCCCCGTTTATTTTCTAATAATATTTTTTTGCGTTTATATGGCTACTGTAACTTAAAGAGACAATGACAATTCAATTATTAACAAACAAACCGGCATTGGAAAATGTTAAATTTTTTTGCAACGGCTGTTTATTTTTATAAATATTTCACTCTTATTTTATTTAAAACACTATAATTTATTATTAAAAAAATTAAGCTTGCCTGCAAAATGATTTCCTAAGAGAATATCACCGGTTGTTTCTGCAGCACAGCACAGCGCACTTCATCGCGATAATTCAAGACTCCGGAGTCTCGATTATATAAAATCCCGTTCACAAATTAATACCATAACTATTGTACCACACTACTATTAAGTAAAAATCACTTTTAATTAGTTATTTACTACAAAATCGATAAATCAAAACCGAACTTCTTGTCATAAAATCTGAAATGTCAGAAATAAATTAGAATTGTCGAACTCACGAATAACAAGGCGATACCCCTCTTGTTATTTCCCCTCCATGTCGCAAGAAAAAATGCTTATCACACGTACACGAATTTTACACAGCATAGCGTATCCTTTTCGTTATATGATCTAAGAGCTCAACACGCAGATGGAATGTTTTAGTGCAGTATGTAAAATCATTATTGAAAAGCCGAATTGAAGCTTTAAAGTATTTTGAAATTGGAACAAGAACTAGTTCCCATTCAATACAACAAAAAAAAAAAACGGAAAACAAAAATTTTCATGTGAACGGAAGAAAATTTCATCCAAAATCCTTACTAAAGATTTAAATTACATTTTTACTTTGCAGCTCCTTGATACTGCTTCTAACTCCATCAATGATGGATTTGAATAGATCTAAAATTTTGAATCAGTTTTTGGATTCATTTGTGAAAAATACGTTTACCTAAGGTATGAGCCCAAGTAACAATTTTAGTTTTAACATAGCCTACATAACGTTGTCTATACTATTTCATAAAACTTCTAATAAAGCTATATAGTCAAGCCAACAATAATATGACCGTAAAAAACCTCTTATAAAACTAAAAGGGCCCACGCTACAATAAGCTGTGAGGGCCTATTTTTAAAACTATATAAAGCCTTACTGAACTTATCTGGATTACTCTTTGCGATGATTTGTAGTCCTATTCCTAAAACATTTTTAAGATAAAAAGGCATTGGAAATACTATTTCAGTAAACCTTTTAGACTTCAAACTTCAAAATAAAAGTGATCTTTAAATCCATAATTACATAATTACCGTAATAGAACCAAATAGATTTATATGTTCCACTTTACAATAATTTAGTAAAATGTTGATATATAATTTAATTTGATGTAGGAATAAATATTAAATATAAGCAAATGATAATATTAGCAAATTTTACTGCGATTGAAAATTTACTGATTATATCACATAGGGTAACACAAAAATAATTACGCGCTTCAGAAATAATTAAAATTAGGTAAAGTTTAGCAATATTTTTAAAATAAGTTTTTTTTTTATTTACACCATATTTAATTTTTGATATTATTTTAAGTACGTTCGGAATTGAAAAGAAAGTTTGAAAATGATATCACCTAGTTCTGAAACGGCTTAAATTTCTGAAAATAATTAATTTAAAAATACTGCATTTTAAGCATAAAATGGCGATTTCACATTAAATCCTATTTGCTACTTGTACAGCCGTAATAAAACTGTTTGATCTTAGGATGGCTGCGATTAAACAATTCATTCTATTGTAAATGAATTTGGTTTAAAGTAAAACCTTTCTGAGTGCTCCTGGACTGACATAATGCCATTTGCTATTAAATAAAACGATTTAGTTTTGTATAAACGCATTATAAAACTTAATGCACTTATGGCACTTGTATATATATGTATGTTTGTATATGTATTTACAATCAAACATAAATATTGTTTCTGAACTTTACCGTGCTTTTGTACTATTTACAAGGCTTATAGTACCTAAATATATGCATTTAAATCCATACATTTCGGAGAATTTTTAGTCTTTTTATAGTCTTTTTAACTTATAAAGGCAAAATAAATTTATTTGACTTTAATTTAGTAGCTAATAAAATCGGTGCTCTTTTTCAAATCTATTTGATCTCAGTTAAAACCGTTCTAAGTTTATTAAGACTGAAAAAATGTTAATTGTTCTTGCATAAACCTATTTAGTTTTATATGTATCCGCGATTAAACTTATTTCGACTTGTCGATTTCTTCTTGACATCTATCCATTTATAATCCTAATTTATAATTTTGTAATCTATCATCCCAAAGCTATCTCACCTCTCTTTGAAGCAAGATCATCACTTAACCAATTCCGTTTCTTTTTATGGAGCATTATTTTCCGATTCACCGTCACTAAGCATTCTTGGCCATATAATATTGCCAGTAAGTTAAGCTGCAGATCATATCTTCTCTGTTGCGAAAGAAGTATAGAAATATCTTGGATTTCTGAAAAGGTGTAAAATCTAGCGCTACAAATCTTATATCAGACCTAGAATAAAATACAATATTCTTGCATGTCACATGACGAAGACACTTGGAAAGACGTACTAGGTTTATAAGGAGTTTTACTAAGCCTTTTAATATTAAAATGATTTTGTGAAAGAATTTTGAAATGTATTCTTAAAACCTCTGCGTATAATAGTTTTATGGTGGATGCCTACGTAGCCCAGTAGCTCTCTAGACCAAATTGGATTTAAAGTAGCCCTCCGTAAGTCTTATTTTTAAGTTTTATCAAAGATTAATGCAATAGCTTGGAGGATGCCATAAAATCATAATAAAATCAAACAGTATTTAATTCCTATTTAGTCTAGAAGGACAATTGGCATGACTTACAATCACCATAAAACTACTTAGCAAGTTCAGAACCTTAATAAAACAATTATAAAACCTGAGTAAAACTAAATAGCATTTAAATTGTTACTTGGGAGGTCAAACCCAAATTTTTAAACCACCTCTGCTTTCAAAATCTCGTTGTTATTGTTAATTGAAATATGTAAAATTAAAAAGAACATGAACTTTAAGAATAGTATTGTAAAAATATTAAAAAAGAAAGATTCTTTAAGTGAAAACTAACTCAGTCTTATAATGAAATGATTAATACTAAATAAATATATTTTGAAATGTAACGTCCCCCGTAAAACTAAAAAGCAGCTAAATTTCGCTACAGCTGCCTTAAACAAAGCAAGAAAAACACAAATAAAAATATATGCGAAAACTGAACATGTGTATAGTATATAGTTGCTGCTGTACGTAGTTTATAAACCCAGCGGGAAAATTTTCAAGCGCTTCAAAGAAAAACAGATTCGAAGCGCTTGTATCTAGGTACTGATATGCTTCCAAAAAAGTGCTTTTCTGGAAGCAATCTAAAGTAATTTCGAAGCAAATATTGAAAAAAAGTGCTTTTCTGGAAGCAATCTGAAGTAATTTCGAAGCAAATATTGAATGCGAACGTACGTGATCATACAAGTTTCATTTTTTCGTGTTACGATTACTCATTGCCTTACGATTATGGTGAATTCTTTTCACCTGAACTGAACCATAACTCGTTCGGTTCCTACACCCAAAGTGTTTTGTTCACCGCACTGACACAGAACAGGTTCAGAACGTATGTTCTTTTCACAGCGGTTCATGTTCGGTTTCTGCTCCGGTTTTGAACTTTCTTGTTCCATGAAAATTTGTGGTTACGGTTCCGAACTAAACGTCAAATCAAAATTATTTGTTATCAATGTGGATGTGCAAACATTTGGAAGTGAAATTATTTTGTCAAAGTGATTTATTTTTTTATTAAAATTATAAACGACGAACATTTTAAAAAGGCATTACTCGTAAATGCATCATCAAATGAGTTCTTTTCGCCACAAAACCGGGCTGGTTCAGGTATTTTACTTTCTTGCATTCTTTTCACCTTGTCCCCGCTCAGGACAGGGCTAAGTTCGGTGTAGATCTGACAGGTTCTGGTTCAGTTCAGTGCCTGCTCGGTTTTGGTGAAAAGAATTCACCAATAGTCATTGTGATTCGCAGTTTCAGATGAGAAAGACGTTTGCTTGGAGAAATTAAAATTATAAAGTGCGTATAAAAACTTGCGATTATAGGTAAGTTACAATTTTTTTCATATTCTAGATGATGAAATCGTTTGTTATTCCATTTGTAACACATTATTTTGATTTTTGTATGTCCGTTTGTCTGTCCGTCCGTCTGTCTGTCTGTCTTCACGAAAACGAGAGTGCGATAAGTTAGAAAATTGAAAATTTGCATATGACCTTTTTAACAAAATTGTATATTTAAGTTAAGTGGACAAATCAGGTAACTTCCTCAGGGGGTTGGCATACAGAATAGAATATATGCGAAAAATCACTTCAAAAACTAAACTTCTGACCCTCCATTGAATTTTGATCATCTTCACAATCTGAATCCCAAAATGGCGTAGATTGATTGTTATTTTGGGATTGCGTATTCTTGTCGAAACATTCCAGGCTCTTATTAATTCTGGAAATAATAAATTTCTCAACCATATCACCTTTTTCGGGAAAATTCTTTCTGACGAAAGACATTTTAAATTGGGGATGAAGGCTGGTGGCTATTAGAAAATCGAGATTATCGCAGACATTGGAAAACCTGTAAGTGTTGATCAGCTGTTAATTATTCCATATTTTATATTAGAAAAAACAAGTATACCTAATCTTAAGACTTTCTTTTAAAATTGTAGCCAACTCTGAAGCATTATTTCCATTCTTTTCGAAGTTTTGTAATTTGGCAATCACTTTGCAAATGACTGGAATTAGAATCCCTATAAAATTTTCCGATTCTCCTTGCAGAATATCTAGCGCAGATGCCACTGGTTTATAAATTTGTATATGATTGAAAAACTACAATAAAAAAGTATAATTTCCAGTGGTTTTATATTGCAAAACTCACATCACAAAAACTTTTAAGAAATGTAACTTCTTCATCCGAAAATTTTTTGACTTTCATATGGTCATACATACAACATCAAATTCATTTCTTTTGCTTCTTGTTAGCCCTAAAATATCGTAAAACGAGTCGTACAAAGAATTCCATCTCGTTATTCCCGGAGTCGTCAAGTACCTCCCAAATTTATTTTTAATAAAATCAGCTTTTGTGGATGATTGGTTCTGATATTTCCATAAGACACTACAATTTTTCTCGACCATAGCAAAAGTAGGCAATGATAAAATTGCTAACAAGAAACCAAGATTGAACGACGAATCGATGAGAGCTGCAGTAGCATGGATACACAACGCAACATGGAAAAGGAGGATGTTTGGGAATGGTTTTACCAGCATTTCGGCGAAGAGTATAGGGATCCCGATTACTGCGAAATCATAGAGGAAAAAATTCCCATCATTGATCTCACCGATACTGGTAATTATTTTTTAAACTTTATTTTTCAAAAAGGGGGCGCTAAAAATTCTTATTGATGTTCATTTCCTATAGAAGATGAAGATAATAAAAATTCTGGTTCCATCTCGCAAGACAAGAAGAATGAAGAGCAGGCCCAGAAAATGAAAACTAATGATGGAGGACGAGCTGTAATGCCACTGTAATAAAAAGTGTGCAAGTAGAACAAGCTATTAATAAATAAGGATCTGTTGTCAAAGATGAGTATTTATTTCCTTAATAAATAGCAAGTCAAAAAGCTAGAATTCCTCTAAGACCAATTCTTATGATACCCTAGATAAAAATTCCAAATTTTTATATGGCAACAGCAAGAGTGGGTTGCCCGATTTAATCCCTGACGTTAAATGTTTAATGTTATACCTCTAATTTTTCCTTTTTTTTTTTCTCTTGAATTTGTTTAATTTTGTACTTTGAACTATTCCTTTATCCGTTTTGCTGAATATGTTTTTTTTATATGTTGAATGTGTTTTATTTTATATTAAATTAAAATGCTAAAGTTTAAGCTATGTGGTTTTCTTTTATTTCACACTCAAACTTAAAATTTTCTATAATTAAAAGAGAAGCGATGGTAACTATTTGTGCCGACACTGTAGCAGCTGAAATCGTGCAGAGCTTCAAATTTGCTTCTGACAAAGTGCTTTAAAAGCGATTAAAACGAAGCTAAAAGCAAGTGCTTGTTTCTGCGGACATGTAATGTTAAAATTTATATGAAACTGAAGCTAAATCGAAGCGCTTTGTGCTTCCACAGAAGCGCTTAAAAAGGAGTTTTAAAGCGCTTTTTTTCCCGCTGGGAAGTTACTACGAAGTAGGTATGGTATTTACCTAAATAAAATGAATTATTTTTCGTACCTATATACATACATATTTATCTACTATATATACATATGTGCCAAAAAAAATTTACAGCATGTGTTCATGAATTTTAAAAATTTCACTCATAATTTACCTCTTTGTATATTGTGAAAGAATCCAGAATTCCCAGAGTAATTAGAAAAATACCAGAGCTAGCCTGCAGGAATGGTTCCAACTCTGTTATACTAGAATCATGTGTTATCTCGGTAAGTTTATATGTGCGAATAGTTCCAAGGATTAGTTCCAACAAGGTGCTGAGGTATAAAAATTCTAAAATGAATACCAAAAAAAAAAAAATTAAAAAAAAAAAGTAATTTTTATTCGCAAATTTAAAACATAAAAAAAAAAACAAAACAAAAAAGTGGAAAATATAAATCTCACCCGGAAATTGTTTGACTTCAACTGCACGATGGTATGCGATGAGACTAATTGTTGCTGCCGTTGCTAGAATTGAATTAGTGACAATAAATGGAGCTGGAACAGAGACACTGCTACCCGGTAATTTCGTATTCAATGGAAGACATGCTCTGGCAAATTCCAGAGTGTTGATGACCAAAAGCATTAATTCACTTGTCGAGCGTAAATTGTGGAAGCAAAGTAATGTTCTGAAACACCTGTGGGAAAAAGGAAAATAATTACCTGAGATTTTCATTTTTTTTTCTCTCCCCGCCCCAACAATAAATCGCTTGTTTTAATTGGTTGTAATTTGTTCACTGGGGGTAATTGGATTAATTTTTTTTTCTGCATCCACCCGCAAATATGTATAACAGGAGAAAATGGAAAAATGTTTTTTTTTTTTTTGCTTATTTAGTATGAAAGGGAGTAGAAGGATTGTTGTAATGTAGAAAATTCTTTTTAAAGAAAAAATAAAACCTTTTAAATTTTAACTAATTTGGAATTAATTCAACGCCTTCAATTGTGTAAAACGTGTAAATTAAACATTGGAATGAATTTTACGTTTTTTTACATCAATAGTCCAGAAATTGTGCATTTTTTCTCGTGTAAATGGAATGATTGAAATTTTTTTCGATGTTGGTATAATTCAGATTTTCCTATTGGTTTTCGAAAGCTTATAGTCCGGGATGTAGGGTTGCATTTTAGGTAGTATTTTTACGCCAATCGATTATTATATATATTTTTCGATAAATCTGTTATGACTAATAAGTTCACCAAGCGTCTGCTGCTCAAGTAATGGTGATTGTGGGTGTGGGAGGCTGCGAAACTGGTAAAATCAATTTTTTTTTTCTTTTAAGTAATAGTACGCCGCCCGGTTGCAACTTTATTTTATAAACAGTTGACATCATGATGAGTTGAAAAAGCATCGTCAGCAGTATCGTGGAGGGGGATTATGCGTCAGCTGTTCGCATGAACTTGTAAAAGCAACACGTAAAATAAAGTAATAGTTCTAGCCGGAGAACTCATCGACGTAGCAATAGTATATAAAATTCGAAAATGGACTAAAGCGGGCAGCCCCTTCTTGATGTTGTCATATACAGATTTTGGTTTTTTACGTATATGTACTGTGAAAACGATCAGTCCTGGACGTTTAAATTGTACTGAAAAGTTCTTCAGAATATTAAATCCTATGATATTTTTTATAATCATTTTTGCTGGCCGATAAGCGAAAAACTACTTTCAAAATCAAACTTCCACAGATAGGTCACCATACGAAATTACATACGGGCATTCATCTAGGGCATAGTTTCTTAACCAGTGGTCCGCGGACCACTGTGGGTGGTCCGCAAAAATTGTCTGCAATTTAAAAATAGTTAGCATTCATTTTAAATGATTATATCACAGACACAGCAATGCCTCGCTCCAATATAAAATCAACGATATCTCGGCCTGATGTAGGGAAGCCAGCAAATTTTTCTTAGAAATTTACTGGAAATTTTTTCCATAGAATTTCCCCCATAGGCGCTGGATATCTGTTATTACTTCTCTGTGCTTATATTAATTTTCGGAATTCGTGCAACTGCAAGTGTTCCCAATGAATTAGCAAGTCATTCTCTGAAATTCGTTTCGTGGAAAGACGGAGGCGTGGTTTAATGTGCGTTTCATCCGTTTCTGCTTCATATTTAGAGAATTGTTTCAATAGCGCGTCAGTCGTCGGCGTCAGCTATTTTGTGAGTGTTGTTTATATCTTGTGCTCCCATGCTCTGACGTTTTTAAATTAGCTAAGTTGTTTCCTTTCAAAATACGGTATAATTTAAAATATTATTATATTTTTTATAAAATATACAAAAATTTGATATACAGATATTGTAACCCCAACAAAATGGAAAATAAAACAACCAAGCAGCAAAATATTTTAACATTCTTCAAAAGCAACGATTCTAAAACGAAGAATAGTGAAGATACCGAAAACAGTGAAAAGACGAGTTCACCAAGTTTAGAAGAAACTAAGAACACCAAACGGGTTCAGAAATGTTCACCAGAAATAAAAAAGTTTAAAAGAAACCCAACTAGAAAATATTATAAAGAGTATTTA
Organism: Dioctria rufipes; assembly: GCA_963924295.1. Classification (NCBI taxonomy): domain Eukaryota; kingdom Metazoa; phylum Arthropoda; class Insecta; order Diptera; family Asilidae; genus Dioctria; species Dioctria rufipes. The sequence continues at coordinate 46,587,471 of OZ002744.1, read as the reverse complement.
AAGTTTGGTTTCACTGTAAAGCCTGGAAGTGAACAATATCCACAACCCTTCTGCGTGGTATGTTTGCAAAAGCTATCAAATGATGCTATGAAACCTTCCAAGCTTATGCGTCACTTGCAGTCAAAGCATAGTGATCTCGTTGATAAGCCATTGAATTTTTTTATGAGATTAGAAGACGAGTTAAAAAATCAAAAAAGTCAAATGAAGAAAATGACAATTAGCGACAAATCACTACTTAAAGCATCTTATTTAGTTCCCCTTAGAATAAGTAAAACTAAAAAACCATATTCTATTGGTGAGGAATTAGTGAAGCCTTGCATTTTAGATGTCGCTTGCGAAGTTTTGGGTCCTGAAGCTGTTAAAAAACTAGAAGCTGTACCGATTTCAAACGATACCATTCAGAAAAGAGTTCACGATATGGCTATTGATATTGCGGAGCAAGTTGTAGAGGGAATTAAAATTATCACGATATTTTGCGATTCAACTTGACGAATCAACCGACATCAGTAATCGTGCAATTCTAATTTGTTTCGTAAGATATACTGAAGTTGAGGACATTAGAGAAGAATTACTTTGCTGCCTTGAGTTACCTGGACGGACCACTAGCTCGGAAATATTTAGCGCTCTCGATGAGTATATACAAGTTCATGGCTTGGACTGGGGCAAATGCGTAGGAGTATGTACAGATGGTGCTGCAAGCATGGCTGGCTGTCGATGAGGTGTAGTTGCAAAAATAAAGGCAGCTGCGCATCCGGAAATGTTGTTCACACACTGCATCATCCACAGAGAACAACTAGCTGCAAAGAAGATTTCTGCTGAACTAAACGCATTGATGAATAACGCGGTTAAGATCATCAATGAAATTCGTAGTCGAGCCTTGCACTCGAGATTATTTGCGACACTTTGCGAGAGTATGGATTCGCAACATCAACATCTCCTTCTCCACACAGAGATTCGCTGGCTTTCAAGAGGAAAAGTTCTTACGCGATTTGTAGAGCTGAGAGAAGAAATAAAAATATTTCTTATACAACAAAATTCAATTTTATCCAAATTTTTGGAGGATGACGAATGGATGGCTAAACTTGCATATTTGGCGAATATTTTTGGTTTTCTTAATGAACTTAATATTTCTCTGCAAGGATTTTCCACAAACATATTCACATTAAGAAATAAAATAGATGGGTTTAAAAGAAAGTTGATTTATTGGAGAAGTGGCATACAAGATGGAAACATTGAAATGTTTCCACTTTTTGAAGAATTTTTGAGCGTTACTAATATAAACCGAAAATTCATATTGAAAATAATTGACGAACATTTAAGGGGATTAATCGAAAATTTTAATCACTATTACCCCGATGAAGAAGATCCCCGTAAAGGAAATTTGTGGATTTATAATCCTTTTATAGAAGACGTTAATTCATGCTCACTTGATAATAATGAAAAGGAAAAGCTTATCGATCTGTCCTCTGATGCAACTCTAATGTCAAGACATAAAATAAAAACACTGTCTCAATTTTGGATTTCTCTCAAAGAAGAATATCCAACTTTAAGTTATAAAGCTATAAAATTATTATCTATCTTTTCGACAACATATTCGTGTGAGAAGGCTTTTTCGACCATGACGCTGATTAAAACAAAACAAAGAAATCGTATAGATGTGAATGCTTCGCTTCGTCTTGCTGAAACTACGCTGAAGCCGCGGCTATCAATTATTATAGCAAATAAACAGCAGCAGAAGTCGCATTAACTCCTTTAATCCAGATTGTTTTTAAAATATTGGAATATCTATAAATATTATTGAAAAGATTTATTTTATTATTTCAATAAACAATGGAATTTAGTGTTGTATTTTGTGAATTATTTTTTTTATATCTTTCTGTTTTAATAAATTTAAATATAGTTATATCAGCATACCGAGTTATTATTATTTAAAAACATATATAAAATTATTTGTTTTGAATAAAAAAATCAATTTTATAAATATTCATTATTTTATTCCAACTTTGATGGTCCGCAAAACATTTTTTGATTTTTTGGTGGACCGCGTAAAAAGGTTAAGAAACTATGATCTAGGGCACAGGCAGTGGCGTAGCTATCGAAGGGCCGGGTGGTGCAGTGCACCAGGGCCTCGAAGCTCAGAGGGCCCCCTAAGCCTTGAAAAGATAGGAGTAACAAGCTACTCAAGCTAGAAAACCTCGATCCAGCTCACAATTTTTTCTTAGAAATTTACTGGAAATTTTTTCTTAGAATTTATACGCATTTTTGGAGGCTAACAACAGGTGCTTGGCTTGGTCTACTAACAATTTTTATGTGCGTAGATGAGGATAACGATAAGGATTCATTTGTTAGAAATTTACAGAAAATGTTTCGGCAGAATTTGTTCACTTTGTTGGCCGATTGCAGTTAATTGCAGACACAATGTGTGCCATTGTCGGCCTCCAAAAGTGTGTAAAATTCTAAGAAAAAACTTCCAGTAAATATCTAAGAAAAAATTGTGTCCTATTCTTTTTTGTTGGACTTGCTGTAATTTTTACTAAACATTGACAAACAATTTTGGAAAATGTCAGTAAGTATTCTAAGTTTCTAAAATTTCGATAGTTTAAGAATTGAAAATTATGGATAGAAAAAAGAAACGTAGCGGTGCTTCGAAGCGGAAACAAGGGCAGGAAAGAGAAGAGAGTAAAAAAAATTGCGCAAGCTAGACAGTTTTTTTACGAAACTTCTTTCAGCTACAGTTTCTTCCGTGGCAGAAATATCTGTCAAAATTGACAAGTGTGAGCGGTGTTTATCCAATGATAGCGTAGTTACCGCTGTATCAGTTAATAAAGCGACTCAAGAAGATCAGGATCCAATAACTCTCACCAATACTGCTGCTGCAAATGACTACGTCGACGATTCCGCGCAACCTACAGTAGAGGAATCATACATCTCTACATTTTCAAAGTTCTTGAAATTCCAAAAGACTTGGGAAAGTTCATAAACAAGAAATTGAAAACGAAAACGAAAAACAGCTGAATCTTAACATGGGACCATTGAAACCTCCAGGACTTTTCCGAAGAAACGACACAAAGACAACAGGACCTCTTCAGAAGCGTATTATTTTTCTACGTCCAAATACGGACCAGTTAATCATTTTTGGATATGCTACTTAAAATTATTGGATGCTGCCCACTGCAAAACCTGTAGGTTGTTTGTTTCGCAAATAAATGTATGATGCACAGATATTCGGGACTTGAGGCATTTATCAGATAGAGTCAAGCAACATTGTTCCTCTAAAGCAAAAACGAAGGCATTTGCTGTATACATTCAGCCAAACGCCGAGTATATACATTGCGCCAGTCATAACTTAAATTGGTAATAAACGATGCCCTTCGAGGTTCTGTCGGAATTCAGAAATTCTTTGCAATAATGCAAGACTTGTTTAACTTCTTTGGAAACAGCATTAAGCGCTGGGACGTCTTATCGGAATTCACCGGTGAATCAGAAATTACCTTGAAAAACTTTAATCCGACAAGATGGTCCAGCAGAGCTAATACAATAACTGCAATCAAACTTCGTTTTTTTCGATATTATCAAAGCATTGGCCGAAATAACGCTGAAGAGTTCCAGTACAGACGAACGCAGTGAAGCAGAAATTATAAAATCAAAAATGCTTTATGAATTCATGCACAGTGTATTAAACAAGATCAATTATGGTTCCAAAATCTTGCAAAAATGTGATATCATTTTGGACGAGGCGCGTAAGGCTTTAGACGAAACAACTGAGAAATTAAAAAAAGTACAGATATGACTTCGATTCATTTAAACGCAATGCCACCGAAACTGCGAAAAAATACGATATCGATCCCACCTTTCCAGAAAAGCGACGAAAAAAAAAAACTAAAAAGCATTTCGATGAATTGGTTTCTGATCACCGGTTTCAAAACCAGAAAGAAGTCTTTAAATTACCATTTTCAATAATGTACTCGACATAATAATCAATCAATTAGATGCGCGTTTTAATGGTATGAGTGCAGTTTTTAATTCCAAACAATTTGCTCAGCATGGATGAAACGACTTTACTCACTACATGTGATCCGTTTCATATGAAATATTCCGATATAATAGCACCCAATTTTTCACTTCAATTTCTTAATGTGTATCATCTGGTCCTTCCTGAATTGTCGGAGACGTGTTCCATTCGCCAATTTTGTAAAGAAATTATGATGAAATTTGACGTACTTGAGTGTGAGCTTACGCAATGCTACTATTTCACACAATTCCTGTTATTTCTGCGGCAGCAGCAGAAAGATCTTTCAGAAAATTGAAGACTATAAAAAATTATTTAAGAAACAGTATGGGGCAAGATCGCCTAAGACATTTATTATTAATTGCGATAGAAAACAAGGCGGCATCAAACTTAGATTTGAGTGAAGTTATAGACGAATTTTTGTGAATTTCACTAAGAATTTTGTTAATAATCTTTCTTTTTCCGTCTATTGATCTCTCATCTGTATAATAAATATTTTATATTGTCATCTGCATCGTTGTTTATTTTGTGCAATTTTCTTTTATTAAACACATTATAAAGACGGTGTATGGATTTATCCTACTAGGGGTAACTGCACTGTTCTTTTCTTCTCCCTATCTACAAGTTTGAGAGCTAATATAAGTTTAAGCTACGTCGAAAGTGGGATTGGTGCCCCAGTGGGGGCCCGATTTTTTCTCTATGCACCAGGGCCCTTGTCTACCTAGCTACGACACTGGGCACAGGCTCCCAACCGGTGGTCTATGTACCTCATAGGGGTACGTGGAGCCCTCCTCGGGGGTACGAGAAGCGCGGCCGGTAAGAAATTTTTTTTTTCGAATTATTATTAATAATATTTCATTGTTTTAAAATTTTGTAACAAACAAAAATCTCAATTTTTTTGAAAATAGTTCGGTTTTCTTAAAGTAAATTTCCTAAAACTAAATACAATAACAAATATGAAAAAACATTAGTAGTCTTTGAAATTTTGATTGGCATAGAAAAGAGACATATATAATAGCAAAATAGTAAGAAGATTCATTATAAAAACTACTTGTAAGGATTTGGTTGATTTTCAAAATTTCCTGAGTTTTTAATTTTTTTCGGTTCTCTGTGCACTATTAAAGTAATTTAATTATCAAATTGTTATTGTTTTTACTACTAAAACGTGTACAAAAAATAAATACATATATACAGGGTGTCCCGTACGTATCGCATTTCCTTTATACCACGGATTCCTCACTCAATTTCTAGAAATAAATTGTATGGGACGAAAGCCGAAAAATCCACGGTGTGGGCGGTGGGGGGGTTTTGTTATTTTGGGTGCATTTTATCCTAATACCATGTAACTTTCTTGTTATACACCCTATGAAGGTGATTTGCATCTCAGGTGATAGTAAACCCTCTACCGTTTCCAACAAATGCCCAACCTAAATGCTACCGTTTTTGAGATATTCCCGTTTTTATGGTGCATAATTTCATTAATTTTGCTAATAATAATATAAATTGCGCCTAATTTTATGCAATTCCACGCAAATTAACAAAATTCATGAAATTATGCATCATAAAAACGGGAATATCTCAAAAACGGTAGCATTTAGGTAGGTACATGCGCATAGTCAGATTAAAGGATACATTCCGGGGTCTTTAAATCTTGTCATAAAACTGTATAGTTATCATGCATTTTGGCGGAAAAATCGTTGAAATTGAAAAATAAATTGCAAAATTATCCAATTTTTTGACTTTGACATCCTATAACTGCCGACGGAAAGGGAGTAGAGGTAGAGGGTTTACTATCACCTGAGATGCAGATCACCTTCATAGGGTATATAACATGAAAGTTACATGGTATTAGGATAAAAAGCACCCAAAATCACAAAACCCCCCACACCGTGCATTTTCCGGCTCTCCGACCATACAATTTATTTCTCGAAATTGAGTGAGGAATCCGTGGTATAAAGGAAATGCGGTACGTACGGGACACCCTGTATAACGGCTTTCGATTTTTTTGGTAAGTACAATAAATAAACCAGTGCATAATTAATTGTTTTAGATTCCAGAAATAATTATTTTTTTCTTATCGACAGCTAACCCATACTATCACAATGTCAAAGAAGCGTTGTTATCAGAACTCATATATTCAATTCGGCTTCACTTTCTTAATTGACAAAGATGAATTGCAAAGGCCACAATGTATACTTTGCTCGAAAGTACTTAGTAATGGTTATATGAAACCATTCAAACTTAAGGAACATCTACAAGCGCAGTACATCCAAACAACGTTAATGACACAGAAGCTTTATTCAAAATTAAGAGAGCCCGATTTGAAACAAGCGCAAAGCTCACCAATCACGGATTTGTTCCCGAGCAAGTTTTCGTGTGTCATTGAGGATTGCGAAAGATAAAAAACCTCATACAATCGCGGAAACTTTGATTAAACCATGTGCGATGGAAATGGCGAAAATTATGTGTGGTAAGGACGCGAAGCTTAAAATATCACAAATCCCACTATCCAACAACACTATTCACGACCGAATTAAAGATATGTCAGAAGATATCTTAAAGCAGATTGTGGAGCAAATACAAGAAAGTTCAAATCAAGGGCATTTAATCACCGCATATTTAAAGTGTTGTGCGAAGAAGTTGGATGCGCACATACCGTACTTCTTTTACATACAGAAGTACGTTGGCTATCCAGAGGAAAAGTTCTTAGCCGGATTTTTGAACTTAGATCACAAATTGAAACATTTCTACGTGACAAAGAATCAACTCTTTTGCTTCACTTCACAGATACCAGCTCTGTGCTCTGTTTAGCTTACCTTGCAGATATATTTAGCCATCTAAACTCCTTAAATATATCACTCCAAGGTAGAGGTATGAATATATTAGATGCCGAGGAGAAAGTTACATCATTTCAAGAAATGTTGACTCTCTATGACAGAATAGTTAAAAGTGAAAATTACGCCAATTTTTCGCTTTTTGATGAAATAGTTTCCTTGCAAGTTAAACGGGAAATTGATATCAAGGTTCTGGACTGTATTAAAATGCATCTGGAAAATCTTCAAGTTACTTTCGATGGCATTATCCTCGCACATTTGTAGCTGATAACTGGATAAAAAACCCTTTCACCGTTTCATTGGATCAAATTAGTGATGCTGATGACGCAAAAGATGAGCTCATTGAATTGCGGAATAACAAAAAAATAAAGCAGTGACTTTGAACCAATGGCGTTGGATGTATTCTGGTGTAAACAAAGCGAGGCATATCCTGTTTTGGTCAAACGGGCGTTGGAAGCTCTTATTCCGTTTGTCACTACTTACCTTTGCGAATCTGGATTTTCAGTGCTTGTGTCCATAAAAACAAAATTAAGGGACAAACTAAAGGCTGAACATGACATGCGGTTGGCTCTTTCAAACACCCTACCAAGAATACAACATTTGGTTGACGGTAAGCAGCAACAACGTTCCCTTTAAATTTAATTTTTTTGTAATTTTTAATTTTTCATTAATTACTTTTAAATATAAGGTGAATAAATGTCTTTTTCTTTATATATAATAATATTGTTTTTTTGCTGTATATAAATAACAATAAAAGCTAGGGGTACGTAAGATTCCAAATTGTTACCAAAGGGTACGATTTTTGGGAACCATTATTCTAGGGTATCATAAGAATTGGTCTAAGACCAATTCTAGCTTTTTTCCTTGTTCATATATGATATTGTAATATTGACGAATCTTTGGGAATTCCGGGAACCAATGTGCATTGTAATTTTTAAATTATTCTGAAGAGTACTCATATTGCCGAGCCGAACATATTGCAACATCAAGAAGTGGTGGCCCGGTTTCGTCCATTTTCGAGATTTCATTTACTATTGCTATTGCTGATCCTGATTGCCTTAATAGGTACTTTACCTCTCATAACATCCCTTCCTCATCTAATTCAATGTTACGCCTACCACTTCTTCTGGGGTCCCTGATTATCTGGCATATGAAGGCAATTTCAGCTTTAACTGTGTTGATGTTGTCCAAGTAGTTACCGCCATTAATGCTGTCAAGTCTGAGGCAGTGGGATCCCGATCCGATCAAATTTCGCCTCGTTTTATAAAATTAATTTTGCCCTGGGTCTATCCTATCCTCCACATTTTCAATACGTGCTTGACATCCTCGCAATTTCCTAGACTTTGGAAAAGTGCGATTGTGTTGCCCCTTGCTAAAGTTGCATCTCCTAATGGCCCAAGCGATTTTCGTCCAATTAGTATGTTGTGTTTTTGTCTAAGGCGCTGGAGAAGCTTATGCATAAACAGATCTTACTTTACTTGGAATCAAATCGATTGCTCACCCCGTGGCAGTCAGGATTTCGAGCTGGGCACAGCTGTGACGCTGCCTTATTAAAGGTAACGTCAGACATTCGCAGAGCTCTTGATAAGAATCACCTGACTGTCCTGGCACTCCTGGATTTTTCAAAAGCCTTCGACAGCGTCAACCATTCCAAGCTCCTTACCGTCTTATTAAACAAATTTGGATTTTCTTCATCTGCGGCATCACTTATCGGTAGCTTTCTTATTGGACGATCTCAGCAAGTCAAAGTCCATGATTTACTTTCGAGAAGCTTGCCTCTCACGTGTGGGGTACCTCAGGGTTCAACCTTAGGCCCTTTATTGTTCAGTATGTACATAAATGATCTGCCCAACGTAATAAGAGACTCCAAAATACACTTGTATGCTGATGACGTCCAGATATACCTGGATAGGCCGGTTGGCCTGATAGAGGATTGTGTCGAGAGAATTAACACAGATCTGAACAGAATTTCTGAGTGGTCCAAGAGGCACGATTTACTTTTAAATCCTATTAAATCAAATTACATGATTTTGAATCGTGAGAGGCTTGATGTATCACAATTTCCAACTGTTACTATGAATGGCACAGCTTTACCTTACGTTACCTCTGTTCGAATTATCCTCAATTCTTCTATGAATTGCTGCGACCATATTAAAAATACATTGGGTAAAATTTATGGCATACTTCGAAGGTTGTGGTTGTCTGCAAGGATTCTGTCTCCTGCTCTTCGCTCTAGGCTGGTGAAGACACTTCTCTTGCCCTATTTCACAAGTGGATGCATTGGCTTCCCTCACTTGGATTCGATATGTACGAGAAAGCTCGATGTTGCTTTCAATGACTGCATTCGTTTTATTCATGGATTGAGAAGATATGATCACATTTCCCCGTTTCGTAACTCTCTATTGGGTATGTCATTAGATGCTTATCTGACATTGATAAATTTGATTTTTCTTCATAAGGTCATCTACACCAGGCGTCCTGGATATCTATTTTCCGACCTCAGCTTTTTAAACTCTGATAGGCACTTAATGCTGCGTGTTTCCCGCTATCAATATAGAATTTTAGAACGCTCTCACCTTGTTCATGTTGCTCGCCTTTGGAACAGTCTACCGGCGGCATTGCAGCTTACTAGCTCGGCCAGTTCATTTAGGGTACTGCTAACTCGTCATCTGGCTTCAGATGAGAGTCATGCGGGCTGACATTGCCCTCACACTCCAAAATAACTATGCGCTTTTATTCTTGTTTTTATTATTATTTCCTGGTTATTTTAATTTCTATTTTCAGTTTTCTGTTCCATTACCTATGGCTTCCTGTTTTGTTTTGTATGCTTTCTCATTCCCTGCACTGCTGTTAGTTCTTGCTACTGCTTACTTTCAAGTTCCAAGTTTTTTTTTTTTTTTTGTTTTTTTTTATTATCAGTTTTATGTTCCATTGCTTATATTTCAATTTCTCATTATTCTTTATTATGTTATTTATCGCTTTAATCTTTTCTTTTCATTTCTTCTATCTTTTCTTTTTTCATTTATTGTTCGTTTAATATTAATTTAGCATTTTCCTTAAACATACCAACTAAGTTTGTATCATTAAAGATTTCAACATCTGAGATATTTTATCCCAATAAACAATTTGAATTTGAATTTGAAAACACCATGTACTAAATTGCAGCTCTTTACGTCGACGAGTTTCAGGCTATTACTATTATTTCATTTTACGTGTTGCTTTTATAAGTTCATGCGAGCAGCTGACGCATAATCCACCTCCACGATGCAGCTGGCGATGTTTTTTTGTTCAAATTATTATGATGTCAACTGTTTATAAAAAAAAGTTTCAGTCGGCGGCGTACTATAACTTAAAAAAAAAAATTTTTTTACCACTTTCGAACATCCACATCCCCCACTACTTGAGCAGCTGACGCTCGGTTCACTGATTAGTTGCACGCACTGACATGTATAACATAGACGGCTGACACCAATGAAATCGCTTACATTATCATGGGATCACTTTTCTATAGTTGTCTCTTTTTGGTTAAACGATTGGATTCCACTGAACTTGAAATAATAAGCTATATACGAAATCCACCATATTTCAATTTCATTTCAGTGGATTTTCCAAATGAATATATATATGCAGAATAGAAATAGATGGCAATATAACATTTGTAATCCTTTCTCTGTCCCCCATAGCTACTTTTAGGGATAGGCAGACAAAAATTGCGTAATTTTATTTCCTTAAAAATCGAGTTTAAGGAATTCTTGATGTTATAGGAGATAAGCTTCCAATAAAAATAATAACTTTGAATATATTTTGAATTTGTTAAACTTGTAGCATGACTGTTAGAGCGAAAATGAAACTTGAAATAAAGATAATTTTCACACCCGTACCAACAAAAATGGACCCATAGGAAATAGAAGATCAAGCAGTCTATGTTATACATGTCAGTGGTTGCACGAGATCAATTATTATCGATATTTTTCATTTGCAAAAATACGTCCCGGACCATTAAGTTGGTCTACCGATTTTATAGTTTTTATTTTTAACAGATCTAAATAATACTTAATTGAATAAATTTAATATTATAAATATTAAAAGCTAAAAACATTTTGCGACACTTTTCCAGCACAGTTCTTTATTTCTCAATCACTCTAGAGTATGTGATTGCAAACCGTGCTGAAATGTGCAGAAAATTGTTAATTTGAGTTATTTTTTTTTGTTTTCCGAAAATTTGGCATTTTTAATTTACATTTTCATCAATTCAAGGTGAAATCGATTCTACAAAAAATCTTAATATTCGGTCCTTATAATTGTTTTTCCCTTCTCTATAGAGCTTGAAATTTTTATGACTTTTTTCAAAAAGTCTCTAGAGTACGAATTAATATTAACATTTATTCCATAAGAATTAAACAAAATTATAAGAAATAAGAGTTTTAAAATAATAAAAATTCGTAATTTTTATTATTAACACTCCCGCAGTAACCATTATTTCTAATTGTTTTTTTTTTTTAACTGTTATACAAAAAAAAAAGTTCTTGATAGTATTTCGAGACTTTTATTTCATAAAAGTCTTTTCAAGAGTCTTTTGAGACTTTTATTTTATAAAAATCATTTTAAAAGTCTTTTGGGACTTTTATTTTATAAAAATTTTTCTAAGTCTTTCTTTATGCTTATTATTTAAATATTTACAGTATTTACCGTCTGATTAAAAACAAAAGCCTATTCCGCTGTTTATGATAATATTTCAATTAATTTTATCCATACGGGCATTCATATAAGGTATCATAAATTAATTCTAGCCTTTTGGCTTGTTTTTATTTAATATAATTTTTTTGTGATTTGTTTTTTTTAATTTCCTTTTAATTAAAAGAAAAGCCATCGTGGAACTCGAACGCGTTACAAACAGACAGAGTCTGGACTTTTCTTAAGTTTATATGATATAAACGAATTATGTTGAAATGTTATAACCCGCGGGAGAGGTTTTCTTTTTTTACATTAGACCGTAAATACTTTATATATTTAAATAAAAAACATAAAGAAAGACTTTTAAAAAGATTTTTATAAAATTAAAGTCTCAAAAGACTTTTAAAAAGATTTTTATAGAATAAAAGTCTCAAAAGACTCTTGAAAAGACTTTTATAAAATAAAAGTTCGAAATACTCTCAAAAAGTTTTTTTGTTAGATAAAGGTCTAAAGAGACTTAGAAACTTTTATTTCGTACAATAAAAAATTACTCTTAACTTTAACTTTTAAAAATAAAAGTTAAAAGTATTATTAAAATTTATTTTTTAAATATAAAAGTTTCCAGTCGGACCTCATATAAAAAACTACTTAATGGAGAGTTATTTTCAGGCTCTGCTTTTCTAGGTAATCGATGAAGATTATATCTAGGTGAGATCCAAAAAAAATGTGGCCATAACATTTCCGGTCGATGAAACAGCCTCCGTATGTACAGAGTGTCCCGTATGTGGTTGTGCCTCGAAGGCTATGTATAGGTTATGCTTAACCAAGCACAAAATAGTATGGGTCGGAGATGGGGGGGCTCGAGATAACGAGGTATTTGGGTATGTTTTTATAGACCACTCTAAAATTTCTGAACGTTAAATTCTATGATGATGGTTTCAAATTTGTTAGATAGATAATCGTTGGAACCAATAATCTATAAATCCCCCCCCCCCCCCCCCTCTTCACAATTTTGAAGTTATCGCTCTACAAAGTTAAAATTTGGGAATATTAACTCGATTTTTTTTTATCAACTACTATTTTTATAAAAAAAAAAAACACGCCATCAATATCAATTTTTCATATTAGATTTATGAAGCCCAAAAACTTTAAAATTACCTAATACACTCTCTACCCAAAATGTAACCGTTTCTGTGTTTTTTGTACTTTTTCTTGAACATATCCAGCGAAAATAGCTTAACAAGTTCTTTCCCAAATGATAATAATTGCCTACTTCCTGGCAACTTTCTACATAGTAAATATTTTTGAAAAATAAACCCTAGAAGATTTGTTATTATAGGTAAAAATTACGAGAGCTCCACACACACACTTAAGTGTGGAAAGGGCATTTTTTGCATTAAAGTTAATAATCTCTTAACCTCTTAAATTTAGCAAGTAAGAGATTTTAGATGAATTAGTATTCTACATAAATTTTTTTGGAAAAATTTCAATTTTAATAGGTTAAGAGGCTTTGACACTCCCTTTTCAGTCAGCCCAGCTGTATAGCCTAGTACTAAGGTCCGCACTAAACTAAATTTTAGCGGGTCTCCAATATCGGTAGCAGCTAAAATATGATAGCGGAGACTCAGAGAAAAGATATATTAAAAACAAGAAGAAGAAGAATTTTGCAATTTTTTTACGGAAATACAGCACGCGGTCATAATATTTCTAAAAACAGGTAGTTAAAATTATTTGGAAATATTAAAAATATTAAAATAATATGCATAATGTATACAATAAAAAAAATAACAATGATATTAAAAATACGGTCACGAGAAGAAATCCAATTCATCCGTACTTACAGCAAAGACGTACAAAACTACGTTAACTACAAAAATCCGATCAATAAATTTATCAAATCTCAGAACTCTGACAACAAATATTTTTAGTGCGCTAAAGAACGGCCCAGACGGATAAATTCAAGCTAAATTTTTTGGGGACTTACTGGTGGTGTCATCTCTAATCAAAACCGAAAGGTAAATTTGGCGCTTTGACCTTAGTACCGTTCTCGCTAAAATTCACGATAAATTTTCGCCAATATCTTTTAGCTTGCTAAGTTTTTATATAAAATTTAGCTTAGCGCGGACCTTAGTACTAGGCTATTCACTTTGTAAGAAGGAAGAAGAAGGAGACATTTTTGGCGAGGCGATGATGGCAATAGGGCCAACCCACATGCAGCTAGCACGAAGCTCGCGCATTTTTCTAGACTTGTGCCCAGTCATGTTATCACAATAATTTCGCTACGCTGTAGTTTATATGATTATCGAGGTATTTAATCAAGCTACAATTGTTGATTATTGTCACTATGATAAATTCACAGCACGTAATGATAATTGAATTATGTTTTTATGACCTAAATTGCCGGTATAGAAATTCACAGCCGTCATTACGTCCAACAGGATTTTCGTATAAACCTATAGCAAAAACAATAATTGACCAAAACTTTAAAGTGACGATACCATTGTCGTATAATATAGATTATCGTAAGGCTATGTCTTTTCAATCACTTTAAAAGCAAACAATTTAAACATTTTGTACTTTATGAATACAACCTCAGAAATAGCAAAATCATCCAAGTCGTCCCTCATATTCCTCCAGAACTATCCTCTGTCCATGGCTCATATTATATAATTTTTTTATACTTCACAAACTTGTACATTATTTATGTAATATATACGTATTATATAAATATGTACTTACTTTACAGCATTTTTATACAAAATTTCGGTATTTGAAACAAAACAATTTCTGCAACTATCACAATAAGAGATTTAAGCGTAACTCGGTGAAAGCGCTTTTCATGCTAAGAAATTTTAGACAAATATTTTTGTTTGCTAGAATACCAAATCTTTACAAAATCTCCACAAAAGTTAAGAGATCAGCTGACGTATGACATCTCTTAACTCTTTACGCAGAACACCAATATCTGCTAATGGGATTTGACAGCCCAGTTAAGAGGATAAGAGCTCTTATCTTTTATGTAGAATCAGGGGGGTAATCTATCCGATATCTATGTTAGAAAAACACTTTTTGTTTAACAAAACAACAAGTAATGCAATAATAAAAACTCTATACCCTTATTATAGTTGTCGACTCACCGAAGTGACAAGCTCCGCAGTCAGTTTAACTTGACTTCACTTTTCGTATTGTCGTTGTCGAACGGTGTCACGTGACATTTTTCTTCGAACCCTTATACCGATTTCCATTGATCAAGTTTTCTAGCAGAAGTGTTACACTTTTCTTGCAGTGTTACATCGAAATTGTTCCATTGACCTGCTCTTGCACTACTAGAAAAAGTGTACGTCAAATGAGTCTGGTGCTACAACGGAAAAATCGGCGGTGTTCCACCGAAAAACATACACATCTTACATGAGAAATGTCACAACTGAATGTCATTGAGCATTACATATCAATCTTCAATTATTATTCTACCAAATTCATCCACAATCACGCCAAAACCTATTAAATAACAATTTTCATAATTTTTACGTTATTCGTGATGTTATTTTTTCCAGAGAATTTCAATCTGACAAATTACACGGATATGAGCTACTATTGCATTCTCATAGCGTCAAAAGTTGTTCCATTGAATTCATTTTTTAATGATTGACGTGCATTTTCCTTAAAATATCAATGGAAATCGACATAATGTCGTTGTCAGGGTATGAATTACATTTGTAGACAAAAGTGAGGTTTGTCCTATTTCGTGGTATTGTTGTTATTTTTGAAAGTGTTTAAAAGAAATAAATTATAAACGCGATGTATTCTGCGTATTACAGCCCTAAAGTGGCAATGATAATAAGGGTGATAATAAAATTCTCGTAATTTTTATTAATGATTCGTATCGCAGTCAACCAAAAACCTATAATAACAATAATTTTTATTTATTCACTTCCATAATAAAAACCATCAAATAATTATTATTGTTATAGTAAATGATTTTTATTTTATTAAAACAAAAATTAAAGGTAAAAATAAATATTATCTTCGACTAAAAAAATTCAATTAAAAATAATAATAATTATTTTTGATTTAAATAATAAAAATCTTAAGAAAAATTTTTGAATGATTTTAATAAGTTTAAAAATTATATGTTTTTAATTAAATTTCTCATAATGAATCCAACTTCAAAGAACCTTTTTTCATTTGAAAAATCAGCAATAATTATTATTTACAGTCCCTGGGAAATGCCATGGGAAAATTGTATGTCACATATAACCCCAGAGACCGGGCTTAAAAGAACAACATACTTTTCATTGTAATTTTAATATTAGATTTAAACCATCATTGGTAGAGATGTGCTCAGAAATTATTATAACTATGAACAAAATCACACGATAAAAGCTGTCTGGGATTGATTAGATTAAAAAAAAATTAAATAAAGTCGAGTTCGTTTGTTTGCCTTGTCAAAATTCTCAAAAGAAATAAATGGCCGAACACATAATCCTTTTACTATTTTAACTTCCACTTGATCAAGCGGTAAATACGAACAAAAAAATTTCAATTAGCAATTTTTTTTTCTGATTTCTATACCCTAACGGCTTAATTTTAATTAAATGGAGTCAAATGTGCAGTGTGTCACACAAATAAAGTCCATCAAGGACCCAACATTTTGCTTCATTTTCAAATGCTGTGAATTTTACTCCGTTTAGTGAAATTGCAATAAAAGTGTCATCTAAAATCTTCATCTAAAATCTTCCAATAAAGTCAGCAGTGACAGCAATCAGCTGCTCATGAAATTTCCTTATTTGTAGCTTTCTTTTCATTGAAACAAAAAAAAAAAAAACTTCTTCTGTAAAATGCTTGCAACTATAGACAATACTCGCAAATTTTCTCGATAGCATTTAATTAAATTATTGAACTTTGTCGTGATCTTTACTCGAAGTGTCAATGACATTTCAATTGAATTGTCTGTTACATTTTTATTTCCTAGAAATGACTAAATTTCAAATTGAGTCATTATGGATAGCGACTGTCTAGGGGGTAAGTAAAAGAAATCACATTCATCACCTTACTAGCCTCAATACTAACTCCAATTTTAGTATTGAGGCTAGTAAGGTGATGAAGGATCTAAATAATTAAAAAAATTAAACATAAACTCTTTATAATTTTAAAAAAATTGCTAGACTAAGATGACTTTTAGCATGTGTCCAGTAGGCAAAATCATCTAGATGATCGGTTTAATTATTATATAAAAAAAAACGGCTGAATATTTAATGAGTTCTTTAAGCAAATCTTTGCAAATACTAAAACTTTACAGGCAAATACTAAATTCGCTGCGGTCTTAACTGCGCTTAACTAGTAGCTCGACTCACTAAATTGTATCAGAAAAATTACTGTTGTCGCTGTTGCTGGTGACTTATCCGTCATCAGTAACGGTAGTTCTTTACAAATTATCGACAGAACGCAAGTTTTTTGTCATTGCATTTTCAGGGCTCCTACATGTATATATATGAACTGACTGATCTCCTGTTTCATGTGGCATGTCTAACTATAGACCTATTGCAAAATCATCTTGTATGCCTAAATTATTCGAATCTATCATTTACTCTCAGCTATCAATTTCCTGCAAGAATTTGCTTTCTTCAAACCAGCATGGATTTATCTCGGGCAGGTCTACAACCACCAACTTGTTGGAATTTGTCTCGCATACCGTTGGCGGGTTTGGAAAAGGCTATGAGACATGTCGCATTACATATCATCTCATTCGGTGTTTGGTCTATGTTTAGTATACTAACACCGACTAAGTGATGAAACGCATGTATTGTTGGCCGTTTATTTATTAAACGTGTCCATGCAGCGAGCTTGTGTTAAGCTGGTTCTGATAGTAAAAAAAAAACTACCAACTGTCGTAAACTGGCGCTATATTTAAATTATTTGGGAATTTACTTATATACATGTCAGTGGGATTTAGCGAATTTACCACAAAAGTATTTGAGACTATTTCTATTGTGAAATTTTAATTATGACTCGAAGGAAGCGTTTAATACAAAGCTGTTTGATTACCAAATTGACAGTTCTGAAAGTACCGCTGAACCTCAAGCAATTTCTGGATCCCAATCGGTACAGTTCAGTGGAAAAATATGCTCTCACGGAAAGAGACAGGAATATGAAAGTGCTTTCATGCATTTTGGGTTTAACGAGCATTTATATACATTTATATACATGTCAGTGGGAAAAACCAAAGATTCCCAGATAAGTGGAAATGACTGCGAATCATGATACAAAGATAACAGGTATGGCCGATTCGAGAGGAATTTTTTGTGTTGCTACGTCATAAGTTGACAATGTCATTTCCAGCGAATTTGTTTTGAGTTTTTCGTATTTTATTGACTGAAATACGTTTTGAATATATTAAAATATTTAACAAAACATAAGTTTTTTCGTTTAAATCACTTCGGGAAAAGTAATTATGTCCTAATGGGAAAGCAAAGAAATTTTCAAATGGAAAATTTTTTTCACTGTGATAAGGACGATTGAAATTGAGACGAACAAATTTTTTACAATAGCCGCCAAATGAGGCAAGCAACCAATTGACAGATAATTCGGCCATACTTTTTTAATCTTTGTGTATCATGACTGCGTATGATGCGTGAGAAGAACCTCCAAATGTTAAATGTTACAAAATTAGCGCTTATATGAACAAAGCTGTGACGAATACGTAATTTAAATACAATTAAGAAGTGATTCAGAATAAATGTGAAAACAGCCTTCAGGCCTGAAATACAATTCGAACTTTTCAGCCAGCTTGAGATTTGTTGACAATGTAAATCAATGTAAAAGAACACAATTGGAGCTTTAACTTTTGTGCCAGCTTCAAGCTGGCTTAAGATTTAATCAAATTGCAAATTTCAAGCACAATGACTGTCAACTTGAAGGAATTTTTAATGTTGCCAACTGTGCGAATGTCGAATATTAGATAAGAATGGCTTCTGTTGACATATTTAATAAGTAAACAGCTACCAAAAATGTTAAAATTGAAGAAAACTTATAGAGTTAGTAAAAGATAAGCAGTTTCTGTGGGACATAAAAAAAAACTCGGTATTATTTTTACATATAATTGATACATCTCAAAACTATCCAAAAAAGTATGCATTTATCGTAATTTTGGAAAATCGGAAGCATTAACTGTCGTTCCTTAATAAATATTCTCAACATAAACAAGTTAAAGTTGCAAATGTCAAAAATGCCAGTTGTGTTCAAATCGGCTTTTTCAGTCAGCTTTAGCAGAAAGCTGGCTGAAAAGCTCCAATTGTGTTTCAGGCCTCATTCTTTAATTATGTTTACACATGCCTACTTATATCGGGTTTCTGTGCTTTTTTTTTCACAAATGTAAACGAAATTGGAAAAGGAAAATACACAATCTTCACTAAACAAGCTGACAAAAATATTTAAATTGCTGTGATCTACGTATCAAAATGTTTTGGCGTATTATAGAAAAGTTTTAGGATGAAAGAGAGCCAGATTAAGGTAAAGAAAACTAAGCCGGTGGATAGAAGATTAAGCCAATAAATAATCGCTAGATGAAAAAGGAGCATGCAATGGCAGACAGACGGAGTTCGGACAACTCAAGTTATACATAGTTATAGTATTCATCGAAATAAATTAAGAGCAGAGTTTTATAAAAAAAAAAAAAGATCTAGGACTCTCCCATAATTTATTTCGATGATTGCGAACTTGAGATGTCCGAACTGCGCCTGTCCGGCGTTGCATGCCTCTTTCTTATTTATTGACTTAATCTTCTATTCACCGGCTTAGGGTTTTGACCTGAATCTGGCCAAAGAAATTTATATAAAAATATTTTTTTATCAAAATTTCACTATACTACATAATGAACATTTTGTCGTGCATTTTCAGTAGTGCACCCCGGATATGGCTTGGGGTGGCCATATGTGTCCCAAGTGCAAAAATGGTCGGAAAAAATTTGAGCACTTAAAGGCTCCTTTTTTGAAGATATTGAATTTCAAGTTTTATTTATAATCTCAACATAGACCATAAAGCCACGCAATTTGTACCGTTTTTACAAAATTTTAAAAAGAAACTTAAGGCTCGATGCACACATCAGTGTTTTGGACGCGAGGTGCAGCTACGGTGACATCCCAAGAAACAATTTTTTTTATATAGTAGTAACGGTGAGGTTTCCATTACCAAATTATATAACTTGAGTTATATAGACTAGTACCCGAAACCTCTTTGTAACCACTATAAACCCCTTATAGAGCTTTAATGGAGGATTATATAAAGGTTACCGTGACTTGATTTAGGTAACGTTACATAACTAAAAGTTTTATAAAATGAGTAACCAAAATATTCTGGTTACCTTAATATAACTTCTTATAAAACCCTTATATAACCCAAGGTGCTCTCGATTAATTTATTTTGGTCATAGCAGTGGTTGCGGTAATGTTTCGGTTACCTTTATAAACTTTGTTTATAATGGTGATGGTAACGTTTCCACAACGCTTGGAATTCTCAGGCTGATTACTTTCAGTGATTGAAATGTTAGGGAAATTATTTTTCGTTACCTTTATAAAACAATAATATGCAAATATTTACGAAACCTATCTTGACATAGAATTTCGATTTTTTTTCTTTGTATTGCATTTTTATAATGGAAGGGTTTAATATTTTTACATTTCAGAAGTACAATTTTTCGGCATATATGTGGTGAAATTCAGCTGCAATTGAAATTTTACTGTAAATATCATCATAGATACTTCTAAAAAATACAGACCCCTCCAAAAATAAGCAATTTTTAATAATTTTAATTAAATATGACAAAATCAAAAATTTTCACTTACATAGGTGATATTAATTCATAAAAATAACATTACATAATTTAGAAATGTTATATACCTAAAAAGATGTATTTTCTTCATATAAAAATAAAACGGAAGCCATATATCTAACCTTTGGTAATGTTTTATATCTTATAGTGACAAAAATCAGACGTTCGTGATCTTATATACCCTTAGGTTATATTGTGTTACCTTTGGTAATATTATATATCTTATAGTAACGAAAATCAGTCTACTGTTCTTATATACCCTTTGGTTATATTGTGTTACCTTGGTAACGTTATATATCTTAAAGTAATACCGAAGGATGTGTCAAGTTATTCTTAAAATAAGTTTTGTTGGGCGCGCCGTGTAGTGTTATAATGGCTCCATTCGACACTAAAAGTAATTTGTTTTTATAACGATCACCGTAGGTACTAAAGGGCCACCAAAAAATTTTACGATATTTTATAGTGGGTATATGTATTACCGAAAGTTCCCAATTTTTATTAAAGTCACCGAAATTACTGAAAGTTGTCGAGTTATATAAGGGTAACCACGGATACCGCAATAAACCCTTATTACCAATAAGTTATATAACGTGGTGATCAAAACAATTACAAAACTTTTTTATATACCTTCTAGTAATGGTTAGTCTAAGTTATATAGACCGGTGATTGTAACATTTCCATCACCAAGTTATAAAACCTTTAGTAACCTACTTCCACGAGAACCATTAGTAACCTTAAAAAACTCTAATATAACTACGTCACCAATTGGTAATATTATAAAACTCTTATATAACCACTGAAATTTTTACATAACCGAGTAACCATTATATACCCCTTATAAAACTACCCATCACCTTCAGTCACCAAAAATTGGGAAAATTGTTACTTGGGGTAGCACCATACGAAAAATCAATACACACAAATACATTCAAATAAATTTGAAATTATTCTATTTCTATACATATTCCTTGTGTCAGTAGTACTCAGATGCTGTAGTTATCTGCGGCAGAAAGTGGACGCAATATGAACATAAGTGTACGCTATTAGGATGTGGCATGACCATCACCAATTTTTTTAAATTTTACATACTTGGAGAGTTTGTGAAAACAAAAATACAAATTAAAAATTTTCCCTATACCTACATTACGTACCTATGTCGAAGGTTACAGCATTTTAAAATTTCGAAAAAAGGCTGTCCTGATCTGCTTTAAAACTTTTCGTATTTTGCTATTCATGCTAGAATAAAGAAATATGGCGCATTTGAAAGTTAGGATTTCAAGCTAGCTAAGGAAAAAGCCATCTCAACGATTATCTGAAAAGGGATTTCAAAAATATAGATCATATCCGTTGTCCTTAAAAATCCTTAATATTTTTTTTTTTATTTGCTACCTTATATTACCCACTAAACCATATCAACAACATTCAACTTGCGATCTTAACGGGATCAGGCAGCCAAAAATCATGAAAGGCTAACCAATCATGCATTTGCTCATCATAATAAATTCTTAGTTTCTTGAAAATTTTATTAAAATTAGTAAGTAACTATCTGTGAAAGTGGTGCGAGTTAAAAAAAAAACTGACCTTTCTCAGAGGCAGGTGGTCCCATGTGTCCCCCCCCCCCTCCGTTGTTGCGCCTTGTTCAGTTTTACATTCATATTTGCATTACTGATTTTAATTATAAATTCCTGGATAAGAGTTTTATGTGGCTAATATAAGGAAGGAGCAGTTGATGAAGTGTTTAAAGTCTGAAAAACAACAAAATACCTGCAATTTATCAAAAGATACAACGTCTTTACTTTCTTTTAGTTGGACTTTGACACCTGTGTCTACAGAAAAAAAAATTCCAGGAATTCCAATGAAACAGAGCATTAATATTGTGTTAAAAGTAGCACAATTTCCAAACTGCCCAATAGTTGCGTTGAATTGGACGTTTTTAAATGAAATTCGAAGTCACCAGTTCCAGAACAGTTATCATTCAAAGTAGCTGAAGCCGTTGTACAGGTACTAATGACAGGAGTAAAATCTAAGGTTCAGGCATTCTAAATGCACAAAAATGTTTAAATTTTTTCAATAGTCAGGATAGAACCCCCCCCCCCTCCCTCCCCTAAATACCTTTTCCGTGACAGAGTGGCAGAAAACTCCCTATAAGCAAAATTTATAAAACTAAACTTAATTTTTTTAAAATAGCGTTACTTTTAAAAATTGAATAGATTCGTAATGTTGCATGATGCTAAAATCTAAATTGATGGTAATTAGGAGCGTGTTTTAATTTTAAATACTTTAGATGAGTTGAATAAAATATAAAAAACAAAATTAAAAACATAAATATACAAAAAAAAAAAACAACCCCCAATCTACTTACCTTTTCCTTCGGCTATAAAACACATAAATTCCTGCAAGAATAAGCAACAAACAAGAAACACTTGTTGCAATCATTTGACACAAATTCTCGACACAAATATCCTTTTCCACCGGTGACGCATAATCACAGATGCGCGAATGCAACATTTTATTTTGAAAAAAATAATTCTGACACAGATCTTCTTATCCACATTACACCGGCTACAATGATGCCAACAGCACGCGACCGCCAAAGTGTTAATTTATCGCCCGTCTAGCCGCGTTAATGGGTCACCATCCCGTCACATTACCCGTTTACAATTTCTTTTATTTTTTTTTTTTCAAAAAAATCACTTATTCACTGTAAATAAGAAGTAAGTATTCAATGCTACACCAAAAAGTTGCAAGTGTCCGGCAATATATTTCATGTACCTAATGCTTTTTTTTTACAGTTAAAACTTGATTTTTGTGTAATGTTTGCGTTTAATTTCGATTATAATTAATACAAATTTCAACACACGAAGCCGTGACCAGACATCTTTGAAATATCCGCCTGGAATGCGATTCTATAAAAGCTTTAGCAACAGCCCCCATGGGCCCCCATCAAGACAAATAATTCTCAGTGAACTTTTTCCGGGAAAATATTATGATTTCCGATAGTCGAGGATCATTCACAAATTTAGATTTTGGTGGGGTTACAATTGAGAGATTTTAATTTTAAGTTTTGAAGAAGACTGAGAGATTCGTTTCTTTTTGCTGTTCTATCGTTTTCTCTTCTGTTTTATTCGGGAGGGAAAATTTTAATTAAAAAACAAAAATTGAATTTACAAAATATGTCGAGATGCAACAATGCTAAAAATATGAACAGATTAATTTCATTGTTTTCTTTTCATATTTTTAGCATTTCTGCATTTTCATAAATATTTTGAAAATTAGTTTTTTTTTAATCTTATTTCTGCATAGATTTTGTAAAATTGCATTGCCATGTTCTTTAGAGAATTTACAAGTATTTCAATGTCATTGGTAATATTCGTAATAATTGCTATTCAGAGTAGAGCTTTCGTAAAAATTTATACATATGAACATATATACATACATGTGCATACACAAAAATTATTTAAGGTCGAATACAATATTGCGATTTAGCTAGAGCTGATCAAATTGCATATATCATGTCCATGTTAAATTCAAATTTATAGAAGGCAAAATTTACTTTTTATACTCATATGTATGTGTGTTGAAAATCATCATCATTGCTTAAAAAACAAGAAAAAAAGCTAAAATTGATTTAAGACCAATTCTTATGAATACCCGCATACTTTAATCATTAAAGTGGTTTTTCACATATATTTCTAGAACGGTTCATCGGACAGTAAAAATGATTATAACCAATTTCATAGGATTTCATATTCTGAAGAACTTTTCAGTACAATAAAAACGTCTAGGACTGATCGTTTTCACATTATATGTGAAAATCCTAAATTTTTATATGGCAACACCTAAAAGAGGTTGCAAGATTTAGTACGTTTTTGAAACTACATTTACAATTTTTAAAGGGTTTTCCAATAAGAGGTGTTATTTTAATTAGCCCGCTATTTCGGTAGATGTCACTTTTGGAGCTGTCATTTTTTGACATTTGACAAGTAGAAACTACGCCATTAATAAAAATGGAACTATACACGATTCAATAACGCATTGAAATTATTAAAATTCACTATAAAAATGGTGAAAATGTGGCAGAGGCGGTTCGTAAAACTCGAACATTTTTGGGTCGTCGTGGTGAAGCACCTTGTCGGACCGCAATACAGAAATTGGTAGAAAAATTCGAGCTGTCGGGACAAGTTAGTGATGTGAAGAATAAAACCCGTGAACGTCGCTCAAGAACAGCCGAGAATATTGCTGCTGTAGCCGAAAGTGTTGAAGAAAACCCAGGTTTGTCCATTCCTCGTCGTTCTTTGGAATTAGGCATTCCACAAACGTCATTACACAGTATTTTCCATAAAGATTTGGGTCTTAAGGCTTATAAAGTTCAGTTAACACAAGAACTCAAGCCGGCCGATCATCAACAACGTCGAGTCTTTGCTGATTGGGTCCTTGAAATGCATGATAATTATCCGGAATTCCATCGAAAACTCATCTTGATTGATGAGGCCCATTTCCACCTCGATGGCTTCGTCAACAAGCAAAATTGTCGCATCTGGGGCTCGGAAAATCCAAGAGTTATTGTTGAAAAGCCTCTCTATCCTCAACGTGTGACTGTTTGGTGCGGTTTATGGTCCCGCGGGGTCATTGGACCTTACTTTTTCGAAAATGAGGCTGGAGCAACAGTTACGGTGAATGGATTGCGCTATCGACAGATGATTAATGATTTTTTATGGCCGGAATTGGATGGTATTAATCTGGACAACGTTTACTTTCAACAAGGCGCTACGTGCCATACAAGCAACGAAACCATTGATCTTTTACGGGAAAAGTTTCCGGACCGTGTTATCTCCCGAAGAGGTGATCACAATTGGCCACCGAGATCTTGTGACTTAACACCTTGCGACTTCTTCCTTTGGGGCCACGTGAAAGAGAAGGTCTACGCCAACAGCCCAGCGTCGATTCAAGACCTCAAAGATGGAATTCGTGAGGCTATCGAGGACATAGGGCAGCCACTTTGCGATTTGGTTATGGAAAATTTCATGAAAAGGATATGGTCCTGTAGGCGTGGTCGTAGTGGTCATTTGGCTGATGTTATTTTCCATTATTAACGCCATACCTTCCTCTTTATAATGAAATAAAGATCCGATCATTTATCTCAAAAAATGGCATTTTTCTTTGAATATCAAAATAACACCTCTTATTGGAAAGCCCGATATTAGAACGCCGTGTACAAAATTTCAGCACTTTGCATTAACGTGTTCTCAGGCAATGTCCTAATACATATATAGTGAAAGACGAAATTTTTATATGGCAGCCCCACGACGGAATTGCCCGATATATCACATTTTCGAACTTAATTTCACCGTGTGCGAAATTTCAGCTCTCGCACGCGTTTTCGTGTTATCGTGCGCACAGATGAATGGACAGACGGGCATGCAAAAATCAAAATAACTTTTAATATTTTGCTTGGGTGTCCAATCCATTTTGCTCTACCATCATTATTTCTATGTGTTACAAACGGAATAACAAACATAGTATAGGGTCTTTCAATAGTGGTGATAGTATTTTTTTTTGCTGAGATATTTTTTTTGTACTTCCATATGTCAAAATATTCGTTATAGTTTGCAATTTCATCATGCAGCGTTTGACGCTTCCCGAACGTTTAGAAGTTATTAAAAAATATTACCAAATTTCGAGCTCAGTTTTGGGTGCTCAACGGTTGTTCACCAGAGAATTGGGTCGCTATCACCGTTACTCTGCGCAGGCTATACGCCGCACTGTGGAAAATTTTGAGCGTGAGTTCTCTTTACAAGACAAGAAGCCATCAACAAGACAAAGAAATATGCGAAGTGAGGAGAATATCGCAGCTGCAGCGACCAGTATTGCCGTATTGACTCAAGAACTGAAGCCAAACGATCAAGGATTGCGTCGAGAGTTTGCTTATTGGGCCCTTGACCATTTGGAAGATGATCCCAATTTTGGCCAAAAAATCATCTTCTCAGACGAGGCGCATTTTTGGATGAATGGCTTTGTAAATAAGCAGAATTGCCGTTATTGCTGCGGGAACAACCCACAAGTGTTACATGAAATGCCGTTGCATTCCGAAAAACTCACTGTGTGGTGCGGTTTATGGCATGGCGGCATCATCGGACCTTATTTCTTCCGAAATGAGGAGGGAACAACCGTAACCGTCAATGGCGACCGCTATAGAGCCATGTTACTCGAATTTCAATGGCCAAAACTTGAGAAAATCGATATTGAAGAGATGTGGTTCCAACAAGACGGCGCTACATGCCATACAGCTAATGCTACCCTCGACTTGCTGAAAGATAAGTTTGGCGATTGGATCATCTCACGACGAGGACTTACGAATTGGCCGCCGCGGTCATGTGATTTGACACCCCTAGATTATTTCCTTTAGGGATACGTCAAAGCACAAGTCTATGCTGACAATCCACAGACTTTGGATCATTTGGAAGCAAATATTCGTCAAGCAATCGTCGGCATACAGCCGCAAATGCTGGACAGGGTGATAAAAAATTGGAGCGATCGGGTGCGTCAGTGTAAACAAAACCGCGGTGGGCATTTAAACGACATCTTGTTTCAAACATAACTGCATTGTCCAATCTTTAAAATAAAGCAAAAATTAAATTGATATGTCAAACCATTGTTGTTTTATTTAAAATTAAAATCCTATCACTCTTAATGAAAGACCCTTTATAACCTATGATTTCATCTAGGGTATAAACTGGGAGCATATCTGATCAAAGCAGGCGCGTATACAGGGGAGGGTACGTGGGGTCATGACCCGCCCCCCCAAAGCGCCATCTAACCTACGCGGTGAATTGAATGTGGCGCTAGACTGCTGAGCGAACTGTAAAAGTTTAACAGAATGATTTTAGTATAGTACGATTTGGTTTGTATGGTTTGTTTGTCTTCTTATGAGTAGTGGATTGGGTATAATAGTCATTCGCTCGTAGCTCTTTGTTTTTTAAACGTGTACAAAATTTTTAGAATTTTCTTGCGTTTTTATATAGTGTCGAAAAGTCATCTATCATACCTAGCACAGGAATAATAAGTAATTTTGGAATGCATATTTATTTATTTTAGTATTTGATTGTTTAGAAAATGGCACGTAATGCTTAGCAGCCTAGTTATGAAGATGCTTTTTTATTCTTGTTGCGCCGTTTTCACATATATGTATGTATATGAAAAAGAACACAGTTTCGAATTTAAAAAGATGTTATTATTCCTAAGAAATTGGTTAGTTATCATAATTTTTTTTTACCTATATGAATTTCCGACGGTAGACAGCAGCGGGAAATTCGCTGTCAAAACAGGTAGTCGAAAATTGGGCGTACAATTGCAATGACAGGCAGTGAGCGGCGATTGTGAAAGAAGAAGTAACTGAAATTCCATTTGTTATTGTCTTTGAGCATTTTGAAACAGATTTTTATCGAAAATAAAAATTTAAAATACAGAAATGAACTAAATTAAAATCAAACGAAAAATATCACAACTTTACCATTTGTATTTAAGCGCCTCGAAATATCTATCCAAACCATGTCTTTTTTGTCAATTCGTCTATACTGGTTGCTTTGTATATCAATCAACTTTGCATCAAAACTCATTGTTTTGAAATACGTCTTACAACCTCTTGACAAAAATAAATTCTACAATAATTTCATTCATTTGATTTTGTTGGTAGTACTGCAGCGACGACGGCAAAATTAGAAATTGATCAATCCCGACGGCAACATCGTCGACCGCTGACCGTTACCCGTCGTAATTTGGGCATTCGCATAAGACTCTGTGCTTTTAGTTAAACGCGCCCGTGTAAATGTTCTATAATAAAATAGTTAATTGTTTAAAATAACACATTAACTTTATTATAGGAAGTTACTTCCTCTAAAACATAACTGCTACTGGAGTGTTGTGAACAACAACTTCAATCCCTGCTTCTAGATAATTTTATTTTTCTGCTTACATAATAATCAAAAATAAGTGCTTACTGCAAATGTAGCGAACAACCAATTCTATAGCTACTTAGAGGCCTTGACTCCAATCCCATCGTGGGTACAAAAGAAGGAGAAAAAGAATCGAACTGGGAAGAATTTCTTCTTCCTTAAGAAGTAGTTATATAACTGCTTCTTAACTCCTCTTCTTCCTGCTGGGTGATTACTCCTTTTTTTTTCTTTTTCCTTTTTTTTTAATATTATTAAGCCAAGCTCAGGGGATACCCTATGATGCAAAGCAAACTTCCGCAGATTGTATGCCGGAGGGAAAACAGAAGATGGTAAGCTGTTCCACATTCGCACTGTTCGGGATCAAAAAGCATCACGGAATTTTACTGTACGCCCGAAAGTAATTTGAAGGGTTAAAGTATGTGCGCGGTTTGCAGCGCGAGTATTGCGTGCAGGAATCATTCTACAAGGAATTAGACTAGATATTTCATCAGAACATTGACCATGCATATAGCCATAAAGGATCGAAAGGCATCCGACATTGCGGCGGTGATCGAGTGAGTCGATATGACAAGTTAATGCCAAATCGCCAATGAGCTTGAAGGCTCTCTTTTGGACAATATCCAATGAAGCTAAGGCTGTGCGACCAGCCCCGCCCCATATATGAGAGTTGTATTCCATTCTAGGTCTAGTATAAGACTTGTAGAGGAGCGCTAGATTTGATGGGCTGAAATATTTTTTACACCTTTTCAGAAATCCAAGACATTTCGATGCTTCTTGGCAACAGAGAAGATGTGATCTGTCCAGTTTAACTTACTGGAAATATTAATGCCAAGAATGTTTAGTGATGGTGAATCAGAAATTAATGCTCCATCAGAAGAAACGGGTGTGGTTAAGTTATGATCTTGTTTTAATTAGATGAGACAGCTTTGGGTTTTAGATGCATTGAATTCGACGCGATTCGATTTGCCCCAAGCGAGGATATTGTTAAGATCGTTATTCAATGATCTAATCATGCAATCTCTTTTATCACATGTGGCATTCCCCCTGGAGTCCGCAAGAGTGTCAAAGGAGTATAAGCGAAATCAAGAGTACGGTCATCTGCGAAACTATGGATGGGATTGAAAGTAAGGGAAAGTAGGTCATTAATGAAAATTAAAAAGAGAGTTAGAGAGATAACAGAGCCTTGAGGCATACCGGCATTTATGGGATGCGGTTCAGATGTAACGCCATTTAATACAACACGTATTTGGCGACTAGATAGGAAACTTTCAATCCATAATAGAAGAGGAGGAGAGAGACCAAGTGCTTTAAGTTTGGCTAAAAGGGCTGGATGCCAGACTCTATCAAAGGCCTTTGAAATATCCAGGGCAACGACTTTAGACTCACCAAAATTGTGAAGACTACGGTTCCAACGTTCCGTAAGAAAGGTCAGCAAGTCTCCAGATGAGCGTCCAGCTCGGAAGCCGTATTGGCGATCGTTGATGAGATGATTAGTTTCTAGATACTTCATTAATTTTGAGTTAATGATAGATTCAAAAACCTTTGAAAGAATCGAAGTGATCGCAATTGGTCGATAATTTGAGAGATCGCTACCCTCTCCTTTCTTGGGAATAGGCTGAACGTGAGCTAGTTTCCAAGCAGTTGGGAATTTTCCTGCCGAATAAGACAAGTAGAATAGTTTGCGCAGAGGTTTAGCCAAGGATGAGGTACAGAATTTAATTAACAGGGGCGAAAAACCATCAGGACCTGCGGCTTTGGAGACGTTGATCCCCTTAAGCACCCTGAACACATCCCTCGTACGAACGTGTATTGGCTCTTGCAAAACAGGTGTTTGTGAAGTGGGTGGAAGACAAGAATTTGAAGCGAATCTAGCAGCTAAAATATTAGCTTTATCCAGCGAGTCAACAATCACTTCACCATTATTAAGTAGTGAAGGTATAGAGGAACTGGTGAAGTTGTTCCTGATGGTTTTGACCAGGGACTAGAAACCTTTGCTACCTTTGCGGCTTGCCAAGATTCTTTGTCTAATATTCTGGTCAAAAAGAAATTTTTCTCTCTGTTTAATGGACTTGCAGGTGCTCCGTGCAGTCTTGTAGACTTGTTTCATTTCCAGACATGGATGCAATTGATAGGCACGAAAAGCTGACTCTTTCGCTTTTATAGCTTGGTTGTACTTATCGTTAAACCAGGAGCGATCATGCTGTTGTTGAGATCTGCTGTAAGAATACTTATTGAGATTTTCCCAATCAGCATTCTTATAGTGCCAAAGAAGCCTACTTGTAGGTGGAGAAGTTGGGCGGCACAGGTTTGAGGTGGTAAATTGAGCCGCGATTAAACAATGGTCTGAATTTTCGAGAGGGGAGCCAACTGAGATGGAATATTTGTCCGGATGAGATGTTAAAAGCAAGTCGAGGAAATTAGCTTTATTTCCAGCTGTATCAGGAATTCGCGTTGGTGCATTCACTAGCTGTTGTAAATTAAATGATTCACAGAAGAGTTCAACGAAACGGCCCGCGCGACTTGTGGTAGAAGAATGTCTGAGCCACGGTATATTATGGACATTAAAATCGCCTGCCAGGACGATTTAGGAAGAGGGGGGACAGAAAGTAAATGATCAATATTGTTGGAGATATTGTCAAATACGGATACCGTGTCGTCATCAGACATATTTGGGCTGCGATAAAGGAAACAAGTAAATGATGTGCTTGTGAAGTTTGAACTTAATCCAGATATAGTTAAACTCTGGATTGGCAGAAGGAAAATCTTGAAGAATAGTAAAGGCCACATCATTCCGAATATATACTGCGATCCCTCTATGCTGAGAAAAAAGAGGCACGAAGCTGTAACCAGGCACGTGATACTGATTAATATCATCATCAGAAACGACCTTGGTTTCACTTAGCGCAAGAATTGCCGGATTTCTTGAGTTAAGGTGGCAGTACACCGAAAACCGATTTGCTCTTAATCCGCGAATGTTGCAGAATTCTAAAATGAAGTTTTGCATGCTGAAGGCAAAAACAAAAAAGCAAAAAAAAAAAGCGACACACAACAACACAAATATTTGGGCGCCACCAGCAGCAGTCGACGACACAACGAGGTAAAAAAAAAAACAACAATAGTGTTATGCCTATTTGCTGTTTTCAATAACTCAGACTGAGCAGTTCAATGACCACAGCTGGGTGCACCCGGATTGCTGATCAGTGACAAGTGCTAATGCATTGGCACTGATCACAGATGAAGAGAAGGAAAGGAAACGTTACCGTGGTGCTGGCTTATTGAATATTGATAGGGCATAGAAGAGCCCTTCACTTGACGGATAAAATTTATTTTGATTATTTATTTATTTAACGGTCGCGTCTTCTTTCTCCTACTGGGCAAAACCTCTTACATAATTTGCTTAGAAATTCGTCTGTAGTTAACTTTCACTATAGGTAATACATACTTTCCTTTACACACTAATTTGTTTACGCAAAATCCAGATACCATCCTACATTTTTTCCATAATAATATTCTAAGGTTTCATTATACAGTCAAGATACGAAATTATCTAGTATAGGTATTATCTACAAATTCTGTTTTTCTGGCATTTACAATTAATCTCCATAGGTGTGACCCTGTTATTATATTTATTTATTTTAACAAACAAATATTTCCAAAGTTAATGAATTCCAAGAAAATAGATTAATTTTACATTTACCAACTCTTGTAACTAATTTCACTTCCCTCAATGTTAACAATTTGCGGAAATGTTTCAAACGAAGTAAAATCTAATTTCAAATTCATATTCAAAATAAACTTCCCAGGCCATAAACGATAGTAGATAGACCTCAACTGAGTCCTTCCTTATAATGTAAAACCAGAGAATTTACTTTACCTGTGCACCAAGAATAGTTAAAATGAATACATTCATATACATACATACGTACACACACATACTATACATATATGTGGTGTGAATTTCATTTTACAGAACCACTCTGAACCGGGGTGTACATATCTGTAATCCCCTAAAAGATTTACTATAGCTACAACACAACGTAAAGGTTGAATTGACTTCAAAACTCCATAATACGTTGGAGAGTGCAGTGGTGACTGAAATTCGTAACATTACATTGCATTGTGTACATTTTAAGGCGATTTATTCTTGTCATCTAGGTTTACGTAAAATTATTATCAGAGAGAAATTCTATAAATAATGCAAAGCTGGAAACTGCGTGTAAAATGCCTAGAAGCTATTTATCATTATGCCACTCGATAGTGTTAAATCATGGCAGAATAAGATTCTCTAGATACACATACAACACAACAACGCATATCAATCATATCACTGGAAAGTTTTGTATATTTATTTAGCAACAGGAATCCTAGAATTGATATTTCAAAGGATATACAGAATGCGCTTCTTGTGTTAGTAATACAATAAATTTCTAATAAAAATTAAGAGTACCTACTTACAATAATTTTGAATATTTTATAAAATAAATTAGTGGATATATAAATTTTAATGGAACACATGAGGAAACTGAGTCAGAAATGTAAATCAAACCTGAACTTTTTTTCATAAAATCAGTAATGTCGGAAATCAAGCAGAATTGTCAAAATAATGCACAGCCCTCTTGTCAATTCCCCCCCCCCCCCCCCACTCAACTGACTCTCACTGAATTGCTTAAATACGTACACTGAATTCGCACGATACCCAGCTTCCAGCTTATTCAATGGCTATGCTGATTGCTGGGCCATGTTTTGGCATATCATTCTTTCCGAAATCCAGTTTATAAAAACATCCGTTTCGAAACTTCGCTATTTTAAAAACTTCAAACTGAAAAAAAAAAACAAACGCTAAAAGCATTCAAAGGAAAATTAAAATGTTTGGATACGTACCGAAAAGTTGAAAATTTGTAAAAAAAACCCAATCTTTCCAGAAATTATTTTAAAAAAATGTATAGAAAACCGTTTATAGCCAAAAAATCAAAGTCCCACGAGTTCCGGAAAAATTCTTGTGCCTTTACAAAAAATTACTATCCAAATGTCAAAACGAAAAACAGGACATTTCGTTGAAAAGCATTTCGACTGCACGCAATATTTTTTAAATTGGGATTTTGTTGAAAGAAATTTGAGAAAGAGAATATTTTGAAAGAGGAAATAGTACCCAAACCGTATTTTTTACAATAATCAAAACATGGGTATTGAAGATAAGGGGTTTTTTGAAAGCTTAGCAATTTATAAAAAAAAAAAGCCCGAGGGATTTTAGAGAAATGGTTTATTTAAAAAATAAATAACCGGCCAAGTGCGTATCGGACTCGCGCACGAAGGGTTCCATACCATCGTACAAAACTTAACACTATGTTCTTTTATTTATTTTTTCAAATGAGAGTAGGTGTCATGTGAAAAAATAATGCTGTCATTTGAAAAATCCCTGCTTATGAGAATAATAATAATGAATGAGAATAAAATGAGAAAAAAACGTTGAAAAAATCACGTTTCTTGTATGGGAGCCCCCTTTAATTTTTAATTTTATTTTTATTATTTGTTGTTATAGCGACAATAGAAATATACACTCTGTGAAAATTTCAACTGTCTACCTATTACGGTAAATGAGATACAACCTTCGGACGGACAGCGAAGTCTTAGTAATAGGGTTCCCGTTGTTACCCTTTGGGTACGGAACCCAAAAAAAAATGCGACTCCGTCATTATTAAGAGTAAGGTAACAGGGTCTATATAGATTCAAATTCCATAGCTGTGAAAATCTGAAAAATGTTAAAATGTTTATAGAAGTCTAAAACTGAATAAAAACAAAAGTCAAATTACGTGTATTCGCGCACCTCACCTTTCAATTTTTAGGTTTCTTTTTTTTTTTTAGAAGCAAGGCACCATTGAACGCGAAATTCACATGACATGATTGGGAATATCTCCCCTATAAGATCTCAGGCAAATTTTTGAGTTTCGTCCTCTATGGACTTTTTTGAGATAGCTTTATGAATATCTCAATGCTGAAGTAAATACTACTAATATACAGTTCTCTCTGAATTCCGCGAAATTAAATGGCCTTTTGTAAATTATTATTAGTAGTATCATTGAAGGTGTTAGAGCCAGTTATCGGTGTGTGGCGATGTTCACCATTACAGCCGACCTAGCATCTCGTTCTGTCGGATTTGCTCGACACCTCAGTTCTCGAATCGACCTAAAACATTTGTAGGTTTTTAGGGCCGAATAGTTTTCGAATTTACTCCGTGATTTTTCGAGGCATCTTTAAGTAGGCGATGATTTGAAAAATCAAAAACAAAAAAATAAAAATAGTTTAGTTGTTGACACACTGACATATATAACATGGACTGCCTGATTTTCTATTTCATATGGGTCAACTTTTTTTGGCAGGGTGTGACAATTGTCTTAATTTCAGTTTTACTTTCGCTTTAATATTCATATTAAAAGTTCAACAAATTACAGAAGCATTCGAAATTATTTTTATTCTTGGAAGCTTATCTCATACAACATCAAATGTTTTTTAAACTTGATTTTTAAAGAAATAAAATTAAGCAATTTCTGTCTACCTGCCCCTAAAAGTAGCTATGGGGGAGAGAGAAAGGATTACAAATATTGTATTGCCATCTATTTCTATTCTATATATTGATTGGGAAAACCACTGAATTGAAACTGGACTATGGTGTATTTTGTATAGAACTTATTGTTTGTAGTTCCGCGGAATAAAGTAGTTAAACCAAAACGAGACAACTATAGAAAAGTAATCCCATAATAATGTCAAATAATGTAAGCAATTTCAGTAGTATCAGCAGTCCATTTTATATATGTCAGTGTGTTGACAGGAGTCTTAACTACAAGCAAATTGTAATTACGAGTTATAGGAAAATGTAATTTTAATTGCCTAAAAGAAAAAAAATAGAAATACGAAATAATAAAAAAAACACTTGCTGATATTATTATTATCATACGACTGACTCAAAGGAAGACGGCTGTCCTGTCCCCAATCACTAAGAAGAACCCGTGCTTTCAGGAACGTAGGTCTGCTGACAATTTATCGTGTCCCTTGACAGGATTGACGCGATATACAGCTTCCAAAAGGACTACAGGTCATATCCACCGTTTGTCACATACTGGATCCCAGTCAAGAAAATCATTAATAGTAATTCTCACGAGCAGCCACAATAGTGGGGCAGGCTTGTATTTTCAGGTACTCCATATCAGGTATACACCATTACCCCAAAGGTGCTAGGTACTATTCAAAGCCTATCGGTGCATTAAAATAAATCACTTCAAAAATTTTAAATATAATATCTAGGTATAATGTTGTACACATCTTCCAGGTCTTCTTCATAAAAGGAGTTTTTTATTCTTTGGTGGTGTACATTAATTAAGATAATATTAGCTGTGATCTTTTGTGTCCACAGAACAGATCAGAACAAAAGATACACAAAAGAATGCCTCATACATTTTCATAGATAAATTTAAATGAATCGAACACAAATAGTTCGCTTTAATCGACAGAACAATTTGTTCTCTCCAGTATATGGGAGTTCTAGAACAAATTACACAAAAGAACATTATACCACCAGTCAGTCTCTGACTCTAAACACTAATGAAGAGATTTTTAATTTTATGCTGTACTCTTACCGTAGTTGGCCACACAAATAGAGCGGTTTTTAAGTACACATCTTTATTAAGCCATTTTACACTATACATCACAAGAAGATCTATTTTTTTTAACGCCTTAGATAATACTTCAAGTCCGCTAACGTTCCACCTCTACTATCAAGACGTTGGACGGTCCAGTTTCTAAAATGGATCTCAGGAAATTTTTCAACACTTTATCGAACTTTTGTCTCCAAAGAAAACTTGTTTCATTAATATTATCATTAGTAGCATTTAGAGATAGATGGTTTTTAGCCATCTATTCCCTTACCACATTTAAATAGGGACTATCACTACCTATGGGAGACTGTTGCTCATTTTTCTAAGTCTTAAACAAGCTCTCACCTCCGCAACTTGACAGCATTTTATACTCTTCATTTCGTGAACATATATTTTTTCTCATAGTAATAACCTTTTTTTAGCTGATTATGATAGCTCCGTGTTAGTTCTTCTGTTCCTCCTCATTCCCATTACTTTTTTGTATGACTCTGCAAAATCATGCAGTTAAACTAATCTAAAGAGAAAAATTAAACAATTTAAAGAAATCAAGTAGAAAATTTCGCTATCCAATAAATAAAATATTCAAGCTGTTCACATCAATTATGTAGTTAAGTATATATTGCAAGAGAAAAACAAAAGTTCCAAAGCTATCAGTATAAACCCAACAAGTAATTACGTATGCTAAGATAAACATAAGTCATTCCCTCTGGGCAATTCGAAAATAATTTCCAGAACTTTTGTTTTGATCGTTAAAGCTTTCTACTTTACGAAGTTCCTTCCCAGTTGGATTTGCGTAATGTCAGAATGAAGAAAACCACACTCTTGATGAATTGTTTATGTTAGGCATTTGCTCGACTCAATGGAGCTGCTGCCGATCCGATTTAACTTTTAAAAATAGCCTAAGCTCATTTCTCGGGCCGATCTTTGAGATACTTATGTTAAACCATTGGCATTCATCATCGACGGGTAAGTTATTTCTGGAGAAAATCTTCTGAATCTGAAGTAGAATTGTAGAATGTACAAAAAATTTAAGCGCTTCGCAATTAGGTAAAGGTTAAACACAGTAAATTTTGTTTTGGTAATTTGTTGAAGGGATTCTAGATAAATTTTAAACTTAAGAAATTTGAGGAAATTTAAAAATAAATAAAAGGATTCAAGGCACAACAAGGTAGAAAAATAAAATAGAAATGGGTTAGGGCATATGGCCAGATTGTAGTACTTGGAAAAACAAAAACTGGAAAAATATTCCACATTTGCAGAGTTAAAAGTAAATAAATATCTAGGAATTTCACTATAGGGCTAAAAATATTTTGATAGTTGAAGGGACGAGAATTTCGTGTATATGTAAAAGGGATCACACTAGATAATATATCAGTAAAAGAATCATGTAACTAGTCGGTATAGGATTTTATTGTTTCTTCGCCACAATGAATTTAATGGTTTCCCTGTGAAATCTGTCTACTATGTATAAGTAATGCTGCATGATCTACTCCTTCTTGAATATAGAAATAGTATTTGATTGTTGGTCTGATTTTGTACTTCTAGAGAAGCTCCAAATTCGATAGACTGAAATATTTCTATGAGGAGAAAAAGAAGGAAATAGACAATAAACAAACAGGGACGTAATACTGGTTAATATAAGCATCAAAAATAACATTGGTCTCACTTAGCGCAATTGCCGAATATTTAGAATTACGGAGGCAATACATTGAAAACCAGTTGCCTCTTATACCGATTTCCATTGATCAAGTTTTCTAGCAGAAGTGTTACACTTTTCTTGCAGTGCTACACCGAAATTGTTCCATTGACCTGCTCCTGCACTACTAGAAAAAGTGTACGTCAAATGAGTCTGGTGCTAAAACGGGAAAATCGGCGGTATTACACCGAAAAATGCACACATCTTACATGAGAAACTGAATGTCATTGAGCATTACATATCAATCTTCAATTATTATTCTACCAAATTCATCCGCAATCACGCCAAAATCTATTAAGTAACATTTTTCATAATTTTTACGTTATTCGTGATGTTATTTTTTCCAGAAAATTTCAATCTGACAAATTACACGGATATGAGCTACTATTACATTCTCATCGCGTCAAAAGCTGTTCCATTGAACTCGTTTTTTATTGATTGACGTGCACTTTTCTTAAAATATCAATGGAAATCGACAATAGTATACACCAATGTTTCCCAAAAGGTGTGTCGTGACACACTGATGTGTCGCGGACGGGTTCTAAAGGCTTAAACACAATTGCGACGACAGAGCGATAGAGCGACAGACGACAGCGAAAAATTCGCTGCGAAACAGGCAGTCGAAAAATTTGGAGCACAATTGCCACGACAAGCGATGAGCGACGATTGTGAAAGAAGAAGATGTTGAAATTTCATTTGTTAAATGTTTCGAGTGTTTTAAAAGGAGATTTTTATCAAGAATATTTTATATTGTATTGAAAAAAATGCAATGAAGCAAAGTGTGGAAAAAAACTGAAAATGAGAAAATTAAGTAAATTAAACTCTTTAAAATATCCATCCAACCCACGTCTTTTTTGTCCACTTGTCTTGCCTGTCTTGTAAACTATAAATTATTTTATGTATTTCGCATTTCCTCGATCAATTTTTCCTCAAAGCCCATTATTTTAAAATTACCGCGGCGTGCTACCACCTAAAAAAGACAAAAGTGAATGCCACAACCATCTCATTCGATTAATTTTGTTGGTAGGACTGCAGCGACGACGGCAAAATTAGAAACTGATCAATCCCGGCGATAATGTCGTCGATCGCTCAACGTCGGTCGTCGCAATCTGGTGCATTCGCATAAGATGCTGTGTTTTTAGAAGTTTGAGAGCGATATATCGTCGTTGTTTGTCGTCTGTCGTCGGAATTGTGTTTAAGCCTTAACTGTGTCGCAAAATAATCGTGAATAATTACTAAAAAAAATTATAGTTTCCGTTAAAGTTTTGATTTTCAAATTTAAGGAATGGAAGAACAGTGAAATTCGAGCATCAGTTGCCTATGACTTTATAAAAATTTAATTGTTTTCTTTTTTCTTATTTTATTTTAGTTTTATTTTGTCTGTATGTATTTTACGAATATAGAAGTGTGAATTTACATGCTAAAGGCTTAAACACAATTGCGACGACAGACGACAAACGACGACGATTTATCGCTGTCAAAAAAGCACTGCATCTTAAGGCCGAAACACAATGATGCCGACACGACATTTACGACGACAAATTAAATGTTGACCTAATGGCAATACCATGTTGCTGTACAGAATGGTGCCGACCGATTTTGTCGCCGTAACCAGAGTTGGGAATAATTCAACTTTTGTCGTCGTTGTCGTCGTAATTTGATTTTGACAGTTCAGAGTAATAACCAAAAAATGTCTTTCGAGGAGCAATTAATTAATTTATTGAAGGGAATGAAGTATTTTTATGCTAAAATAAATCCTCAATATAGAAATACATATATAAAAGAGAAAAAAATGGAAAGAAATTGGAGAAAAGTTGAAAATAAGTGGTAGATGATATTTTGTAAACCACTTAAACTCAGTGTTAATCATAGTTTATTACACTTTTAAAACTTGTTTTTTATATCTTTCCCATATTGTTAATAAATTTCAACAAATAATTTTACCACCTAAATATCTTGATATACGAACATAAGAATGTCAGTCGGTGTCATTGTGTTAATTCGGCGACATTTACGACGACAGTGTCGTCGTAATTGCCGTGTCGGCACCATTGTGTTTCGGCCTTTATGCGAATGCACCAAATTGCGACGACCGACGTTGAGCGATCGACGAAATTTTCGTCGGGATTGATCAGTTTCTAGTTTTGCCGTCGTCGCTGCAGTCCTACCAACAAAATTAATCGAATGAAATGGTTGTGGCATTCACTTTTGTCTTTTTTAGGTGGTAGCACGCCGCGGTAATTTTAAAATAATGGGCTTTGAGGAAAAATTGATCGAGGAAATGCGAAATATATAAAATAATTTATAGTTTACAAGACAGGCAAGACAAGTGGACAAAAAAGACGTGGGTTGGATGGATATTTTAAAGAGTTTAATTTACTTAATTTTCTCATTTTCAGTTTTTTTCCACACTTTGCTTCATTGCATTTTTTTCAATACAATATAAAATATTCTTGATAAAAATCTCCTTTTAAAACACTCGAAACATTTAACAAATGAAATTTCAACATCTTCTTCTTTCACAATCGTCGCTCATCGCTTGTCGTGGCAATTGTGCTCCAAATTTTTCGACTGCCTGTTTCGCAGCGAATTTTTCGTTGTCGTCTGTCGTTCTATCGCTCTGTCGTCGCAATTGTGTTTAAACCTTAATAATACTAAGTAAATTTTTTTCTTCAATTTTTTAAATAAAAAACAATTATTTAAAAAGTGTTCAAAAATACAAGAACAAAATACATGTTAGCGCGCATTGATCATATTCCACATTCTTTCCGTAATTACTACTACTCTGCCTGCACAAGACCTTGCTCCTCCAATATAAAATCAACGATTCTTTGACTCGACCTGAAGTAGGGAAGACCTCAATTTTTTCTTAGAACTTTACTGGAAATTTTTTCTTTAGAATTTTTATGCATTTGTGTAGGCCGGCAATAAAGTGAATAAAATTCTGCCGAAACATTTTCTAAGAAGAAGCAATCTAAGAAATCTAGCTTCCATGCTCACAAAAATTATTAGCCGTCCAAGCACTTGTTGTCGGGCGTAATGCATACCAATTCTAAATAAAAAGTTTCCAGTAAATTCCATTGGAGTAGGTAATTACGGAAAGAATATGGAATATGATCAACGCACGCTAACATCTAAAATCTATAAAAAAAAAATTATTTCGTAACAAAGACAGATACTTCTATGGGCAATCGACACTTCTTGCTTTTTGCATTCTTCTTCTTGAATATTGCAGAGCACAGTGGCGGATACAGCAGGGGGCGATCGCCCCCCCTAGAGCTCTAATAATAATAAATCAAAATTTATATTCTAATCCATTGAAATAGAAAATACAAAAAAAAAATTTTAAAAAAGACCGTTTCTAAACCGGCGTTCAAAAAATAGAAAATAGTTTCTACCTCCATTTATCCAGAGTTTCCCAGGCCCAAGAAATTATGGTGTTTGAGCGAAATGCAAGCGACGTATGTATGAAAAACACCAGTAGTAAGGCAAGCAAGAAGTGTATAACGTCTATTTTATGCGGGATTAAATTTTACTATGCTTACGGGATCAAAAACTTATGTTATATAGATAAAAGAACTCTGGCGATATCTGAATGCTAATGAAATTTTTATGCCAAAACGAAATGAAAAAAACTATACAGAGCAGTCCACAGCTGATGGCAAGTGCGGTTATAGGGGGCGATGGGGGCGATCGCCCCCCCCCCCCCCTAGAGCAAAACGTCTGGATCCGCCCTTGGCAGAGCATCACTTTTGCCCATAGGCACTGGATATCTGTATTACTTGTCTGTGGTTCAAGTTTAAACAAACTTCTAATAAAAAATAATAAAGTTTATTATTCAAAAGTCTTACCAATACTGAATTTTAGATAATAATTTGTTAGATTTATAATTAGGTAAGTATTTCTGGTTAGTATAATTAATATTGTATTTAGAAAAATAAAGAACAATTGAAATTTAAATACAAAAATATATTATAGCCGTTAAAAAAATGGAAAAGTTTATTATTCGAAAAAGACCAGCAAACGAAGAAGCAAGGGAATTAAATATTGCAGTAAATTCAGGTGATTCTGTAATGGTAGATGTATTACCAACAACTTCAAAATGTACCTCTCAAAATTTCACAGAAAATTTCACAAAGAAAGCTAACGTAGTTTACCGAAAATATAATAGTCGCTTTCGGCAAGCACATGTGCACATTCTCAGTGAGACAAGTGAGATATTTTCAGTTGGCTCACTGAGACTGCACTTTCGGTGAACTGTCTTAGTTCCATATTGAGCTACAAAATTCGAACGCAACCACTGAGCAAC
Organism: Dioctria rufipes; assembly: GCA_963924295.1. NCBI lineage: Eukaryota > Metazoa > Arthropoda > Insecta > Diptera > Asilidae > Dioctria > Dioctria rufipes. Next base: position 46,545,521 of record OZ002744.1, on the reverse strand, counting down.
TGAGACAAGTGAAACTGAATTTTCTTGTCTCAGTTGACACAGTTTCGTTATTTTGTGATTTTAATTACTAATTAAAGTTTAGTGAGCTATTTGATTAAACTAAAAACATTTTCGTCAATTTATTACTATCAATTTTCTGTGGTCAAAATTATTTAAATGTCAAAATTGGCAAATCAGCTGATTGGTTTGAACTGAGACAACTGAGACGGTTGCTCAAAGTTTTGTCTTAGTTGTCTCACTGAGACAATGCTTGCCGAAAGCCCCTATTGTATCTTATTTAATAATGGGATTTTCATGAGTCAATAGTGAGATATATCCGATTCCGATTTGTGTTGTGTGCGACGAAAAGCTAGCAAATGAATCAATGGTTCCCAATAAACTAGAACGTCATTTTATCCATTAAAACAGTGGATTATTTTCAGAGACTGTTAAATTCAAAAAAAAATTCAAGCGACGACATTTTCGAAATCGGTAAAAGTATCTGAGAAAGCTCAAGAACCAAGTTATCTTGTTGCCGAAATGATTGCAATGAAGAGAAAATCACACCTTATAGCTGAGAGGCTTATTTTGCCAGCTTGTGAGATAATGATTAAAACTATGATAGGAGAGGATGCTGAGAAAGAAATTAGGAAAATACCACTTTCGAATAACACCATTAGTAGGAGAGTTTTCAGTATGTCAGAGGATATTGAGCAACAGGTAATTGAACTTATTACATCAGGAGAAATGTTTGCATTTCAAGTTGATGAGTCAACGGATATTAGTGGAAAACCCCAACTTTTAGCATTTGTACGATTTGTTTGTAATGGAAATTTAATCAATCAATTTTTTTGTTGTAAAGAACTAACAGAAACTACAACTGGTCTAGATATCTTCAATGTTATTAATAATTATTTAGAAAAATATGGAATTTCATGGAAGCTTTGCAATAGTATTTGTACTGATGGTGCACCGTCTATGACAAAGGGATTTTTAACAATTGGTAAGGAACACAACTCAAATATTATAACTACTCATTGCTTTTTACGTCGAGAAGCTTTGGTAGCGAAATGTATTGTCGCTGATTTCAAAATAGTACTCGATCAAGTAGTAAAAATGATAAATTATAATCAGGAGTAAGCCAAAAAACATACGTTTGTTTTCGAAATTGTGTGAATCCATGAAAGCCGATCATTTGACCTTACTCATCCATACTGAGGTCCGATGGCTCTCGAAAGGAAAGATTCTTTCGCGATTTTACGAATTGCGTAATGAGATTCTGATCTTTTTCACAATGGACAGCAGCGAATATTGTGATTTATTGAATAGTGATATTTGGTGCTCAAAACTTGCTTTTTTGGCGGACATTTTTGCGCACCTTAATTATTTAAATTCCATCATGCAAGGAGAACAGGAAAACATTCTCAGTTCTACTGATAAGTTAAGTACGTTCAAGGATAAACTTAATATGTGAAAACGACGAGTCTTACAAGGAAACCTCGATATGTTTCCCTGCACATCAAAAACTTCTTGTAATCCCGAAATTTTAACGCTTATTGCTGATACGTTCAGTTTGTTTAAATAGAAAATTGATTTTTATTTTCCATCACTCGATATTAGTAGTTTTGATTGGGTACGAGATCCATTTAGCAGCAATTTGGATACGGCAAAATTTTCATTAGCAGAAGAAGAAGAAATTTTGAAAATGCAGAACGACCGAACTCTTCGAATTAAATTTAATGATAAGGAATTAAGCAGCTTTTGGATAGAAGTAGCAAAAGAAACTCCAATATTGAAGTAATCAAAATATTATGAAAACGCGTATTCAATGCGTAAATTTCAACTTAAGTAATTGGAAAATTAAATTCAAGAAAAATTCAAGTCAAGTAATTGGAATTAATTCAATCAACCTCCCTACCTGAGCTTCAATTGGATTTCAAATCAAGTACTGTATGTCTCGAAGAGGATGAAACATCGAAGCACGTATTTTGCGAATGCGAGGCCATTGCACATTGTAGATTCCAGTAATTTGGCTCATACTTCTTAAAGCCACCCGACTTTGAAGAAACTATACCCAAAAGGAATTGTTGGATGAACTATAACGAAAGTGGTGCACAATAAGCCAATGAATAGCTTCAGCGAGTGCCTTTTGACTTGCTCCGCATAATCCTAATCTAAAACAAGTAAAAAAGCTGGAATTGGTTTAAAACCAATTCTTATAATACCCTAGAATCTAGATGAATGCCCGTATGTAATTTCGTATGGTCACCAATCTGTGCAAATTTAATTTCTGAAGCTGATTTTCGCATATATTTCTATAAAGGTTTGTCGGACAGAAAAAATTATTATAACCAGATTATAGGATTCCGAAATCTGAAGAAGTTTTTAGTACAATAAAAATGTCTTGAACTGATCGTTTTCAAAGTATACATAAAAAACCTAAATTTTTATATAGCAACACCAAGGGGTTGCCCGATGTAGTCCAGTTTTGAACTTTTTTTTGTTATCCCTATAAAAACATCATGTACCTAATTTCAGCTCTCTTTGTCCACGCGCGCTTAGGCAGTGTCCAAATATATAGTGGAAAACGAAATTTTTGTATGGCAACCCCACGAAGGAGTTGCCCGATTTGTCTCATTTTCGAACTTAGTTTTACTTTTATTTTTGAAGTTCCGTGTACAAAATTTCAGCTTTCTAAGTGAACTCGTTCTCGTGCGCACAGACGGACGGATCAAAATTACTTTTAATATTTTGCGTGGGTGTCCAATCCATTTTCCTCTACCATCAACAAACGGAATGACAAACTTAGTATACCCTATAGATTTCATCTAGGGTATAAAAAAAAGGAACTCTGTATAATATATTAGATCAAAGAGTTGTAATGTACCGACGGACAGACAAACAGATAGACATACAATCTGACGGGCATATAAAAATCGAAGATTTTCATGATTCTATACAAGTGTATCTATTATTCATTTTCTTTGTACTAACATTATAACCTAGATGATGAAATAACAGTGTATAATATACTAAGTTTGTTATACCGTCTACCCGTCCGTCTTTCTGCCTTTGTGCACGATAATTGGAGAGCGCGTTTACATAGAGAGCTTAAAATTTGCACATGTGCTTACCCCTAACCTATAGGTGTAATCCACCCAATTTGAAATAATATTCTAAAAGCAAACTGTCAAACAAATTCAACAGACTTCATATGAATATGTACTCATAGTAGGTTTATTTCACTCTTATTTTCATATTACAGTAGTTTTGTTGTATTTACTTAAATTTACTTTATTCTGAAATTTTAACGTTATGGTTCCTGGTTTTCCTGGGTGGATTACACCCATGGTTAGTAAGAACGCATCATAGTATAAGGTCAAGGTATATACCGTGGTATAACGTTATGTAATGCAGGGTTTAAAAAAATGTAAATTTAAGTTCCCATCAGGTAACTCCATACAAAACTGTTCGTGTTTCACTCACTAACATACCTATATATAAAATGGACTGCTGATACTACTAAAATTGGGATCACTTTTCTATAGTTGTCTCTTTTTGGTTTAACTACTTTATTCCGTGAATCTACAAATAATAAGCTCTATACAAAATACACCATAGTCCAGTTTCAGTTCAGTAGTTTTCCAAATGAATATATAGTATAGAATAGAAATAGATGGCAATACAATATTTGTAATCCTTCCTCTGTCCCCCATACGTACTTTTAGGGACAGGTAGACAAAAATTGCTTCATTTTATTTCTTTAAAAATCAAATTTAAAAAATATTTGAGGTTGTACGAGATAAGCTTCAAAGAATAGAAATAATTTCGAATGCTTCTGTAATTTGTTGAACTTTTAATATGAATATTAAAGCGAAAGTAAAACTTAAAATTAAGATAATTGTCACACCCTGCCACAAAAAGTTGACCCATATGAAATAGAAAATCAGGCCGTCCATGTTATGTCAGTGGTTTCAATATAATATTTGAACACTGCCTGAGAACGCGTTAAGGCTGGGTCTATGTCATAATTGGGACAACTCGGTGCACAGTTAGCATATGGGACGGGGCGTTAAGATTTTTGAATAAATCGGAAGTTGATTAATGGAATATTTAATTAAACACCCAAGGCAACAAAATAACGTTTTCTAATTTTTAAATATGTCCCCCGATTTTTATTGAAAATGATTTAGAAATGAAAATTCAATGATTTTTTTTTTTAATTTCTCCGGTTTGCGGAGCGGGGCTGCCACAAATTTGAAGTAAATTTTAAAAAATTTTAACACAAGCTTTCTGAAGTAAATAAGCAGAAAATAACGTTTTCCGATTTTTAAAACTTTACTTATTTTTATGAAAATTTTGTACAATAGATTGCTTTCTTAATGGGTAAAATGCGGGTAAAGCAATCTATTGCGGCAAATTGTCGCAGATATAAGTGGATTTTTAAAAATCGGAAAACGTTATTTTCTGCTCATTAACTTCCAAAAGCTTATATTAAAAATATACTTAATTTAGTTCAAATTTATGGCAGCCCCGCTCCGCAAACCAGAGAAATTAAAAAAAATCATTGAATTTTCATTTTTAAATCATTTTCAATAAAAATTGGGGGACAAATTTAAAAATTAGCAAACGTTATTTGGTTGCCTTGTGTGTTTAAATAAATATTCCATTAATCAATTTGCGATTTATTCAAAAAGTTTAATGCCCCCCCCCCCCCCCCACCTGGCGAATTGTGCGCCGAGCTGTCCTATTTATGACAGCAACCCAGCCTTAACATAGAAAGCTGAAATTTTGTACACGGCGTTTTCGTAAAAATAGTAAATATAATTTCAAAGATGGGCTAAATCGGGCAACCCCTTCTTGGTATTTCCATATAAAAATGGAGTTTTTTTACGTATTGTGTGAGAATGATCAGTCCTAAACATATTTATTCTACTGAAAAGTTCTTCAGAATAGATATGAAATCGTATGAAATTGATTATAGGTCATTTTTACTCTCCCACGAACTTCTAGAAATAGATGAAAAACAACTTTAACAATCAGACTTTCACAGATGAGTGACACATTACGTGCACCACAACACTGTATCCACTCAGTAGGTCAGTTCTGTTAAGCTGAATGACAACTACTAAGGAAAACATACCGTACTATAATTCAAATACTGTTTGAATGTGTATTTATATAACATGCAAAAATTTACCCCCACTAAGGAAAAATAACAGATGAGGAACTCTCAAAATGTCAAGCAAATTGTAAATTCTAATAAGGAACTGAAAATTTACAATTACCGCAATCATTTTTTTTAATATCTTAATATCTTTTGTTGGGCCTGTCTGTAATTCAAATCGATTATTAATTTCCTAAGAAATCGTTGTACAATCGTTGCATAAAAAAAATAAGGGAAGTATTTCAAAAGAACTTCAACAAATTTATAATTTCTTTGAATTGATGCTTAAGTACCCAAAGTTTTTGGGGTGAATCCCACTTAACAAGCGGTATACAAATTTACATATTTACTTTAAATCACCGAGCAAACAAATGATTCTTTCGCAAACATAATTTGATTTAAAGATCATTAACTCAATGTGCTCATGAAAACCCAAATAGGAAAAGTTCCTCGAAATTCTGTAAAATCTGTAGTTGACTCTTCATTTAAAACCTCAATGGATAAATAACTCCTCAGCAAGTGTATGAATCAATGTCAATAAACAAAGTAATTCACGATTACCTAACAAACCACTTAGCCGTAATTGTAATCAAATAGCAAATCACAATAAAACCTGATCTTTCCGCACTTGATTAATATTAATTGGTAACTAGATTCCATAAAATATTAATCTTGAAATCGAAACATAAGGTGCAGTTGATAAGACTTCAAAACCGTTCGATTTTTTTTTTTTTATATATATAATTATGTATAAGGTTTATTCGTTTTCACACTAATAGTAATCAATCACCGATTCCGACAACACACCGTACACAAAAGCAAACAACATTTTTCACACCATATCACAAATGTACCACTGATGCTGATTGCTGATCATAAAATTGCGCCAATTTGTTTGCGGAGGGTGTTACTCCCGCGAAATAATTCACTCAGTGACGGGAAATTAAAGCACATCGGCATCGTTTGTAAAAACCGATTTAGTATGGCTTTCAAATGCCAAAACATATTTACGCGCCGTGATTTAGTGAATTTGAGTACGCTATTTGTTTCAATGAAATTGTTTTATTTTCAATACGTAGAGTTACAGTCACAATACATATATTATGATGAGGGGATATAAATATCAATGCGGGTGCTAAGTATAATATGAATTTTATTTAAATATTTTCGCTCAATCAAATAATAATAATGATTTGATTGTTTGTTTTGGCATATATGTAATATTATGCATGCTAAATAGGACGAGCTAAAGTTTAAAGGCGATTATTTAACTACACATGTTTACATGAATATTTGAATCATTGGGATTTTTCAATTTGAAACATGAAATTTAACTACACATGTACTACGATCTGTACGTGTGTATTTAGAAAAATCATGTACATATATAACTTCTAGAAGCGTGTCTTCTTTCCACGCACCAACCTGTTAATGAGTTAAGAAGCTGTTGGTTGTTTTAAGCCAGCTAGAGATCCAATTAGCGCTATTATTCTAACACTCCTTTTCTCAGACCAGAGCCTGCTGTTGATGTTGCCGCTTGAAAGATCGAGTCTCTTGTCATCTCATTTCATCTCATCAGCAAGAAGGAAGCTCATGGATTTTCATTTGAAGCTCAGAAGAAAACAATCTAGAGCCATGGTCGATATCATCATTTGCTTCAGCCCGCTTCAGGCCACGCTCACCTACCAAAAATTGGATTCGTTGGCGGTCTCGAGTTTGTGTCATACCTGAAAAGAGAGCTCGAGACAACCGAACATTACCTGTGAGCTTGTCCAACCCTTTAGAGGTTCACAGTAGATGGATGTGCCCTTCTATTTGTGAGTGAACGTAACTTAGCTGAACCTGCTGTGTTTCATTAAGAGGACAGGAAGGTTTTGATGAGCGATTTACTAGAACATCACAATGGGGCGTCTTGGCCTCCATTCTTACTAATTTTTCGTTTCCCCTGACTTTTATAATAATGAAAACAAATAATTACAAAAACTATTTTTATGACACTATACATGTTATCTGTATGCGATTGGGAGCATCAAAGATTGTTCGGGGTATAGACATCTTCAATTACTATACTAAATCAAGGTTTAAAATAGAGTAGCAAAAACAAAACTTAAGTTCCAAAAATTTTTTATTAAAATAAAATAAAAACTCTAACACGAACGACAAACATAATACAATGACTTTAAAACTGGAGGTACTGAAAAATCTATTTACTCATTAGGAATAATTTTGCCTGCTGCTTTAGCTTTAACAAATTCAAAGTTATCGAGGAGATGTAATCTTTTACCTTTATTTTCAATGTGAAGAATATTTAAATTATCTTTAGTACAATTGTGTCTACTTTCTGCTAACTGTGTTGCCATGGTTGAATATGTTTGTTTTATTCTTAGATGTAGAAATATGTTCTTGAAACCTAGTACTGAAATTCCTCCCAGTTTTTCAATATAAATGGAATCACAATTATTACATTTTATCTCATATAGGTACGCCTGATTTTTCTAAAGTGTTGATCTTTTCTTTCGCATTCATTAATTTGTTTTTCACAATATTCTTATTATAAAAGGATATTTACTTCTCTGTTTTGTTTTATAATTTTGGCTAATTCAAAGAAATTTTGCCTATAAATGGTAAATTAACATATCTGCCAATATTGTCGCTACTTAAGGGCCTTAACGCTATGACGCTATGACATTGGAAAGTTCTATTAACTCTGATTTAACTACACTGTCTTTAACCGAATCTCGATCATTTCTAACATTATCGTTTTAAGCTTTGTTATTGGCTGTCAGTAGTAATGTTCATAAATGTTATTTTGATTACTAGTTCTAAACTATTTTTAATCGAAAAATCAGAATTAAATCCTGTAAAGTTCAAAAACAGTTCATTGTAAGTCTTACACAAACTGTAATCCAGAGCAGACATGTAGGCAACAACCGGCCTCACCAGGGCATCTATACCTTATGAAGCTTTATAAGACCATACAGAATTGAAGCTTTTGGGCACATTTGAACTATTTTATATTTATTATCGTACAGCAATTTTTAATTGTATTTTTAATAACTGTTTGAAATTTGGCTGTTGGATTTTTCATTGTTTACACTGCACCACTGTCTTCAATAAATTTAAACATTTTGCTCATATATTCGTCCATATTTATTATTGCCAGAGAATTTCCTTTGTCAGCTTTTGTAAAAACAAGTTGTGTCTATCAATTTTTATACCCTAGATGAAATCTATAGGGTATACTAAGATTGTCATTCCTTTTGTAACACCTCGAAATAATGATGATAGAGCAAAATGGTTTTGGACACCCACGCATAATATTAAAAGTTATTTTGGTTTTTGCATGTCCGTCCGTCTGTGCGTACGATAACTGGAGAACGCGTATACTTAGAGAGCTGAAATTTTTTACACGGACTTAATGGACTAAATCGGGCAACTACTTCTTAGTGTTGCCATATAAAAATGTAGGTTTTTTACGTATACTGTGAAAACGATCAGTCCAAGATATTTTTATTGTACTAAAAACTTCTTCAGAATACGAAATCCTATAAAATTGGTTATAATCATTTTTTCTGTCCGACAAACCGTTCTAGAAATATATGCGAAAAACCACTTCAAAAATCAAACTTGCACAGAAGGGTGACAATACGAAATTTTATACGGGCATTCATCTATTCTAGGGTATCATAAGAATTAGTCTTAGACCAATTCTAGATTTTTACTTGTCTGTTTTAAGTTTATACCTATTATATCAATCTAAATCGTTCCTAAATTTGTTAGCAAATAAGTTCTTAACTACCGAGTCACATCCATAGATTGCAATTTCAACATATACCGCTAAATTTAAGTAATCATTCTTATCAATAAACGACTGTTGCCTTTTTCTAACAATGATAATTCTTTTGATGACATCAGGCAATCAGATCTATTACCACTCTTGGATAGAATTCAAATGTTCGTGAATTAACTGGTGTTGTTTGGGGTGCAATGTTATTTCGAGTACAAACATTTTTTGCGTCATTTCTTGGTTGTAGTTCTTTCTTTTCCCATTCCAAAAATCGAAGCCTCCGTAAATTTTTGAAGTTTTTATCACGCAGTTTTTTCTCTTCATCTAAACACAATGCCCTGATGTTTTTGTCAATTAGGTCAACTTCCACGAGACTCAGCCGGCTTCTCAATTCCATATGGATAAGTTTAGTGTGCATACGTAGGTTATGTTTATTCGAGTACCACTTCTCATTTCTCAGCCAAGTACGTTCTGCAATTCTTATTGCCTTACTGTAGAGCTTGCAACACGAATGTTGTCTTTAGTGATTTTTTCCAGATTTTTGATTAAACTAATCGAATAAGAGATCACCAACACAACAACAAACAACTATTCGTCCCGCATTGCGTGGTTCAAATTGAACATTATGTTATCCTTTTATCTATATTTTACTATTTTCTGTATTATTTTTACCTTCTCACCCTGTTAACTCAAATATAACCTAACTTTGCGGTCAAGTACATAATTGTTTAATACTTTTAAGCTTCCTTTGTTGTATGAAAGGATTGGTCATCGAGAAACGTGAAGTTGATCTCCTACAGTCATCTGAATTGACCCCGTGTGAATTTTTCCCGTTGTATTTTGAAACACATCTTTATTTTCAACACAAAAAACTGATATTGAACGTGTAAAATTGTTTGTTTATTTAAATTTTATTTTAACTGCAAACCAATAAATTGACCTTTGGGATACATCCTGTCAAAATGGGAAGCTGTTTCAAGGATATAAAGATATCTCGAGGGATATTTAAAATACGATTCTCAACGAGCACCAAGTCAGAATCGAAAACTAAGATCTGCAAAATATTTATTTATTTATAAAAAAAACTACAAGCACAATGGAAGTAGAGAAAAAAGATCGTAACACCAGCTAGCAGTCAGTAAACATATGAGAATTACACAGTATATAGCTAAAACACTTTATCCAATTAAATATTGTACTACAGAAAAATATACACAAAATTAAAAACTAAAAAAATAATCACAATTCTCGCAAAGTGTGCACAACTTTTTTAGATTATTGCATCCTGGTTCTGTAAAAAATACTAATCCATGACTGCATTTTTTCTCATGATCTTGTAGAATTGACTGGATATGTTTATAGAAAACTTCTAATGTATTTCCGTAGTAAAAGCTGCCAGAATTTGTATTGGATTACAACACATCAAATTAATATTATTATCTGTACCTGATCCCGCATTCACAAGTAAATTCAGTTGCTCCTGACTTAAGACAATACCTCTGGCAAACAGGACAGAAAATACCACTTTCCTCAGTTACACTGTCCATTAAATAAGTCTCCTGTTTTTCATACTCTTCTACAAACCACTCATTAGCTTCCTCTATCATTTCTTGGTATATCAATTCCTGATGCTTGAGATCTTCCTCTAACTCTGCTACTTCTTCACGAAGAATTTGTTTAATTAATGCCTTAAAATTGACAGAAATTAATTACTGAGAATAACATTAATCGTACAGACTTAAAGTTTAATAAATGAAAATTAGTGAAAAAGTGAGATAAAAATAAAAAATATAGAAATAGAAAGTAGATGATAGTAAAAGTGAAGAAGTAAATAATAAATGAATATGATTTGTATTTAAATTTAGTTCTTTATTATTTCACCTTTTCTTAGCATCGTTGAAAGAAAAAGATACAATCAAAATTAATAAAAAATGCACAATATAATGTTCTATTTAGCGGCACGTGCGTATACATGTACATACTAACACTGACCAGTGCAAGCAGAGAAAATTGAATTACTAATTATCATTTATCAAACAAGGGCCCCCGTATTAAACTAGCTACATTCCATTCCATGCAAAGGAAGGAGGTAAATTTCCCAGCGGGAAATATGTCAAGCGTTTTTCAGGGGAAGCGCTTCCACAACATAGCCAGAGTATATCTTTTCCGAAGCGCTCTTTTACCATAGCCAAAGAAATCTTTACGGAATCTTTGGAAACGCCGTGTGCAAAATTTCAGCGGTATACGTCAACGCGTTCTCAGGCAGTGTTCAGATATATAGCGAAAAACCAAAGTTTTGTATGGCAGCACCAAGAAGGGGTTTCCCAATTTGGGCCATTTTTTGAACATATATTTACTATTGCTATAAAAATAATACGTACAAAATTTCACCTCTCTGCGTTGACGCGTTCTCAGGCAGTGTTCAAATATATAGTGAAAAACGAAATTTTTGTATGGAAACCCTACGAAGGAGTTGCCCGATTGGTCCCGTTTGTGGAAATAAATTTACTTTTTGTAAACAAGTCCATCTACAAAATTTCAGCACTCTAAGTGAAAGCGTTTTTGAGTTATCTTGGTATGACTTAAGTTATATACATTTTTCCGCGTCTTTGTTGCCGTCTGCCACCGCTTTCCCACCATCCAATGTGTCTGCCATTTTTACCATTGATCATGAAATATAATTTTCACCTGCCACACCGAAAATCAGCCTTTATAAAATCACGTAAGTTAAGCCCTCGAAACTGACCCGCTGTGCCCAACACCACTGAGACCCAGGCAGACTTCCTAATAAACTATCAACGATGTTAAGAGAGTATTTAAGATAGAAAATTTTGTTTATGAAATGACGAAAATATTTTGGTCGCCAGCTCAGTCTATAATGAATAACGGGCAGAGATCTGTCAAATACCTTTTACTACCTATAACTTAAGAAACATATGCATTATGTAATAATTTTAAGAAATTCAACTAATAACTGCACTAAACATAAACCGCTGTAACTCTTAGCAATTAATCAACCGATTTTTTCCAAACCTTTAATTTATTGATAAGCTCAGAGATGAGAATTGCCTACCAGAAAATATTTATTAACAATTTGCGTTAAATTTTGATAGATAAAAAAAAAAGGTTGCATTTCGACTTTTTTTAACCAAAACTTAGGAACAATGTAAAGATTTAACGATTACCCATTGCATTTGATATCATCGCAATGGGTTATATCATTCGAGACAAATAGGTTGATCCATACAATAAAAACTAAGTACATTTCCAAATTGTTAGGCAAGTGGAAGGTATACAATCTTTATTGTCTATGAAAATGGTGTGGTAACTATATTAATTTCCCAACCTCCGTCATACATTTTTTTGTGAATAGCTGACCACTGGTGTTGTTCATAAAACACCTCTTATATACCTAACTTAACAAATTCGAAAATAAAAGAATACTTTTCTTATATCTATTGTTCTGTATGAACGGTCTACTATCCAATTATTTTCTTAAGACTGTTTTTCCTTAAATCTATTTTCTTTATTACTGATGTTCTGACTAGCTTTAATGATTTTATTGTTTATTGAGCTGTTACTGAAGTTATGTGTTATGTCTAAGCTATTTAATGTCGTAATGTTTTGGTAGCTTTGTTATGTTACGTATATCTCATATATTTTACATATTATATCAATATATCTTGTTAATTCCTATAGTCTATATTCAATGCATCTTTTGACACAACTAAAATTTTATTCTATATGCTATCGTTTAATCATACCATTTGCTTTGTATTCAGTATAATTTAGAATCGTCAAATGTAAATCTTTGTAATATCGTAATACCAAACGTCCTAGGACGTGGCTAAGTGGACGGGGTGGAAAATAAACAAATTGTCTATTCTATTCTAAATAAATGCTTTTTGATTTGATTTGATTTGATTTGAACAAAAAAGGGAGAATAATTTAACGAAGGGTTTCTATGGATATACAAATACTTTGAGTCAGGTAAAGACAATCTGGCATACCGTCACAATCTTTTAAAACTCCAACTTCTGTACCGATGTCTAACGTGTACTGTAGTAAATGAGATAAATCGGATCTGAAGAAAGCAGTGATAGTGAACCAAAAATCACTTACCAATTTTTACAAATATTAATGATGTTATTTACAATGGACTAATTAAATTAAATAATAAGTTTTAGAAAATTCATGTCGAAATATGAAGAAAATAAGTCCTACCTCATTACCAACATCTCTTGCATTATGAAAGCTTGTCCTACGTGCTTCTTTCACTCTTGCTCTGCATTTCTAATTATTAAACAAAACCTTTTAATATTATTATTATTAAATTTATTAAAAACTTACTTCACGAAGGACATCTCTCATTTTTGGCGAACCAAACTTATACCTGCGAACAGCATCCTTTGCTCGCATCTTTTGCTGTGGGCTAGTATTATAAGTTATATTGATCGGACCATTTAAGGCCATTTTTATGTTTTTTATTCAAATTTGGGGGTTTAGTTTCGAAACAAATAACAAAACGTGATGGAGCTCTTTTGATTTCGTTGTATCTTATCTTGTACTTGTGCTCTTTCGACTCCCGCCAGTAAATACAAAATTGTCAAAAACATATGTTTACAATTTACTACATACTGAACAGCTGCTGTACAGTACAGTACACAACATACACAGAACGGAAGTTATGGAATTCTTTAACATTTCTTTTTAAATTATATCATAAAGCATTCGTAGAAAATTTAGTATTAAAAGTTTTGCAATATATGAAATTTCGATTGAATTGTAATAAAATTGTGTTGTGATTCTCCAGTGCAACAAGCTTTCTCAAACAACTTATATACAGTTTTCCTACTGGGAAAAAAAACCCGCGACGATAACTCGGTTGCAACAAAAGTGTATTTAAATGAACCTACTGGATACTTATTAACAATTACTGTTTCCATAGCCTAGGCGTACACTCTGCACTTTTCACTGGTGAGAAGCATTCGGGGGGAGGAAAAATTCCAAAAGGCCAAGATTCAAACTGAAGCACGAGCAGCATACCAATACTTCTGAAAAGGATTTTGATTCGACCATTTTGAAATTGTAAAATTACTGATCGGACGGCTGTTCAGTTCTTTACCTATGATTTGAGGTGATAATATATTAATTTAATTATCATTACGTGCACACAATTAACTTCGGTATTTATATAAGGAAATACAGAGCAGCAAAATTATTTTGATGACAAATGTGGGCACAAGTTCGCAAATTCGTGTGTGCTGCGTAACAGCTACGTGTGCGATGGCCCATGCGGAGTTCAATCCAGATTGAATTCGAATTAGTGCCCATCACTGACTTATAACAATGGACTGAGCGATTTGCTATTTCATGTGGCACAAAAAATATTGTGTTTCTGTATATCACCGTTAGAGCACCCTTTAAAACGTTTACTACATAAAAATACGTAAAACTCAACCAATCAGATGAAATTTTATACCCGTAAATTGAATTAAATTAAAAAATATTATTTTCTTTTGTCAAAGTGATATTTTAATTGCTTATAAGCACCCTTATAAGAAATTAAAGTAATTCCGACTTTAATTTTCAAAACTTATTCTTAACTGAATCCTGCGTATGGGCAAGAGAGACGGCGCATGGTAAACACTATCTTTACCTTATTCTTTCTGCGGTGATTGCATCTGCAGCCAACATAAAAACATCAAATGGCATAAGTGAACGTTCAGTAAGCAATATTTTGTGTTGGTAGCTCCAACTCTGCCATACGGCGAAAGAGAGAACTGTAAAACTTGTGCCATTCTTTCCAATGCGCTCAGTCCATTGAGGGCTGGTTTAGACGGTGTAGTAAGTCAGTGGTGCGTGCCCAAGGAATCGAGATTTAAGATGAGTTTCGTTCAATGCATGTTAACTCCACGAACAGTGCTGACACTTTGGTCCAATTGGACCAATATTGGTCCTTTTTTTCTTCCTTAGTTCCAAGGTCCTTTTTTATCAGAGATTTTGTTTTACCTATAAAAGACAAATAAGCCAAGTTCTTTCTCTCTTTCTGCAAATTCATATCTCTCCAAATAATCTCTTTTTAAACTGCTTATATTTAAGAAAGACTTCTTTAATACATTGAAAGAAAGATAGACGTACATAAAGTAAATTGGAATCGTGGATTTTAAAAAATCTGCAAAGCTAGAAGCTGTTTTAGTTATTTTTCTTATTTTATGAATATTTACTGAGGATTACATTGTTATACTTCTTTAACTTACGAATAAAGAATTAAAATAAACTAGGCATACTTAAATTTGTTAGTCCCTATTTTTACGTTTAATCCTTTTTTGAATCCGAAATTATCCTCCTTGTATATTTTCAGTGGCAACGTAGTCCACGGAACTAGTCGAGTTGAGTTGGGTTTTGTGTAAGGATTAGTTAAAATAGTGCGGATGGGTGTTTTCACCAACACACATCCGGGTACTTTGTATGAAATATTTATCTTTCAACTCAACTCAAGCCGTTCATTTAAACAGCATCGAGGTAACTCATCCAGCAAAACTTAACGCTAGCTCAATTCCAACTCAACTCTGGCTCATGGAAACATAGTATATGAGCCAGAGTTGAGTTTGTGTGAAATTTGGCTGGCTGAGTTAACTCGGCTTGAACGACTTGAGTTGACAGCTGAAATATTTCATACAAAGTAGCCGGATTTGTGTTGGATAAAATACCCATCCGCACTATTCTAACTACTTACACAAAACCCAACACAAATCGACTGGTTTCGTACTGAATACTTTTCTAGGACTCGGTGTCAACACTGTCACCGAGTCTTCCATTCAAATGCTCTTTTCTTCCTTACTAGTGTGGTGGAAAGAAAAGATTCGCCGTAAAGCCACTGCGCTTGAAAAATTCATAAATTCCAATTTTATTATTATTAAAATTTATCAACAACTAGAAAAAGAATCTATAAATGTCATTTGTGCTAGGGGAAAAAATTCGGAAATAATTTCGAAACAAGCAAAATCGCCTGTCGAACGAAAATCTTATAACATACCGCCAGAGCGAAATCTTCGCTTCGATGATCGCTTTCGATGCGAAGTTATAACATGTCGCCACAGGTAGCGGTGGTTACATCGATGCGCAGAAATGAATTCACTAATAGTAACTTTCCAAAAGAAACGACGTACAAAAATATTTAGTAATTTCAAATTTTCATTTTCATCAACTAAAACACTGAAAACTGCTTACCTTCTTGTGGAAAATTTCCTGTTATTTATTTGGAAAATAATAATTGTTGTGTAGTATAATATAAGGAAGAGGTGCTAAAATGGAAACATGAGATGATACAAAATATCACCTAATTGTTTTAATTTTTTAACACTTTTTTTTTCATTTTTCTCACGCATGAATTGAAAGATTGAATAAAATATTAACTGGTATAATAATAGCAAATCCATCTAAAAAAAATGCTTACTAATAAAATCCAGTAACACTTAACGAACCCACATTCACAATATGGCAGTACTTTTAAATACCAATTTGAAACAAAAAATCACTATTGCCAACTTAACATGACTTCCTTTAAAAATTCCTTTCCTTAGACAACGTGCAAAGTGACGGATTAAGGTTAATATTTTCTTGTGTTTTTTCGTTTGTTTTCAATTAATTAAGCATTTAATTATAAAATATTACTTAGTTTTAGGATGACGGTCGCTGAGAATAAGAAAAGTGAAACTAAAAAGCTTCCAGCTGTGCCGGAATCTAAGTTAAAAGTTCAGAAGAAGAGGACGAGTACACACGCTTCCCTGTTGAAGAGAAAACTTAAACGTCGAACAACAATTTCCATTAGAAAACGTGAAAATTTCCTTCGTGCTGAAAAATATGCTCATGAATATGCTAGGGCTGAACGTAGAGAAATTAAATTGAGACGATTTGCTAAGAAAAATGGCAAATTTTATGTGCCAGCAGAACGTAACCTAGCTTTTGTTATGCGTATTCGTGGGTAAGTTAAACATTTTTTTACCTCATTCGGTTAAATAATTTGTTATTGTAATTAGCACAGTTTAATGATTAAGTTATGATTTGTGGGTGTTATTCATACAAAACAGTTTGGAACTTTATTGGTGTCATTTAAAATTAAGTCTTCCACAATTTATTAGTTGGAAATATTGCGAAAAAACTTGTTTCAACAGCTTATGGGCTTAAAGCTGAAAAAGTTTGGTCCTACCAGTCGGCCTCCTGAATACTTAAATTTGACAGATTTTGTCATTAAAACGTTGAAAAATTTTGAATTTGCACGCAATAAAATATCGAAGTATTTCAGAATTTCCTGTGACATTTGACTAATTTATGTGAATAGTCAGATTAATTTATTAATAATTCCCGGCCACGTCATACAACGTTGGGCAGATAAACATACAAAATTTACCGAAAAAAAAATACGTAAATATATTAGGTAGGTTGGAGCTGTCATACTTAGTTTAATTTTAAATACTAAAAAATGCTAAGAGCTGGAGTATCCGAAATGATGTATAAAATATAAAGAGAAAAACTACTATTTAGTATCACATAATGCATATAATACATATTTCAAAAAAATAACTATTGCACATAGGGCTAGGTTACATCAGTTTTAAATTAAACAAATCGGGTTCTTTATTTGACTCAGTCATAAATTACTCCCAAGCGAAATCCTGGACTAATCACAGTTACTGTAATTTGAAGGTGACTCCCAAAGGCTGTGTACTGTAGAGAACAATTGCACCATACATATCACGTAATTTCTTCCTTACTATGAATATATGTTAATAGTTTGTTTATTTATCCCCGTTTTTGTCCGCTCACACATCCACACAGTCGCAACCACAGCAGGACATTAATATTAAATATCAAAGAATATGTATCATTAAGTTTATATTTATACATCCAACTCGGTTCTTTAATGGCAAGATATTGAAATTAAAATTTAGAGATATAACGTACAGGTACAGGTAGTACACCAATCAATATACATCCCCCCCAATACATCATAAAGAAAAAGTTAATGCTTACGGATTCAACATTATTGCGTAGAGTGGTGTTCCAGGACAAGTTTCTTAAATCTGAGGAGGGAGTCAGATTGTCTCATTTAACGTTATGTGCGTAGGGAATTCCAGCTAACAGCTTCCATCAGAAATCGGTTCTAATACCAAAGTGAGTCCTCAGTCTAGGTAGCAGAGTTCTGTATGTATCTTGACGACTTGAGGAAAAATTATGAGGACATAATCTGGTAGCATGTCGTGTCCGGCTCTGTAAATGAAGTTGAGAGTATTTTGTACGTATATTGTCTGGTGTAGTCCTGGGCCCGGATTCACTAACACGGAGAGGAGTTCTGACACTATTCTCCACTTGGAATTCTGTAACTCCGGGAATTTGTATTGAGAATTACCAAACTCTCGGCTATTTTAGTTATGGAGAAGTAAGAAGAATGTTTCTCAACTGATAATATTGTTCGTTATGGTTGTGTTTTTTTAAGGTACCTAGGAGTTTTTAAAGTTAATTATGGATGCACTGCATTGCCTGGCTATATTTACAAAATAAAATTATGGAAATCCTTGCAATACTTCAGGGAAATATTGATTTTATTGTCTCAAGGTGCCCACTAAAAATTTTAAAGCACGCGAAAATGGTCAATTTGGTCGTCTTCCAGTACAGAAGAGATGCTATAAAAATTTTAAATATAGACGTTAAGGCTTATATGCAGGATGAAATCGCATCTACATTTTGTCCCCTAATAAGATATGTAATTAGTTTTTATGTCCGATAAATGGTTTTGGAGCTAACTGCAAAAGGAATTAATCAGTCCTTAAGATGCCCGTCTTATGGTACAAAAATGGACATATTTTCAACTCATCATTATGAAGTGCGTAAGTCGTGGAAATTCACTTTCCATTAGAAAAATTTTCACAATAGAGTACTAATGGATGTGAAACAAAGAACAGAAGATATCTATACAGAATATAGAAACTGTAGTGTATATGACCCAAGTGAAAAAAATTTGTCTTTCGGCGGTAAAAAGTCTGTTATGATGTTAAATTTATCAAAAACAAACTACACCACTCAATTACCCGCTCCTCCCTCTTTAATTTGTAACCAAAACCAAACATGATGTATTTTGGACAACACTGAATGAGTGGTGGTACAACCCCACCCCTAACTCCCCCACTCACCAGAATATTTTGACCTATATTTTTGCACTCTAGACTCTAAGAAAAAAATAAGTAAAAACGAGTTTTCAAACAAAACTGAGTCCAAGCCGCATGAAAAAGTAGAAAATAAACTTTTCTTCACACACAGAGGTGGACTCAGATTTTATTCGCTGACAATCACAGATATATTTCAGTATGATCAATCAGAGGTAATAAGTGATTTGATTCATGAAGAGAAAGAGTATTCAAGAGAAATGTCCCAATCAAAAAATCTGAGTCCATCTCTGTGTGTGAAGAAAAGTTTATTTTCTACTTTTTCATGCAGCTTGGCCACAGTTTGGTTTGAAAACTCGTTTCGTTTTTTACTTATTTTATTTTCTGCCTTTTTCACGTTAACTAAATTGTTCTAATATCAATTTAACCGAACTTAATTATATTTTTACTTAATTCTAATTTAATTTTCCGTTTTCCTTATATTTATCCTTATATTTCTTTCTTTCTTTTTTATTTTTAGTCAATTTTTGAATATTTGCAGTGAATTTTTTTTGCGTCCATACGACTCGAGAGTTTCCAATCGACTGACCGGACCGTACTTCGAACACAATCCGAACAGTTTCGATATCTCGGACTACGGTTTACAGAGGTTTCGAAAAATTTTAAATTTTTAAGGCAGTTACGATGAGTTGATTGGAAGTCAGCACCGTGGTTGCCTGGAAGTTTTTGTTCAGCTTATCATTACCGACATTTTAAGTCATGTTTGGTGCCGACCCGAAAAAAAAAAATTTTCGAGTATCAAATTACTGCAACGGTTTTCTGAAATTCAAATTACGTTTTAAACAGCTCTTTTTAGCTGTATTCCAACTTGATCCCATATAACATGAATTTTCCCGATTTTCCATGTTTTCCACAGACTTTTCCTATTACTATGAATTTTTTTTAAAAATTTACATGAATTTTCCTCGATTTTTCATGCAAGTTTTCATGATTGTTGAAGAGAAAGTATTGATGCCAGTAGGACGGGAAAAAAATGATTCCGCATAGCTTATAAAACTTTTGTCGGAAAATTCTGCATTTCTCCTGAAACAGATTTATCACTAATCATATGATGAAAATTTTTCCGATGATTTTCCCGCTTTTCCGGGTTTTCCATCGAGTTTTCTACAAAAGCAACTTCATGCAACTCATTTCGCTCTACAATTTTGTCTTAGGTTGCAAAACGCTCAAACGCTTCCTTGATCGGAAATACTCCGGAAGAGCGTTTTACATGAATTTTCGTCGATTTTTTCTGCAAGTTTTCACCAATGTCGGAGAGAAATTAATGATGCCAGTGATAGGGAACTTGATCCTGCATAATTTAGAAAACTTTTTTCCGGAAAAGTCTGAAAATTCCGGAAATTTTTTCCAGAAAAATTGGAGAACTGTATTTTTCCTGAAACGGATTTATCACTAATCAAATTTGTACCAAATTTTCAAATGATTTTTCCCGATTTTTCGTGTTTTCCATGGAAATTTCCGGTTCAAATTTTGATAGATTCAATTGTCACGCGACATGAACCTGTGTGCCAAATTTCAGCTCGCTGTGATGACGAAAAGTTGGTCTACGAGAGTGTCGAAAATAGTAAAAAAGAAATATATAAATATACAGACAGACAAATTCGTGTACGAGTTAAAAGGACGGGCTGGCCTAAAAAACCGCAATGCTCTACGACCGACCCTCTCACACAGAGTTAGCTGTCTTCAATATTGCGACACTTCTCACGTTTCCCTAACTCTTCAAGTATATTAGAAAAACGCAAACGGAGAGTTAGGGAGTTTTATTCGGGGAAAACGAAAAATCTTATCTCCCAAACTCTGTGATATAGAATCCGGCCCCTGGAAGAGGAACCGAGTTGAATCAGCGGGGTAAATTAGTGTGGAGTCTCATTCCAAATACGTAATGCATGCAGACCTTGAAAGCACAGGTAACGTTGATATTCTTATTAATATCATTTTGGTTTACCTCTTTTCTTTCATATCTAAATATGAAGATGATTTCCAATTTAATATTTCCTGCAAGTATGTATCTGACTTATCATACTAAAGGGTTTTCGAATAAGAGGTGTTATTTTGATATTCAAAGAAAAATGCCATTTTTTGAGATAAATGATCGGATCTTTATTTCATTATAAAGAGGAAGGTATGCCGTTAATAATGGAAAATAACATCAGCCAAATGACCACCACGATCACGCCTACAAGACCATATCCTTTTCATGAAATTTTCCATAACCAAATCGCAAAGTGGCTGCCCTATGTCCTCGATAGCCTCACGAATTCCATCTTTGACGTCTTGAATCGACGCTGGGCTGTTGGCGTAGACCTTCTCTTTCACGTGGCCCCAAAGGAAGGAGTCGCAAGGTGTTAAGTCACAAGATCTCGGTGCACCTCTTCGAGAGATAACACGGACCGGAAACTTTTCCCGTAAAAGATCAATGGTTTCGTTGCTTGTATGGCACGTAGCGCCGTCTTGTTGAAAGTAAACGTTGTCCAGATCAATACCATCCAATTCCGGCCATAAAAAATCATTAATCATCTGTCGATAGCGCAATCCATTCACCGTAACTGTTGCTCCAGCCTCATTTTCGAAAAAGTAAGGTCCAATGACCCCGCGGGACCATAAACCGCACCAAACAGTCACACGTTGAGGATAGAGAGGCTTTTCAACAATAACTCTTGGGTTTTCCGAGCCCCAGATGCGACAATTTTGCTTGTTGACGAAGCCATCTAGGTGGAAATGGGCCTCATCACTCAAGATGAGTTTTCGATGGAATTCCGAATCATTTTCATGCATTTCAAGGACCCAATCAGCAAAGACTCGACGTTGTTGATGATTGGCCGGCTTGAGTTCTTGTGTTAACTGAACTTTATAAGCCTTAAGACCCAAATCTTTATGCAAAATACGGTGTAATGACGTTTGTGGAATGCCTAATTCCAAAGAACGACGAGGAATGGACAAACACTTTCGGCTACAGCAGCAATATTCTCGGCTGTTCTTGAGCGACGTGCACGGGTTTTATTCTTCACATCACTAACTTGTCCCGACAGCTCGAATTTTTCTACCAATTTCTGTATTGCGGTCCGACAAGGTGCTTCACGACGACCCAAAAATGTTCGAGTTTTACGAACCGTCTCTGCCACATTTTCACCATTTTTATAGTGAATTTTAATAATTTCAATGCGTTGTTGAATCGTGTATCGTTCCATTTTTATTAATGGCGTAGTTTCTACTTGTCTAATTTCAAAAAATGACAGCTCCAAAAACTGACATCTACCGAAATAGCGGGCTAATTAAAATAACACCTCTTATTGGAAAACCCTTCATATTATTACCCCTAACACCGAATTGACAACACAACATTTTTGTTAAATTTCTCAGTCATGTTTCACCTCGGTTTGTGCGGTGTAGTCTATCGCTGCAAGAATTTCTTGCATTCCGCATTTACTCTACGATGCCAGGCTTCGTGGCATTGTCTATTAACTGCGTAAAAGAACAAAGCCTTATACTTCCTAGGATTTCTGTACAGGAAACAGCTACCTCATCTTCCAAAGTATTTGAATATCTTATACATATCTGATAAGTGCCACACGACTTTTATACCAATGTGCTCCAAAATCAATTTCCACGTAATTGCCGGATATTCCAAGGTGAAGACAGATTAAAAATTCTACTAAATAGGAAAAGGACATCTAGGAACTATTTTGCTTCTTTACTGTTTATCAAAAAAATAAGTGTCTAAAGGGATGTTATCCAACCTCTGATAGCGCGATTCCTTTATAAATTTTCCTTGAGAAGTACGCTTATTAACCCGCTCATATAAAGTATCTCAGACTGAACAAATTTTGTATTCACGTACAATGGGTTAAATTTATGAAAATGTGCGCAGAATCCAGAGCCTCATACATAGAAATAGGACTTATCCTGCAACTGCAGATGGAGAGAAGATTCATAAGAAGCAGGGTTTTCATCAGATGTTTTGAGATACGTAGATGATCATTCCCAGTTGTAACGTTCCAAACGAAACGAAAAGTTTTTATTTGTTTCGCTGATTGTGAGACAGGGGCGGCATCAGTGATATACTTTCACATTTAATGTGTTTCGCTATTGTTTGTACGCTAAATCTTAGAACATGTAACTAAAGAAAGTTCAATAAACCCGAAAAATTGCGGCATATTTCGCTATGGGGTAGAATTCTGTTTATGAAGTAGTAAATCTGAAATATTTTTGAAAGCGGGTTTGGCTTAAATATTTAAAACTGCCACTGACACATTGAAAAAAAAAAATGGGAATACAAAAACGTAAACAAAGGCATTTTTTGAACATTGATCTTGATATTTTTGTTTCCCTTGAATTTTTCACTTCTTTTTCCCGTATTTGCAGAAAAGAAACTTTCTAGCTTAATTTCAGGACTTCAACTTGCCTGGAACGCACTTTTTCCAACTATTATTTTGTCTTTCCGCCCCTTCGCCAAAAACCGAGTTTCCCCAACACCGATAGGGTTTTTACCAGACACGATCTTTCGCTTCCTTTAGTTATATGTTCTAAGCACTAAACACTTCCATTTTAAATTTATAGCTTTATTACAGCTACATTTACAATTATTTTATTTCATTAATTATTTTTATGAAAAACAAAAAATTTATTGTTCTCTTCTTCTATTTTACAGTATTAACAAAGTTGCACCGAAAGTACGAAAGGTTCTCCAGCTGTTCCGTTTACGCCAAATTAACAATGGGGTTTTTGTAAAGCTTAATAAAGCAACAATCAACATGCTTCGAATTGCAGAACCATACATTACTTGGGGCTATCCTAACCTGAAGTCTGTTCGTGAGTTGATCTACAAGCGTGGATTTGTCAAGCATCATAAACAACGCATACCAATAACAGACAATTTCGTAATTGAACGTAAAATGCGCAAGAAGTACAGCCTTCAATGTGTTGAAGATTTAATTCATGAAATCTTCACTGGAGGTCCAAACTTTAAATATGCATCAAACTTTTTGTGGCCTTTTAAGTTGAACACTCCAACTGGTGGCTGGCGTAAGAAAAATAACCATTATGTCGAAGGTGGTGACTTCGGCAATCGCGAAGATAAAATCAATAAACTTCTTCGACGAATGGTTTAAATATAATTTTAAATTTTATTAATAAAATTAAAATGAAAAATATGCAATTCTTTATTATCTTTTGGGATCCCTTTAGCTCAGAGAACAAAAAGAACCTCTCTTGACTATCAGAATAAACTTTATACATATCTCGTTCTAGTGACACGTTTAATAAATAAACGGTCAACAATACATGCTTTTCATCACTTTGTCGGTGTTAGTGTTTTATGTTAAACTAAACATAAACCAAACGTCGGATGACATGCAATGCAACATATAATAAAAAATTTAAGTATAATGTACCTACATATGTACGTACATGCTAAATTTACCCCTTGCGAAGTAACATGCAACAGATATTCTTCCCAAATTGTGCCCACTATTACAGAAAGAGATTATGCTATGTAGCAACGGAGAATTAACATTTGCGTTTAAGAGTTGATGCACAAAAGTTACGGCAACCATGTGACGTTTTTCGAGTGAGTGCGTATTTAAAAACTTAAAGCAATTCTCATCAGGTGAAAAATTCAATGAATTATTCCAAGGCAGGTGCCGAAAGAACGAAACGAAGTCCTGCTGAACAAACTGTATACGGTCGATGTGTGTACCGTAAAATGGTGACCAGATCGTACTTGCGAATTCAAGAAGTGGTCACGAAACAAGTGTACATTACAAATGAAATGTTATGATGTGATTCGAGACTGAAGTCAAGTCTAGTTTGTTTTATGCCGTTTTCTTATTTATGAAATCTTGGTTTCCTTCTCGATGTTGTCTTTATTGTCCTCATTTGTTCGTTGGGGTTCATCTTTAGCCCTCAGTTCGGTTTGCTGTCGTCTCTTGTCTTCTTGTTGACAGGTGTCCTTCGTGACTCCAACTTTCTGTTTCCATGTCGTCTTTTGATTTACAGCTGATGCGCCTTATCAGCCGTACCTCATGTCGTTCTCCTTTTGGAGTTAGTTGTTAGTAGGAGGGCGGGGGAAGGAGATATGACAAGACAGTACTATGTTTCCATGAGCCAGAATTGAGTTAGGATTGAGTTAGCGTTAAGTTTTGCTGGCTGAGCTAACTCGATGCTGTTTCCATGAACGGCTTGAAATTGAGTTGACATATAATATATTTCATACAAAGTTTCTGGATTTGTATTGAATAAGCCACCCATCCGCACTACTCTAACTAATACTTACACAAAACCCAACTCAACCCGACTGGTTTCGTGGAGTTAATATGGATTGAACTCAACTCAACTCAATTCTCGTTTCCATGAGCGCTAATTCGGATCCAATTCGGATTGAACTCTGCATGGAAACATAGTAAGGATGTGGATTTTTGAGACTGTTTAGGAATCGATGATTTCTAAGGCAATGGTTTCCTTCAGAGACACTGAGTAATCGTGGCTGAAATGTGATTACACACGATAGTAATCACCTGTATGGTCGTAGAAACTTATTCTACCATCATCTAGATGGTAGATGTTTCTAGCCTCGGGCTTTGTTAAGAGCAGGAGTGAGATAATTAAAGTTTGCCGGTATCAGAAGGTCCGGCAGGTTGTTTATAAGTGGGTTTGGGTGTTTTTGTATTTTTTGAACTTGCTTGTTCGCAAATTCAAACAGGTACTCGTGAATTGGAGTGATGTTGGCTGCCTCGTACACTACTCTATTGGGAAAGAATTTTCCATTGGCTCGTCTATGGAATCCCGTGCAAGCTCTAAGAATCTTTATTTCAAGCTTGCTGAGTCTTTCCATATAGGTGGGAGAAATAGTATGCCAGATAGGGAAGCAGTAAGTAATAATAGGTCTTATGATGAGTTGTTTGTACATGTATGACATTTTCCTGCGGGAGGACTAGCGTTTCTTGGCTGTTCTTAATGACTTTAGAGAGTTTTGGCTTCCTGGAACAGACTTTGATAATATTTTCAAAAGTCTGTGGGCCAGGTTTGATTTTTTCAAGTCTTTTCCTAAACTGCTCATCACAGAACATTTTAGTTTGCTCATCGATGATAACCGATAAGCATTTGACTTGGGAGAAAATGGAGTGATGTGATAAATGCGGTTTAGGATTTTCCGCAGTTTTTCCCTGTATTTGTACAGACTTGGAAGAATTGCCGGAAGGTTTTTATAGAAAAAGTTTTTGGTGCTAGTAGTCCTTGAAAAGTGAGTTATACTACTCTGTAGGCAATTTGGGAATCCATTTCTGAGGTTGTTAAGTTCCTACTGCTGGGGGGTAAGTTGTTTCATACAGGGTCGTCAACCTGTCGTGGAAGTCATTCCAGTTCACTTCTACCAAGGTGGTCCAGGTGGGTAGGGCCATCGTCAGTATATTCACCGGCGAATTAAGTTTGATGGTCAGTTCTATTGCTAGATAATCTGACGCATGATGTATAACGCAGTTGAAGTTATTGATTTGTGGAAGAAGGTTAATTATACTTGAAGAAACAAGGTAAAAGTCTATGTAAGAACCTGATCGGGGGAAGGTTAGAGTGGTTGGCGAATGAAATCATGGCTATCTTGATTTCGATTGAGCCAATTTGCAATTGTTCTGCCAGATGAACTTTCCAGCGGGTCATTCCATATTGGATGCCTGGCGTTGAAATCTCCAATAA
Organism: Dioctria rufipes; assembly: GCA_963924295.1. NCBI lineage: Eukaryota > Metazoa > Arthropoda > Insecta > Diptera > Asilidae > Dioctria > Dioctria rufipes. The sequence goes on along the minus strand of OZ002744.1, from coordinate 46,518,676 downwards.
CCGTATAGGTGTAATCTTTGGAGATATTATTGAGGTAGCTGAGGTTCGTTTTAATCTGCGCTGCCCGAGCACCAAATCTGCTATAAAGGGAAATGAGAAGTTTTTGTTGAGAGGTAAGAAATACCTTGACTGCTGTGCATTCCATGTTGCACAATGGTCTGCTTAACTTGTTCACATTTAAGCCCTTCGCGAATTAGGATGGCCGTGCCAAGGGATGATTCAGTTTTGTCTGAGCGGGTGGTCGAGAGTTTCTCGAAAACTAGTTTGTGGCGAGGACTGAGATGTGTCTCTGAAAGAAGGATAAAGTTGGGTTTTAGTTCCGCAAGGAACGAATTTAAGGCTATTCCTTTATTATGCCTTACAAGAGAGTTGCACTTTTTGCAATTATCATCAATTTGTTTATTACCCTAGATATAGGCTAAAGGCAAATTGAAGATAAGCACTTTGACGTTCTGCGAGGGAAGAAAGTCCTATATTGGGAGATAAAATTATTAATTTTACCTATAAGGGTGAAAAGGTCACACCCGAAAGGGGCTTTGGCCTCTTGAGTGCAGAAGTTATCTGCCTCCTTCTGTGATGGCCTTGGGCACAGTATATATCATACAGTAGAATAGCTTAGAACTAACTACTGAAAAGTGAATTTTAGAATTTCAATTAAAAAAACATAACCTTAAAATTTCTCCCACAAGAGGGAACTATTAAGTATGATACGGACATAAATGGGCGAACAGTAGCTAGCTGCACGACCGTTGACGGAAGTATTAGTTTTATGTATGTACACATATCGGCAATCGGCGACAAATGTATTGTTCCATTACTAAACAGCTGTTTGACGGGAAGTATTAGTTTTATGTATGTACACATATCGGCAATCGGCGACAAATGTATTGTTCCATTACTAAACAGCTGTTTGACGGTAAAGTGGTGTCATTTTGCCTCTTTCCCTCTAGTAAAAGTTTAAGAATGCCATCAGTTCTCTTTTTTCCACTTTAGATTTACATAGGAATCCATGTATTAAAAATTGACTAGTGTGTTAGTTAAAACTGTTGAAAGAGAAAGTATAGTCTCTTTATAGAAGCATCCTACTCACTTGACAGTTTTGACAGAGCTGGGCTACTGTATGATATATACTGTGCCTTGGGGCTTAGGTTGCTTTAGGGACTTAGGTTGCCCTTAGGGCAGGTTTTGGGATTATAGTGGGTTGTTGGGGCTTGTTAGTATTAGGATTGTTATAGTTACTGACAATTTGGGAGAGCGACATACCTGGCTTAATGTAATTTTTTACCACTTCCCTGGTGAAAGGCTCCTTCTGCTTCTGCTGTTCCCTTCGTTGGTTTTTAATTACGTTAATTTCCTTGTATTTTGGGCATCTACGATAGTTAGCTGGATGTCCCTCCTTTTCGCAGTTCACACAATAAGGTTTTGTCTTCACTTCATATTTGTTTCTGGAGTACTCTCTTGGTCCATGTTTTTTGTCGCATTTCACGAAGCGGTACATTTGCATGTCCATAGCTCTGGCACCTTTTACATTGGGCTACTCCTTTGACGATGTGCTTCTCCCAGTATACTATCTGGTCGAGAAGTCGGTCCACTTTAATGATGTCGTTGACCTCGTATTTTTCGTCGAAAGTTACAATGAAGGTATCAATGTGCTTTCTTGCTACTTTGCTGCGTGTAGTTGTAAACTCTGCTACGTTCTTGATTTTGTATCCTTGAAGCTTTTATTCCAAGGCAATTTTGACATCCTCTTCGTTGAAGGTATGCTAAACTCCTTTTAGCACTAGAGTTTTCTTCCTTCGGGGTGAACGTGTATGATTACACTTTGACTTCATTTAGAAGCTTGAATAACGCCTTCCTGTCTTCCTCTGAGAAGGGCTTGAAAGTGCACTTGTTTCCACTACCCATCTTTATGAAGAATTTGGGTCTGGCTTGCAATAAACTTAACGCATTATTGAATTCCTTGTAATTTAATCCATGCACTATTATTGGTGGAGGTCTGCTTGGCTTCGGCTCTAATAGTTGTTGGCCGTCCTGGGGTCAGTTGCTGCCTTGATTTTCTTCACATTATCCTCAATGATTTGTGGGTTTTTACGCGGCCTTCGTTTCCCTTGAATCAAGTGATACTCACTCTCCTCAGTTCCAGAGTCTGACTCGTCCTCAGACATGAATTCCGATTGAGCCGTTTCGTTGCTTGTACTTCTTCTCGATGATCCTGGCTGTTTTTCTTGCAGCATCCTTCTTGCAAGGGACTAGATGATGTCATCCGGAATGTTTCTGATATTTCCACTGGTGAAAACTTCACCCATATTTGCCTTGACGGCGCTGAAAATTTGGTCCTCACTGGCCATATTTAGTGTCTCTTTCACTTTCACAGCTTACTCGTACACAGCACTATAAAGGTGTCTTTATCACCGCACTGTTATTTTTATTTTGTCTTTCACTTGAATTATTTTTGATTACTATAAAGTGTCTGTGTTGTACACTATTTCACTCACTCACTACATATACAAAGTCACAAAGCACTAATCACTTGTCTCGCTCACACACTTATTACAATTCACATCCACGCACGTGTGCATGGAATGCCGGCGGCAAATATGTGACTTGCAAATTTTTGTTAGTGTTATTTCTCGTGATTTACACTGGTGTTGTTGCTGTCTCTTGGTGTAGATTCACTGGCTCACTGAAACACTGAGGTGACTATCTCATCTGATTCGAGAGCTCTCGGGACCGACGTTATGAAGCAAACGCTGTACCTGTTCACAGAGATAGGTCGTATTTATAAAGTATTCCTTCAAAGGTAAAATTAAAAGGTAGAGCTCACAAGTAGAAGGTTGAAGGAAAAGGTTTTGCCTTATTTCCTATTTATAATCTTTTCCTTTTCTTTGCAAGCAAATCCTCGCAAAAAAAGGAAAAGGGTACCACAATACCCGGAAATATTGGAAAAATCTCGCGAAACAAGCGGCTATTGACAAAGCTGTATTAAAAGAAATGACCTCAAAAGGATTGATGAAAAAGGTGGGCAATATGAAGATAAGATTAAAGAAGAAATCCGACAAAAACAAAACGGTTAATAAACGCATTCTCCCATTAAGACCATGGGAACCGATGGATGCTAATGTTTATTTACGAATATATTTACAGGTGGCCTAGAAATAGGACCATCATTGCAGTTTAACGATGATGCCGCAACCAACAGTTGTCGCAGCACAAACCCACCACAACCTACGGGTAATCATTAATACTTGCTACAAAGCTTCTCGGGACTACATACATATTTTCTAAATCAAGACCTTCAGTTTTAAAGAAAATGGTACTTTTTATAAATTTCAAAAAAGTGAAACTTTTTCCTTTGGACAACACCTTTTGCTTTTAACTTATATTGCTTTGGTTTCTGCAAGTAAAAGCAAATCCTTTTTCTTATAAATACGGCCCAATGTCGTCAATAGATAGAATAAAAAACAACGGGTTCAAGTGACTCCCTTAAAGTACGCTGGACGAAGCTTTCAAGCCTAGAGATGCAATAAGATTTGATATCTTCTGTTATCTAAATAAGACTGTCCATTTTAGGGGAATACAATTTTATGATCGTTTTACTGCTACTGAAGTTAGTTTTGTTGATCGTTACAAAGGTTTTCTGTCAAATCTTTAAAAACATGCCATGAAATAGACCACATTCATTGTTGACTTTATAATCTCCGGGCTCTTCTAGTACCTCGTATAAGACAGCTGTACTGTAGCATAAAATCCGGAGTTCATCATACCTTGATCGAGTCGGTATTATTCCTTATTAAAATTAACGATATCATTCCGAATACATTTGATTTAACATGCGTACGTACAATAAATATTAGTCTCAACTATTTGATACCTGATACCAGAGCCTGACCATTATGATTTAAAAGCTCATCGCAGTCCGGGGCTTAATCCAAGAAAAACGGCAGAAGTTTTAATAAATAACGAAAGAGTGGGGATTGTGACGAGCATTTGTTAAATCGATGGCTAATGGTACGGAAGATGTTGTCAATTCCCGAATAAACAAAGCAAGTAGTGATTTTCCCAGATGTTCCGGTTATAGAGCTCTTAATGGAATTTCAGTAAAATCAACTCCAATATTAAATTAGTGCTGCTTTAAAATTACAAGACCTGGAAGTATCCTCCTGCAACCTTTTGTGTATACATAAATTAATACCTCTTTTAAGCGATTCATGTGTATAACTTACATTTCTTTGCCATATTGCTGTCCCTTGAAAAAGTTTTAGTTTTCATGTTGTCTGATGTTCTGATTATAAGTACTTTCACAGTAGCACGCGTGTGTTCATTTGTCATGTATTCTTGTTTATTCCAGCATGGATAGAAGTTTCACACATCAACTGACACTAATAGAATTTGTGTATAGTATTTAGCGGTTTATCTCCGCAGTATACACAATTAGGATCACTACACTTTGAAGATGATCCTTCAACAGTTGAATCTCGTTCTCGGGATCAATTGATGCACCGATTGTAAACTTCGAGTTATAGTGGTAGTTTCAGTTTGGTTCTATGACACCATACCAAGTTAGAATAGAATAGAAAACTATTTATTGAAGAACCTCAGGTTTTTGCAACATTAAAGGTTTCATCAAAAGAAATTATTAAAAAAGTTTATATTTTTCGTGATTATTAGAACGTTTTATTTTTGTCAATGAACAGTAATTTATTTTACACGCTACTTGCATTACGTTTTTCTTGAAATATGAAGAATAAAATTTATTAATTCGCAGCTAGAAATGCTGGTTAAAAATATTTTAAACGATCGATAGTCATATATAGATTAAAAATTAAACATTTTCCAATGAACAAGTACAAAATAAAAAACAAAAACAGAAGGAACACAAATTAAAACTGAATAAAATGTGGAATATTTTATAGTTTTGGAATTCACTTTTGATAGAGTAGTAGTAGTAACTGGCAGCTTATTAGCCCTAAGTTTTATTTTATAATGAAAAACTCGAATCGAATACACATATTTCTTAGAAATATGCATTATGGAATAAAAATTCACTGATGTCCTTGCGAGATGTGAATATTTTGCACAAGCCGTTGACCCCAGTATTCCTCTAAGTCAAACGGAGTGAAGCCTGGTAGGCGGGGCTGTTCGTTTTCACAACGATAGTAGACTTTCGGCCCAGATTCAGTGACCTAAATAAGCAGAAATGTTTCTTTCTTAGTTTTTCATTTCTATTCTCTTTTTAAATATAACTACGAGACTTTACCTTGATCCAGGCCTCATTTATATATTTAATTAGCTCATCGTGCTGTGTTAGAGTTTCTCTAGGATGCATTGGAGGCCTTCTAGTTACTCCAGGCGATGACATTTGCCCTTGGCGTCTCACATATGTGTAACTTTTATTAATAAATTAAATTTTGAACAGTTGAAAATTTTGTAGATAATTAACTTTCTTTGGGATGCCAGTTTCTCTTACCCATTGTTACGTTCCATTATTATTATATGTATACGGTTTATATAATTATTATATATAAAATATCTAGATTTATTTCAATTATTGAAATAAAAACGAATTATTATAAAACACTTAAAACAACAAAGAACACCAAAACTAATAAAATTACTCGATATTATTCTCACTGTGGCGACATTAACTTGACGCCAAAGGAACAATTGTGGTGACAGCTAAGCAGTTTGCAAATCCACAATCCGCAATACTATTCAATCGCCATCTCTCTTTTTACATGAACAAACTAAATTAACACAGAACTTTCAATAATATAATTAAAATCTGTGGAGATTAAAATCCATTTTAATGAACGATATAAGACATTATTATAATATTATTTACTTGTAATCTTAATCAAGATCTGCTTCAACGCGCTGATGTTTATTTTCAAGTTAAGAAATTATATATTATTATTATAGCGGACTTTGTTCAATATGCACTTGAGGTTACTGATTATCAATTAAGATATAAAAATGATTTCAGAGCTGTTAAATATAAGAAAGCTAATATACAAAATACATTATGAATTAAATTACTAAAAATTCATAATGAATTACCACATATGTGCAAAACCAAACAAATATTATTAGATTTAAGAGGAACATCATAGGTATAGCGAAAAGTAAGTAATGTATACAAAATAAAATACCAATCAATAATAATAATGTTCGTTGAAACGATTAGCAATTATAAAAAATTCGAATAAAACTATTTTTGAAAAATTAACTAACTTTTACTGTGAAAATGTAGATGACACTACAATAACAACATTTTATTCCTCAGCCGTTCAAATTTTTTCGTTAAGTTCAAACCAACACAAATGAAAACATCTTGTGCAAATATCCCCTATTCCCCTTGGAAGCTCGCACGCACACCAGTTTCGATTCCATTCTTGATGGCGGACTCAGAAAATCGGTTTGTTCGGCGAGTTCTAGCGACGCTATCTTGTTTAAATATTATAAATTAATCTTTTCACTACTGCAAATATTAAATAAGAAAAGTAATCATAGCCATTTAATTTGTTAAGACATATTTGTAATAAAGTGTAGTGGGCTTTTGTGTTTTAAGCATTTGTGAAGGTTCATCTATTCAACAATTTAAAAAGTCGTGTTTTGTGTTTTAATTTGTCTTTTATATTAACTCTTGGTGTATTTAAAACAACTTTTAATTCAAAGAAAGAACTTTTGCAAGTGAGTTCTAAAGAGTTTATACAATTTTTATAGAGTTAAAATGGCGCTTGTTTCAGTACCTACAATTTTCTTGGCGCGAAATAATCTCCATGTTATTTTATTTTATTAACATAAAATATATAAAATTTCAAAAATTTTTATAATGTAATTAAATATTATCGATAGAAATGCAGAAAATTATGGTTCTAGTTTTCTTTGTTGACAGATTTTCGAGAGGGGATAAAGCCGCTGTGCAATGCAAGTTCTATACAATTTGCCAATTAGAGCTTTTTTCTTTATAAGCATTCGAGAGATTGCAAAGTTGTGTAACGGAAATATTGTGTTTGAATTTAAAAATACCTTCTGTGTGTATTTAATTTGTATATTTTTTCTTTTTATTCTAATGTATGTGCAACTACTGCCTACATTAATTTAATTGCAGAAAAAATTATTTGCAGATATCCTTAAAGCTGCATAACGCCATAATGTTTGGCATCTCGATTTGAATTTTGGAGTAACTTTAACAAGCCAAAACAATTTCAGCTTATACTGTATGTTAGCCAAGTTAGTGTATGCTCTAGATTTGAAAATGGGTTAGTCCCAATCCAAGTCTGCCTCGTTTTGTTATAACAAACCCGATGTCGCGCAACAAGCTGAGCTATTACCTATAATGGCGAAAGTAGGCTGAACTTCAATAGAAGTAAATAGGTTTACTTACGAAAAATGATATTTTCAAATTCAAATTCAAAGTTTATTTATTACAAACCCCGGCATATGCGCCACGCAGCTAGCGTTGGGTATAGCGACTAGGTCATAAGACATGTTTACAGAGTAGTGTAGGTTCTAAGTAGTATAACAGCAATTAATAAGATTGTTGTATTTAGAATGAGTACAAGTATGTAATGTTAGATTGCTTATGTCTATATAATATATGCGGTATGGTTACTCAAACTCAAGTTAGAATTCTTAGAATCTCAAATTTAAGTTTAAATTACCAATTTCTTATTAGATAATTACAAGCTAAGTATTAGGAAAAATATGGTAGAGCAAAGATACTCCGAAATTCAGGTCTCTAGTAGTGGGTATTAATAACAAGGCTAACACCTTATAGCTTGCTTAATACTATTGATCCTTATAAATATACATTAAAAATTATGAGGTGGAGAACCGTGTACATAACAAATAATGAAGGTAAACCTATGACTGTTGCAAGAAATCTTCCGATTCTGATTCTGATACACAATTGATATTTAATGTTTTCAATTTTAAAAAGTGAAAAAATTGACAAATGGAAGTTGGTGTAATTGAAGATTTGTGCTTTCTATTAATTCTAAGTACCATTTTTATTCCATGTTTATTTTTACATTGCACTTTTAATCACCTTTGCTGTTTACACTATTCATAGACGACGTTACCTCAGTATTAAGAAATGTGCGATTCCACATTTATGCTGATGATCTCCAGATTTACTCTGCTGCTCCTAGGAATAATCTAAACGAGGCTGTTGCAATAATCAATGGGACTCTGGCTGAGATTGCTGATTGGTCTGCAAATAATGGTCTGTCCCTTAATCCCTCGAAAACGCAAGCAACCATCTACTCCATTCTTCTCAGGGATGTCACTAACATGTCTGCACTTCCTAACTTGCTTTTACAGGGCCATAATATCGTGATCTCAACTAAACCAGTCTTGAATTTGGGTCTTCTAATGGATCCTGGTCTCACGTGGGAGCCACAGATAAATAGGATTTGCTCAAAGATCTACTATGGCCTGCGTTCGCTCTATGCGACCTCTCACCACATTGATGTGTGCACCCGTATCAGACTTTTTTCTGCTCTCCTTCGTCCACATTTCTTCTATGCTGATGTGGTACTGTTCCCCATGTCTCGTGGTAACCTCTCAAAACTGTCTCGTGCATATATGGCATGTGCCAGATATGTCTTCGGTTTTAAACGAGGTTCGCATGTGCCCCTCCATCTCCTAGAACTACTTCTCCCGTGTCCACTGGCAAACATGTATGAGCTTAGCTCGTTGCAGCTGATATATAAGGCTAGACATGGCTTAATGCCAGGTTATATCATCAACCGCTTTAAATGGAGCAGCCTGAATAGATCCAGACTTGTCCTTCCTAGGGTCCACTCACAATATGGTGGGAGGAACATTTTCCTCCGCGGGGCAACCATCTGGAATCAAATGTCAGAGGACGACCGGTGTAGCGCTTCGTTGAACGCGTTTAAAACAGCGGCTCGGGATTTCCTGACCTAATTCTAATCTCTGATTTGCCTTTCTCATTTAAAAAAAAAAAATGAATTGTGACCTGCGGCGCATATTGTGTTGTATATCGCATGATTTAATTTATTTTATTTATTTACTACTTGCTATTTCGTTGTGCTGTATTGGTCTATAATTATATGTTTTTATTCTTTTAATGTTTTTGTTCATTGCTACAATTTTGATACTGTTACACATCACTAAAACTTTTATATGTTCTAAGTACCTATGTTTCTTCTTCTATTGCTTCACTCGCTACAATGCTAAGCTACTATGTATTTATTTAGTTTTATTTTGCTATATTTTACTAAGCGGTGCTTTGTCCTAAGTGCTGATACTTGTAAATTCATGTTATTTTGCTACATTGCGAAGCTACTATGTTGTTTGCTACATTTCACTAGATTATACTATATTCTAAGTGCCTATATCTGTACTTTTTTAATTTGTTTTGCTACAATGTTAATCTACCATGTAACTATCTATGATGAGCCCAGCGCTATGCGTGCCTTTGGCACGGGTACTCAAATAAATTGATGTTTATGTTTATTTAGTAATAATTTAATTGTTTAGACAAATCGCGTTTTTACGGAATGAGCAATTCTTAGCGCACTATACTTACGGAAAATTGGATGTTTAAACTTAACAAAACCCACACGGGTTAAAGTTAATTTGTGTACACCTGTTAAATTAAAGGGCGCGTTCGCTTTAAGTAAATGTACTTCTACTAAATATACTTCTACTGTAGTTCAGCCTTAAAGCTGGTCCCACACAATGTGTGCATTTGTCAAATATTTGGCAATTCGTCTCGTTTACACACACCTCGTCAAATGAGACGCATTGACAAATGCACATATTGTGAGGACCGGCTGACGAAGATGAAGCTAAATATTGAATTTTTTTTATGGTTGTCTTTATAATTAAAGTTTTATTAAGAGCATGTGCCGTTTGACCTACATGTTTGTATTTATCGTCCCGTGCCTTAATGAACCTAAAAATAAGATTTCTAAGCTGAAATGCAAAATGTATTAGGGTATATTTGAGGGGCCCTAAAGCAAAGGAGTACAATTAACATTTTGTTAAAAATTGAGATAAGTCCATAAATGCAAACCAGATATAAGTACTCAAAATATTAGTGGCAAAGAGATATATCTAACTAAATTCCTATCCAGTGCTGTCCAAAACATAAACATTTAATTATTTGAGTACCCGTGCCAAAGCAGGCATAGCGTTGGGTACATCTTAGAAAGTTATATATTAGATTTAGGTGTATTGTAGCAGAATAAATAATAAAAAAAAAGAATAACATTTGGCTTAATATATAGTACAGTATAAAATATAATAAAATAGAAATATTACAGTATGAAATATAATAAAATAGAAATATTACAGTATGAAATATAATAAAATAGAAATAGGAGGCTAATATATAGCATATTACAAAACAACATAGTATAGTCCACTGCACAATGTACCTAGCAGATAGATTTACAGGAACAAGTATAGAAAGTCCTTAGAATTAGAAGTGAATATGATAGTCCGATAGCAAATATAGAAATATAGTAGGTACCTAGATAGAGTTTTAGATTATTAAATTCGTAAACTAATGTAGAAGGTAAGGAAAGGAGGAAAGAGAGCTAGACTTATAGTATATAATCTATGGCTTTTATAATGAATAGCAAAAAAATGCTAAATAAATTAACTTACTAGGTACTACTAGATTAATATGTATTTACGTGCAGATAGTTTGAAGAAGATCTATATATAGATAAATAAAGCTTCTGAATGATTGATGATAACAGGTCACATATCCAAGTCGGGAAGAGGAGGTTGTAAGGCAACTGGAGCAAAAATGAAGGAAAACTGGAGACAATATTGAGGCAAAGATCATTGCTAGGACAGAAGGCTGTAGGTCATTAGATAACTGCTGTCGAGAAGACCAGAGCTTCAGACTTAATGAGTTTAGTGAAGCACTGCGTCTAGTCTTATCTGATATACGGTTCCAAAAAAACGGTCCCATCAGAAATTCAGGTTTTCCACCGAACTGCGGACGAACCCTGGAGAGAACAATTCTATAATTGTTCAGGGCGCTCCAAACGAAACGTCTAGTATCTCAGCCATTATTTTAACGACTTACAAAGTAGACGTTTTTGTTTATAGGCGCTTCTTACAAGAAAGTGGGTATAAAGATTGCAAGAGATTAAATTATTACCTTCTTACTATAAACCAAAAGCCACTGAACATTATTTTAACCACACCAAAAAATTATCAAGATTTGCGAATTTTTTTATTATAATTACAAAAAAGTAAGACTTCAAACAGCATTTAGGATTTCCAAAACTTTAAAGAGTTATCTGAAAAGTGTTCTTGTACCACTTTGCTTTTGATTCCCTCATTTACAAGCAGTCAGAAGTCTAGCGGTAGAAGCGAGCCTCTGGAACTCTACCAATCTAGGTCAGACCAGCTGGTTCCATTGACAGATTCCACCTCTAGTTAGTCGATTTGATTGATTGAGCTGATTTATTTAGTTATCTTTCTATTTTATACAATATGAAGCTATTTTGAACAAATTCTATGATGTGTTTTTGTTTTTACAATTTTAATAGTACCTATTTGTTTCTGTTTTAGCATTTGATGGTAACATTTAAAAACTGAAAACCTCTATACAGTAAACTATTTTGGGCTAATCTATTCCTAAGTAGTGGCAATCGAAAGTCATTTCTATTTCTTACCAAGTATGGCTGTATATCTCTAACATAGTTAATTAGTCATGTTAAATAGTTAGGCATACATTCTCTACTTATTTGTCAACACAATAAAACGTTCATAGGTACCCACTGTTTGGCACTTAACCAACACAATGCACTTAACTTATCTGGAGTGCATTCCAAAATATTGGGTTGACTACAGTTGACTAAAGCTGACTTCGATCGTTTCAAAACCCAGTAGTCAACTGAATTATGTTAGCTCATTGAATAAATAACTAACAAGGAAGCGGGGTATCGTGCGAGTACAGTGTAGTTCGTGTTTCTAAAGTCGTCAAATGTGCACATTTGAAGAGTTTTTAAATCCTCTGCGATTCATTTGACGTCGCATTTCTCGTTTTTAAAGTCTCTGGACTGTGGTGTGCAAAAGAGAGTTTCACACTTGCTGCACGATGATTTTTTCAATCACTGCGATTCATGCAACGACTGATAACATATGATCGTTTTGACATTTTAACTTGATGGCCGGCTCAGTATTGCTTTGCATTTGGTGTTTTCCTTGTTCTATTCTAATATAAACAATTTTAATATCATATTATACATACATACGGTAGTATTATTATGCAAATATAATGGTTTTTCATAGCCTATAAATATGAACGCGGTTCGTTGATTTTTTTGTCAAGAAAATCACATGTGCACAGAAAATCGTTTTTAAACTTCAATGCACAGACTGCACACGAGCATAAATGAATGAATCAAGAGAGCGTCAACATTGCCAAATGTGACGACTTTAAAAACAAGCCCGTACGTGTTTAAGCAATTCAATGACAGTATGACCAAAGGTCGGGGGGACAAATGACAAGAGGGCCTAGTGGCTGTTTTGCGTCAGTTCAACATTTCTGACATTTCATAATTTTGAAAAGAAGTTCTCGGAATTGAATTTCTGATATTGTAATAAATATATAATTTAACAGCATTTTTACTTAATAGTAGTGTGATATAAGTGTAAAATATTATTTTGTGAACGATATTTTATGTAATAGAGACTCCGAAGTCTTAAATAACCGTAATGAAGTGCGCTGTGCTGTGCTATAGGAACGAACAGAGTTATTGTCGTAGGGAAGCATTCTTCAAGTAACTTTAATAGCTTTACTAATAATTTATTGTGTTTCTAGCAAAATAAAAGTGAAATATTTATAAAAATAAACAGCCATGGCAAAAATTTAACATTTTACCAATGCCGGTTTGTTTGTTTACAATTGAATGTCATTGGTGGCTGAATTATGCCAGTCATACAAAGGCAACGCCAAGAAATATTATCTGAAAATAAGGAGAAGCTAAAAATTTGTTTATTTTACATAGCAATTTTGGATTATAAAAAATTTTCCCCTTCAGAATGGCAGGATTTCATTACTGCCATGACGAAAGGAATGCAAACCAAGCACACTGAACTATTCAATGTCAACTGTGGCTATGTGCTGTAGTTAACTGTGGCTATGTTTTAGAATGCACTCCTGATATTCTTGTGTACCAAGTACACTTCAGTACAGCTCTCATCGCCTTGTTTTGCAACCTTTAAAACCCCGTGAACGCATTTTCATCACACATATACAACACAGTTCAACAATATTCAAAATGGGGCTTATAATTGTAAACATTTATTGCTTGTAATGCATCTAATATATTATTCTTAAAAAAAAAAAAAAAATCCTATTTTTTTCGTAACATTTTTCGTAACATAATTCACATGAAGATTAAATTTAAGTCTATATTCCAAAATTACACCAACATATTTGATTGCTTCCACTTGTTCAATACGTTCAATGTGTTTATGCGTATACTACATTGGCGTTTAAACACCATACACTTATATTTATTTATATTAAGCTTTAATTTAATATACTGAAAAAATATATACTATATATTGCTGTACAACATAAACATTTTCAAATATTGGTTCATAACAAAAATTTGTGCTGTGCAAAAAAATAGGTGTGCTCATTATTCTGAAGTATAAAACAAAAGAAAAAAAACTGAATTAATAAGAATTAAATGTAATTGCTTATAGTAAATTTGGTACTTCCTTTTTTCTAACACTTTTTTAATAACGCTTGCACATCGATGAGGCATCGAGTCAATAAGAGGTCGCACCTCTCCGGAGAAATGGATATCCCATAGAGCGGCCTTATTTTTGGGTTTTTAACATCATTTGATTTCAATTACAAGATATCCTTCTTTTGAAAATATATAGCAAAGGTTAAAATTTTTATTTAATCGTGCAATGAGTTTACATATATTTTTTTTTTAAATGGATATTTGAAATTATCAAAGTCGCACGACATTTAAATTGTATTTTTTTGTATTTCAATATACTGAACTTGCTTAATGAAAAAAGTATCACTCGAAAATAAAGAGATATGGAGAAAAACGAATTTATGTCATAATTTTTTCCACACTTATTTTTTTGCACTCCACTGTATAATAAATAATAATGTTCCCAATATAGAACCCTGCGAAACGCCTAGAGTAGTAGTCTTGCTCTCTGACATTCTTTCGATGATAGCAGTCCTCTGTGATCTACCAGGTATGAGCTTAAACCACTGATATTCCGTAGATCGTACCCCATAACTATAAAGTTTCTTCAAAAGAACACTTCTATCAATAGTTTCAAATGCCTTCTTTAAGTTGAGGAACACACCAATAACACTATTTCCTCCTTCCAATCAATGATTACTTGATTCAGCGCACTTTCACATGAGTGTTGACTCCTAAGCCTGGCGGGCTCCATGAAAAGGTTGTGTTCATTGAAGTATTTTTCAAGCTGCATCTGAACGATTTATTCAAATATTTTTTCATACGTTGGTAGAGCTTTAATTGGGTTGAAGTCTTCACAGTTATCTTCTCCAGTAACCTTCGCTATTAGTGTAACTACTGACTTCTTCCATTTATCCGGAAAGCAACCTGATCTCATTGACGTATTTATCAAGTGAACAAGTGCCGGGCCACATAATTCATCTTGGCACCAAAAAAAATATTTTTTTTTAATGGATCTCAAAGCTTTTCTTATATCCACTGCTGCTCTATAAGTTTGAATTGAAAGATCGATTGTACATTTTCTATCAAGTTCACAAATGGCACACTTGCAATGGATTGATTTATTGCTTCAATACTCTCAACGATGTAATTATTAAATTTATTAGCTATTTTTTTTTTACACCGTTCAGACACACCGGTTTTATAAAAAAAAATTCACAATCTTCACCCAATATATATTTTTTTTAAATTCCTCCACATACTTTTTTGTTCATTAGATCCAATCAACTTATATTCATTTTCCCACTTTGAAGGACTTTTTTATAATTATTACGTAGCCTCTCATCGTTATCCCAATCCGTTCTTGTGTTTAAGCTCAATGCTCCTTGATACTACACAGTTTTTTTCAGTTCTTAATTGTCTTAATTAAAGTGCTATTATAACACTCCACAGAATTATTTCTTTTTACACCGTTGCGTATATGACTATTTGTAATTCTTAGCAACACACTTGATATTTTATCAGCAACATCATTAGTTGCACTCAAAACTGTACAACTAGGTAAAGCACTAGCAGACCTTTCTCTCATAATTGTGTCTTATTATATTTTAATACCGAAAGCTATTAATTTCTTTTTGAATACTAATTCTGTTTTTAACGCTAATTTTTACTACTATAGTCTCATGGTTCTCTGAAATCAGTTATGAATTTTTCGCTGGAGTGATAACATCAACCATCGTGAAATGACTGCCTAGTTCGATCTATTTTTTTTTTTTTTTTTTTGTAAAACAATTTCATTATATTTTTCCTATTCGAAATCCTTTAGTTTAGTTGTATTTTCACGCTGTGATCATTATTGGATGTTCATTAGATTTTCTTAGCCGTTTTCTATTGATGGGAAGCGCACCTAATTTTGGTAATCAACATTTCAGGGCAGGAAGGTTCTCCGTTGCGGAAATTTTGGAAGTCCTTAAAGATTTAGCTGAAAATGACCCTTGTCCTTATTAGATAATATTGCATCTCCTGTAGTCAGTTACTGTACAGATGAGTACTCCGGTGATGAGGAGAATGACGATCCAAATCGGATGAGTCGTCATCAATTTCAAGCGGAAGCTGAAGTTGTATTCGGCGATCTTACATTGGGATGTAATCGATAGTTAGAGCAGAAACCAATTAGGAAATTTGGAGTAAAAAATCAGAGATGGACAAAAGCACACGAAGATAATCCTATATCTGAACGTGCATGGATAAAATAACATCAACATGAGCCATAAAAAATTGTTCAACAAAATGGACAACATGAATCCTTTGTTGACAGATAACGAACTTATAATAATCAGATGGAAAGACAATCAAGTAGTTACTATGCTTTCTACAGTCATGGTGTCAATCCTATAGAAATCCGTGAAAATATATGTGCAGAGAGAGCAAAAAAGATTGATGTACCTCTAAAATGTACAATATGTATATGCGAGGTGTCGACCAGTTAGATAACCATATATCTAACTACGGAGTAAGTGTTCGGGGAAAATATGGTATATGCCAATCGTCTTGAGGATGGATGATCGACTTTACAGTTACCAATGCATAGTTACTTACGAAAACCTATGGATGCACACTAGATGGCTTAGAATTTCGTCGCCAATTATCTCAAGTGCTTTTGGAAAAATATGGGAGCCGTCTATACAAGGATATACCGCAAGCCCATATCCGACACTGAGGCCTGGAATTCGCAACAATATCGTTTATATATTCTTAACTACTAAATGACCAAAAATAATCGAATTATAACGAAAATTAAACTTTGGGCACAAATAGGTTAAAGAAAAATTCACATTGAACCAACAGCTGCACTGTGATTTTGTAGTGGTGGGAGATTTTAATATAAACTGGTTGGATTCAAATAATAATTATAGGAAAGATATTGAAAATACATTGATCATGAATTCATGCCAGCAGATAATTGTAAACCCAATATAGAATCACACAGACCTCGAAGACCTTAATTGATTTGGTGATGACAAATAGTACATAGTTCATTAAATATTTCGGATCATGAAACAATAGACATAGAAGAACAAAAAGCAAAAAAAATTTAAAATACAACAAGAATAGAATAGAATAGAAAGAACAATTAGCAAGGAAAAAAGGTAATATGTGTATTTCTGGATTCGCAACGTGCTAAAGTTGCAGAAATATGGAGTAAGAAATACCGAGTGGCTGTGGTTCAAGGATTTTCTAACTAATAGGCGGCAAAAAAACCAAAGTAAACGGCCAGGACTCCGGATCTTTGCAAGTTAACCTCGGAGTTCCTCAGGGGTCTGTGTTAGGAACATTACTGTTCGTGATCTACATAAACGATCTACAACTAGTTTTAAAACATGCACAAGTGGCATTGTTTGCGGATGATGCATTGTTGTTTGTAGTAAATGACACAATTGAAGAAGGAAGAAATTCTATGCAAGAAGATTAAGAAAGCGTGAGTGAATGGC
This sequence comes from Dioctria rufipes, assembly GCA_963924295.1. Classification (NCBI taxonomy): domain Eukaryota; kingdom Metazoa; phylum Arthropoda; class Insecta; order Diptera; family Asilidae; genus Dioctria; species Dioctria rufipes. The sequence continues at coordinate 46,501,506 of OZ002744.1, read as the reverse complement.
TAAGAGCAAACAAGTTGAAATTGAATGCAACAAAAATTAAGTGTATGTGCTTAAAGGATCAATATACTCTTAATTTAGTAGTAGATAACTCGAATATCGAGCAAGCGTATAAAATGAAATACTTAGGTGTAGTTATGGATTACAAGCTGAAACTTAGTGATCACATTTTATATATATTTAAGAAGATTGCAAAAAAAAATCGGTTCTATCACTAGTGTCAGCAATAAACATATACAACGTGATTATTAAACCGCACTTCGAATCCTGTGCGTGCTACAATTCTTTTTTTTTGTAACTAGGAGCAATTCACACAACTACAAAAACTCCAAAATAAGCCAGTGCGTTACATTTTTTATTATGATGGATATACGAGTGTAAATTTTATGTTGTAAGCATTAAAATGGTTAAGTGTAGGCCAAAGGTTAAGAATGAACATGGTAATATTTGTATATAAATTAAAACAGAATCTTGTTCCAAATTACTTAAGTAGACATATAATTTACGTAGGTGAATGTCAACCATATGCATTGAGAAATGTTGATCAGTTTAGACTTCCAGGCTTTACAGATGCTAACTCACTTATCTATAAGGGCTTTAAATAATTTAATGAATTGCTACGTAGCATTAGGAATGTTCAAAATATTTAAAAGACAAATAGTAGAGTACATCAAAGGAAAGTCTAATTGATTCACAAATGTAATAATTAATGTTAAATAGCAAAAATGCTAAATAAAGTTACTTACTTACTGAGATACAGCACCAGTCCATACTAAAGATTTTACCACCTTGCGATCTCATAATAATACTTGTTATGCATAACTTAGTAAAGCTTGTCAAACCCATTAGACAAGTCCAGCTAATTATTATAAGCACCTGTCCCCAAACTTAGTTTACCAATGGTGGATTTGGTTTGAGCACTGCAGCTACTGCTGTAAAAACTCGAGCCACTATTCTGAAGACTAATATAAGCAAAGATTTTCGGATCGACGTACATAATATGTGGCAGGGATAAAGCCAGGAAACAAGCACACGGACTATCCATGGCGCTAAGAGAGGTATCATCTTTTGTTCCATTATCGTAGACGTAATTATTCCCGTGAGCAATTGTTTTTAGGTTTTCATAAAAAAAAAAAAGCCAAAAAACTAGATAACATTATGGCAAAGACGAAAACATAAAAATCTCTGGTACTAAGATTTGGTGAAGGGAAATCGGGTTGATATATGCAGTTTGCTTCCAGCACCAAGTATTAAATTTTATTTGAACATATCATAGAAGTTACATAGATTTACATTATAGCAAAACAAGTATTAGAAGAATAGGAGTAGTGTGAACCCTAGAATATTTATAGTATAGTAAAGAATGATTGACATATAGTAAAACAAGTAATAGAAGAATTGAAGTAGTGGGAACTTAATATAACTACATAGTATGGTATGGTAAAGTATGATTAACCTCAACATTAGCTAAACAAGTAATAAAATAGAGGTAGTGGGAACTAAATATATACCTGGTAAAGTGTATAAGATTTGTATTATAGCAGAACAACAGAAAGTTGAAGACTGTCGACCAATCGGCTAAATAGACTGAGAATCAGTGGGCACACTTTTAACGACAAGATTGTTAATTGTGGGGCAATTTGATAGTTGTAACAAGATACAGATGCAGAAAATGTAAATAATTCATTGTTTTATGTACTCTGTCCCAGCCAGGGTTTATTTGCACCTTCTGATCAGACTGGCAGCACAATGTGGGCACTGCTGCTAACTGTCAGTGGCATCAATGTAACACGCTGCGACCATAACAATACATTTTCTATTCGATATATTGTAGGAAATATTTCCACAAACTCGTAAGAATTTCTGCAGCGCACTCATTATTTCGATAACAATCATCTGATCTGGTTAGAATTTGAATACCACATACGAGTTACAGGAAGTGTCGGTAAAATTTTCCCCCTGGCCCTCAAAAGCAACTATTCCATGTGGTCCAATGTTCTTTGTTTCCTTAAGAATTCTTTTGGCATACATTTCCGGAGTTTCATAAGCCTCTGACTATAATTATAGATTTTTTTTATGAAAATGGTTTTTTTTTCCCTGGTTTTAAGCAATAATTTGTAAAATTTGTCTCATTACACCTGTTTTTCGCGCATGAGAAATATTTGGGCAATTTTCTAAAAAATAATTTTTCTCTTTTCTATTCATACACAACATGATGTAAGTTTTTTATAAATTTTAATGACAAGTTTCTCTCCTATATAGAAATTTCCTAAACAATAAAAAAAAAAATAACAGGCCCCCATAGCAATCGCATCTAGCGACTGTCAAAAGCAGACTAATTTATTTGCAAATGAGAAAGTTTGTGGGCATATGTTTATCTGCGCTGGGGTACGCTCACTGACATGTATAGAAATGGACTGCTCATTGAATCAAAAATGCATGAAATCACTGAACCTACTGAACTGTAACAATTCAGCGGTATTTCCGACCAAAACAGCCTTGTAAAAAACACTTCCTTCGCCTTATAATTAAAATTTAACAATACAGAATAGTCCCAAGTACTTTTGTGGTAAACTCTGTAAATCCCACTGACATGCATATATAAATAAATTCCCAAATAATTTAAATACAGCGCCAGTCAGAGCATACTTTTTGAAATCAAAACTGGTGCCACATGAAACAGGAGATCAGTCAGTCCATTTATATACATGTCAGTGGGTACACTGTTAGAAAAATGAAACGTTGAAATTTCTTTTCAGTCAAATTTATTGTAAAGAAGTAAATTGCATTCCGGATTTTAGAATATTTTAATATTCTTAATTATTGTGGTATAATAAACAACACACCGGAAGAAATTACATGTAATGCAACATAGAACAAAACAAGTAAAAAAGCTCGAATTGGTCTAAGACCAATTCTTATGATACCCTAGATGAATGCTCGTATTAAATTTCGTATGGTCACCGATCTATTCAAGTATTGATTTTGAAGTTGTTTTTCGCATATATTTCTAGAACAGTTTGTCGCACAGAAAAAATGGTAATAACCAATTTTATAGGAATTCGTATTCTGCAGAAGTTTTTAGTACAATAAAAATGTCTTGGACTAATCGTTTTCAAATTATACGTAAAAAACCGAAATTTTTATATGGCAACACCAAGAAGGAGTTACCCGATTTAGTCTATTTTTGACATTTTATTTGCTAATGTAGTAAAAACATCATGTACGAAATTTCAGCTCTCTACGTCGATGCGTTCTCAGGCAGTGTCCAAATATATAGCGGAAAACGAAATTTGTATATGGCAACCCCACGAGGGAGTTGCCCGATTTGTCTCATTTTCGAATTTAATTTTACTTTTTTTTTAAAGTCCGTGTACAAAACTTAGCTCTTTAAGTATACGCGTTCTCGAGTTATCGTGCGCACAGACGGACGGACGGACGGACGGACGGACGGACGGACATGCAAAAATCGAAATAACTTTTAATATTATGAATGGGTGTCCAATCCATTTTGCTCTACCATTATTATTTCGAGGTGTTACAAACGGAATGACAAACTTAGTATACCCCTATGATTTCATCTAGGGTATAAAAATTGAAAGAAAAAATATGAAATATTAAATAGACGGTATTTTAAAACATTCTTAGAAACGCAACCAACAAAATGTTCAGCCCTATTATTAATAGGAATGCACGTGCAATTAATAAGTTCGTACATGCCAAAGTCAGACCTATAGTAGTTAACATGCAACAGAGATAGCCTTCTTTTTGTTCTGAAGAGAAAAATGTGATTTGGAAATAGATATCACTTCACCTTGTAGAGGGACCCGGTTCTTCATCGTCGCTACTTAAAACATAATAAGAAGTAGAACTATCGTCAGATAAGGGAATAATCAACTTATCTGTTAACTTGTCCAAAAAGGTTTCATACCCAAGGTATCCTTCCTCAGCTTCTCCAGTTCTCCTCCGTAATTTTTTCGAATTCTTCCGTTGCTAACTGCTTAACATCATCTAATTTGAAGGTTGTATTTCTGTAATTAACCCTGGATTTACCGTAGCCCAAATTTTTTCAATTGGATTTAACTCAGGGTGGTATGATGGTAGACGTAAAACTTCATGCCCATTACTCCGAATCAGATCATCCACTATATGCTTTCTTGGAGTACGGTGTATTTTAATCAAATTATACAAATGAGACTTGAATATGTTTTCCTCAAATTATATTATTTTACCTTAGCCATTGTTGCATTTCAGCCTTAGTATTAGCAGATGTAATCTTGTTTAAATTTGTTGTGATATGATCACGGACATGTAATAACATAGACTGCTTGATCTTCCATTTCATAGGGGACAACTTTTGTTGGCAGGGGTGTGAAAACTATCTTATTTTCAAGTTTCATTTTCGCTTTAACAGTCATGTTACAAGCTCTACAAATTCCAAATATATACAAAATTATTATTTTTATTGGAAGCTTTACTCCTAAACATCAAGAATTTCTCAAACTCGATTTTTAAGGAAATAAAATTACGCAATTTTTGTCTGCCTATCCCTAAAAGTAGTAATGGGGGACAAAGAAAGGATTACAAATGTTATATTGCCATCTATTTCTATTCTATATATTCATTTGGAAAATCCACTGAACTGAAACTGCACATGGTGGATTTCGTATAGAACTTATTATTTCAAGTTCAGTGGAATCCATTCGTTAATCGAAAAAGAGACAACTATAGAAAAGTGATCCCATGATAATTTAAGCGATTTCAGTGAGGTAAGCGGTCTATGTTATACATGTCAGTGGATATGATGCATTAAGCAATTCCAGTGGTGTCAGCGGTCTATGTTATACATGTCAGTGGCATGGACCGTATCCCCAGCGGAAAAAAAGGGCATGCCTGACCATAAGGTTTTATTGTAAGCATTACCTGGAATTCATTTGTGATAAGTACAATGTTGAACTGGTTTAGGAAGGTAGGCGTCATATATTGATGAGTTGTATTTTTCAGCATGCTATGTACCTTTGAGGGAATATTTAGAAACGGCAGAGGTAATGGTTTTTGATTTGTGCATTTTTTTATAAGAAGTAGATAATGATTATTTAAATACGAGATACGAATAAGTGAAGGCGTGTTTGTTTTCCATATCTTCCTAACAAAACATGACGAGTTCTACCCTTTACCTCTCAGTGAAAACAGAAAGAATTACTTTCGTCTAAATTTATAATTATATAAGAAAGTAAAGTAAGCCCAAATATATATCAAATTTAGCTGTTGTACTTTAGTATGTACATAAGTGTCGGAAAAAATATTTCAAATGCATGAGATTAAAAAAATTTAAGCAAACGAAAAAGTCCTTCAATTTTACAGTGCACTCATTTCATTCTCTCTTTGCTTGTTCGCAAATTTTAAAGTGAGGTAATGCTTATTTCGAAGGGAAGTTTTTGTAATACACCCAATATACAAGGATTCCAATATAACACAATATTTTAAAGATGGTGTTCAGCTTGTCTCTTAAGCCGAAAGTCTTCATCTGTTCGGGGCACATGTTCTGTTCCAGGAAAACATTCTTTGTTCTATATATATGGTTCCCTTGATAGTGTACTTTGTACAACATTAATAGCCTGAATGAGACTTCACTCCTAAGAACAACTGACGTAGTTTAAACCAAATCTAGTTTCACAGTGCAATCTTTCAGTAACGTTGGTAGTAATGATTAAATTGTGAACTAAATTAGTTACCGCCGCCATTGTGAAGCAATTATTCTATCAATCAATCTGCCAATTGGAAAAAGTAAACAGACCAGAAAGTAAAAAATAAAAAAATATGAAGTTTATTGACTAATTTTAAATATGCCACCATCCAAAAGGGCTGCAAATTTTAGTAGGACTGAAGTTGAGCTATTGCTTTGCGTAGTGCATACAAAAAGGCATATAGTAAAGTGCAAGAAAACGGACACGTATAGATTCGAAGACAAAGAGACAAAGTTCTTTATTTAAACGGAATCTAGCATAAAAATCAACGTCGTCCCAGTCATTAAAATGATTTGGCAGATTTTTAATTACTCTAGGTCGTCGATATCGTTTTGAATTTTACTCAAAAAAACTTCTTCATCGTTAAAAGTGTCTAAATAGAGTCCATAATAAAATAATTTTCTTGATACAAACAAACAATGCTACTGTCAAAATAAAATGTCATACATTTCAAATACTTTTATCATGAGTTTAAACAGAGGGATGGCACGGTTTAAACCAAACTGTGAAACCCATTCGTCGAGTTTAAACTACATATTTGGTTTAAACTCATACTGTGAAACTGGCCATAAATGTGATTTAAAGAATATTTAGTTTACGTTTGACTTAAAATAAAGGAACGTGCTGGAACTCTTCATATCATTTACGTATGATTTTAAGAATTTTGATGCCCATAAGAAATGCAAATCAAGAAAACTTTTTTAACTCAAACAATGTTCTCATGAATGGGCCACAAATGGTTTCGGAAACTTTTAGCTAAGGATCCACCGTCGTCGATGCCAATTGGAGTATTCACTCTCAATTTTGTCTTCGTCGTACAAATTTCTTTTCAAGCTTTCGAATTTTAAGCTGAACTACTTGCGTCTGCACAAAATATTTTTTATTTCGTTTCTTATTTCGCGGTATATTTTCCTATTCAAGTTCAGTTATTAAGTTCAATTGTCATCTGCTCTGTGAATGTGTACTGTCACGATTATTTGTGAAATTTTTGAGTTAAATGAATTAAAAGATTTAATTTGGTATACAGAGGACATATAATTACGATTTACAATTTGCATTTATGTTTTTCGTGCATAAACGGGCATTTACTCAATGCCAAAGTTCATTCATTGCAACTGTAACAGTAATAAATGAAATACGTCAGGAAATTAAGATAAAGCCTGTAATACAATGAAGGCGACACGAAATTGTCGTTGTGATGTTTACGGAAATTTTTTTTATATTTTTTAAGAAGTATAAGTTGCATATAAATTATGCCAGATTTAGAAGAAAAGTCGGTACCTATGCGAAATTTACCAACACACGATGTCAAACTCAAATGTCTCACTGCGCAACGACAATTTTAGAAGTTTGTTCTACTTTTTGACGCCGATTTGTCGCATCGCATCATTTACTACTTTGCCCTACTGTCGTAGCAGATATATTCGAAAATTATTTTGGCGCCGACAATTGTGTGTAGCATTCATCATATTTCAGCCTTAACCGCACTAGCAAAATCACACAAGTGGGCGCATGTGATCAGCAGTGACCCCAATTTCTTTCTGGAAATAAAACCACAAAATATTCAAAAACAATGCAGTTCGATAACTAAATCTTATTGCTTTAACAAAAACTGAAAACAAATAACACAAAAATAAAATAACAATTATTTTATATTACGTAATGAGGAACTTCTTGACAGTGTTTATAGAAAAGTAAAAAAATAAGAACCAGCGGAGTAGAGTAGAAAAGCTACAATATTCACTCAAAACTACAATCTCAACATTCGTTTTATTTATTTTCGCTAGAACTCACCCGAGAATATTATAAAATGTCGAAATTGCGAGAGGTAAACTTAACAAAACTTACCTCAATTACGTAAGTGGGGTTACACTTCACTAAGTGCAAAAGCATGCGTACGTTTCAGTGGCTCAGTGCGACGATTTTCCAAATAGTGTTCTAAGATGAAAATCTACTGGAAGACGCAAGGTCGAGAAAGAATGCATTCTACATTTTTTTCGCTGTTAAAATTTCTCTGACCCCATACGCCTACTTAAGGGTTAAGACGAGAAATATCATACTTTAGCATTTTAGACATATACTTGAAAGTACCAAGGCAACAGAGACTGCAAAACGATGAGGATTCTACTTTGTTGTAACAGATACACCACCTTTTCATTAATGCTGAATACTCAAATGGATGAGCGTTAAGAGAAGATTGCATTAATGTATTAATTTTTATATTAATAATCAAGAATGGTATTTCGCCGTAGTACCTTAACAAGAATGTGCAATATGTAGGAAACGTACAATAAATATCATTAATAAAAGCTGCAGAGTTTAGTTTAGACTATAAAGAGCGTCTTTAATTTATCGTAGACTTAAAATATACAATCATTTTGAATATGATAAAAATGATTCAAATATTTATCGTTTCAAAGAATATTGTATTGAATTTGTTAAAGCGAATATTCATATTATTTGGCCATAATTTTTAAGATTGTACTAAAATGTATATACGTTGTTATTGAAAGCTAGCTATTAAAGAACTAGTATTACACTAGTTCCCATGTTTCTGCTTCTTTTTTTTTCTAACACTATAAACTTTGTACTGTTTGTAATCGTTTACACAAATTATATAATCAGAAAAATGTGTCACCCACTGTCGTAGGACGTACATAGCTCGTTGGCCGGAGTAATAGTTAATTAATTTGGTATTCTGTATAATTCTTGACAATCATAAATGTAGTTAAATTCCGCGGCATGAATGAAGTTATAAAGTAAAAAGGGTAATTTTATTGCAACCATAAATTATGTATATATGACAAATAGTTTTATTTTTAAAGGCTTGCGCCCAATATTATGCTGAATTTTTTCATCGTTCGCCATTTTTCCATCAAACTCAAGACGAAGCTAACCTGTCGGAATTCGTTTGCTTTGTTTGATTTCGCAGATAGCAAACAAACATAACCTTACATTACATTAACTATTTGAATGAGTCAACTCTATCATTGACTCGGTAGCCGTTGTCAAGCTAACCACAGGGATACGTTCAAGATTATGCTACGAGCTTATTTAAGCTATTTTGTGCTATTTAATTGTAAGCAAAAAAAGCTAATATCTGCATGAAATTTTGAACGACCAAATTAGCTTTTAATAATATTTGTAAATAACAAATTTTATTGTGAAGAAAAGGTACAGTGGCAATTTATTATATATACCCTAGATGAAATCTATAGGGTATACTAAATTTTTCATTCCGTTTGTATAACACCTCGAAATAATGATGATAGAGCAAAATGGATTAGACACCCACGCATAATAAAAGTTATTTTGATTTTTGCATGTCCGTCCGTCTGTCGATAACTCGAGAACGCGTATACTTAGAGAGCTGAAATTTTGTACACGGACGTTAAAAAAAAAAATTAAAATTAAGTTCGAAAATTAGACAAATCGGGCAACTCCTTCGTGGGGTTACCATACAAAACTTTCGTTTTGCACTATATATTTGGACACTGCCTGAGAACGCATCGATATAGAGAGCTGAAATTTGGTACATGGTGTTTTCATTGTACTAGCAAATAAAATTTCAAAAATGGACTAAATCAGGCAACTCCTTCTTGGTGTTGCCATATAAAAATTTAGGTTTTTTACGTATACTATGAAAAAGATCAGTCAAAGACATTTTATTGTACTAAAAACTTCTTCAGAATACGAAATCCTATAAAATTGGTTACAATCATTTTTCTGTCCGACAAACCATTCTAGAAATATATGCGAAAAACCACTTCAAAAATCAAACTTGCACAGAAGGGTGAAAATACGAAATTTCATTCAGACATTCATCTAGGCTAGGGTATCATAAGAATTGGTCTTAGACCAATTCTAGCTATTTTACTTGTTTAAAGTAATAAATTCCAATGTAAAGCAATGATTGCAAATTTTTCATCTTTTTTCCAATTTTATTAACTCTTCACAAATACAAAAACACGAGTAAAAATCTGACAATTCACACATACACAAATTTTCCTAAGCTACTTTTAGCTCTCGACCATAGATTAAAATAATATAAATTATGTTCTCGATAAAAAAACAATAGCTCTGACTTTGCAGATAATAGCTTATTTGGGATATCTTGCACGACAGATATCTGCTACTAATATCAGTTTAAGCTGACTGATATCATAGATGGCACAAGAACTATGTATCGAATGGCACACAATATGTTTTAGAGCTGGTGGAGAGCAAATGTTGCTGTAACAGCAGCTCGTATAAATTTGATATTTGACATCTTCAACACTGAAGATGCGTGAAAATACGAATCATTCGACGCATCCATAATTTCAAATGTAGTAGTCTGTCTCACCAACCATATAAAATTCGTATATTTTGCTTTGGTATTGCATGCGACATATAATTCTTGTGCCATCTATGCTGATAATGTACCGATGTTACATGACATATTGAGTTACAGGTGAGCACACTTCAGTTTTCATTGACATAACGAACCAGTTTCCTTAGAGAATACACGTGTAATAGCGCATAAAATTTATTAAATTCACTTTAAAAGTACGATTAATAAAATTTAATTTTAATTCTAATCTTTCAATGTAAAAACATAAATACAGAAAAACTACCCAGCCCAGCCATATAAGCCGGCTTAAATTCGAATAGCACCATATGTATACATATATGTACCTATATCGAAATTATTGCTAAAAAAATCACGCATGCTTTCTGTCGGTTACTAGCTTTCCCAGCAAACATGGCGAAACGCAGAAGATTCACTTTCTTATTACCTGGACGATAAAATATCTCGTGGATGATAATCATATTCGTATTGCATTCTTTACTTCCAACGGAAGAAACTGTTACCCCGAAGGCAAAACATCTTGAAGAAACGAATGAGTATCTTCTACGCGATACGTTTTAAGTAATTTGCCAATATCCCTTACTGGCAAGTATTTTCAAAACGTATTCGTTTCTTCAAGATGATTCGCTTTCTTATCGTCTAAGCAAATCGTTCAAGAATCGTCGAAATAAATCCTTTGGAATTTGTAGTAAGGAATTAAGAAGATATTTCTTTAAAGTAGGAGAGTATATTTATTTAATTAATTTTTTTAAATATGAATTGGTGGAATTAAAATCACTAGTGAACTCACAAATTAATTACTGTCATGGAGTCTAATGACACGTTCTTCCAAATCATAAACTCATGTATCATAGAGATGACAAATAAGCGAAACTATTGTCTTCTTGCTTCCACATTAAAAATCAGAAAACAAAATTGTTTGTAATTTCATCTTCTTTTCGTCTACATAAGACTAGGAAGAAATCATTTCACAGTATTTGCCTTAATTTCGTGTGGAAGGTACTTTGGCAATATCATCCACATATCGCCCGGAAGATTTTTCATCCAAATGTTTGCTGGGTTAAAACCGATAAACGTGACTACGAATAAGTATGGTTTGTAGACAAATGATCAAATGTACACACCGACGACTAAGAACGTGGCTTAATGCTGAATTTACATTTTTACAACTCGTTGGTTATTATAATATTTTCTTTACGGTCAAGTGCTACTTTTTTTTTTCCAGTATAAGCACTTATTTTAACAAATACAAATCAAAATAAAAGTAAAATAGGTTCTAAGGTAAGACATGGCCATTAAGAGACGAATTATCCTTTAAAATCAATACTAACTGTCATTAAAAGCAGAATTCCATAATACTCTCGAAGGAAACTCGATATCGATTCTGTAACTCTACATTGAGTTTTTTTTTTAATAATCTATTTTTAATTAATTTCTAGTCCAATATTTAACGCAAATGTTTTCTTCTATTTTAGTTATTCAATATGCAGAACGGAAAATCTGGGGGTGGTGGTCATATTGAAAAGACCTATCAAAAAAAAACTCAACTTGAACACATTCTATTACGACCTGATACCTACATTGGTACTGTTGAGCACACAAAGGAATTGATGTGGGTATATAATGATGAAGGAAGCAAAATGATTCAGAAAGAACTTTGCTTTGTACCCGGTCTATATAAGATTTTTGATGAGATTTTAGTAAACGCTGCGGATCATAAACAGCGTGATAAAAATATGACTGTCATCAAAATTGATATTGATGCAGAAAAAAATATTATTTCTATTTGGAATAATGGAAGAGGCATTCCAGTTGTGATGCATAAAGATGAAAAAATGTATGTCCCGACTATGATATTTGGCCATTTGTTAACATCTTCGAATTACAACGATGAAGAAGAAAAAGTCACCGGAGGTCGAAATGGTTACGGTGCAAAATTATGCAATATTTTCAGCTCAACGTTTACCGTAGAGACTGCATGCGGTGAGGAATATGGTAAAATTTTCCGTCAAACCTGGGGCTGTAACATGACAAAAGCTTCTGAGCCGAAAATTAAAGATTTCCATGGGAATGACTATACAAAAATTACATTTTCACCAGATCTTGCAAAATTTAAAATGGACAAATTAGATGAGGATATTGTCGCTTTGATGTCAAGGCGTGCTTATGATATTGCAGCGTCAACTCGAGGAGTAAATGTTTATTTAAATGGCAAAAAGCTTCCAATCAAAAATTTCAAGGATTATATTGATTTATATTTAAAAGGCTTTCAAGATGATGCAGGCAATCCTACTAAATTGGTATATGAAAATGTCAATGAAAGATGGGAAATAGCTGTTGCCCCCTCAGATCGCGGCTTTCAACATGTTTCTTTTGTCAATTCTATTGCAACAACAAAAGGAGGACGTCATGTTGATCATGTTGTCGACGGTATAATTAAACAACTAATCGACGTCTTAAAGAAGAAAAATAAAGGTGGTATAAATATTAAGCCTTTTCAAGTTCGAAATCATATATGGGTGTTCATAAATTGTTTGATTGTAAATCCAACTTTTGATTCCCAAACTAAAGAAAATATGACACTTCAGGTGAAAAGTTTCGGCTCGAAATGTACTATAACTGACAAATTCATTCAAGGAGTCTCAAAATCTGGAATTGTAGAATCAGTTCTCTCATGGGCAAAATTCAAGGCTCAAAATGATTTAGCTAAGACTAGTGGAAAGAAAAATCACAAAATCAAAGGTATACCAAAACTAGAAGATGCTAATGATGCTGGTTCCAAAAATTCTCATTTATGTACTTTGATATTGACTGAGGGAGATTCAGCTAAATCTTTAGCTGTTTCTGGCTTGGGAGTCGTTGGTCGAGATCACTATGGAGTTTTTCCGTTACGTGGTAAATTGTTGAATGTTCGTGAAGCTACACATAAACAAATTCTTGAAAATGCCGAAATAAACAATCTTATTAAAATTCTCGGCTTACAATACAAGAAGAAATACATGGCAATTGATGATTTGAAAACTTTACGATATGGAAAGGTTATGATCATGACTGATCAAGATCAGGATGGATCTCATATCAAGGGGCTTCTGATAAATTTTATCCACACAAATTGGCCAGAATTACTAAGGCTACCATTCCTCGAGGAATTTATTACACCAATTGTAAAGGCCACTAAGAAAAATGAGGAGCTTTCATTTTATTCCTTACCAGAATTTGAAGAATGGAAACTTGCAACCGCAAATAGTCATACGTACCATGTAAAGTACTACAAAGGTTTGGGTACTTCCACATCCAAGGAGGCAAAGGAATACTTTCAAAATATGGAACGGCATAGAATTTTGTTTAAATATGATGGAAGTCAAGACGATGACAGTATTGTTATGGCGTTTGCGAAAAAAGCAGTTGATCAGCGAAAAGAATGGCTCACTAAACATATGGAAGAGACTAAACGTCGCAAACTATTAGGTTTACAAGAAAGGTGAGTTATATTTTTTCTAAGTTTTACAATTTTTTTTACAGTATTAGCTGGATTTTAAATATACTAATTAAAATAGGCATTAAAACCCAACATTTTCTTTGGTAACAGTCGGGGGAGTTGCTTGATTTTGCCCATATGAAAAGATTTTTTTTTTTTAAATGATATGGTACTGTCATTACGTTTGTAACACGTTGACCCACACAATATTTTCGATTTTTGCACGTCCGTACGCCCGTCCTCACGATAACTCGAGAACGAGTTCTATTAGAATGCTGAAATTTTGCACACGGCCTTTAAAAAAAAAACAGTAAATTAAATTTCGAAAATGGATCCTATCGGAAAACTCCTTATGATTGCCATACAAAAACTTCGTTTTTCGTTATACATGGTATTCCGAGAACTATGGGACAAACTAAAACAGATGAAAGTAGAGCTTATTTTGGATCCAAAACGTCATTACACATTTTTCCATTTGAAGCTTTGCTTTCAAGATTTTCGCACTTTTCTTACTTTTCGCAAAAAACGTGATTTTTTGATAATTTATTTTTTGTTATTTATTTGAATTTTATAACTAATCACTTTTTCAAAAGTGGACCCTTGCGCATTCTAATAATAAATAAAAAATTTCCCAGGAGCTATTATTTTCAAAGTAATTCGATTTTAACTTGAGTATATGATAGTGTTAAACGATCTTTGAATTACCTCAAAGGTGAATTACATGGAATTTTTTTGTCAGTTATCTCTAAAACCTACCTCAACTTGTACCCTTTCTAATGGTATCAACCATTCTGTGTTTAATTTCTACCTTTTCCCTAAAACTAGCCTCTTTTCATTTGAGGTCGAACTCAGTAAAATTTCACTACATTGTGCAATTATTGCTGTATTAATTTGAAGGATATAAAGAATAAATCCAAATATTTCGCTGAGAAATTATGCACTGGGTTCCAGGTATCATGATTAGTCACTTTGGATTCTCCCAAAATTTTATTGGCTACTTTCGATTTCGTTCTGCGTCTATTTTTGGGAAAGTTCTTCATTTTCAGCTCTACTCTAAAGGAATTCACATTTAAATATCGTGTTGCTTAAGATTTAGGACAGATTTATATTGAGAAAATTAGATTCTGGACATCTTCTGTTCGGAAATTTGGTACTCTCGAACTGCTGCTCTAGAATTACAGTTACAAAAACCGTAAACCAAATGCATATCAGCGTATTCGCGAAAAGTATAGCGGAAACCCTGCGGGTTGTCGCTATTAACTTCGATGGTCGAGAGCGATGTCACCTTATTGAGACTCTACCTGGTGATATTAGTTAATTTATAGCGGATGGTGCGTTAACTGATATTTGGTTTAACACACTACTATAGCTAATGTTTGCTACACTTTCTGCTTTTGATATATCTATTTTACCTGCCGGTTTATGCTTCCTTGAGTTTCTATTATTATGCTTAGTTTTGTATCATTCCATACTTTGCCTATGTTTGTAAGCAGTCTGGTCACAATGAATCAATTCATAACAGGAGTAGAACTTCAAAATTTAGCTCAGCTACATCATTTGGTTATATAACTTACAGGCACATGAAGATGAAAATCAAAAAATTTCTTGCTAAGCCATAACTATAGATTTAAAAAATCCAAATAGTCGTTCAATTTTCCCCGCATTTTTCGAGCTTCTAATTAATGTATTCCTTTGAAACAGTTCTACATTAGTGGAATGTAGCTCTATGGTCTTTTATTTTGTTGCATTACAAAACCAACAACACGTAAACCTACCCTGCACCGGTGTAGAGCTCATTGAAAGGAATTCAAAAAAAGTTGAGTGTCAAATAATATGAATATTTTTGTCTTTATATTTTATTTCTTTATATAACAGAATTTATCTATTTCAGATATCTGTATGCAAAAGGAACCAAGCAAATTACCTACTCTGAATTTATAAATTTGGAATTGGTGCTCTTCTCAAATGCAGATAATGTTCGCTCAATTCCATGCCTTGTTGATGGTTTTAAACCTGGCCAACGTAAAGTTATGTTCACATGTTTTAAACGTAATGATAAGCGTGAAGTTAAAGTTGCCCAACTTTCTGGATCTGTCGCTGAAATGTCTGCTTATCATCATGGTGAAACATCTCTAAATATGACAATTGTAAACTTAGCACAGAATTTTGTCGGTTCCAACAATATTAACTTACTAGAACCAAGAGGTCAGTTCGGTACAAGGCTTACGGGTGGAAAAGATTCTGCTAGTCCCCGTTATATATTCACACTAATGTCACCGCTGGCTCGTTTAATTTTCCATCCATCTGATGATCCACTGCTGACCTACGAGGTGGATGACAATTTAAAAATTGAACCAACATGGTATATGCCAATTATACCAATGGTATTAATTAATGGAGCTGAAGGTATCGGTACCGGTTGGTCTACAAAAATTCCAAATTACAATCCTAGAGATGTAATTAAAAATATTCGTCGTATGATAGCAAAGGATGACCCGCAACCATTATATCCATGGTATAAAAATTTTAAGGGGACAATTGAATATATTTCTGATTATCGTTTCCTCTCGAATGGTATTGTTTCTATTATTGGTGACAATAAAATTGAAATTACCGAGCTTCCTGTTGGTACGTGGACGCAGACGTATAAAGAAAATGTTCTGGAACCTCTACTACATGGATCAGAAAAAATCAAATCCATCATAAGCGACTATAAAGAATACCATACAGACACAACTGTTAGATTTGTTGTCACCTTTTCACCAGGTGAATTTGATCGCCTTCAAGAGGAAGAAGGTGGTTTCCATAGAGTATTCAAACTTTCTGGAAGCATATCTACAGGTCAAATGCATGCTTTTGATCATGCTGGTTGCTTAAGAAGATTCGATTCAGCCATTGAAGTACTGAAAGAATACTTTCCACTTCGTTTAGAATACTATAATAAAAGAAAGAATTACTTAGAAGGTCAACTTCAAGCACAAGCTGATCGTTTAACAGATCAGGCTCGTTTTATTCTTGAAAAATGTGAGAGAACTATTGTTGTTGAGAACAAGAAACGTAAAGTGATGATTGATGAACTGATAAAACGTGGATACCGACCAGATCCAGTTAAGGAATGGCAGAGACGTATAAATATCGAGGATGATGATAAATCCGAAGAGGAAGAGGAAGAAGGAGCAGATGCTGAAGAATCTTCAACTTCTAGTAAAAAAGAAAAAAAACCAGCTGATACAGAAAAGGCGTTCCAACAACTATCCGATGTGAAGAAGTTTGACTATTTATTGGGCATGTCCATGTGGATGTTGACTGAAGAAAAGAAAAATGAACTTTTAAAGCAACGAGATAGTAAACTTGCAGAATTAAGCTCTCTTAAAGCTAAAACGCCAGAAATGTTATGGCTTAATGATTTAGATGATTTGGATAAGAAATTGGATGAAATAGAAGAAAAGGAACGTCGTGAAGAATTGGGAATAAATAAGAAGCAAGCCAAGTCCCTACAAGCTAAGGCAAAAGCATCAGGTAAACGTGGTTCCCGGATTCAAGGTGATGAAATTTTCCCCTCAGCCAACGGAGTAAGAATTGAATTTAAAGTAACAGAAGACATCATTAAGAAATTTGAAAAGATGACGCAAGCCTCTAAAAAGGATAAACCTGCTATCAAAAAAGAAAAGGTAGACGACAAAAAACCAGAGAATGAAATCGATGAATTTGATGCTTTAGTTGGAGCAGGAGATACATCTGCAACAGCAGCGGCAGTAGAAGCAGCTTCCACAGCAGTGACAGTAGGACCATCAACTGCTGCATCTAAAGTTAAGAAAGAACGTGTGAAAAAAGAACCCGCTGAGAGGAAACCCCGTGCTAAAAAAGCTGATGGTCTAAAACAAACATCCATTTTGGACTATGATAAACCGAAAAAGAAGGACGTAAGAACTGATGAAAATATTTATAATATTATAAGAGTTTAATATTTTTTTTTTTTTTTTCAGCGTAAGAAGAATATTTCAAGTTCTAGAGGCTCTAGCGACGATGATTTTGTTAAAGAGAGTCCTGTGAGGATTCAAATTCAACAACGTGAAAGAGTTGGAAGACGTGCCGCTTCAAAGGTACCTTCCTTGATACGCTAGAAAATACATTTTTTTATTACCTATTATTTTTTTTTTTTTTAACATTTACAGAAAATCAATTATTCTGCTCTTTTGGGTGAAGATGATGAGGTAGTAGCAGTGAACATGTCTGATTCAGACCCAGAACTTTTTGATAACACTCACGTAATGAGAAAGGATACTGAATTTGGAAAATTATCAGACGATGAATTTGAAATTGAAGATGTTGTTCTAAGCGATTCGGACGAAGACTCTTCACCAGTAGTAAAAAAGAAACCGGGGGGACGTGGGCGGGCAAAAGCAAAGGATGTTAATTCTGGCGCAAGTAAGGCTGCAAAGAGACCTAGAAACAAAAGGACTACATCAGACAGTGATGATGCTGCCAAAAAGGTTTGTTTAATTATTCCTTGTGTGTATAGAGAAGTATGATAATGAAAGCAACATCATGAAAAGTGTGACATCACCGTTCCAATTTTTTTGAAAATTTTACACACTTTGATGTTTTGTGAAAATAAAAATAGGAATTAAAAATTTTTCATCTACAATGCGAATTTCACGAGTTGTTGCATTTTCAAAATTTCGTAAGAATGCTGTCTTGGTCTTCTTTAAAAATTCATAAATATTGTGAAATATGGAGGATTTCAAGCTATCTAAGAAAAATATACGCGAAAAGAATATCGAGGATAAGGATTTATACTTTTATCCTTGAATATTCTGGAAGACGTACTTTTGATTTTAATTATTTTTTTGTATTTTATCCTTTATATTATTCACTAAAACATTAAAATTTCAACTTTGGATAACAACAAGATCAAGGATTAAAAAATCGAGAAAGTTTCACAATAAAACGTTATAACTACCTACAAATAAAAATTATACAGGGTGTTCCTCATGTGGTCTTGCATCTGAAGGCTATGGATAGTCTATGCTTAGACAAGCAAAAAGTTATGCTGTTTTCGAGATAATGCGATTTGAAAATATTTGTGTATGATTTTATATATCACTCTGTAGCTTAACGTTGCCGCCTATGATGATGATTTAAATTTTCGTACGTTGGATCTCTCCAGTGGTGTACAAATTTTTTCCCCTCCTCTTCTCTGTTTTGTAGTTATTTTCAGCAAATTGAGAGATGCTGTAATGCTTCCCCATTGATTTATACACATACTGTAATGCATACTTATGTGCGTACATTCATGTAGAATTAAACTTATTTCCTTTAGCTCCTCTGACTTCATCTCTAACTTGGTAACGAATGGCTATAGCCAGGCTTAAGTAGAATGAAGTGCGTGGCTCAGAAGCGCTCATAATGAGCATAGAATCCGTATGAAAAAGTCATTAATATTTGAGGAACTGACGGTGAAATCAACGATTGTGTAGTTGGTAATAAATATATTTCTGGTCGTGCTTTCACTATATACTTCTAAACAAATCTGTTCGAATACACTACAAAATTTAATATTTTCTTTTATTTTTTAGAGCAAGAAGAAGAAGAAGATCGCTATAAGTGATGATGGTAGTAATGTTGATGATTCAGATTCAGACTTCAATTAATAAAAGGCAATTCCTGTTATTTGTACTGCAATTTAGAATAATATTTTCTAATTTATTTTAATTTAAAAGTAATATAAATTTGAAAATATTTTAAGGGTAGTCATTTTTGAGTAAAATATTAACTTTAAACGCAAGGAACAAAAAAAATCATCCAGTTTTAGAGTTAATTTCATGACTTAAGAAAAGCATCGTAATTCGAATTGGTCCTTTTTCATTTTATTAGTTTATTTTATACTTCCAGACTAAAGTGAGGAGGCTATTTATCTCATCGTAATTTCATGTTGTTTGATAATCTTAATAATAATTTAATTACCTTTTCCAATAAGGAGTTGTCTTGCAATATTGGAAATTTTGCGTTATTTCCGTAGTACTTATTTGAGTTAAGTTTAGCTTGAAATTTTGGGAAGTGAAAGATGCCTATTGTTTTCTTAAGTTTTAATAGAAATCTTAGAATGTATATGTCACAACAATTGCATCTCCCTCACTGCAGAAATAGCATGACACGAATTGCAATTTTCGTATTAAAAAAAATGTATTAATCTCTAATAAGATCTTTGCGCAGAATACGTAAAAATTTACTGAAATATAAAAGCCTCACACAATTTCTGCATTTGAAAAGTTAAAAACACTCTGTCATAACGTACATTTCCAAATCGAATCAATTGCTTACATACATTATTATATGTTATTTCTAAGCACACATTAAATATTATTCTTTTATACATCCGTTCATAAAACATTCACATTTTGATTTAGGATGGGACGTTTTCGAAAATATTTAAGCTGAGTTATTGTAGTATGTATATATAATTTTTAAAACTAGGATAACTTCATATGTACCTTTTATTTTATTTTTATTTTTTTTATTATTTTTAATAAATAAGACAAATATTTAAATGTAAAATATTTTTTAAGTCATTTCTAATCTTGGGGGGGGGGGGGTATCAAGAGAAAACGACGTACAATTTTGAGTTCACTCACACTAACAAAGTCTAGGGTTGATTTGGTATTAATGTCATTTGACATTATTTTAAAGGCAACAGTTATTACTAAGCCGCCCACTCTACTATTATTTTATCATATTGTCCTCAAAATTATTCCGCAAACAAATTACCAACCACTTTTTGCACAAAAATTCATAGCGTACTGTGACATTAGTATACATACACAAGCGAACTTTTTCAGGTGTACTCTGAAACCGTTCGATTGAACGGGGTTGCCTCCAGAGCGAACCGGGATGTTAAAACGAAAACGACATTAGAATACATAGCAAACAGGAATGGTGATAAGCCAGATTTCGCTTAATGAATTCTTGTTGTGCTGGTAGTGTTTTACATGTGCTTACACGCCGTCACTATCCTAAATAACTTGTCAATTTTCAAAAATTAAACAAAGTTTTTGTGCGGGGAGGGGGCACCTGCGTTAATTTTCTACTTTATTTTGATCGAATTCACATTTTTAATTTATATAAATCTTTGCTCTATTAACAAAAAAGATAATTTACATAGTGCACTTGCCTGAAACACTATTTCCTTAGTTTATAATCCAAATTATATTTGGAAGAACTGACCGCACACTTCATTTCCGTGGCACTAAATAAACTTCAAGTATAAATAGTTTTGAAAAAACTGATTCCGTACTTTTCTTAAATTTCGCAAAAGATTTTAATAATACTGTTCACAAAACAAAAGCACATTTGACAAGAATGGTCCCTCTTGAAAAATTACGCTCATGTACACGAATTATACACGATTCACCCATTTCTGTTTGCTATATATTCTAAGGTCTAAATAATGTTAACACTCGTGAATCAAATGTTTAGTTAAAAAGCCCAGATGAGCGATGTGCTCGTGAACTTCTATCTTTTAAGCTGAAATCGCCGGAATGGATAAAAGATGATGTATACAGGTTATTTCAGGCAAATATGTTGAATAAATCCGTAACGAAAATTTATTGAAAATAAAAGTACAAATATTTAGTATTGGAACACATTGAGTCGAACCTCCTTCAGACACCTTGTCGCGTCGCGGCGGCTTTTACGGCATCTACCATCTCATAACGATGACCCTTTAAGATTCTCTTTATTCGAGGAAACAAAAACAAGTCAGCTGGTGCCACATACGGACTGGATGGTGACTCAGGCAGCGTTCCCACACCGTATCTGGCCAGGAACTCGCTGACAATGAAGGCATTGTGAGACTGTGCGTTGTGGTGGAGTCGTCAATTTCCACTGATCTTCCTCACGCGAAGCCCGCGCTTTCGGAGCCTTTCAAGGACTCTACTGATTTCCTTAACTAGAATAAAATTTAATGGCATGTCGCTGTTCAGTGAATCGTAGCATTTTGATCTCCCGACGCGTCACTCGAACACAGGTATACTACGAGCAATCCGCACTGAGCAACTGTCTAGGAACGTATTGTCAAAAATAATAAGAAGATAGGACAGCCGAACAAAATTGGAAATTTTTCGTGTTTTTTAGACTGGAATAAGTAGATGTAATGTACTTTCGCCTTTTGCATGAATGTGGCGTAAAGAACTTTGCTATGCACTATTGTAGTGCGATTGAGACAATGTGTTAAGAACACAAATCGAGATAAATTAGTATTACTCGAACGTAAAAATCTTATTGAATCCCTCAAAATCCTATCAAACTATTCATAATAATGTACTTCGGGTCACAC
The DNA here is from genome assembly GCA_963924295.1 of Dioctria rufipes. Taxonomy (NCBI): domain Eukaryota; kingdom Metazoa; phylum Arthropoda; class Insecta; order Diptera; family Asilidae; genus Dioctria; species Dioctria rufipes. The sequence continues at coordinate 46,479,598 of OZ002744.1, read as the reverse complement.
CACCTCACTTTTTTAAGAAAAAGATAAATTTTGTTTTGGCCAAGGTGCTGAAAGGAGATGTAAAATTCCTCTTAAATAAAATTCTCTTTTTTTCCAAAAATATGCTCTTCAGGAGCAAAACGAATGTAAACAGAAGCACTTGCGTGCAAATATTATAAGATTACAGCAACAACTTTGGAAGCATTCCTCTCAGCATTTGAGAAAAACCTGTTTTCACAAAAGTACGGGTACATTTAATGAGAGTAAAATCTGTGAACTCCGGCCCTTCTCATTTATTAACGAAAATGAATCATTTGTCATTCTGTTTCGTTATATATACTATATTCTTTGGTTTCACATTTTATGTCTTTATTCGTAAAAGTTTTAAAGAAAGTAAGACCCCCTTCCCACTTTTCTCGCACCAATCACAACACTGCAGTCTTCCTCGTTGGCAGGAATAACTCATTCAACTTATTTTCCGGACAGACTCTGTATGAGATGTAGATGAGGGAGAAGTCTATAGAAGCGAACAGGAATCGACGGAACATAGAAGCAGTTAGCGAGTAAGTGGATTAAAATGGAGCTAAGTAAAGAAAAGGTTCGTTTTCTGTGGAAAATTTCTCTGCCTTTAGAAAAAAAATAACCTGTGTAGGCATTTGAGGTGTTCATAGATGAAGAAATCATAAGTTTAGAAAGCAAGGAATTCAAAAGTATATCCAGATATCCGATTAATTTTTATTTATATCACGAAGTATAAGAATTAACGCAGACTATTAGTGACTGTCTCAGCCGCATTCATTTCCTCAGAACCTGTTTAACCTACAGCTATGATTAATATACTGTTTGATTCAAAACATAACTGGTTAGTTGTTAAAGTTAAATTCAATTCCGGAATTCGAACATTTTCGAAAATCTGGAGAGGGAAAGTTGACTCGATTTCCTGGGTTTTTGTGCAGACTTTTTGTAAATTTTTTTTTATTTATTTTCATAAAGATTAAGGATTTAGAATTTTTTTAAAGAAAATAACATTTAAAATTTCCCCTCTGACTGGCAATTCCATTTCGAAAATGGTCAATTTTCAACTTATTTTTCGATAACTCGGGTAGTTTCAAGTGGATTTTAATCAAATTCGGTGGTATGCCGGATTTACGAATATACAAATTTTTGCATTTTTCGAAATTCTCATTTAGTAACTATTCGAAATTTGAAAATTTTCAAATTTTTTTTTTATTTCTTTGAAATTTCATACTTAATTGCATTTTAGGGGATTTTCTTTTCCACTATTCTCTAGATCCTTTTATACTGCATGTTATCAGCGAAAGTTTCATCGAAAAAAGTTAGTACTTTCCTTCCACACAATCTGGACATGTGGGTACTCTATGGAAACCATATACAGAATCTGGAAAAAAAAATTTCGCATTTTCCAACTTTAAGGAGGACAAATGAAACTACTCCCAAATTTATCATACCAAAACCGGTTTTCGATTTTCCCCTAAAATTTTCACACTATCCTCGAAGTTTTTTTCCACCTATCTTATGTATCCTTTCCCCATCGTTTGGAGTAGTTTTCCTATGCATCCGGGGTAAGGGGAAGAATTTCCTAGAACAAAAACTGCAAAAAAATATGATTGTTCTTCCCGGCCCCCCTTATACTTCCCCGCAAAATTACTCCTGTCCCACTACATGCCTCAAATATTTTCCACGAATAACATCCCCCCTTACTCTTCCCGTTTTCCCACAAGAGCGAAATCATTTTTTTCCTCAATTTTCCCACTCGCCACCCACTTTTCGCCCCTTTTGAAACTTTCGCGGGAACTACGGATACTATTACCTATTACTAACTATTTTTTAACAATTTTTTTTCCATAATTAAATACTACATAAAATTCTTAATATCCTATTCACAGTTAGAATCCATTATGAACAAATTATCGAAGAAACATTTTTTTTAATCAATACATCATTTAGCGATATTCCTCAAAGTTTCTCTTTTCGAGATTTCGCCTATTCTAAGGCAGTTATCTTAAAGCAACTCAGGAGAGAAATGATCAATGGGGTTAAAAGCTACTGGTATCCTCTTTTTTCCATAAACAGGATTTCTGTTTCATTAAATTTTTTTAACCAACTGCCTTGAACTTACATCCTACCATCACCATTTGTCTCCATTTACACGAGCTACTTGAAAATATATATATATGTCGTAGACATTTGACGTAACTCAGCATTTCACGAAAAGTCTAGGCATTTCATGGAAAGTAGGCAAATAATGTAACGGTTTTGACTTAGCCCCTTTTTACATTATGTGTCTGAAATTTTTAGTCATTTCATTAAATGCTAAAAGCGTTTACACCGATACTGTAATACGACCCTATTTAACTAAATACTAGTAGTGGGAGATGGGTGGTGGAGGGGTAGGTCGCACCCAGGCCTGCGACACATACCCACACACCACACATAAACACACCCAAATACACACTCATACACCCGGGGGGAAATTCACAAGAAATACCCAGATATCGACGGTAGTACTAATAAAGTGATGTATGGAAGAGCTCATAGCAAACCTCAATAACTCACTGATCTCTGCTGAATATATCATGGGTACGAACCAAAAATGTTTTTCAATATAGGTAAAATTTCATTTCTTTCATAGAATTTAAATCGACCGAACAAATTTTGTCTGTCATTTTGCAAGATAAGTTGTGTGTGAGGGGCAGTGGGTGGGTTAAGTTGGATAAGCATACAAAGTAACACACTTTGGCGAAATTTATTGGCATGGATACAAATCGCAGGCGTAGGGAAATAACGCCTGTGGCTATCACTAATCGCCACAACCAAATTAGATTTTGCATTTTTTGGTTTCCACATTTAAGAAAATTGCAAATTTTAACAAACAAAAAATGGACTCTGGGTATTTCTTGTCTGTGATACTAGTCTAGCCTCCAGCAGAAGAGGAATAATTTTTTGCATTTGAAAATTGAACAATTAATATTTTGAGTGGCAAAAAATTATAAAGGGTTCTCCAATAAGAGGTGTCATTTTGATATTCAAAGAAACATGTCATTTTTTGAGATAAATGATCGGATCTTTATTTCATTATAAAGAGGAAGGTATGCCGTTAATAATGGAAAATAACATCAGCCAAATGACCACCACGACCACGCCTACAGGACCATATCCTTTTCATGAAATTTTCCATAACCAAATCGCAAAGTGGCTGCCCTATGTCCTCGATAGCCTCACGAATTCCATCTTTGAGGTCTTGAATCGACGCTGGGCTGTTGGCGTAGACCTTCTCTTTCACGTGGCCCCAAAGGAAGAAGTCGCATGGTGTTAAGTCACAAGATCTCGGTGGCCAAATGTTATCACCTCTTCGAGAGATAACACGGTCCGGAAACTTTTCCCGTAAAAGATCAATGGTTTCGTTGCTTGTATGGCACGTAGCGCCGTCTTGTTGAAAGTAAACGTTGTCCAGATCAATACCATCCAATTCCGGCCATAAAAAATCATTAATCATATGTCGATAGTGCAATCCATTCACCGTAACTGTTGCTCCAGCCTGATTCTCGAAAAAGTAAGGTCCAATGACCCCGCGGGACCATAAATCACACCAAACAGTCACACGTTGAGGATAGAGAGGCTTTTCAACAATAACTCTTGGGTTTTCCGAGCCCCAGATGCGACAATTTTGCTTGTTGACGAAGCCATCGAGGTGGAAATGGGCCTCATCACTCAAGATGAGTTTTCGATGGAATTCCGCATCATTTTCATGCATTTCAAGGATCAGCAAAGACTCGACGTTGTTGATGATCGGCCGGCTTGAGTTCTTGTGTTAACTGAACTTTATAAGCCTTAAGACCCAAATCTTTATGCAAAATACGGTGTAATGACGATTGTGGAATGCCTAATTCCAAAGAACGACGAGGAATGGACAAACCTGGATTTTCTTCAACACTTTCGGCTACAGCAACAATATTCTCGGCTGTTCTTGAGCGACGTGCACGGGTTTTATTCTTCACATCACTAACTTGTCCCGACAGCTCAAATTTTTCTACCAATTTCTGTATTGCGGTCCGACAAGGTGCTTCACGACGACTCAAAAATGTTCGAGTTTTACGAACCGTCTCTGCCACATTTTCACCATTTTTATAGTGAATTTTAATAATTTCAGACGAAGCCTGAATTTCGATTTTTCCCTCAGGAGGGGAGGGAGAGTTAACTCAGTACTCCTGGGACAGAATTTGATGCGCTTCGTTTTATAGATTAGTGTTGGCCTGAGGAACAAAATGCACTAAATGTTCATTCTGGACAGCACTTGGTCCATCTCCCATACAAAAATTGTCAATGTCCTTTCCAGAACATATCCCGGGTAGCCATGTAATGTCGAAAATTTGTCACAAAAAAGCGGAATTTATTGTGAAAACAAAATGTCACACAATAGTTTGACATTTATGTTGTGTTGCTATCATTGAATAAATAACTAATAAGAAAGCAGGGTATCGTGTGAATACAGTGTACGTGTTTAAGCATTTCAATGACAGTGACCTATGGTCCGGGGGGGGGGGGGGGGGATAAGAGGGCCTAGTGCTTATAAAGACAACAGGAAGTGTTGTTACCTGGAAAATTCGTGTGCATGAGCAAAGTTTACCTAATAATAAGTTAAGAAGCTGTAGAGCAAAATGCGCAAATTTCTGGTGTTTTTTAGAATGAAACAACTAATTTCATATACTTTCATCTTTTGCATGAATGGGGGAAAAGAACTTGTCTATGCACTACTGTAGTGCAACTGAGACAACGAGTTACAAACAAAAATCGAGAGAACGTAGGATTACCCGAACGACAAAATCTTATTAAATCCCTCAAAATCCTTTCAACCTATTCATAATAATGTACTTCGGGCCACACTACTTCCCATTTTTAAGAAAAAGATAAATTTCGCTTTGGCCCAGATGCTGAAATGAGATGTAAAATTCCTCTCAAATGAAATTCTCATTTTTCCCGAAAATATTAGAGAATTCAACATGAGTTCTCCCACTTAATCTCTTCATAGCAAAACGAATGTAAACAGAAACACATGCTGTTCAAATATCATAGGATTACAGCAACAACATGTGTCCTTCTATTCCTTTTACAACAACAACATGTGTCCTAAGTATTTCATGAAAACCTGTTTTCACAAAAGCGCGGGAGCATTTTATGAGAGTAAAACGTGAAAACTCCGCCCCTTCTCATTTATTTACGAAAATGAAACATTTGCCATTCTGTTTCGGTGCATGCAACTTGCGCTTTCACATTTTTTATCTTTATTCATAAAATTTTTAAAGAGAGTTTGATTTTTTTTCGATTTTTTTTCTTTCTTCCTTTGCCGTGTGCATTTTAAATGTAAAACACTCGGATATCTCACCAGCTTCTTAACTTATTTATTATTAGGTAACTTTGGATTTTTTCACGGTCCCGTGAAGTAGTCAGCATTATATTGAAGAAAGAGACAAATGTATTTTCAGCTGTCAAACGAACTTTCCTAATTTGAAAGTAATCGAATGTAATTTAAAAGTTGTGAAAAGTGAAAGATATTATATTTAAAAATAGTGCTAAATAAAATAAAGAGTGTAAGTAATTATCTGTTGATATTATAGTGATAAATTTCTAAGTGACGTTCATGCATTTTCAGAATGAAGTGTTCGGTGAAAAATTGTCACAACAACACCAAAGTACGACGTGGGAAATCATTTTTTAGGCAAGTATAGTTATAAAATATTATTTTGTGTACTTTACACAGCTTTTTATATCAAATTACATTAAAAATACATAACAAAAAGGATGAAATATCGAAAAATTCCTTCATCCACCGAGATTTGTTTACGTTTATGACAGATGAGAAATTCCCAGGGTATGTTGGCGTAGTGACATCGAATAAGAACTTTTTCGGTGGGAGCAAGCGCAATATTTTCAACCATATATCTTGTTGCCCCGCTCTCTATATTGATTCTACTACACGGCTGTACTGAGCTTTCACTCAGCGGCAACAGAACTAACACAACCAGAATTTGACTACACCAAATTTGGCTTATCACACTTCCTGTACTCTCTATATTCTAAGGCCTAGTGGCTATTTTGCGTCAGTTCAACATTTCCGACATTTCATAATTTTGAAAAGAAGTTCTCGGATTTGAATTCGCGATATTGTAATAAATCAATAATTTAACAGGATTTTTATTTAATAGTAGTGTGAAATAAGTGCGAAATATTCTTTTGTGAACGATATTTTGTGTAATAGAGACTCCGGAGTCTTAAATTATCATAATGAAGTGCGCTGTGCTGTGCTGCAGGAACGAACGCAGTTATTGTCGTGGGAAAGCATTCTTCAAGTAACTTTAATAGTTTTACTAATTAATTATAGTGTTTCTAGCAAAATAAAAGTGAAATATTTATAAAAATAAACAGCCATGGCAAAAAATTTAACATTTTACCAATGCCGGTTTGTTTGTTTACAATTGAATTGTCATTGGTGCCTAAATTATTCAATACAATACAAACACAGCACACTAATACATTTCGCCGAGTGGCTTACGTTTTCAACCGATATGCCGTTTCTTTATTAGTTATTTATTCAATGGTTGCTGTACCCTTTTTTATGAACAAAAATTTTACAAGAAACTCAACAAATTGAGACAAAATTCTGTTATATGACAAATACTTTAGAATACTTTTAGAATAATGTGCAGCTATTTGTGTGGAAAATTAATCGGAATGAAATAAAAAACGTCGTCTGTAACAGCATTCAAAACAACTTAAATTTTTTGAAAAAAATATATCTTTATATTATTAATTTCTCTTATGATTCCAATTTCAAATGTTTTTATTTTTTCCTATTTTTAGATATCGTAAAACTATCCGCAATGTAGATATTGTTGAGGACTAGCCGATGTAAATAAATTTTTTTTCAAAAATTCGAGTTTTTTACAACTTTAGTTGTAAATATGTACACATTACTGTAACAATCTTTAAATATTGTTTATTTGACGAAATCGGCATCAACCCTAACCACAGTTAATTTTGTCGACAAATGACAAAAATTTGTCGTTGTTTTGTCGTTTATATGTGATATCTAGCTACCCGGGATCTACCGCACTGAAAGAATACAAGACAAAAGGTGGACTTCCATAAGAGAAAATACTGATAACAGGTAATGTATTTCATAACTATTAGGAATTTTCTATTAAACCAAGTTGCGAGTTTCTAACTATAATTAGTGCCGAACTATAGGAAGATACGTGAGCTTTAACTCACCAAGGAAAAAACAGACTACATTCGATTTTTTCGCAACTTTTCACGATGTGTTTTTTTTTTTTTTTTTCAAAAATATTGTAAAACTGTTCTGAGATTGCTCTGATTTCACTAAATTTTGACAAAGGCGTTAGAAGATATATTCCGTATGAGAAATCATGCGGAACTATTTTTGACATTTTGCGGGGAAATTTTAATTGAGAACGTTTGATATCAATGAAATTTTGAAAATGTCGTAAACCTTATAATTTTCCAGAAAAAAGGTTTTTTTAAGATTTTTCGATTCTGATCCCAACGGCGGATTCAATATAAGACTGATTATCTTTATAAGGAATAAATATTTAGTGTGCAATTAAAAAAATTAATGTAATAATAAAAACTATGTATATTAGCAAATTTAGACTAATTGATACTCGGCAAATCGAGAAATTAGCATAAAAATATGAAATTTTTCTTGAGCCTACTCGAATCTTGAAAAGGAGACTGCAACCGGGTACTGTAGGTAAAAGTCAACTTCAACTTCAGTTTATTTCGACTTCAAAATTAATTACATACGATTTCTTAAATTATTACAGAGCTTAATTATTTGTACATGTTATAGCTAATAAGTATTGCTCAAAAGAATTTCACTTTTAATTTTATTTTTAATTGTCATACAGACGAGCAAGAGTCGTATAACTAAAATGGCACTGGCACTAGGTTTTGTCTTAATAAAGCTCACACTTGCGACCGGTGTGTGACTAGTTTACAATGGCGAGAATTTAATATCAGAAAACTTACTAGCTAGGGGAATACATACGACAAGTAACCCAACTCCTAATATAATTCTGACTTTTAGGGGCTGAATGTATGTACTCTATCACGGGGTAAGATTGCATAGTTCTCTTATTTAATTTTATAATTAATTAATTTTTTTTGTTTTTTTTTTATTATGTTATTTAGCTTTGGATATGGATATAGTTTTCTAGGAGAGAATTCTATCTTATTTATGTTTGTAATTTTCGGTGAAAAGAGTTCATCCTCTGTTTTGATTGGCAATTGAGGTTGATTTATAATTAAGAATTTTGTGATTTATGTTGATTAGGCTTACAGGTGAAGGATAGTAGCTGTCCGCAAGTCTTGATTGAATATTTTTATTATATATTTCCTTTATAAGGATATTATCGAGGTTGGGAAGATTGCTCAGGAATTTCGTACTAAGGGAGAGCATGTATCTCATCAAATATAATTACTTAAGAATTTTTTTGTTCTAGATTGGTAGTGTTTTCTTGTACAAGGTCTAAAAATTTTTCTTTCGAAGATTTCGATTTGTAGTGCTAATGTGGGTGATATTGTAAACCAATTAACGAATCCATACGTGATTGTGGGTCTAATTAACTGTTTGTATATAAGCAGTTTAGTGCTGGGTGTTAGGCTGCTATATTTTAGTAGGGGCATCAGTATCCTAGAGGCCTTTGAGCCTCTGTTTAGGGTATACCGCCCCTGATTGTTAGCTTTGAGGAGTTTGTTGAAAGTTAAGCCCAGATATTTGATATTATCTTTTGCTCCCATGTTGATTTTTAGGTTTTTACTTTTTTTAAATGTTCCTGATGCGCTTCTACCAGATGCGTTTCGAAAGCATATCAGATCGGATTTTCTGGCATTTATTGTAATTCCCCATGACTTGTAGAATTCCTCTATTTCATCGAGATGTTTTTTTATTGTTTCAGTAGCCGTTTCAGGATTTTTATCTTGGGCAAAAATATTAACGTGTCGTCTGCGTATAGAATTGCTTGCGATTGGGTGTTTCTGTATTGGTCCATTAGTATATGAGGGAAGTCGATTAGAAAGAAGTTGTATAATTTAGGGCCCGATATAGAACCTTGGGGTACCCCTGAGTATATTTCAATAACGTTAGAGATTTCTTCATCTATTGCAACTTGTAGGTTTCTGTTTGTCAGGAAACTATAAAAGAGTTTTATCAGAAATGTGGGTACACCGTATAGGATTAATTTGTGAAGTAGGCCAATAGTCCACATGCTGTCGAAGGCTTTTTCCAAGTCCAGTGCGCACGTTACCGTGCATTTTCTTTGTCTTAGGCCCCAAGTTACGTCATTGTGTAAGTTAAGTATGGCATGATTTGTGGAATGACCTTTCTTGAAGCCGAATTGATAAGCAGGAATAATATTTTCGCTTTCGCAGAAGTTATCCAGGTGGTCCGATATAACTCTTTCTAGCAGCTTGCCAATGTTTGAGAGCATTTGTATCGGCCTAAAATTGCTCACGTCATAAGATTTTTTATTTTTTAAGATTGGGATGAGTTTTGCTTTTTGCCATTCGATTGGAAAGTAGCTGTTATTTAGACAGTGATTGAAAATAATAGTTAGGTATTCTATCGCTTCGTACGGTAATTTTTTGATAAGAAAGTTAGAGATCCCATCAAAACCACAGGATTTTTTATTATTGATTCTTGTCTTAATTATTTCTTGGATCTTGTTAGCGTTAATGAAGGGTAATTGGTTATTGTTTAGGGCATTGTTTATGTTGTCGAAATTTACCCACTGTGTGGGTGTCTCTTGGTTGTTGAAGTGTGGGGTAATTATCCACTGAGTTAGCGGCTTCTTGGAGTAGTTGTGCATTATGTGACGGTAGCTTTTCCTTGTATAAGATCTTATAGAAGTCTTCAAATGCATTTAGTTTTTCGGGTGTTGACGATAATTCTTGATTATTAGTACTGACTTTTTCGGGTGTCGTTTTTTTCTTTTTCCCTATTATTCTAAAGATTTCTTTAAATGCCGCAGGGCCCGGTGTGACTGCGTTTATTCATGTGTAAACGGACTTTTTCCTCAATGATTTTTTTGAGACAGTTTATTCTAGCTGAGAGCTGTTGGTATTCTAGTGAGTTCCTATTATAGGTTCTATGGAAGATTCTTTTTAGCTCTCTGCTCCAGATTTGTTTAACCTTGATGAGTTGTTTTATTTCAGCTGGTATATTTTTATTCTTTATGTGTCTGCTTTTAACAGTTGTTATACTGTCTTTAAATTTCTCAATCAAGTTGTCTATTTCTGTGTTAGTTAGGTTGGTGTTGATTCTTGGGGGTTGTCCTAGTTCATCTAAGAGATCTGCCTGGAAGTTATCCCAGTTTACATTTACGAAATCTTCGACTGTTTTTGGTTCGCAGAGAGAGAGTTCAGACTCCCCCAGGTTTATAGTTAATTTGACCATATAGTGGTCTGAAAATGACTCGTGGGTATCACATGAGAATGAATGAAATAGTTCTCTTGAGTGTGTTTCGGTTGTTAAAAAGGAGTCTAAAACCGATGCCCCTTGTGGGAATGTAGGACTCCTTGGAGAGATTATATCTAGGTTAGCTGTTGAACCAATTTCACTAATCCATTTTTGGAGGCGTCTACCATTAGAATTAGTTTTGCAATCCCCCCATCTTGTGTATCTGGCATTCCAGTCTCCTCCGATTATGATGGAGTCGAAATTCTCTCCCAAGTATTTTATCATGTTAAGTGTGTCAAAGAGCGTATTTGCTTCGATGGAGGACGGGATGTATCTGCTTCCTATTAGGATTTTTTTAATGTGATTGTTTATAAGCATTTCAACTCCAGCCAGAGTTAGGGGTGTCTGGCAATTTGCTGTCGATATATAAGAGAATCTGATATTGTTTTTAATGAGTAAGGCTACTCCAGGGCCTTTATCTTCCCTTATGGTGATATACTGTGGAAAGGTTAGATTATGTCTGTCATTTACTTTTGTTTCTGAAATGGCAGAGAATTCGGGCTTATGTTTCTTTAGAATATTTACAAGGTCTATTCTTCGGGAATTATTAATTAAGGATTGAGCATTTAGTTCAATTATTGAGATAATCTGACTAGACATTATGGCACGTGTCAAGAATAAAAAGTAACATGGCTTCCCTTTTCTGGGGGATAGAGTTATATTTTGATAAAGAGTCCATAAAATTATTAATTTCCATAAAAAGTTCGTGGAGGGGGACTCCGAATAAGTCATTTGCGAGGTTATAAAACTCTTGGATTTTGTTATTGCCTGGGTTGCTGCTTTTAGGAATGGTCAATGGGATGGGTCAATTCCCACATTATGGTCAATAGGGGCTTCTTTGTAACTAATTCCTCTTTTGACTGAGGAGTGTTGAACATAGCTTCTGGCGTTATTGCCCGAGATGATTAGCTTAGCTTTCGAAATTCTTTCTCTCCTGTCATTTAAATATTTTTTATACATCGGACAGCCTCTATAATTTGCCGGGTGGCCAACCTGCCCGCAGTTCACACATGCAGGGGTTGCCTCCGCCACTTTATTTGATGGACATTCACTCGGTAAATGCTTTTGAAGGCATTTTACACATTTATATTCCCTCATGCAGTTTATTGCTATGTGAACAAATTGTTTGCACCTATAAATTTGCACAAGCCCTTTGCTTTTGAGTGCTTCCCATGTGACCCGCTGACCTAGAAAGTATTTAGTGCCTATAAAATGAGAAATGTCTTCTCCTGGATTCAATTGAATCAGAAAACTGTCAATTTGGTAATTTTCTTTTTTGGAGTTTGGGGTTTGGAATCTTGTTATTTTTTTTTTTTGGGTTTTTAGTGGAAAGAGAGTTTTAAATTCCTCTTCGACGTCCTCCGTTTCAATTTTGTGGTGGAGACCTTTAATTAGGAGGCTGATTGGCTTTTCAAATGATGCTGTATATGTATAGCATTCAATTTCATTCTCAGCGAATAATTTTAGGAGTTTTTGTTATTTTTTCACTATTTCCAGGATATATTTTGGAGGTGGATGGGTTTGTGTTTACGAATTTTGCTTTTAATTTATTATCGGATATATATTTATATAAAGTCTTACCATTAATATTTTTTACGATAATTGGTGGTATCTTTTTTGTTTTCTCGGAAACTGTACTTCCTTTACCTGTAGCCTTTACATTTATATTTGAAAATGTGGGGATTTGTGAATTCGATTGGTTACTTAGTCTTACATTATTAGTATTATAAGAATTCGTTATATGTTCACTAAGATCTAAATCATTGTTATCTACCTCTATATCTACATTAAAATCTAGAGAACTAAACCTGTTTTGTTCCATGATCTGCTTCTCTGTAGATGGGAGTTGTCTTCTTTTATTGTTTCCGTATTGCGTGTCGGATCCTTTACGTTTTTTGTCCTTAATGGTTTGCCATTCGTGTTGCTTTACAGATGTCTTAATCACGGTAACATTTGTATTTATATTAATCTGGTTTTCTGTGAGATCACTTATTTCTTCTGTAAGCCCTTCACTTCATTGCGAAGGGAGTATCATCTCATTATTCTTATTCATTTTTGTCACTATTTTAGCCCTTTTGAGTAGAGGCTTGATTTTTTCGCTATTTCTTTTAGCGCCACTAATTTCTGAACATGGTTTACCCTAGCGGGCAGACCTAACCTTAGTTTTCCTTGTTGGAAACACTGTGCACTTTTTCTATTTTTTCCTTTTTTATACATTGATTTTTCCCAATTCCAACGAATCAGGATGGACAAAAAGGAAATTATCACTTTTTCAAATAAAGTATTACTTTGCACTTATATATATAAAAAAAACTTTTTAGATTTTCCGCCAAATCTTAATCGAACGTCTACCAATGGCTTCCTCTCAATAATGAGTCACAAGACGACATCAACTCGTAGGTAAAAGTCATAATACAAATATTAACAAGTATGGCCGAATTATCTCATATCTGTCAATTGGTTGCTTGCCTCCTTTGTCAGAAATTCAATTTCAATCGAGTGAAAAAATTTTCTATTTGGAAATTTTTTTGCTTTCCCACTAGCACATAATTATTTTTCCCGAAGTTAATTGTTAAATTTTTTAATACATTCAAAACGTATTTCTTCTTCTTCTACTTCTTCTCTTGGTTATGATCCAGAGCTATTGGCTCGACAAGCGAGCTGGAGTTCCTTCACAATGGCTTGACCCTATGGGGTATATCGCCAAAAACGTGTGCTGTGACCGGCTAGTAGTTGATTGGTATGTCCAGCTTGATTTGTTACTGTCAATTGTTGTTGATGCTGTTCTTCTGCTATTAGATGTTTTCAGTGGTTTATGAACGTTGGCTAATGCTCAAGCAATGAATGACAAAAAAGACATCTACAAAGAAGAACATATAACATTCAGGGATGTACTGCACAACACAAGGGGGGGAGAAGGAAGGTCTATTAGCAGTTTGCTATTTGAAGGAATCAGTGAACTTTTGAGTGACTTAATTGATTAACTGAGTTAAAAGCTCATTTACACCTGCAGCAGTCCAGCATCTGCAGCAAAGCGTGTTATTTCCTTAAGCGCGGCCGAACTCAGGGCTCCAATAAGCTCTTCAGAGAACTGGCGCATAGAATAGTGGGAAACCCACTTCTGAAAGAACTGTACAGGGTGCACACCAGAATGCTGTGCTATATAAAGTATGACTTTCCCTATATATGTAAGCGAAGGAGTTTTTCAAATGGGGTTTCTTGTCCCTTAGGTGTTTGTTTAGCCTGTCCGACACAATGCTGTTGATGCTTTTGATGAAGGTAGATATCAGGGCAATCGGTCTAAAAGTGTCTAGGGCACATCCGGCTTTATTTTTTATTTTTTTGGAATTGAAGCTACTTTGATTTCCCTTAGGTGAGGTGGTATTGAGTTTGATAGCCATAGATCATTGAGCGGGTCCAGCAGAGAGCAGAGGGCTGTTTCATTTAGATTTTTGAAGGCAAAGAAGGGGATGCCATCAAAGCCTGGCGCAGGAAAGTTGGATTTCCTTCGGAGAACATTCGATAGCTCAGGTAAGGTGAGCGGGCTTGGAGATTCGGAGGCTAACCTATTGTTGGGGGGCTGGGTGCATGCGTTTGGCCCGGGCAGGGAGGCCTGATGAGGGATTCAAGAAACTCGAGAGATTCAAAGCTATCCCATTTCTGATAGGCTGCAGAGCCTTGAAATTTTGTTGACACGAAACCTGAAAAAGTTCCTAGAATCAAGTTGTTCTAGGTTATCAACAAACTTGGTATTGTGATCTTCTTTGGCTTTACGAATGGATCCTTTCAGGAGCCTGGATGTGGCTAGATACTTATTTAGTGAGACATTAGATGAGCTTCTTATGAGCTCAGAGAAGGCTGCCTTTTTTTATCTCAAACAGACGTTGAATATCCGGATTCCACCATGACTTGGGGGAGAACTTGCTGTGAGGCAATGAGAAGGTGTGTTTCTCAGTGATTTCTATAATGTCCTCAGCGATGTGGTCAGACATTCCGAGCGCTTTGAGATCCTCTAAAGCTTCAGCTTTGTTTAGGAAGCGTCTGAGAGGGTCAGGCCTAGGTACCGACGGGCTTGGCTTGCTAACGTTATCACAACTGGAAAATGGTGTGAGCCTCCGACTTGTTTTGGACTAACCTGGTTGAAATTTGGGCTGGCGGGAGAGAGGATATCACCAAGTCAAGTGTGGAACCTGAGCTGACCGAGGATGGATTTGAGAAGAAGGTGGGGGAGGAGTCGGAGATAATTGACAGGCCACAGGTTAGGGCAGCATTTTTCAAGAGAAATTCCTTTCTCACTGAGTCGTTAGATCTAGTAATGTTGTTATCCCACATGGAGTCTCTTGCGTTGAGAACGCCACTCAGAATTGCCGAGTTGAAGTTGGAGAGGAAGATGAGGAGATCCTCTATATCGCTTTTGAACCTAGCTAGGTCAGATGTGGGAGGAGAGTAGGCAGTGGCTATAACTAAGCTGGAACCGGGGTCACTCATCTGAACCACAACAGTCAGTACGTTTATATGAATACTTGAAGTATACTTAGAGTAGAGATCAAGTACTCAAAATATCATGTAAACGCGCATTGACTTCAAGTATACTTGAACAAAATCATGTAAACGCAACTTCAGTACTTGAACGTTTTTCATTTGTGCGAGATATGCAAACGGCAAAGAGGAACAAGAAGAAGATTATTGTTGATAATTCAGGTGGTGATTTTTGGCACTTTTTCCAAGATATTTACCTAAAAATCCGCAATTATGTATTGCACTTAATGCAAAGTTGTCAAAGGTAAAATGTCACCTCAAGTAAATTTCAAGTCAAGTAATTGGAATTAATTCAATCAAAAGCCCTACTTGAGTTTCAAATGGATTTGAATTCAAGTACTGAAGTATTCATGTAAACGTACTGAGTGTCCATACTTGAATCGAACGTAATACGCTTGTAGCTAAGGTATGAATTGATGGCAATTAGAGAGCCAGGTTTCATTAAGTAATATGTACCTGAGTTTAAGAAGAGTTCGAGGTACGATTTGTTTGTGTTGAAGCTTTGTATGTTGAGATGTAGTAATTTCATGGGGTGTTAACTAGGTCAGACAGAAGGTGTTTTCACCTGTGTGGTAAAATTAGGTGGTTTATCAGGTGGACATGCACTATTTATAATTTTGAGGTTTGTTGATAGGTTGAAGTTGTTAATTTTTGATTTAAGTTTATATAAAAGCCAGAGTTGGGTTCGGTTGTGGAAGATTTGTTCAGCTCTGTACTGAGCCATGAGAGGAAGCGTTCCAGCTCAAATACTCTGGGCTTATCAGTCATAATGCCGGTGCCAGTTCTTCCACTATCCATGTTCTGGAGCATGGCATAGTGCGGGTTAAAGGGTTGACAGGTTTCTGGAAGCTACACTGGAATATGAGCTTTGTTAACACTATGGGCATTTTTGATCAGGTTTCGGATCTTACCATCAGCAATGAGGGTGGGGAGGGGTTCTACATTCAGTGTATTTAGTAGGTAAAATCTGCGTATCTGCGTATTTGGTTGACTTGACTGGCTACAACAATGTTCCTGGCAAAACGCCTGTTTGCACTGCTTATTGTCTTGATTTTGAGAATGTCTTGCTCTAATTGTTTGGCCGGACATAGCGGATCAGTTGGCTTGTGATTGCCTTTGCAGTTGTTTCATTAGGCAGGGTTTGTGCAGGGCTTTTGTTCGCATGCTTCTTTACAGCAGTTATCGCAGAAGGGACTTTTGGATTTGCATTGTAATTGCGAATTGCTCCTGCAATAGCAACCTCCTTAGGGATCTCCGAACTCATGAAGGTGAGTTTCATCACAGGAGTGGGTATGAATTTGTTCTCATCAATTTTTTTCGTGAAGCGAAAAGCCTGAGTCACTTTGATCGGCTAAGAAATGTATTGCAGAATGTCTTCCTCTGATAAATCAGTTGGTACATTTTTAACTATACTCTGATTGCGTAGGTGGATGAGTGTAATAAGACATTTCAGATCTGCCGTCGGAAACCCTTTTGTGAGCAGACTGTTAGCAGTTTCACCCCTAGAGAATAAAACTTTTCACCGAGTTGAAGGACAGCTGCTCAATTTTTATAAAAAGGAAATTGGCTTTTGCCAGAATGATGCCAACAGCAATGTTACTTAATCTGACTGATTTCTTCTGAACTCGTATTATTTTCAGTCCTTTTAACCTGGCCCCAGTACGGCCTTTTTCTTTGTTAGTATAGATCAAAAGATCCGGATTTGAGACAGGACTGAGATTCTCAGATATAGGATTTGGAGGACTGAGATTATCAGTTATAGAAATTAGTAGAGGTGTGCTAGCGGCATCAATCAAAGCTTGCTCTGAATCATGCATCCTGCTACGTTTGCCCTCTGGAGCATCTGAGTGAGTGATGTTATTAATACTTCGAGAGAATTCCTTAAGCGCTGCTTTCGTGGATGATGTCCTAGTAGTTTTGATTATGTCTGTTGAGATTGAAATTTTCGTTTTTGATTTTTGAGAACTAGGGTTCCGAACATTGGTCATGTCCTGTCCCTCCGGGTCTTCCGTGTCCATTACTACATCATTCTCCGTCATCTTGAACTAAGGATGCATACTATCCGCACCCGTTATGAAAGTGACGCCGAGAGCAACACACACTGCTCGAAGTGCACACACAGTTCAGTAGGTTATATTTTAAAGATATGTGATGATAAAATAAATTTGAAGAAGCCGTATACTAACACTCTGAGCACAGCAGAAACAAGAAAAAACACAATTTAAATAATTTCTGTAGGAACAGTTATTAGAAAGCTTCTTGCTACCTGCTGATAAAACCTTGTGGAGGATTATTAATGAGGTTATGTAGACACAGAATAAACCATTGGTTATAATTTTAATCCTGTATTCTTCTCACCACTACCACAGTATATCCATACAGTAGAACAGCTCTGTCAAAACTGTCACATGAATAGGATGCTTCTATAATGTGACTATACTTTCTCTTTCAACATTTTTGCCTAACACACTAGAAAATTTTTAATACAAAGGCTCCTATCTAAATCTAAAGTGGAAGAAAGAGAACTTAAGTCATGCACAAACTTGTACTAGAGGAAAAAGGGCAAAATGACAAGCAAATAAGCTAATAACAATTTGTTCCACTTCCCATGCCATTCGGCTTGGTTCTACTCTCAAATTGTCACAAACATTATTACAGCCATTTTGCATATATTACACTGTCTATGGCATCTTTATGAACGTACACCACTTTGCAGTCAAACAGATGTTCAGTTTATGGAACAATACATTTGTAAGTAGATTGTCGAAATGTGTACTTACATTAAACTAATATTTCTTCCCGTAGATTGTGCAACTAGCTACCGTTCGCCCATTACCTCCGTATCATACTTAATAGTACCCTCTTATGGTAAAAATTTTGAGGTTTTTTTTTATAATTAAAATTTTAAAATTCACTTTTCAGTAGTTTGTTCCACTACTAAAAAGAAAACCGTTATGGACGCTTCTAAAAAAACCTAACTGATTCGTTTGGGCGTTCTATATGAAGTGTGAAACGTATTTCAGTCAATAAAATATGAAAAACTCAAAACAAATTCGCTGGAAATGACTTTTAGTCGCCTCCTGAAAAGTAATTTAGTGGACTTATTAGATCAATACCTTCCGAATATTGAGGAAGACATATTTACAACCAAGTGGTGGAAAACATTCACAAAAATAGGTTTGAAAATATACCTTTGCCAATGCCCACATGCGGAAGTTTTTACGCAGGTTTTACCGTCGAGAAGTATTCGGGGGCAGGAAAAATTTCTGG
Organism: Dioctria rufipes; assembly: GCA_963924295.1. Lineage (NCBI taxonomy): Eukaryota > Metazoa > Arthropoda > Insecta > Diptera > Asilidae > Dioctria > Dioctria rufipes. The sequence continues at coordinate 46,461,255 of OZ002744.1, read as the reverse complement.
CTACAAAGTGTGGATCGGGTCGGGAGTACGGGCAGCATATCATACTACAGCAAGCAACTTAGCTTCGGCCATTTTGAAATTGCTAAATCTCTGATCGGACGGCTGTATAGATATTTACATGCGATTCGAAGTAATAATATAATAATTTAATAATCATTACGTGTTGTGAATTTGTGATACAGTTATTGTTTATATCAAAAACTGTCACCTAAAATGATCTCGATCGCGAGGTTGAGACTCGGCCATATCCTTCCGGTGAAGAAACACATCTTCACTAAGCAACCTGCCCCCACCTGCCCTTACTGCCACAATACCACCTTAACGACGGCACACATCCTTCAGCAATGCATAGAACTACAGAGCCTACTTAACGAACGCGGAAAAAGCAAAACACCGACAGAACTCCTCACATACTCTAAGGAGGACACAAACACACTACTCCATGCATTGAGGACATACCTACAAGACGGACTCTAACGACAGACATACGATATTTATATATTTTTATATATTATAAATAAAAAAAACAAATAAACGAAGAAAAAAAAATATACATAACTCTATGCAATATATGTATATAAAAAAAAAAAAAATTAAAAGAAAGGAAAAAAGAAAAAATAAAGTTTTAGATAATAAATATTTGAATTTTTTACTTATTAATAATAGATAATAGAAATCTTTTCCTGTAGACATTAATTTTACAATCATTGTAACCGTAGTTATAAGATCATTTGTTTTTGGACTCCACTCCTTATAGTAAATAAGTATATGTAACGTCAAATCCAAATGTACAGTACAAACGTACTCAGGTATATAAGAATAGATCAGTCAGTCAAAAAATAAAACAAAGGAATATACTAATTTTTACTGAAGAAAAAATATGTTCAGAATTTTACGGAATTTTACTGTCAAAACAACAGATCGCTACCCAGATGGCCTTGTAGCCGCGCACCTATAACATTATTTGTATTTAGGCATAGGCTTAGGTTAAGTACTGTGTAAAAACAAATAATGTCTAATAAATAAATAAATAAATAAAGTAAATGAAAACTGTCACCTAATTGAACACGCACATAATTAATTTCGGTAATCATATAACGAACTACGCGGAACAACATTATTGTGTCTCAGCTCAAGAGGAGGAAATTCCTGCCTTCCCTAAAAACTTCTCATGTGGGAAGGCCCGTGTAATTTGTTATATCCCAGCATTTGACACGAAACGTAATTACGTCAATTTATTTCGTTGAGGTACGGTTTTAATTTTTCTTCGTACTGTACGTTCCATGTCGCTAACTTCACCACTCTAAACAAAAAAAATCCGATTCATCCTTACATATGTACTAGAATTCATCTATTTATTAAACTTCAACCAGCCAAGATAAGAAGAGATTATTTATTGGGTAACCTCGAAATACATATAAAGTTTTTTGTTTTTTAATTTTTGATCTTACAAATTAAACAATATTTCGGCGGAAGTTCCCTAAGAAATGGCAGAGTTTAATTTTGTCGAATTAGCCAAAGAACTTGATGAAGTCCAAGAAACCGGTGTAAATTTTGCACTAAAATCGGAAAAATGGCAAAGTGAAGAGGAGGGTAAGTTTGAATTTTATTTTTAACTTCTATCTTTACATTTGTAATCTGTGTTTTTAGTTAAACCTCTTATAAAAGAAATGGACAAGTGCTCCAAATTGGTTTACTTGAATTTGGAGGGAAACACGCTAGGAGTAGAAGCGGCCAAAAGCATCAGCAAGGCACTTGAAAAACATCCTGAATTCAAAAAGGCGCTATGGAAGGATTTATTTACTGGTCGCCTAAAAACTGAGATTCCAGAAGCTTTAAAATACTTAGGAAAAGGAATAACAACAGCCGGAGCAAATCTTACCGTCTTGGATTGCAGTGATAATGCTTTAGGACCAAATGGAATGACTGGCCTTGTAGATTTGTTGCGAAGCTCTGCATGCTATTCTCTACAGGAACTTAAATTGAACAATTGTGGACTTGGAATACAAGGTGGAAAGATGTTAGCAAAAGCCCTACTTGAATGCCATACAGAAAGTATATATGCCCGAACGCCATTTGCATTAAAAGTTTTTATAGCTGGCCGAAATCGCCTAGAAAATGCTGGCGCTAAAGCTCTAGCTGAAGTATTTTCGGCAGTAAAAACACTTGAGGAGGTTGCAATGCCGCAAAATGGAATATATCATGAAGGAATTACAGCTATGTCGAAAGCATTCATAGTAAACACAAATATGCGAATATTAAATTTGAATGATAATACAATTACGGAAAAGGGTGCTGAGTCTCTTGCGAAAGCTATTCCTTATATGCAGAAGTATACAATTTAAATAGGATGATTCAAATGTTAAAGATTTTTTGTTTTAGGCTACGAGAAATTGATTTTGGCGATTGTTTGTTAAAAACTCATGGTGCTATGTTACTTTCCGCAGCTTTAATAGATGGCCATTCTGATCTTGAGGTATAAATTCTTTAGATAATAATATGAACAGGCTTATAAATCAAGTTGTCACTAGGTTGTCAATTTTAGCGCGAACGAACTTGGTCCCGATGGCGGGATCGCGCTTACTACAGCAATTCTAAATAAAAGCAAAATTCGTAGCATTCTCCTGGATGCAAATAATGTGAGTATATATATATATCTTGCAATGTTGCTAAAATTGAGTAGTATTGTAATAGTTAATTATATTGTAAGTGATTATTGATAGTATAATGTATTGTAGATTAGGATGCGCGTCTGGTGATTAAAGAAATCTCCTTATGATTCTTATGATCCTTATGATCGGTGCCACTTTTTCAATAGAGTGAATGCATGTATGCATTAAGTTTTTATATTGTGAGTCAATGTATGGTGTGTCGAGTTGAAATTTGTTGCGTTAGACTTTCTTGATTGTATGTAAAGAGCTTCTATATTTCTCCTCCTTTTCCAAATTTGCTCTTTGTGTATGATTTTGAAATTTTCAAAATCAAAAATTTGTGTTTTTAATGGCATGTGAAACACAATCCATGCCGTAGTTCCACTAATCTTTCCATTGTTGGCTGTCATTCTGTGTAAGCTTAGATGTTTAGGCTACGTGTATTGGCTGTTGTTTTGTTATTACTACCTGGAGAATGTTTGATATGTTTTATTATTTTGTTTATGATGTGTGGTGGGGTAGTTGTTTAAGGCCAAGTTTGATGAATTTGGCTGTAGTTTTTATTGTGGAACTTTGTGTCACTCAATGCTATCATCCTTTTTGCAAATGAAAGTGGTGAATTGAATTTCATGTTGTGGGGGTGAGTCGATAAGAAATCTAATAGTTTTCCCGATGCCATAGGTTTGATGTACCAATCTGTTGAAATTTTGTTATTTTCTCTGTATAGCATCATATCCAAAAAAGGAATGCTGTTTTTTTTATATACCTAAATTGTGTACATGTTTTGCGGCATGTTTTATGTGTTAACGTAAAATTTGTAAAGGTCACTTTGTACCTGTTCACAGTCGCCAAAAGATTTAATTTGAGCGAAATGTTTATTGTCGTCAATATAAATCAAATGCTTGCAGTGTCTCCCAACAGAAGCAATGTCGTCAATAGATAGAATAAAAAATAGCGGACCCAAATAACGCTCTTGAGGTACGCCGAATAAAGCCTTCAAGACTCTAGAGGTGGAATGTCGAAATAAGATTTGTGTTCTAAAGGGTTTTCCAATAAGAGGTGTTATTTTGATATTCAAAGAAAAATGCCATTTTTTGAGATAAATGATCGGATCTTTATTTCATTATAAAGAGGAAGGTATGCCGTTAATAATGGAAAATAACATCACCACGACCACGCCTACAGGACCATATCCTTTTCATGAAATTTTCCATAACCAAATCGCAAAGTGGCTGCCCTATGTCTTCGATAGCCTCATAAATTCCATCTTTGAGGTCTTGAATCGACGCTGGGCTGTTGGCGTAGACCTTCTCTTTCACGTGGCCCCAAAGGAAGAAGTCGCAAGGTGTTAAGTCACAAGATCTCGGTGGCCAATTGTGATCACCTCTTCGAGAGATAACACGGTCCGGAAACTTTTCCCGTAAAAGATCAATGGTTTAGTTGCTTGTATGGCACGTAGCGTCGTCTTGTTGAAAGTAAACGTTGTCCAGATCAATACCATCCAATTCCGGCCATAGAAAATCATTAATCATCTTTCGATAGCGCAATCCATTCACCGTAACTATTGCTCCAGCCTCATTTTCGAAAAAGTAAGGTCCAATGAACCCGCGGGACCATAAACCGCACTAAACAGTCACACGTTGAGGATAGAGAGGCTTTTCAACAATAACTCTTGGGTTTTCCGAGCCCCAGATGCGACAATTTTGCTTGTTGACGAAGCCATCGAGGTGGAAATGGGCCTCATCACTCAAGATGAGTTTTCGATGGAATTCCGGATCATTTTCATGCATTTCAAGGACCCAATCAGCAAAGACTCGACGTTGTTGATGATCGGCCGGCTTGAGTTCTTGTGTTAACTGAACTTTATAAGCCTTAAGACCCAAATCTTTATGCAAAATACGGTGTAATGACGTTTGTGGAATGCCTAATTCCAAAGAACGTCGAAGAATGGACAAACCTGGGTTTTCTTCAACACTTTCGGCTACAGCAGCAATACCTCGGGTGTTCTTGAGCGACATGCACGGGTTTTATTCTTCACATCACTAACTTGTCCCGACAGCTCGAATTTTTCTACCAATTTCTGTATTGCGGTCCGACAAGGTGCTTCACGACGACCCAAAAATGTTCGAGTTTTACGAACCGTCTCTGCCACATTTTCACCATTTTTATAGTAAATTTTAATAATTTCAACGCGTTGTTGAATCGTGTATCGTTCCATTTTTATTAATGGCGTAGTTTCTACTTGTCAAATGTCAAAAAATGACAGCTCCAAGAGTGACATCTACCGAAATAGCGGGCTAATTAAAATAACACCTCTTATTGGAAAACCCTGTATTATCTAAATAAAAATCTGTTCATTTAAGAAATGTTAGAGGAAAGCCATACTTTTCAATTCTAAAGAGTATCACGAAGTAGGATAATTTGTCTAACACTTGACTAAAGTCTGTATAAACATAATCTTTCTACTAGACTTTTGCAAACCCGCCAGTGGTATCCGAGACAAGTTCCAACAAGGTAGTGGTTGGAGATCTGCTCGAAATAAACTCATTTTGGTTTGAAGAGAGCAAGATCTTGCAGGAAATGATAGATTCGAATAATTTGAACATACAATATAATTTTGCAATAGTCATCGTGCGTTAAGTGATCAGTGCAGACGTGTTTTTTCTCGAGCTCCCTCAAAATTAGTTTTTTTTTATTTTACATCTGTTTTTTTGTTTTCATGATAATTTCGGAAACAAGTAATCACTAAATTGCATATTGGTTTAGAAAGAAAGCATGTGGAAAGTGTGGTCTGAAGCACAAAAATATTTGAATAGGCTTGAAACTTCAAGCTGAGAAAATGAACTCGGATTGCGAAATTTGTAGGGCGGTTATTCTAAGTGGTCAAGGAATAATTTGTGAAGGAAAGTGCAATAAAAACTTCCATTTGAAGTGTGTAGGTCTGGTTCAATATGACCTAACACAAGTTCTTGCAAAAAAGAATTTAATATTTATGTGCGATCAATGCATTGATTATCGGAATTTGGTAACGGATCAATTTGAGACGGTGATAAGAGAGGTGAGAGATAGTAAAAATTCGATAGCGGACCAAATTGAAACGATATTAAGAGCAGTGACCGATAATAAAAAGAGGAATGTTGAACAAGAATTAGAACTTAAGAGAATTTTAGAACAAGCGGGGAAATTGAATGAAATGGACAAAAAGTTGTACAGTGAAGTAACGAAAGCTACAGCAAGTATAGAAGGGGAAAAAAAAGTAGATACATATGCTGAATTATGAAGAGAGAATCAACTCTCTTAATAAAACCTAAAAAAAAAACAGGAAGTGAAGAAAACTAAAGAAGACTTAAGAAAGAAAGTTGATCCATCAAAATTGAAAATTGTTGGTATGTCAACAAATCATAATGGCAATATGACTATTGAAAACGTTAATAGGACTGAAGTTAAAAAAATTCAATCAGTGGTTGAAGCTAAATTAGGTGAGAATTATGAAGTGAAAATGCTTGAACCAAAAAACTAAAAGTGGTTATTGCTGCTATGAATGAGGAGTGGGAAGAGGATCAGTTGATTCAGGCAGTGAAAGCACAGAATAAATATTTAGAAAGTGGAGATTTTAAATGTTTAAAAATAAGTAAGATGAGGGGCAAATATGGTAATTATTATAATGCTCTTGTGCAAGTGGATCCAGAAAGCTTTATGAAGATGCAAGGAAATAAAATTAATATCGGTTGGGATACTTGTAGAGTATTTGATGCTCTTGATGTTAATAGGTGTCATAAGGGTAAAGGTTTTAATCATATGGCAAAAGTATGCAACAACGTAGAAGTTTGTGACAAATGTAACGGTCAACATCATACCAGAGATTGCCAACAAGAAGAGAAAATTTTGAGCTGTGTTAATTGTGTGAAAGCGAATCAGAAGCTAAATCTTAAATTAGATATTAATCATAATACAATGAGTCGGGAGTGTCCAGTGTATATAAATAAATTAAAAATCGAAAAGAAAAGATGTGGTTATGAAATATAGCAACCAGCGTCAGTTAAATGCCTATACTTAAATGTGCAAGGATTATTGAACAACTTTTGTGATATAGAAATATTACTAGATTCTGGGTGCTTTGATATTATGTTGTTGTCAGACACACACTTAACGGATAAGGTTGAAAATAGTGACGTATGCATTAATGGATATAAGATTGTGAGATGTGATTCACTATCTAGTCATACAGGTGGTGTTGCAGTGTTCATTAGGGAGCAATGGCAGTATGAAGTGGTAAAAATTAATAGTTCTAAAACTTGTGGTATCTGGTTATTAATTACTCAGTAGGAAACTACCAAATTAGTATAGTCACAATATATAGATTCCCAAGAGGATCAGAGCTACAGTTCTGTATTGACTTTGAGGAACTTATGGAAAGTTTGGCAGAATTGGCGGAGGATGTAGTAATTGCAGGTGACTTTAATATTGACTGGAACACAAACACAACGTATAAAAGGTATGTAGAAACAATTTTAAAAGACAATGGATACAAACAAATAGTTTGGGAATATACCAGAATAACACAATATTCAAAGACATTAATCTATTATGTGGCAACTAACATGACGAATATAGAAACTAAAGTCAACACAAATTTTAAAGTCAGTGACCATGAAACCTTAGAAATAGACATAATCATAAAAAGTGAAATAGATATAGAGGATAAGAATTAGTTGACATATTTAAGTATGAACAAATTTCTTTTGGAAACGAGTTTATAATGAGTGCGGGAATATCCAAAGTAAAGGACATAGATCATGTAACCTTATGCGCGAGTGAATTAGACGTAATAATGGATAAGTAAGTTCATGAAGAAAAAAGTAATATACAATGATCAATGTAATTGGTTCACAGAGGAACTAAGGAACTTGAAGGAACAAAAAATTATTATGTATAAGAGAGCTAGACTGTTGAATAATAATGAAGAATGGAGTAAATACAGAAATATGCGAAACAAATACAAAGCAAAAATATGCTTGACCAAAAATAAAGCAATAGCAGAAAGAATAAGTAATGCTGATGATTCGAAGCATATGTGGAAAGCAATCAAACAAACTGTGTTAAGAAAAGAGACCAACAAAATCAAATGTATTAATTTTGGAGATCGTTTTATCACAGACGACAGGGAAATAGCTGAAAACTTTAATAAGTATTTTATAGATAGTGTCATTGAAACTAATAGGTCTATAATGACGTGCAGGATAATATACAACCGACAAATAAGGGCTTTGAATTTCAAATGGTAGATTTACAAACAATTAAAGGAATTCTAAAAACATTAAATAAAAAGCGTTAGTGCAAAAATGATAATTGAAAATAATGAGCTGGTATTCGTAGTTACAAAACGTCTAGAGGTGAATTCCCAAAGTGTTGGAAGGAATCCTTAGTAATCCCGGTTGAAAAAGTAAAAAATTCAAAGATGTGCGAAGAGTATAGACCAATTAACATGCTACCATTAATAGAGAAAATACTAGAAAAAGTAGTCCAAGTGCAGCTTGAAAGATATATGGAAAAGAACCTATTAATTTTGAAAACTCAATCAGGATTCCGTAAAACATATTCTTGTGAGACAGCATTAAATCTAATTATAAGTCGATGGAAGGAAAAAGTGGACAAGAAAATGTACGTCCTGGCAGTGTTCTTAGATTTAAAACGGGCCTTTGAAACGGTGGAACCCGATATTTTGTTAAAAAAATTAGATGCATATGGAATCAAAGGTAAGGCGATAAAATGGTTTGCAGATTACTTGTGTGAACGATGCCAAAGAACGAGGATTAATGGGACCCTGTCATCGCTTGACTACAATGAACTTGGAGTACCTCAGGGCTTTGTTCTTGGAACTTTATTGTTCCTTATATACATAAACGACATAAATGATCCAATAAGTTTCTGTGAAATAAATTTATTTGCAGATGACGCACTAGTATATATTGAAGGTAAAAGTTTACAAGATTGTAGAACAAAGTTAGAACAGGACTTAGAACAATTGTGTCTGTGGTTCAGGAGAAACAAATTGAAGTTAAATGTGAACAAAACCAAACTTTTGACTGTTAATTTTAGAGATGAGTTTGAAGTAAGAATTAATGGAGAAACAATTAAGAATGAAAGTGAAGTGAAATATCTAGGAGTGATAGTGGACAGAGATTTAAGTTTTAAAAGCCATATGGATTATATATGTATGTAAAAAGATAGGTAAAAAAGTAAGTTTTTTTCGAAAGATTAGGAAACGACTCACCTTATTGTGCTAAATACAGATATATAATGCAATTATTAAACCTCACTTTGAGTACTGCTCGACAATTCTATACTTAAGCATTCAAGGTAATATTGAGCGAATTCAAAAGCTTCAAAACAAAGCAATGCGAATAATTTTGCGGTGTAATAGATGCACATCAATACATTGGATGCTAGAAGCATTAAAATGGTTGACTGTCAAGCAAAGAATAGATTTAAATGTATTTTTGTTCATACATAACATAAGGAACGATAAACTCCCCAACTACTTGAGTGATCTTGTGCAATATGTTGGCAACGTTCAACCTTATCCACTAAGGAGTAACCAAAACTTTCGACTTCCCAGATGTAGAAGTGGAGCAGCGTAAAATTCATTAGGATATAGAGCATTCTCATTATTCAACGAGCTATCTGAAGAAACAAAGAGTTAAATTAGATTTAGTCCATTTAAAAGAAAATGTATTGAATTTATTAGAAGAAGAACTTGAGTGAAACACTTTTTTGGTCTGATAGTTATAGTATTTAATTGTTAACAAAAAGTATGTTCTATACTAATAAAATTATTATTATATATTTAGAAATTTCACTTTTACTACCTTTTTTGTGGATAGGTATGATAAAAGAGTTTTTTCATTGCTGAGGCAAACAACCACTATCGAGCGATTTTTGAAATATTATTTTCAGCTGCCAGGGCAAGGCAGCGCGATTTCGAGAGAGAATTCGGACAAGTCGAACGTGATTCTTGAGCTCTGCAAACTTTCGTGGATTAATAATTAACTTAATCGTTATCGAAAAAAAAGTGGAAAAAACGGCCACTAAAGCTATAAAACTAATGCAAAAAGGTGTTAAGAGTGAAATTGATACCCGATAATCGAAAATGAAATCAATTTGCAAAAAGGGGATTAAATAGAAAAATATTTACTTTCTTATTTAGCAATACTGTATTTGTTTCTTTTTTAATAATAAACTGTGAATTAGAATATTGGTTATTTTTGTAAGTGTGATAAAATACTTAATTTTTAATATATTTTCTTGATGTAGATTTACCAAAAATTAAATTTTAAAGCAAATTATTGGGCACCGAAGATGGAAATAAGCTTACTGGGGAGCCGGGAATCTCAAAAAGTTGTTTTATATTGCTTGCGCTCCCGATGCTGCTGCTAGTTTATAATTTTGCCTCATAATTTAAAAACCGCGCCAAAATCCCTTGCATAAAATTTTCTTTTCATCCGTCTGTAAGGGGAATTTTTTATAGTGTGCGTATGAACTTACACATCTTTGAGATTGGCACGAAAATTGTTGATGATGGGCCTCTCCTTTACTTTCTTACTCGTAGGGTTAGACCACTGACATATATAATATGGACTGCTTAACTTTCTATTTCATGTGGGCTCGATTGCTAATGTCAAAAAAAGTTTTTACACCGGTGCCAACATTGAAAAAATCATTGGCGGGAAGTTGAAAAAATGAGCGCGCAGCTCCAAAAGCGATTCTAATAAAACGTTTCGAACTTCTGCTGCACATCATATGAATATATTGCCTTTAGTAAAACAAATTTATCAGTAATAAACCTAAATAATTAATTTAAAAACATTTATTTCGACGGACTCACTTATTTATTTGTTGTTTGCAGTTCTCCTCAGTTGGCACTTGGTTCTTTGACCGAAAGAGTCAGCAATATAGAAGTGAGCCCACTTTTTGGAATGCATTTCTATTAACGTAGTCAGTCCATATTATACATGTCAGTGGGTTAGACCGCGTCTAACGAGTGTACTCAGTTTGTATGCGTATAGATCATATGGAAATGATGAATTTTCTTTGCTGCCTCAAAAAAGTGTATAGACCGTGCATAAACTACGTGTACCATGGGCAGATACACACCAGTTTTTACGTCGTGCCTAGTCTCGAGTGTGTATCTTGGTGTGTCAGGGGACTTAGTCGATATACCGTACTAAAGCTAGGTCAGTAGAGCGGGAGGTTATAGTACTTAGCTAGATGAACAAAAAATTGTATGGCAGGGGGGGCATATCAACCGTTTAGGAGTTAGTTACAGGGTGATTAAGAAAAAAAGCTAGTTTTTCACAAAACACCCTGTATCTTAAAAACTACAGGGTGCATGGTTACAGTTAGGACTTATTACATTCAATGTACTATCTGAAGCCCTTTAAGAGTTATTAGCTCTAAACCTATTCTCAAACCTATTCTCAACGATAATTTGTTCCTTTAGCACGTCATTTTACAAAATATCTTCTAATTTCGGTGTGATCTGAATAGGTTATGAGTTAATAACTGTTTAAAGGCTGGTGTTAGCACATAGGGTGTAAAGGTCAACTTAGTCTATAGTTTACAGTTTTTATAAAAAAAAAGTTATGTTAATGACCTTTTTGCAAAAATAATAGAGGTTAAATTAAAAAGGTAAGAAAATCCGAAATTTTGAGTTTAGACAACCATAATTCTTGAGGGGAGAGGGCTATGGGGCTGATTGAGCAGTCGTTCGAAAATCGAAAGGCCATGGAGTTCTGCATACAATGAGATCCTAACTGTGGCCATGTACCCTGTAGATTTTAAGATACAGGGTGTTTTGTGAAAAACTAGCTTTTTTTCTTAATCACCCTGTAACTCCTAAAAGGTTGATATGCCCCCCCCCCAATTTTTTGCTCATCTAGCTGAGTACTATCACCTCCCGCTATACTGACCTCCTAGTGGGAAACACCTGTATAGTAGATAATCCTAGAATCTGCTTCTTCATGTTCTTCACTGATAATGACTCTTCCGTTGCTTTAATGACTTTATTATTTGCAACCCAATAACGATAAGAGAAGCATGTGTTGAATCTTAAGTGAATTATTTAATCACCAATACAAGACGCCATATCATCAGTCCAGTGGTTGATAAAAAATTTAACTAATGCTTCCTTGAACTGGACATTTTGCAGTTGAGCAGTGAAATTGAAACCTGGCTAGCCGATTCATCTTGACGTTTATGTTGACCATCTTTGATTGATGCGAGTTACTTTCAGTTGAGATATAATTTATTTTCAAAGTTTTCCCAAATTTTGTTTAACATTTCAATGCATAATTATGAATAGCTGCTACATTTACTCCCCTGCAAACAGGTTTGCTCGGGAAGAGATAAAAGAAGCAACGTAATATCTGGACATTTTGGAGAGATATTTCTTTGCGTCTTTTACATTTTCTCTAGAAAACCGGCTTGCATACTGCATCAAGAATACTCGTGTGGGATATCCCATTCCCTATTAGACTCGAGTCGATCTGGCTATTGATAATCAACCGAATTATCGCCTGTAAAATTAATTTCATGTGGATCAATAATTAAACTAGCTCGTATAAAAATTACAGCCGTAATAAAATAATTTTTTTGTTTTGTAACGAAAAAAAAAAAATGTTTGGCACGGTTAGCAACGAGATAATTGTCTGGGAATAGTGTATTTATATTGTCCTATGTTAATGAAAACAGATGAAAAAAACAAAAATCGAACTAAAATCATTTTGAAAACTACGTTTTTTACCTGAGGAACGGAATGCGCACAGGTAAACGCAACCCCTCTCACCAGCCAAATGGGCCACATGCCTATTGAGATAGTGAAAGAGGGGAGATAGCAAAGAATCCGCCGAACTAAAGTTCATTTTCGTGACTTTGCTAGCTCTTGGACTAAAATGTATATAAATAACAAAAAATAATAATATATAACACAAAGTAAGTAGTTGCATTGATCAAAAGTCAATGTGGAGAACAATTAAATTAAGTTGCATTGATCAAAAGTCAATGTGGAGAACAATAATGGTATTAAAGGAAAAGAAAAGTGAAATTCGAAGTGCTTATTTTGACAATATTCTAGTGGAAGGTAATTTGAATTTAGTGAATAAGTTTAATGAATTTTTCGTAAAAAGTGTGGTAGATATTAAAAATTCAATAGCTTATGTGCAATATGAGAACCTAATAAACGAAGTAGAAAAAGGATTTAAATTTGTGAGACTAGCTTTAGACGACCTTAAAAACCATACGTCAAATGAATAACAAGAAAGACAATAACTTATTTAATAGACAGATGATATTAGATTGACTTTCAAAGACAGGCCGACCACTACTTTATGTAATCAACAAATCGTTGGAATGTGCAAGGTTTCCAGATATATGGAAAGAATCTTAAGATACACCAATAGAAAAAGTAAAAAACGGTAAGAATTGTGCAGGGTTTAGACCAATTAGTACTATGCTATTTGGAGAAAAGTTTCTATAGGCAATTTGAGACATACCTTGAAAGGAATAAATTGATAGTAGAAAATCAGTCTGGCTTTCGAAGGAATCATTCATGCGAAACTGCTATTAATATGGTCCTTAGCGGACTAAAAGACCAATTAGCAAGAAAAAATGGTATATCTGGATTTGCAAAGTGCATTTGAGACTATAGATAGACACATACTACTGCTGAAGTTACAGAAATATGGAACAAGGAATACGGAGTTGCTGTGGTTCAAGGATTTTCTAACGAATAGGCGGCAAAAAATCAGGTTAACCTTGGAGTTCCTCAGAGGTCTGTGTTGGGAACATTACTGTTTGTGATCTGCATAAACGATCTACAACGAGTTTTAAAACAGTTTGCGGATGATGCTTTGTTGTTTGTAGTAAACGAGACAATTGAAGAAGGAAGAAATGCTATGCAAGAAGATTTAGAAAGCGTGAGTGAATTCTAAGAACAATCAAGTTGAAATTGAATCCGTTAAAAAGTAAGTGTATGTGTTTAAAGGTTCAATATAGTCTTAATTTAGTAGTAGATAGCTCGAATATAGAGCAAGTGTATAAAAGTGAAATACTTAGGTATAGTAATAGATTACAAGTTGAAATTTAGTGATCACATTTTGTATATATGTAAGAAGATTGCAAAAAAAAATAGGTTTTGTGCGAAGAATCAGACGAAATTCATCGCTAGTGTCTGCAATAAACATATATAATGTTATTATTAAACCGCACTTCGAATTCTGTGCTACAATTCTTTTTTTGTGTAACCAGGAGCAATTGACACACTAGAAAGACTCCAAAATAAGCCAATGCGTTGCATTTTATATTGTGATAGATATACAATATAGGCCAAAGGATAAGAATGAACATGCTAGTCTTCGTATAGAAACAAATCTTGTTCCAAATTCCTTAAGTAGACATATAAGTTACGTCAACCATATGGATTGAGATGCCTTTACAGATGCTAACTCGCAGAACTCGCTTATATATAAGGCCTTTAAGGAATTTCATGAATTGCCACGTAGCATCAGGAATATTCAAAATATTAAAATATTTAAAAGTAAAATAGTAGAGTACCTACACCAAAGAAAATTTTAATTATGCACAAATGTAATAACTAATGCCAAATAGCAAAATTCTAAATAAAGCCACTTATTTACTTACTTACTTAAAAAGAAGGCTGAAAGGATTCCATCAGGACTCGTGAAGTCATTTGGAAGTCCATTAATTTGATCGAAGATATCCTTTTGTGCAATTGTAGAGATAATGAATGAAACGTTCATATGTCTGAAGTTGTTATTTCGAGGAAGAAAATTCATTGTCAAAAAATGAAGCAAAAATATTGCAATTTCAGACGAATCATCACTAGCAGAATTCTTGTACCTCATGGTATTGGAATAGTTGTCCATTTTTTCTTTTGTATTAATAAACTTTAAGATGCGTGGGTTACTGAATAATTTCGCACACATACTTTGAATATAGTCGTCATAAAGTGAAGAGAAAAGAAAGTTGTCATTTACTTCCTCTGTAAAACATCGCCATTTTTCGCATTGTACAGGAGCAGGGTATCGCCAGCTTATATATAATATTCCGCAGCCAACCAAGCTTCCATTAAACTTTGGATGTATATAGAGTAGAGGAGCAAGCTTAAAAATGATCCCTGTGCAACTCCAGTATTCATCACTTCATTCGCACTATAGCTGTTTTCCAATTTCATACAACTCTCTTACTTGCAGATAATTACTTAGTAACTGGTATGCCCTTCCCTTAATTCATAATTCGGCTAATATTGCTATTAATACAGTATGATCTACAGTATCAAACGCCCTCAAATCGACAAGTATTCCAATAACATAATTACCAGCAATAAGTTCTTTATTAATATCACATCAGTCATAATCCACCATTATTTTGGATAAATGCTGTAAGTTGATTACGAAGTAGTCTCATATATTTTACTGAATAGGTTAAGGAGCGCTATGGGAAGGAAGTTTTTTTGCATCTCTTCTACCTCCATCTTTGAAGATAGGCACTATGCATATAGATTTCAAACAGTGTTATGGTTGAAAGTAGAATGATTGACTTCGGACGTAAAGTCCAGACTGTCAGCATGAGCTGACAGACCACTCGGTGGACAGCGTTGGCTGCAGGGCGGCAAGCTAGCTCGCATCGGCTATTGGCGGAGAGTGTGGGGAGGTTCCACGAAAACCTGCCGCTGAGCCACCAGCCATATACGTGCCTGTTAAACCAAAGGCCGACGCACACACCCAGTCCTGAAGGGACCTTTACACTACTTACGATTTACATATCTGAAGGCGCAGATGTTCTGCCTTCCGCTGCCTTGCCCCATCCGCCCATATGACACTGACGGCAGCAATCTATTTTCAGTGTCCCTGTTAGGACCTGATATGAGAGGAGTAGTGGACCTAGTCAACCATATCACGAGAGGGCTCCAGGAGAGTGGAAGGAGAAAACAAATAGATTTAGAACTCCATTAGATTACACAGAGGAAATATACTTTTATTGTTTAGTCTTAAATTCACCCCCGAGGCTCTAGAAGTATTACACTTTTATTATTATAACTATTTCTTATTCCACAATGTTTCGACGACACTTCATTCCTGCTGGGGAAGCTATGATACCTTAGCATAACTTAAATAGAATTTTTCTATATTCGATAACTGGGTCGTACCCAGAAGGCCTTCTGGATCCTGGACTAAGTACTACTAAACTTGTCCTGAACGAAACGCGTATTATAACAAATAGTTCCCTCACGAATGGTAAGACTTACAATTTCGTACTTCAGTCTAGGAAGAGATATTTATGTACTCTCACGGACTGCTATCCACTAAAATGTAAGCTCCTTACTGCTTCCTAAGCTTGATTTCAGCGTTAAATTCTATGAAATCTTATACAATAATCTCTATCTAAATGTAAGCCCGTTATATAATTTCCAAGGAAAGAGTTTTTATGAAATTTTATCGATTAATCTCAATTCAAAAGCAGGCCCTATATAGTAGCCCTCTGTAGTTTTAGAATATAACTTTATGCAATTCATTAAGATAACCTATATCCAAAGGTAAGCCATTTATGCCGCCTTATTTTAACTTCAAAAATAAAGTTTTTCTATTTTATCCTATTTCAGTATCTATGGTATAATTATAAGTAGTTTTAGATATTAACATCTAAGAGTGCGCTGCTCATGCGTAATAATCAAATTCCGAATATAAAGTTATGAAATTGTGTATAATACTAACAAATAGAACTTAACTTCACTGGTAAAAAAAATTAAAACTTGTTTTTGCCATTTTTTATTATATGTAATACTATCATAAGGTAAGCCACTTGAGCGTAATTTTTCATTTTGAAATATAATGCTTTACGAAGTAGTAAATAATTATCATTCCTATTTCATTTCCAATTGGAATAATTTATACGGTGGTATATACAACACTATCCAAAAGTGAGCCGCCTATGACGCCATATTCTAATTTCGCAGATGAAGCTCTACAATTTTACGTAAGGTCAGGCGTCCTGTTTTAATTATTGAGAGACTGTCAGGCACTTTTGCGGATTATTAATTATTTAAAGTAAGTCTTTCCCGCTTTAGGAATTCAACTCCAAATGAAATAAAAACATGAAACTTCATGGGCCACTGCGATATCACCAATAAGTCTTTGACCCGTTATATCGTTTATCTTAGGAAACTTTACCTTCTGGTCCACAAAGTAAGTAATCATTGGAATGTTGTTGCCGAAAATATAAAAGGAAAATTTTAATGTAAAAATTTTTTTTATATTCATATCTGTGCGGAGCGGGGTCCCTGGCTATTGGTGCCTTCTATACACGGTCGTTCAGTGCCGAGCTCCTGACATGCGTGTCCCACGTCTCAGTTTCTCAAAACTCCTCTTTCTCAAATTCAGGTTGATTTTTACCGGCTTCCCTGGTTCTTTCTATTACTGGAGCTTTTAACTTTGTCTGTTTTTTTTTTGGTTTCATACACGTTTACTTGTTTTAACATTCTTTTACTCGTAGATTTTAATAAAACTTCAATCTTGTTCGTCACTTGCACGTTTTTCCACGTATTTATTCGTTCGCTAACACAGACTTAATGACCGCTTATCATCATTCCTCATTTTTCCGGCTTCCCCCAATCTTCTTCTTCTCTTTTGTCAAAGTAACTCGTCCCATCTCGAAGCGCTGATGTCATTTAGGTGGCGTTCGGACAGCAGTCCGCACTTACATGACGCGGCTAGTCTCAGTGTATCATACTGCTGCCTGCAATATGCTACGACCATAACAACAGGCTTAAAATTCCGCCTTTTCGATACAGTCATTTATTATTCTCCTTCACGCCTTATACTCTTGTTCCGTCTAATCCTTGTGATGTGTGTGTCCTCTCTCAACTAGGATAATAATAATAATAATACTGATGATGATATAAATACACAGGTTGAGCTAGATAGTTGGCAAAAATTTTCAGATTTATTGTATTGCATAGATTTGAAGATCTTTCACATAATCTGGAATAACGGCAAGCCCCACACTGAATGTGGGCTATATGAACTTATACTGCACAGAAATAAATGTGAAAAAGCACTTTTATCGATCTCACTTGCATACAGATTTTCCAAACAAAGGATTGGTTTTATTTACTGATCTTCGCGTGAAACACGCTTTCATCAATTTTATATAAGGTTACTTACATTGAGAGTATACATTTTAGTTTCCATTCTTTCAAATTTTGACTGCGCACACAAAGAAAATGCAATTTATAGAGAAGCTTCGACGTTGAGCGACAGAAGTAAGCTTTCTATAATCTAAAGGAAAGGAGTATTTATTTCAGCTATGAGATTGAAAGCTATCGACCATATAAGTTTTTTGCTCTTAATTCAAAATCCAAAACTAACAGCAATTGCATGATTTTTCTTTAGTGGAATTATCTACTACTACTACTATAATATGAAATTTAAAAAAAAAAACTATGGGCGACTTTTGAGTTTTGGAGATTGTGACAAATTAGTTCTATTTTCAAAACTTTTTCAATTTATTTATATACTTTAAAATTGATTTAGATTATTTTAAAAATTATTTATCAAATTCGAAATTTATATTAAAGTATATTTTTTCTTTTATGTAGTTTGGTTTTGAAGGCCGAGAGAGGATTAAAGAATTGATGCAGGAAAGTATGAATCCAAATGCTCTTGGTTCTTTAGACGAAGATGATACTGAAGAAGATGATGAAGAAGGGGATGAGGAAGAAGAAGAAACTGAAACTGGTGAAGAAGAAGACTATGAAGAAGATGCCAATAATAGAATTAGAAGTGATGAGGAACAATACGGAAATGACACTGAGGAAGAAGACCTGGAAGGTTTAAATTATGTGACTGCCTTAAGCACAAAGGTATACAATAAAATGTCCATACTAAAGATTTGTTGGTGATAACAAAAATATCTCTATTATTAGGCTCTAGATACGACAACTGATCTGTCATTTGTCTCAGATAACAGTATAATATTTGCCGGTGAAGAATATCCACCGAATACTATTGAAGCATTTTGTAAAACAGAAATTCCGTCACTTAAAATGTTCAATTCACTCGAAGAGATTGATAAAATTGCGGCATTCAAAAGGTATTTAGAGGTAAGTTTTTTATTCTCCTTTTTTATCCGTTTTTTAAATCGTATGTTCTTTGTTATATAAATAAGACACGCGGGGATGATTATCTACTACACTTAGTGTTCACAATTTTAAAATGTTCAGCTTTATCAGCAGATTCTTCGGATGCATTAGACGTTGCGATGGAATTATACAAAGATGCATTTGCATATGCACAGGAAACGCAACAGGTATAAAAAGGAAATAGAAATTTCGTAGAACTTATTGCTTTTATTAAATACGCTACAATAGTATTGCTTTTAGTTTCACAAAAAAAAAAAAAAAAATTTACTTTTGTATGAAAAATATTTTGATGTACATAATGGGCACTTCCAATGACTCTTTATTTTTTGATTCTGTTTGAAAAAAGTTGGAGTAGTATGCCTTCATAACATGAAACGCTTTTGCATATGACAAAAGTATATTCTTTAATTTTCATTTATTTGTGAAATTAAAATTCAAGTCGGTGTTTTATTGCAATTATGTTTAAATAAGAGAAAAAGAAATGTGTTTAAAAAAAACTCGAATGAGACGTTTTCTTCGTATTCCAGGTGACTCGCGTTAAGAACTTCTTTCTTATTCAACTGGGTTTTCTGAAATGTGAAGATAAAACGTTCAAACCAAAATACAACCTAAAGGCGTGTAGACATGCCCTGCGGCAGACTTTAGATAACAATGCATTCCCTAAAGAAATTAGAGGATCTTTTGATTTATTTTTTGAACGATTTGGTTAATTTATTTTGATTTCTATATTTTATTAATTTATAATATAAATTTTTGATTATTTGTGTAATTTTGTGAGTTTCTCATTTCACCTAATTCCTAGTATAACCTCAGTATTAATTTAAATTCCAATATTAATACGATTTCTGACCATTCTTTTCTTTTACCTAATTTAAAGGAAAAAAGTGCCGTGCTAGTAAATAAAATGAACCAAATTAATTCAAATGATTGAAGTTTTTGGGATGATTGAGATGTCTTCTATGCGACTGGTTTTATTTCACTCTTCTCTTTCCTGTCGTCTTTTAATAGAATCGTCATTTTGCAAGTGTTTTTATGTTATACTGCTTAATGGGTTTCTTATGGGTCGCAATTGAGGGTATGTCTTGCAATGTTATCGGCACCGCTCCTTAGCACAAGAAGAAAAAAATACTAACTTAAGTTTTTTTTTTACTATAGATATACATCTACTCTCTAAGCCTTAGACTTTTTCTTTTTTTTTTACTTAGACACAAAGTAGCAATTCCATTACTATTCCATTGTGAACTTAGATTATATAATCTAAGATTGTGAACTGTGAAAACTTCAACTTGACATTTTTATGTTATTCAATTTGCTGTAAAAAAAGTTTTGATTTATTAAAGTTTTTCTTAATATATTCTTTATAAATTCAATATAATCATCATGGCTTTAGTTAGGGATGCACATTTATTACAAACAAAATCATATGAAGAATACTTGGATTCGTTCATAACAAACATAGATTTAAGATATTTAGGTAATAAACACTTCGCAAGGATGCTGGTTAAGCTGGGGTACCGCTCTACAAATGAGATTCTGACAAAAGAAATGTTCGAGATTAAGCGAGATATTGTTCGGGAGGTTTTGTATCCAACAAAGAAAGGCTTTGTTTATTTTAGCGAAGGATTAGATATAAAAGATCCAGTTTTACATGAATTGGCTATACGTGAAGCACCAAATTACCAGAAAGTTATATCGGTACTTAGTTTATGTTTTAATTTTTTTTACCCTGTACATAATAAGTGATTTTCCATTGAGTACTTCTAGACGATAATTTTTGTACAATACAGAACTAAAGGTGGATTTGAGATAACTGGCTACATTGATTTTGAGCATAGTCTAAAGAAAGCAAATATGCAAACTGAAGATGCAGTCAATTGGCAAGCTATTTTTGCTGGAAAGAAAAAACTTATTCCACAACCTACTGACCTTAGTTATCATCACTGGAGGACCGATATAACAAAATATAATGAATCACAAAATTATAAGGTTTGATTTTGAATATATCGGGAAATCAATGCATTTGTTATAAATCGAGATGCAAATGTTGATTTTTTTAACGTATACGTACATATATTCGCGGGACGAACAGATAAGCAAACAAGTACACGTTTTTGGTACCTCCAGTTTCCAAAAGGCCAACTCCATACTCACTCTCAGCTTGTATTATCTTAAAATTATTGCAAATTAAATAAGTTCAATTTACGATTCTTACTTTAATACATCAGCTTGCAAAAATCATCAGAAAAGTTTTATTAAGAAAAAAAAAACAACAACTTAAAACATAAAAACTATCTGCCTACGTAGAGAGCGACCTCCACTTGTTTCCTCTAATCAACAATTTTTGCTCATAAAATTGCAGGTGCATCCCGCCAATTCAGTGTAATTTCTAGAACTCGATGAAAAGATGGCCAAAGATCTGCCATACCAATTCGTGGCTGGATAACTTCTAGAAAATTTTTATTTCTTACAATTTCTGAAATAGTATCTAGAAGACATCGAAACTCTTTAAAAAAACCTATCCGGAAGACTTCGATGGAGAGTTAACGCAGTTCTATAAGTATGTTGCATAAAGTACGACAATACAGAAAAAAAACTGCTTTAATCTAGATACACGATATGTTCATTAGAGATGCAATCAAGTGTGCATTCCCAAATTTTTAAAAAGAGTTCTGTACAACAACAAAAAAAAAAAAACGGAAGCGCTTGTCTTTTCTCGAAAACCACGTGTCGTAAGCATTCGAAATTTGGTAGAAAGTTAGGTCTTTGTGACGCGCAGATATTTCCACAGTCAAAGATTATGAAATATATATTTAATTTTTAATGGGTTGTGTTGGGCTCCCTAAAAAGATTTTTTTTTTGTACCGTGGATGTCTTGAAAGGATTAAGGGAAGGTTACCATTCATGACGATGAAAAATTCGATTGTTTTTTTACATAGTTTTTAGCCCTAAAGTGTTAAGAACACGTGGGTAAAAGCATATTTTCATATCTAAAGTATTTTAAATTTCACAACCTGTTGAGAGCGGAACTGACCTCCGGCTGGAAAGCAGGTAGCTGAGGGAACTGATGGGAGCGCGCTTGCTGGGGAGACCTCACGGTACAGGGATACAAGGTATTCTCATTACGAACCACGTTCCGCCATTGATATCCGAACGTATAGGAAAGTACGGTACAGAGAACACAATATTTTCTCTCCTCTCTTTGTCTTTTCAATAGAAATGTATATACGTTATAGGACGAAACACGTCACAGCTCTAGTGTCAACATTTTAAAGAGAATACCTTGGGGAGATCTTTTCTCGCTACTTGAGGTGCCCAATTTCGGGAAACCGTTAACCTTCTTCTGTAGGTGCGAATAGTTGAAGTAAGTTATCAACGATTTTTTAAACGTTAATTTTTATGAGTTTTTTTTTTTTTAAACAACATTTTTCAGAACGCGGGGCACTCTATAGCTTCAACGGATGAACCGATTCACATGAATCTCTGCGCAATTGAAAGGAAATTCAATTTGCGGGGCCATCAGGAAGAGATTTTTGTCCAAAATTGGTTTAGAAATATTTTTTTCGTCCGTTGAAGCAAGAAAAAACAATGGGGTTTTCTTTTCAAATGGCTGGCATTTTGTTATTCAGAAATTTTTTTGAAAACGAAAACCAGTAAGGCCCCCCAAATTTTATCTAGTTTAATCATTTTCAATCATATTTGTTTCTGATGAACTGGCAGAACTGTGGAGCGCCCCGCACAGACCAAAGCACGCCGTGCACGGTTTAGTTTGAAGGGAGCTGGATTTTTTTTTATAAATAAAATTGGAATTTACTTTCCATTGATAGAGGACTAAAATATGTTAAAACCCATTTTCGAAGTATTTATTTAATGTAAAAAAAATCCCAATGCATTTTTCATGTCTCTCGACGGTACCCTTCTCTTAAAAAAAAAAATTAAAATTTTTTGGTGAATTGGTTATAAAGATATAGAACAAAATGTAAGAAAACATACGCCCCCCTGATCTAGCTAAAATTTTGATATTATCGTAGTGAGTAGGCATTGAGTCTTAGATAACAGAAAAACTGGAGTTTTTTTTCGTTAGTCTCGTAGTTTCTTGAAATAAGTGTTTTTTGTGTTAATTATAAAACACTTCTTATGTATATGCTAACTGAATAATAGTTATCGTAAGCAAATTTGGATTGTTCGTTGATGTCCTGGTACGGCGGAATCCCCATTGCACGAGCCCTACTCGCTCTTAATCGAATTATTTTCCATTTCCAATTATTAAGCCGGCGGGGGCCCGAGTCGTCTTTGCTTAATGCCAAAGTCTTAATCCGTCATTGTATATGCGACATGTTTGTACTTTTTCAAACAAATGATTTGAGTAGAAATATGTACGTTTCGTTATCAAGTTCTATAAAGGAATTCAGTTCATTCATCATAGATTTGGACTTTTTCGGTAAGCACTGTCTGAATTAAAATCAATCGGTTGTTTTTGATTATTGCTAAATATTCCATAAAAAGCAATAAAAATTACTGGGAAGGATATTGTCCAGAAACTTAATATTAAAATTTTTTTTCTTTTCGATCATTTCACTTACTCGGGATATGAATTAAGCTCAAATTGGAATGTTTATTTCACCCGTTTGAAATTTTAGATTCATAACAAGTGCATTGATTTTTTCTTTCTATTGAAAATAGTCGATTCGAATCCAAGTCTACGTGATCGCTTTTAAATAATCACAAATTTGTTGTCTATGTGAACTAAGTGAACTAATCGGGGCAGAACTGCTCCATATTCAACTAAACATTTATAATACATATTCAACTAGGATGTCAGTAACTGTTATAACAAAATTAAGTCGAAGTCGAAACTTGGATTGGCATTGGTTTTCAGAATTTCATGTTTATAATATCAACTCAAATTATTGTTTAAAGGTTTTACTTGATCCCGTTGAGGGGTTGACATTTGTACATAGAGGTGACAGGAAATTTGTATGCGTTAAACCGGGTCATGGAAGGTATTCCAAAAATGCTTCTAGAACAATGGTTTTTTCAGACAAATATAATCATGTTATTTTATATGATCATCTTATTCGACGTAAAATATGATTTATGTTTTTTTTATTAAGCCATTTTTAAATTGTAATTGTTCCAATTAAATGTTGTATCTACTAATTTTTTAGAAATTTGTTTAATATTAACAACTGTGAGTAAATCTTACTACCGACGACAACAATAACTGACTTGATGAAATTGCTAGGAATATCAAGCGGAGCAATAAGGTCTTAGATTCTTTCAGTGAATATTAGTCGACAAGACTAACCAAAACACGAGCAAATCGGTTCATTTGACTTTTAATAATAATAATACTTTTTCCATATTATTAACGCATGTGCTAAGCCAATATAATCTTGCCAATTCGTGGCGCCTGTTGGGTACAGCACCATATTCCTTTTATTTTATATATTTAAAGCGGGTTCGTGTAATTTCACACAGTTTTACCACGATCTTCAGTATAGTTCTTATAGCTTTTTGGTGATTGTGTCCTGTCCCAGAGAGAGAAAACACAAACTTCATTGCCTATACTTCTTTTATTACTTTACTTTTATCACTTATATCACTTAACACCGATCGCTTTTTGATTAAAACTCGAACTGACCACACCAACTCAGTTGCGCCCCTCGATTACTTCTACACGGAAATCGGAAGTAGAATCTGACCCTCAACATATGTAATTATGATGCGGTAATATTCTACAACCGATTACGAAACTGCTCTGGCCAATGTCATTGATAGCAAACAGTGGTACCTCTTGTAAACAAAACGGGCAATGACGATGCCTGGCTCTATGCGAAATAGCATCTTTAGTCACTGCCGCGGTAATGTAAACAAACATCACCTTAATCAACAATAAGTGGGGTCTTTACTGTGCGAAATAATGTGTTCCGATATAGCTTGCTACTTTACTATCGGTAAAACTGCCAGCTTCTTGCTTCCGTGTGCTTGCAGACTGGCTCACAACAATTGGGAGATCCTTAAGCTGCACCGAAAATATGCTCTTAGTCGCTGCCACTGCGCCAAGATACCCAGGGAGTTTCTCATCTGTCACAAACGTAAACAAATATTTCATCGTACACAAAATAATATTTTATAACTATACTTGCCTAAAAAATGATTTCCCACGTATATTTTCACCAGATTCAAATTGTTGCAAATTAGGAAACTTCGTTTGACAGCTGAAAATACATTTGTCACTTTCTTCAATATAATTTTGACTACTTCACGATACCCTGAAAAATCCACGCTTTTTTTACATGGACAAGTATTTGAAACTAATGAATTCAGAACTGGAACTGAACTCGACATACGGGAGCTTGGGGCGATTTCTCTCCTAATTCTATCAGGGTACGATTCTATTTGCAGGTATTAGAGATTTTAGTAATGATGACGCAAATTCTATTACAGGGTGTCCCGTATGTGGTCTGGCACCCGAAGGCTACGGATAGGTCATGCTTAGACAAACAAAAAATTGTATGGGTGGGGGGAGGGAAATCGTAACGGTATCCGAAATAACTGGACTTTGAAATATTTGGGTATGTTTTTATAGATCACCATGTAATTTCTGAACGTTACACCCTATGATGATGATTTAAACTTTGGTAAATAGATAATCGTTGGACCTTTCCAATACTTTATATAAAATTTTGCCCTCACCCATTCCGTTTTTTTTTATTTAACCACTTTTTTTTTATCAAAAAATACGTCATCAATATCAATTTTTCATATTGAATTTAAAAAGCCCAAAAGCTTAGCTTTGAAATGACCTATCACACTCTGTACCCAAAATGTAACCCTTTCTGCATTTTTTGCACCCTTTCTTAAGCATCTCCATCGAAAATGGCTGAAAAAGTTCAATAAGTGCCACAAAGTTGGCAATTATCTTTTGGAAATGACATTCTTGAGCCATTTTCGCTGGAGATGCTTAAGAAAAAATGTAAAAAACGCAGAAAGGGTTACATTTTGGGTATAGAGTGTCATTTCAAAGCTAAGCTTTTGGGCTTTTTAAATTCAATATGATAAATTGATATTGATGACGTATTTTTTGATAAAAAAAGTGGTTAAATAAAAAAAAAAAAAACGAGTAAAAATTCCAAAATTTTAACTTTGTTGAGCCATAACTTCAAAACGGAAAGGGTGATGGAGAAAAATTTATAGACCATTGGAAAGGTATAACGATTATCTATCTACCAAAGTTTTAATCATCATAATAGGGTTTAACGTTCAGAAGTTACAGGGCAATCTATAAAAATATACCTAAATAATATATATATATAATATACCTAAATAAGTCCCGTTATCTCGGAAACCGTTACGATTTCCCTCGCGCCACCCATACATATTTTTGTTTGTCTAAGCATGACCTATCCGTAGCCTTCGGTTGCCAGACCACATACGGGACACCCTGTATAGCAATTCCATACCAAAATGATCAAAATTTTCAATTTTTGGACCCAAACCGCTCCGATTTCAATGAAACTTTCAGAATTAGTTAAGTATTAATAATTATTGGACCCGTATTATTTTGTTTAGACTGCCGACCTCAGGTCTTGGATACAGGGTGACTCAGCGTCTTTAGATGTGTTTAAAAAGTATTATAATAATAGTTCTGTTTTATTATTTCATAAAATTTATAATTTTATTTTTATTACAAACGAGTATTCTTTAACACTAACACTATTGTCATAAAACTGTGATACTTTTGAGTACCTACCGCCAATTGCCTTGACACGATTATATCTATTTTTAATTTTTCTTTCAATATTGGTGTAATCTTTTTTTGAAACGTGAAATAATTTACTTTTAATATTTTTGTGAAATAGCCCATTTGTACAGATGTTTCGATGTTTGAAATTCATTATTTTGCAAGCTAGCCTTTGCCTAATTTTCTTAGAACTCTTCCTAAAGCATCGCCAGGTCCTTTCCAATGTCTGTTGTAAAAAAGTGCTATTTTGCCTCTAGATTGAACTCTGTCAACATATTGTACCAGGTCATCCTATTTTTGTATTAGCCTCCAGAGCCATCCGGAAAATGAATAATCTTTTTTTAACAAAAGGTAACTTGAACCGGTAACGTAACGAAACGATAACATTACGATGATTTATATAATTTTTTATTCACTTTACACAAATAACATTCGCAAAAGATTTTTCTATCTATTCACTTTAATTTCACGACTAGAAACGAAATTTTCATTCATAATAATGCCCTTATGCAGTTATTTGCTGCGTTTTTAATGACAAGAACATTAGTTCAAGTAACAATTAAAAGTTTGCATAATTAATAGATAAAATTCAAAGAAGACACATTGTTTTCAAACTATATTAAGCTCAATCCCTAAAATCATCATGTGTTACATTTTTAAATTAATATTTTCAGAAGGAACATTTTTACCTACCAGCATTTACATATACATATATTGCACGTAATTTGTACATAAAACTGGAGAGAGTGGGATAGTAATATGTCTCTATTTGAGGGATAAGAACGAGAAGGAAATATTTTGTGAAAATCTGAGAATGTTTTATGGCTGAGTCTAAATAATAAAAGGAATATGTTATAAGCCGGCCTGCTAGATAGATAAAATTTATATTTCTGGGAAAATAATACTTTCTGATAGGTCAAAACAAAAATTGGCGCCCACCAATAGTTCCAGTATAATTAACAAGTGATTTCGTGTTTTCGTAGGATTCTATCTGCTCCGAGACTAAACACCCCATGCAATGAATGGGGTGTCATTGGACGTGTAACTTAGCTACGCAGTTCATAGGATACTTTTCGATTTCGAATTTCGAAAATGGAGGGGATAATTTCGAAAAAACACTTTTTTACCAAACTTTATATTTAAGTAGATCCCGTTATGGCGCATCTTTTGGTGCTATTCATTTTTGCGGGAGGGGCAAGCTCTGGGAGGGGCATGGGTTCAAAGTTTCAACTTTAAGCGTCTATATTGTCTCAACCAAGCATCGCAGATGATTGATTAAGATTTTAAATGAAAGATATCAACTAAAGGGTTTTCCAATAAGAGGTGTTATTTTGATATTCAAAGAAAAATGCCATTTTTTGAGATAAATGATCGGATCTTTATTTCATTATAAAGATGAATAATGGAAAATAACATCAGCCAAATGACCACCACGACCACGCCTACATGACCATATCCTTTTCATGAAATTTTCCATAACCAAATCGCAAAGTGGCTGCCCTATGTCCGCGATAGCCTCACGAATTCCATCTTTGAGGTCTTGAATCGACGCTGGGCTGTTGGCGTAGACCTTCTCTTTCACGTGGCCCCAAAGGAAGAAGTCGCAAGGTGTTAAGTCACAAGATCTCGGTGGCCAATTCTGATCACCTCTTCGAGAGATAACACGGTCCGGAAACTTTTCCCGTAAAAGATCAATGGTTTCGTTGCTTGTATGGCACGTAGCGCCGTCTTGTTGAAAGTAAACATTGTCCAGATCAATACCATCAAATTCCGGCCATAAAAAATCATTAATAATATGTCGATAGCGCAATCCATTCACCGTAACTGTTGATCCAGCCTCATTTTCGAAAAAGTAAGGTGCAATGACCCCGCGGGACCATAAACCGCACCAAACAGTCACACGTTGAGGATAGAGAGGCTTTTCAACAATAACTCTTGGGTTTTCCGAGACAATTTTGCTTGTTGATGAAGCCATCGAGGTGGAAATGGGCCTCATCACTCTAGATGAGTTTTCGATGAAATTCCGGATCATTTTCATGCGTTTCAAGGATCAGCAAAGACTCGACGTTGTTGATGATCGGCCGGCTTGAGTTCTTGTGTTAACTGAACTTTATAAGCCTTAAGACCCAAATCTTTATGCAAAATACGATGTAATGACGTTTGTGGAATGCCTAATTCCAAAGAACGACGAGGAATGGGCAAACCTGGGTTTTCTTCAACACTTTCGGCTACAGCAGCAATATTCTCGGCTGTTCTTGAGCGACGTGCACGGGTTTTATTCTTCACATCACTAACTTGTCCCGACAGCTCGAATTTTTCTACCAATTTCTGTATTGCGGTCCGACAAGGTGCTTCACGACGACCCAAAAATGTTCGAGTTTTACGAACCGTCTCTGCAACATTTTCACCATTTTTATAGTGAACTTTAATAATTTCAATGCGTTGTTGAATCGTGTATCGTTCCATTTTTATTATTGGCGTAGTTTCTACTTGTCAAATGTCAAAAGTGACATCTACCGAAATATCGGGCTAATTAAAATAACACCTCTTATTGGAAAACCCTTTAGGTGAATAACATAGTTGAATTACAAGTTCGTGGGAGAAGAGGGGTGGGAGTTAAGGGGGGGGGGGTGAGCATCGTAAAAATGAAGGAAATTTTGCATACATATTGAAATCACATTTCACCTATCTCTTCCGAAGATTACCGGGCGATTTAGTTCGGGTATTTTTTTTTATTACATAATTCAGTCCTGTATGAGAGAGGAAATTTTTTTTCCGCCATGGGGGGTAGGCTCTTAAAATCCTTTTAATTTGATAACACAAGTTGAACTTATTCTTATGGATGATTTGATTATTGTGTTGTGCTCTGCTTGATTTTTACTAAATCTAGTTCCATGCTTCTTTCTCTACAATATTTCCACAAAATGCAATCTATACGTTCATCCAGGTCTTAGGGATTAAAGAAGTTTATTCCCAGCAAAAGAGACAAATAACTATATTAGAACATTAGGTTGAATGATCTTTGTAAACATTTCAAAATTTGTGAAGAATAATGAATGTAATAAAAATTTTCTGGATTATAGTGTTATGCAATAATTATTGTGATTACTTTCAATATAAGTCCAAACAGAAGTATATAAGCTGTGTTCTTTCGGGTACCTTGTTCTAGAACTCCCATATACTGGAGAGATCAAATTGTTTTGTCGATTGAAGCGAACTATTTGTACTGTTCGCTTTATTTAAATCTTTCTATGAAAATGTATGAGGCGTTCTTTTATGTATCTTTTGTTCTGCTCTCTTCTGCGGACACAAAAGAACACAGCTATAGTTCAATTTAGATTTTAAAAATAGTTAATATAGAAGAAAAACTAGAAATAGATATATTCGTATCAAGTCAATAGTACCACAGTTTTATTCCTGTAAATGACAATAGTGTTTGTTAATATTAAAGAATCTCATTTTGTAGTAAAAATAAAATTCTAAATTTTATGAAATAAATAATAAAACAAAACTTATTATAATATTTTTTAAACACATATTTCATTAAGCATCTAAAAACAATAAAAAAAAAATTATTTCTTCCGAGTAAATTCTAAAATTTTCATATGAAATTTTGCAGTGACCATAATAAAAAAAAATTGTATCTCTTAAACTAAGAGCTGAACATCCGCAATTTTTTTTTGTATATGTATTAATGTTGGACGTATAATATTAAAAGTTATTTTGATTTTTGCATGTCCGTTTGTCAGTCTGTGCGCACGATAACTCGAGAGCGCGTTCACTTAGAAAGCTGAATTTTGTACAAGGACTTAAAAAAAAAACTAAAATTAAGTTCGAAAATGAGACAAATCGGGCAACTCCTTCGTGGGGTTGCCATACAAAAATTTCGGTTGCCACTATATATTTGGACACTGCCTGAGAACGCGTCGACATAGAGAGCTGAAATTTGGTACATTGTTCTTGGTTCTGCCATATAAAAATTTGGATTTTTTACATATATTGTGAAAATGATCAGTCTTAGCAATTTTTATTGTATTAAAAACTTCTTCAGAATACGGAATCCTATAAAATTGGTTAGAGTCTTTTTTCTGTCTGACGAACCGTTCTAGAAATATATGCGAAAAACCACTTCAAAAATCAAACTTGCATAGATCGGTGACTATACGAAATTTTATGCTGGCATTCATCTAGGGTATCATAATTAATAATTCTAATTCTGAAAGTTTCATCGAAGTCTGAGGGGGTCGAATCCAATGGGTGATCGTTTTCATATATAATTGATGTAGGTATATACACATATGTATGTATATTTTATTTACAACTGGTTTTAATTGCATTGCTGTAATAAGGTGTTCCTGGTAATAAATTCAGTTAATAAATGCTAGAGACAGTGCAACAAGATCCCTTGGAATTGATAGAAATTTCAAATTAGTACTTAGTAGAAATTCTGCTCTTGGTTTTTCATGTATGTTTAAAATACATATACTACCTTACTTGAATTCGATGGGAAGCATATTACCTTAATTTATCCTAACCTCTTCAGGGTACTTTGATGAGCTTCACGTTTAATTTTTCCATGATATATCTACAGAGCTATCATAAGTTTGTCTGAAGCATCCTTTGAATGACGAGTGCCGGTTAATCTCAACGGATTTTATGAAGTTTTTTTTAAGAGTTTTTTTTTTAGATTTGTGAGGTGGGGTTGATAGGATTGGTTAGAGGATGGCACTAGCTGTTTTAGTTCAAATATTTTTTCGTTTATCATCTTTGATACCATGGCTATTGATGACGAATGCAGATGTTTTTTTTTTTTACAGAGATTTTTATAATTTAATTACGTTCACGATTCTTTATGTTTCGAAGGAAAGTTTTTTTTTTATCAAATTAGAAATTAGCTAATCGCACCTTCCTAACATCGACTTGTATTCACTCTTAGACTATTTTTTTGCTCTTCCGCATATTGACTAACAATTTTCCTTCACCAGAAAAATCTAACAGAACCCCAAGAGTTTAGGATAAAAAAATTAATAAAATTAAAATCTACACCACCTCATAGGTGCATTGCATTGTAAGGTAGATTTGTGCATTTACATATTTCGCGGCGCGCGTATTGCAATTAAATCTTTCAGCTGTAGAGCTTCTCGCATAATGTATCTACACTCAAGAAGCAAGTAAATCTAAATTTAGTTTAGTTTATCGGTGGCAGTGCATTTGAATAGATGCTAATTGAATATTTAATTATTTGTTGCAATTATCTTCAAATGGAAAAATGTCCGTAAATCAGTAAATAAATAAAAAAAAAGATGTTCAAAATACTATGCATATTGACTACAGTCTGCTTTGTTGTACTTGCTCAACATCAAATTCCAATCGGTAAGTAAATTCAATTAAAAAACAAAAAAATTCACACAAAATTAGAGGACTTAAAAATATATATATATTGTTTTTTTTAGGAGCTATTTTTAATGACGACAGCAGTGAATATGAAATTGCGTTTCGTGCTGTTGTGGATCGTGTAAATGTACACGAAAGAAGCTTTAAATTAATTCCAATAATTTCATATGCTGATGCTGAGGATAGTTTCTTAGTTGAGAAAGCAGGTAAAGTAAAGAAGATAGAAATCGCATCACTTACCTCATCAATGCAAAATTCGGCGTAGTACTTTTATCAGATTTCATTTAATTATAATGGTTGTAAGTACCTTTTTGTTAGTTATTCTATAATGGAAAAAGTGGAGAGCGAATAATTTATTGTTTATCAATATACTACGAAGATCAATACCGTTGTTGATATTGTCGGTTTGTTTATTAATAATTTTTCTTTATTGTCCATAGTTGTATTTTTAGATTTAGATATTTAGCGGAACGATTGGTCCTTGCAGTGTAACAACCATTTATTGGCTTATTGTTCACTTTTTTTTCTTATTGCCTTTCTAGCTTCTTCGAAATAGCACTATACTTTTGAAGGATATATTCTTGAATTGGCGGGCTTTATAAAGTGTGAGCCAAACACCTGAAACCAATCTATGAATAATGTGCAATTGCTCCGTATTCGGAGAGGATGCGCTCCAATCTTTCATATTCTATAATATGCAGTAATGAAAGGTATCATTAATATTTTGTTAGTATTGTGTTGACTGATAGCTAATGTACAGCATACCAATCTTAAACTGAATTAAACCAAAGACGATATAACTTAACAAGAAGCTCTATCTGGCCTCTAAAAATGCACAAGTTGTATGCTTAATTCATGAAGCGGTCGGAAGGTTACAGACGGGAAGAAGCAAAGATTTCAGACAGAGAATGCTGCTCTATTCACTCTGTCTCCACTATTCCATAGCTCTACATGTACACACGCCGATGCCAGCCATGCACATAGTTTCATGTTACACTTTGCTGCCTGACTGCTTGTCGGCCATCAATTCTTAACCCATTCGCTAATCTTACTATTCTCTCTCTGTTCTAATGCAATGCAATGCAATGTAAATGAAAACTCTCTCAAACAAAGTATTCTTGATGAAACCGATTTCTTAGGGAAGAATTAAAAGAAGCAAAGAGAAAACACAACGTAATGCAATGAATGGGCATGATGCGGAGTGCAGGCACTGGTTCTGGTGCTGGTGCTTTGATGACCCATCACTCGCCACCGCGGTGAGTAAGAGAATTTTCGTACAATTTGTGAAAGCGGGTCGTAATATCATCACAGGTGACTGGGTGGTGATGGTGCGTGGCGGATCATCAAAAAGCAGACAGTTTTCGTAAAATTTGTGAGAGCTGGTCGTATTATTACGACCCGCCATATAAATCTTTTCAATATACGAGATGCGGATTCTTTCTGTTAAATGTTTTTTGGTTAAAGGCTTCGTAGAGATTTTTAGAAAGCTCAAATTTACACTTAGTGATAATCACAAGGTCTTCAGTGTAACCTTCTGAATCGACCCTTGAAAGCGTCACGAGGAAAAGGTGGCTACATGGAGAGAAGGTAGTAGTGTCCACCAATTCAAAGTTCACTAGTGCATTCATTCAATTTTGTAACCTTTGCTTGCAGCAATCTTACAAAGTTTTCCTCAAATGTTTCATAAATGCACAATGGACGACAAAATCAAGTCTTTTATTACGACTTCACCGTTATTATACCGTAGATGAAATCATAGGGGTATACTAAGTTTGTCATTCCGTTTGTAACACCTCGAAATAATGATGGTAGAGCAAAATGGATTGGACACCCATTCATAATATTAAAAGTTATTTCGATTTTTGCATGTCCGTCGGTCCGTCTGTCCGTCTGTGCGCACGATAACTCGAGAACGCGTATACTTAAAGAGCTGAAATTTTGTACACGGACTTTAAAAAAAAAATAAAAAATTAAGTTCGAAAATGAGACAAATCGGGCAACTCCTTCGTGGGGTTGCCATATAAAAATTTCGTTTTCCGCTATATATTTGGACACTGCCTGAGAACGCATCGACGTAGAGAGCTGAAATTTCGTACATGATGTTTTTACTACATTAGCAAATAAAATGTCAAAAATGGACTAAATCGGGCAACTCCTTCTTGGTGTTGCCATATAAAAATTTCGGTTTTTTACGTATACTTTGAAAACGATCAGTCCAAGCCATTTTTATTGTACTAAGAACTTCTGCAGAATACGAAATCCTATAAAATTGGTTATTACCATTTTTTCTGTGCGACAAACTGTTCTAGAAATATATGCGAAAAACAACTTCAAAATCAATACTTGAATAGATCGGTGACCATACGAAATTTAATACGGGCATTCATCTAGGGTATCATAAGAATTGGTCTTAGACCAATTCTAGCTTTTTTACTTGTTCTAAAGAGAGATTAAACAATATAGGCTTGTGGGATCCTCAAGATGCGGCATTTAATTCGAAAATCTAAGTTTGGCTAATCGTAAAGAGACTCGCTGATCGCCGTTCTAATCTAACCTAAAGTGAGAGAAAAACTGGCGATAGCGCCATGAGTTTAAAGCCTATAATATTTTCTTCAACTTCTTATGATTATTAGTTGAGTTAGTCTTTGGCCCGATATAACTACACATGTAAATACTTAAATACTTGGAGGAGTACGGTCTTTTCACCGTCCATAACATAGCTTTTTGCTATTCCTATAAGGTTAATTTTAAAGACAACAATACGTTCGTAGTATTTGAAAATAATACAAATAGTACAAAAGATAATGCCTACTTTTTATACAACCTTAGGACCGAATGAATGAACAGACATGAGAGATGTCTTAAACGATGCATTATGATACTCTGAACAATGTTTATTTCAATTAAGCGGGGGAAACCTTTCTCGATCGAATGTAGCTTGATTGACTTTCTTGGGTGAAAAAGTGGACATTTTTACTGCTCATGATTCTGCGGAATTGGTGCACCGTTGAAAATGATTTCCTTTGAGAAAAATATTCAAAGCAGAGCACTAATGGCCGTGAAAGAGAGAACTGCAAGAATACATATATGCAAAATGTAGTAACCGGGGTGTATGTGACCGAAGTGCATGAGAATGGCTTTCCGTAGAAAAAAGCCCCGAGAAAGTTTTCTCAATTAAGAAAAAGTATACCACCCGATAGTACTCGGCGAGGTCTTTCATTTAATATGTAACATGCCGTATTGCAAGCCTCCCCTGCCGGAGGTTCCTGCCCCCACCCTTAAAGTATCCAGAGAAAATATTTCTTTGTAGCTGGTAATGAGCTGAGCCGAACACCCGTTTTTCGATCGAACATAACCCTAACAAGTTAGAGCCGATCTAAGGTATGAAAAATCTAGTACCTCAGTTCAAATAAAAAAGATGAAAATACTAAAAGAGAGAGTATGTGTATCGTTATTAAGCTTACGAGTATTGGAGTGTGGGTACTCAATCTTCTTCTCAGGACCTATGGAATTCGATTTTGTACTAGATTTATCAAAATATACTAGATCAAACTTTGATCTCCAAGCTTTCCCCCGCTTAATTGAAATAAACATTGTTAATAAAATATGTTCAGAGTATCATTATGCATCGTTTAAGATATCTTTCATGTCAGTTCGTTCATGTAGGGCCTAAATTGGGCATTCCACTTTTAGCTTTAGCAGTAGTGTTTGTAAAAGGCTCAAGTGATTGGACAGCCTTCGTCTTTGTCATAAAAATAGAAAAGTCGTCTGGATACGTAAACATTTACATTACCGTATGGCAGACGAACTAAGCATTCCACCAACATTATATGTAATTTGTTCCCTTAGTGACTGAAAAGACGGCATTTTAAAAAAAAATATCAACAAATTTCGGTATGACGTATGACGGGCGTAATAGGTCAAATTAAAGTGGGAGCCTACAGTTTTTTATAAAAAAAAAGTTATGTTAATGACCTTGCAAAAAAAAATAGAGGCAAAGTAAAAAAAAGGTAAGAAACTCAGATAGTTTTAGTTTAGAACCCTATAATTCCTGAAAGGAGAGGAGTACGAGAAAGGCCATGAACTTCTGCATACTTACTGCATAGCTTTTTTTCTTAATCGGCCTGTAATTTCGAAACGGTTGATATGGCCCCCCCCCCCGCCCCTGCCATACAAGTTTTTGCCTGTCCTGCTGTCCTGTTCTACTGACCACCATGGAGGAAACATCCTATATAGTGTTTTTTAAAGAATAGTGATTTAAGAGTAATTGAATAATTGTATGAATTCTTTATTCAATAAAACACTATCATCATTATTATTTTATTTATTCTGAAAGTTGTTGTCTGTTGGGGTCTTGAAAATTTCTTTTTCTCTATTACAAATCGTGCCAAGTATTCAATGAACTCCTGAATGAACTACTTCAAATTCAACAAATGGTTGTTGAAAGTTCCTTCGAACAGAACTCTTCTAGGCTAGATTTAGTTTAGATTTAGAACTAAGCGGGGCGAGTAGCCTTTGCAATGCAGCCAGTATTGGCTTATTGTACACCGCTTTCTTTAGAGTTCATCGAACAATCCCACTCTTCCTAGAAAGAGCAGTATTTTTTTGAATTAGGTTTTCTCAATATCGGCAGGCCTTAAGAAGTATGACCCAAAAGCAAGATTCCAGGCTGAAAACTGAAAGTATCCGGAGAATTTGCTATCTTGATTATCTGAAATAATTGGGATACGATTCCTAAAATACGGGTATCCGAACTATCCGGATCTAGACTAAGCAAAAAAGGTTGAAAATTTCCTCCAGATTCCATTATTTCATTGGGAAATGGAAATTCATATTTTCCTAATGCACTACAATTTGTATGAAATTTTGAACCTCTTTTGCTGAGTCTGGATCCGGATTCTGATAGCTCGGATCCGGATTTCAGAAATCGGATTGTTTTCAGATCCGAGTATCCGGATATTAGAACATCCGGATCCAATTTTCAGATCTAATCTACACTGTGAAATGGAATCTCATTCGCATAAGACATGCTCCGTCGTTTCATTCTCTTCGAGACACAATCTACATACATCAGTGCGTGATATGTCTATCCAATTTTGTTTAGTTTGTAGCATCTGGTTATTACTCCTGTGATGATTGAGTTGATTGTTAGACAGCCTTAAAAATTCTTGGCTCTT
Organism: Dioctria rufipes; assembly: GCA_963924295.1. NCBI lineage: Eukaryota > Metazoa > Arthropoda > Insecta > Diptera > Asilidae > Dioctria > Dioctria rufipes. Next base: position 46,424,073 of record OZ002744.1, on the reverse strand, counting down.
CTTTAGCCAAGGTCCTTTAATAAATCTTTTGACTTGTCTGGAGCCTATCATTTGGATCCAGTTTTGGAAGGTAAGCTTCATGGTGTTGTAAGAAATACCGCAAAATGGTTCCGGTCCTATAAGGGGCATGGATGCTCCGTTTTTGGTTAGTAGGTCTGTTCTATCATTACCATCAATTTCCAAGTGTCCTGGCACCCATTGAAGTGTTAGGTGGTTCTTTGTGCCAAAGTTTGCTAATGCTAGAACTAGACTAGAGAGCTATTTAGTTGCCGAGAGTATTGCAACAATACAAGAGTATAATAATAATAACGGTGGTATTACCATCCAATTGAGCTAACTGTATTAAAGTTATCATTTATATGAATTTTGCGTTGCTGTGGGCAATGATGGTAATATTACTAACTGCGCTTACAGTATACAACAAATGCCTTAAAATTAAGACGGAATCTTTAAAATGTAGCATGCAACTTGATTTCGCAGGGAGTTATAGCTATTTTTGGACCAAGTACATCTACAGCAGGTTTGTCAGCAATCAATTATAAAAAAATTATTATAATTTTATTAATTTTATTTTTCATATTATTTTAAGGAACTGTGAGTGCTATATGTAGTGTACTTGAAATTCCACATATCATTTATGATTGGATTCCAGAGATTCCACTCAATGAGAGAGAATTCAGTTCAATGACACTAAATCTATATCCGGAAAATTTACAGCTAGCTAGAGCTTATGCAGATATTGTTAAAAGTTTTTCATGGAAAAGTTATGCTGTAGTATATGATTCGGAACAAGGTTTGTTAATTATAAGTGTAATAATTTAAAAATAATTATTATCATATGATCGAAACCTTTCATCTATCATCCTATAGAGCTAATTCAATTGCAAGATATTTTCCAAATTCATAGTCCAGGCGGTAATCCTATATTAGTGAGGCAATTAGAAGATGACTCCGATTTCAGGCCATTCTTAAAAACTCTTAGGTCATTGGGAGCCTCTTGTATAATATTGCATTGCTCATTAGATAAAATTATTCCAATATTGCGGCAAGCAAATGAATTGAAAATGCTTGGAGATTATCAGGTAACAGAGATAGAGATTACTTATAGAAATGCATGTATAAATCTTACAATGACCGGTTAAGAGTATATTTTTAGCTCCGTTGGATACGCATAGTTTAGATTTAGACGAGTTACTGCTTGTCGAAGCAAATATTACAACGATTAAAATAATGGATTCATCAAATTTCGATGTTAAAAATGCTGTCTTCGATTGGGAACAACATGAAAAACGTCAAGGAAAGATCTTTCGTTATTTACCCGATAAAGTTCAGGTTTGTAGGAGTTTCATATTTCTTATTATTTTATGCACATTATTACTTATGGATCCGTTTTTCTGTTTTAGACAAACATGCTTCTGATAAATGATGCTGTATGGATATTTGCAAAAGGTTTAAGTGATATGGAAATCTTAGATGAACTAACTTTGCCTGCCGTAGAATGTAGAAGAAACAAAGCTCCTTGGCCATTTGGAAGAAGAATTTTTGAATTTGTGAAGGCTGTATGTTCTTCTTTTTTATTTATTTTAAAAGCAAATAGAAAAAAAGTGCACGTAATAATCAATAGCTGTGTTCTCTTGGTGACGGACAGTGTTCTGCAGAGCAGAGGAGAGTACAAATGGTGCCATGACTTTAATTCTTACAAAACGCTAAACCTAACAAACTTTGTTTTGAATTTATTAAGCTTTATTTGGACATTTTACAAGAATTCAAATCATGGCAATGTGGTTATTTTCTCTGTACTTTAAAAACCTTTTCTACTTCCATGCACCCACAAATCAATTCAATTCGCAATCTCCTGTGTTCTGTAGAACACTGTTCGGCACCAAAAGAACACAGCTATAGTAATAAGAACTCATCATCATTCTTGATACTTTATCTATTAATTATCTACAATGCAAAGAATCATCAAAACTATGTTAATGATGATATCCGAGAAGTATTTGAATGGGATTGTTTCTTTCTTAACCTGCTGACAAGGTGCACGGTTATGTGGGATCTGGCAACGCCATACCATACAACCTTCGTTCCAAGAGCCTCAGTGTTCCGAAAATGGCTCTAGCTCACCTGAGTACTGTAGTAATAGAATAAGTAAAAGGAAGAAGCCTGTCAAGTAAATTGTAATTGTCACTTGTAAGCGAAGAGTCATTGAGTTAACTGGTTAGAGAATGTGGTTTTTAAGAAAAAATTTCTAAAAAGAGTCGTTAAACTCTTTTAGATCTATATAAAAGTTGTACAAGACGTTAAATCTGATATTTTATTGGTCATATTGGCAGTAATTGAAAGAAGTCAATAAAAGCCACAATAATAGATCGTGAAAAATCGTCTTTTCATTCTTTCTGTGCAATAGTGAAATCGCTATTAAATACGGCGAAAGATAATTTTGTGGGATCATCAAGCCCTATAGTTACTAACGACTACACTATGTATGAATTAGACTTCAACTTTCATTGTTAAAATCCTGACTAGGTATTAGTTACAAATTTTTAGCATGGTACTGTTGTTGCAGGGACGATTGTCTCCTCTAAACTAACTAACACATATGAAATCTTATCGTTTGCCGGATAATGAAAAATGTCCTATGTTGCTCTTGTGATCCTGAAGGCATGCATAATACTAAGACAAGATTTAAGTCCGAAGCAAAATATTGTAATTTTTACCAGCAGTTTAGCTGAGATTAAAACGTTTGGATTCGTTAACTAGTTATATCCTCCAGGTTAGCTTAGGTAAGAGGGGAGCTATTAGAGATAACGAGACTGCTTTACTTAAACCTCAAGTGGGTCCATTGTGCCCCTTTACCTTGAATTATAGTAGGTCACCTTGTGCCGCCTTCCCCAAGGCTGGTCTTGCATAGCTGCACCAATTTTGATTTTATCAGCACAGCATCCAGCGCCTTTATCGCTTGACTGTCAGTGTATATGCTGATGTGCTGTACAAAGTCTGTCTATAGATACCAATAGTGCCGCCTCGTAAATCGCTGCAATATCTGTCTGAAAGACACTGCATGTTTGTGGCAGTTTACAAGACTCGTGCCATTGGCAGTCTCTGGAGTACACTCCAGCCCCTGTGTCCGCACTCACCTTGGATCGATCCGTAAAGATAGAAATGTCGGATGTTATCACCAACTCCTTCGCATCTCCCAATCATTCCTGATGGACATCTTTGCATTGACACCCCCACCAAAAGTTATGGAAGGTATTCGGAAGTCTATTTCTTCTTTGTGATCACTACAGTATATCTTCTGAACTATATTGGAATGCCCAAAACCCTTCTCCATTGACCAATCCCCATTCGCTGAAAGCGCTGATTCCAGTTACACTCCTGCAGTGGAGATCTATCGACAATACGTCAAGCATGAACTACAGTGCCGCCGTGTGCGTGATGCACAGACACCCAGTTATTCCCAGACAAGCAGCCCTCTGCTCTACAAAATTACTAAGATAATAGTGCGATGAGAAGGTCACTCTTTACTTAGGTCCAGATCATAGGAATATTAATACAGATAAATTGACTGACGAATTGTATAGAAGGGCTGTTGTTATTACCTTTTTATCGACGTGTTGAATTGTAGCTTAGTCTGACATTTTTTTATTATTTATAGCTCTGATGCGGAAAATATTTACATTCTGCTGAGTGCTGAGCGCTGTAAACAGGGGAATTTCCACATATTGTCTATCCAGAGAATAAAATCCAGATGCACAATTTCTTATCATATCCGGAATGATATCGCCTATCTATATGTATAACATTAGTAGCGCTTAACAGCAGCAATACCAAACCAGACTTACTGTATGCGATCGTATTGAATACAGCACTATAACGCTGTAATTATATGCTCCGCAACAGAATTACAAATACTAGTTAGATGTCAGACTAAGCTACTATCTAGTTGGAAAGCATTTAAAGAGACTGGGAATTCTTTTTAATACACATTGCCGCTGCTGCGATAATGTTAATGAAAAGTGGACCTGTACTCTTTCTATATCCTCGTCACAAACATAATGGCCAAGTAACATCAGCTTCCATTCTCTAAGTGCATTTACATTAGAAGATAATAATCTAAAACTTAACAATCGTGTGGTTGTGCTAGTTGTAATATCAAAATGTCACTTCTAAGCATTAATTGTAGACTGTCATGCTTGTCTAGGATCATTACTAACTACTCAGCATTTTCAGCTGCAAACCTTTCAAAAGAACATCTGAGAAAACGATTTCTCCCAATCGTTTAAAGAGTTTCATTTGGAGAAGTTTGAAGTTTGAAGAGTTTCATTTGGAGAAGTAAATTCTATCATCCGACTCTAGTTAGTGCGTCAGAGTCAGTTATTAGACCTACATACAGTTATTTTACGTATCGGCTGTCGATCTCACATTTTTTAAATGATAAGGAAAATCAGTAAATTTCATTTCATCCAAAGCACTTAAAAGTTAAATTAAAAAAAATTAAAAATTTTTAAGAGAACGGACGAAGCAACAACTGGACGCATTGAATTCAACGAATTTGGTCAGCGAACATTTTTCACAGCAAGAGTTATGCAGCTTTCTTCGGATGGTTTTCATGATATTGCCATTTGGGATCCAGTTAATAGAATTACTGAAATCGGTCCAGATGTTCATTTAACTAAAAAAGTAGAAGAGAAATTACAAAATAAAACTTTCATCATTTCATCTCGACTGGGAAAGCCTTTCCTTAAATTGAGGTAAATAGAATAAAAAGAAACTTCAATTGTTGTTTAAACAAATTACCTTTACTACAGAGATGCTAAAGAAGGTGAAACATTAGAAGGAAATGCACGCTTTGAAGGTTATTCTTTGGATCTTATTGATAGTATTGCTAAGCTTTTGGGATTTAAGTATCGTTTTGAATTAACTCCGGATAAGAAATACGGTTCATATGATCCCGATTTGAAAAAATGGAATGGAATTATTGGACAGCTTCTTGACGGAGTATGTATATTTTGTCATATTTGATGGAGATTTTCAACGAAATTTCGTTTAATTCATTTTGATGTATGTATTTCTATATAGAAAGCTGATTTAGGAATCTGTGATCTTACAATGACATCAGCCCGAAGGCAAGTTGTAGACTTTACACCACCATTTATGACGCTTGGGATAAGTATTCTGTATTCTGTACCTGACACAAAGCCTCCAGATTTATTTTCTTTTCTATCACCATTTTCTTTGGATGTATGGATTTATATGGCAACTGCATATCTTGGTGTATCTCTGTTACTTTATGCCCTAGCACGGTAAGAGTAGTTATAAACAGGAATAATCATAAATATATGCTCATTATTGTAAGCATAGAATATAATTCTGTAAATATTCATATACATGTAGAATGGCCCCAGATGAATGGGAAAATCCGCATCCCTGCAATCCTGAGCCTGAAGAGGTTGAAAATGTTTGGATCATGTCTAATACAACGTGGCTAGCTGTTGGTTCTATTATGGGTATGGGCTGCGATATTTTGCCAAAGTAATAAAAAAAAAAATTATATTTTATTATGTCCTTTGTACTTAAATCCTATCATTTCTAGGGCAGCATCTACTAGACTTGTTACAGGAATGTGGTGGTTTTTCGCTTTGATGATGCTTAATTCCTATACAGCTAATTTAGCTGCCTTCTTAACGATGTCTCGAATGGATTCATCAATAGAAAGTGCTGAAGATTTAGCAAAACAAAGTAAAATTAAGTATGGAGCTGTTCTTGGTGGCAGCACACTGGAATTTTTTAAGGTCAAACCATATAAAATCAATTTAAGTTGGTTGCTTTAAAATAGAAATTATTCTACATTAGAAATCGAATTTTTCAACATTTCAAAGAATGTGGGCTTCTATGGAATCCACTAGACCTTCAGTTTTTACAAAGGATAACGATGAAGGTGTAGAAAGGGTTGTAAAAGGAAAACGCCTTTATGCTTTTCTAATGGAGTCAACATCACTGGAATTCATTTCTGAAAGAAATTGTAATTTAACACAAATTGGTGGATGGCTTGATTATAAGACCTATGGAATTGCAATGCCATTCAGTGCGTACATATTTTAATAATTAAAGAAAAAATAATATTACTGTAATAAAACACATTTTAGATTCACCGTATAGAAAACAAATTAGTAAAGCCGTACTGAAATTGGGCGAATCTGGAACGATTGCCGAATTGAAAAGAATATGGTGGAAAGAAAAGCTTGATGCTCTTAATTGCTCGAAAAAATCTCAAACAAGTTCTGAAACACCTGAACTTGGTTTTGAAAATGTTGGCGGTGTTTTTCTTGTACTTGGAGTTGGCTTAAGCATTGCATTATTAATTGGTGTATTGGAATTCCTTTGGAATATTAAAACAATTGCTATAGACGAAAAGGTTAGATAAATTATTATTTGAAAATTATGTCTGATTTAATATTATTTTGTTGTGGTAATTCTTATAGATAACACCTGCAGAAGCGTTTAAAGCAGAAGCAAATTTTGCTGTTCGTTTTTGGCTTACTACTAAACCTGTAAAAACAACTAGTGCAAGTGGAACAGCATCAAAACGATCATCAAAGTCAAATCTTGCATCTGAAACTCGAAGTACTAAAAGCACAAATACATATGGTAATCAAATTAGTATTTCTACTAAAAGCAACAAAATTAAAAAGAATCAACTTGATGCCGTAACCAAGGTGTGAATTTTTATTTATTGTTTTCATATGTTATATTCGTAGGAGTTTTGTTTACGCAATTTAGATTAAATAAGTATGCTTTGTAGTAGGTAGGTACTATTTTTAAAGTGGTAGAATAAATGTTTGAATATGTACAATATAACCAAATTGCTTTATTACTACAAAATTATTACCAGTATGTCTGAATTTATTTAGCTCAAATTTAATGTATAGGAACAAAACGGGGATGTAAGGACATTCGCTTCTCCATTGAACTCAGGCCCATGCTCACAAGGAAGCAAATGACAATCCTTAAAACTCGATGAGGCGAGCATCATTTATCATTCATTAGAAAGAGACATCAAGTTTAAAAAGGAACTTTTGTCTTGAGCGAAATCTGTACTCTCATTTCGCAACGAATTGGGAAGAGTTAATTGTTTTGTTGAAATACTTACAAAAACTTTCACTTTCCAAAAATTAACATTTTGACGTATAAATAGTCGCTAAGAGTATCGTCACCAGAAGTGCGATTTTTTTCAGGATCAGGATAAATTTATTAACATGAAACGTATTTGTTTCCCCATAATTCGCAATGCTAAGAGCTTACAAACTAAACGTTTCTCATACATATGCAAGTAAGAAAAAGTGTTAATGCTGTTGTAACCCAGTTACAACCCTCACTCACCTCATCCATACATACAGCGGGCATGCATACGGCTTCACGGAGAGTAAACATGTTTATCTCATCCTAGAAAATTCCCCAAACTTAAAAACTACAAAGTTGCGCTAAGTGATAATATTTCACTCATATTTCCAAGTACATAAACAGACGCAAGCAACCTTAAAGTCGCAAGATAAAATCTATTCGGATAAACAATTATATCCAATTCCCTTGCATTTTGAAAAAAAGAATAATATTCATACATTGTATGCTTTACTTCTCATGCTCACTAGCTAGAATTTAGTTCATCATAAATAATGTAAAAGCGATTAGTCAATAGATTAAACATTTGGCTTTTCACGTGCTGGAGATGATCACACTTTCGCAATTCGCAGTCGGTACTTAAAATTCGGTGTAGTAAATCGCGATTAAAAAGTGTTTCTATTTTCGTACAAATCAAAAAGATAAATTTTAAACTTGAATTAGTTCTGATATTAAAAACAAATTCTCTTTAATAAAGAACTTAAAACTTGGCAAGACTTCGCTGCAAGCATTAACGCACAAACATCAATGAGTCAAAACTAGTGGAAGGTCAAAGCCATTTGCGGACGACCCACTAAGGCAGGCATCATAGGCCTCAGGATAGGTGAAACAATGCTACAAGACTCTGTACTCATAGCAGAATATCTGGCCAAACATATGGGACAATACTCTAGTGACGACAATCAATCTGCGCCTATCAAAGACACTGAAAGTGTTGCGTGGTGGGATCAATAACGGAATTGGTGCTGCTCCTCCGTACTACACTCCAGCAGCCTTTCTCCAATAATGAATATACAAACACTCTAAGTTCTTTTAGTGGTACAACCCCCGGATTGGATAATATAACTTTTGGTATGCTCAAGAAGGCCCCAAGAGCCTGACAAAATAGAGCGTTTAGGATATACAACCTGGTCCACAGTCTAGGCAAGTTTCCACGAGAATTGGAGATTACCCAAATCAGACCGATACCAAAAGTACAACCCCCGCTGAAGTAAGACCCATATTACTATTGAGCACTACATCTAAGATCCTGGAAAAATTGACGCCCAGCAGACTATGCTGGTAGATACACTCCCTTGCGGAGAAACTTCAACAGATAGCTAACCTATATTACCACATATATGCAGATAACTTAATTCACTATGTCTCTTGAGAGCCTCCATTTGTCAACCACGAGCTCAACAAAAAGAAGATGCTGTAGCAATTTCCATGATCATGCTTCACTCTCCAAACGGTCTGATGTATTCACGGCCGAGCTGACGGCGATCTGGGAAGCTGCTGGATGGGCAACCTTGAATTACTGAAAGTAAAATATTGAATTTTGTAGAAATAAGACAAACATAAATAACCTAATCAATACTAATCAATTATAATCGAATGAACTGTTGGAGCATGAGAGGTGTGCTCGCACTAGGTAACTTAGATATTATTAATTCAATTTTAAGCATATGCATATTACCTTGAAAAAAGAGAACAGGTCAAAACACAGATAAAGTAAGAATGGATAAATTGTAAAAGTAACCATAGGAATTGTGTAATACATGGTTAAATTATATAAGCAAACATTGTTAACCAGAATAAAATATAATAAATAATCTGAAGTTGCCCAGATGGCCTGGCTGCCGTGGGCCAACTACATTAGTTACACTCGGCTTAACTATACTAAGATAATGTAACTAATGCTAACATAATAATAATAATAACATGAATTAGTTCTGATATGGAAAACATATTCTTTTACTAAAGAATTTAAACTTGAATTAGTTTTGATATTGAAAACAAATTTTTAAATAAAGAAACCAAACTCAAAATGTTTCTCTTCACGTGTTAAACTCTAAAGACTAAGTTCCAATTTAAACTTAAATTAGAATTGTTCTTAAAAACTAATTCTTGTGAATAAAGAAACTAAATTTAGAGTATATCTCTCTCGTGTTTAAATCGAAAAACTAAATTCATAAATTAGACCAAAAAAACAACTCCTCTCCCCTATTGTGATACGGTTTCGGTTATCATAAAAGGCACGGGTGGCAGCCCAACAACGCCATGGCCTCTAATAAAGAAGGCAGTGGTCAGAGCGGGTTGCCAGACGGACTATTAAAATTTTCCACGTCCGAATAAAAACGAATAAAAATTTTCCCCAAATTACTAAGGCACAATAAAAAAATTTCCCAGGCTTAATTATAAAACTAATTCATTGCATTCTTGACTTTTAAAAACTTGTTTGGAAAGTTATTTAAATATATATTCCTTATAGGTATTTTAAATTACAAATTCCTATACATATTGAGTTATTTCACCTAAGCATAGACCAAAATAATTTACCTAAATTGATGAAAATACTTGCAACTTTTGTAGAGTTCTTTCAAATTGCAATCTACCAACAGCATTTTGTTTTTTTTATTGAGACAATCAGCCCAAAATTGTTAAGCTGTATTGAGTTGCGGCCATTGGTGAAGATGAATCAAGTTCCATTCATTAATTGTGGATTCAATACTTCCTGCACCAACAACACTTTTAAATTTTACCACAATATCTGATATATCTGCCCTCATTTGGCAAACAGATGTAACAGGAAAAAACATACAAGTTTTTCCAGCTGTCGTGTCCCAAAAGCAATCAATCAATAAAACTCACAAAACCATCAAATAAATAAGAACCACTTAATTAATCACGGTAAACCTTCTTCAAATAAAAACAAGGCTCAAATTACTATAAAACATATTCTTTATTACGCGGGAATTGACCTATCTTAATACAACAACAGTAACTACCGTCCAATTTGTAAACTCTCTGTTATTCCTAAGTTGTTTGAGAGTATTGTGACTATTAAAATTTCCTTCTTTCTTAAAGAGTATATTTCTCCACTTCAACACGGCTTCGTTAAAGGTAGATCTCCTGAGACTAATCTTGTATCCTTTGCTGATTTTGCCCTCAGAGTGATGGAGATCTCTGGTCAGGTTGATGTTCTCTATACAGACTTTAGTAAAGCATTTGATAGGGTTAGCATTCGCCTGCTACTTGCTAAACTTAGTGCGTTTGGCTTTCATTCATCATTGCTTAAATGGATTTCTTCTTATCTATCTAATCGTACGCTAACGGTGGGAATTAATGATGTGTCATCTCGCTTCATTCGTGTTCCCTCTGGTGTCCCACAGGGCAGTCATTTAGTCCCTATTCTTTTTATTATCTTCATCAATGATGTTTTTACGATTTTCAGTTTTGCTTCATGCCTTGGTTTTGCTGATGACTTGAAGATATTCATTAGGATTGATAATGATCAAGATATAGCCAACTTTAAACTTGATGTTGATAAATTCGCTCGTTGGTGTTGCCTTAATAGTTTATCGTTGAATTTATCCAAATGTAAGCATCTAACATTATCAAGAAGGGCTTCTCCCTTGCTATTCGACTTATCCGTTAATGGGTCTCCTGTCTCTAAGTGTGATTTTGCGTCTGATCTTGGTGTTATTATAGATTCTCAGATGTCCTTCTCCCAGCACATTGATTACATAGTGAGGAAGGCAAATTCTCGTCTTGGCTTTGTCAGGCGTCGTGCGGCGGAATTTTCTGATCCCTATGCTCTTAAAAGCCTTTATATATCCTTGGTCAGACCTATTGTTGAGTATTGTTCTGTTGTATGGGATCCTTACTATGCTATTCACAGTAACAGGGTGGAGGGTGTTCAGAGGAGATTCACCAGGTTCGCTTTGAGGAAGCTGAACTGGATTGCCGATCTACCCCCATATCATGCAAGATGTCAACTCATTGACTTGCAGAAGTTATCCACTAAACGCAAGACCCGTAACGTCATGTTTATTAAGGATCTGCTAGATTATAGACTTGTCTCTCCCTCCTTGCTTGAGGTTCTTCTCCATTTTATATGAGTCGCTTCACAGAACAAATTACTGCCTTAATGGTCCAATTACTCGCTCTGTTCGCCAGTTTAATCTTTGTGGTTGCATGATTGACTTTCATGAAAATAGGTGCTCTATCAGGAATTCTGTAAGCAGTTTCATTTCCTCTCTTTCCTAATTTTATAATTTGTGCTTTTATAGCAGTCTTACAGTTGTTTATATTTTGCTACTTTCATTTGTCTGATCATCTAATGCGTATATTATCTTTATTCTTATCAGTTATTATTATTATATTGTAGTACTAGTTATTTTGTAATTTGATGATCTACTTTTATTATTATCATGTTCATAATGTTACCTACATTAGTTACTACTGTCACAATTTCTATTATAATTGTTTTTGATTATGCTTTGCGTTATGCTGGTTGTATTGTATTTCTTAGTTATGTAGTATTATCTATAGTTAGTGCATGCGTATACTTAAGGACTATCTTTTACTTTTTTTTTTTTCTTTTTTTTTTGTTGTCTGTGAGATTTATAATCGGTAGACGGGAAATAAATAAATACGAATTACTTTGAAATATTTATTCATTAGGCGGAACTGACCTAACTTAATCTCTGCAATCTGATCTGAACTAAAACTTGCGAACGCCATGACTGATAACTAAACGAGCACTGGCCAGACAAGTCATTGGTCTTTTATGCCCCAATATTCGGAAACAAACTTTGCTCACAAAGCGTATATGTAAAAAAACGACCCAACCTTTGTCGTTTGCTCTACCGATTTCAGCTCCTGAGTCGCTTAGTAGTACACAATCGCTTTATACATAATAATAACCATGCGAGGTTAATTATTATTGTAATCGTCGATTGCTCCTCTTAGCGCTTAGTGCTGATTATTTTACCAGAATATGCCCTTGGCTGCTGGAAGAATCTTCTTTATATTAGGCGATAACACCAGCCATACCATATTTTCGGGAACTCTACATTGTAATTGTTCGTATAAAATTACACTGCACGTAGGTTTTATTTACTGCGTAAAAATTAAAAGTAAGATTTATGTTTTTGGATATTTGATAATCCCCATTTTTTCGCAATTTTAAAGGAAATTCTCCTTGATTTTCCGCAATATTTACATTCCTGCAAAATATTCCCCGCGAAGAAATAGGGGGGGAAATCCTAATCTAGCATCCCTGGGTCAGACGCATAAATATTTTATCTCAGTTTTCAAGAAAATATTAGTCTGGTTTGCTTTGGAAAACAAATGAAATGAAAATCCGCTTGTAACAGATGCTACTTGACCAGTATTTTTGGTCTAATGAATTTATGAGAAAAAATCTTTTACACGACTATTTTCGTTTTTTTTGTTCCTCGCCGAATGAGCCATCCTCCGTCAAGATCCGTGATATTTCATACTTTTCATGAAAACATTTTTATTTTTTTTTTAGAAATTTTTGGTGAAAATTTTATGCCATCGATTTTGACAAGCACTCGTTGGAAGCGTATTAATGAGAGGAATACTTACACGTGTAAGATTTCGGTACGAAAAACTGTGTGGTTTTCAAGGTAATGCCGAAAAACCGGTACGCTGAGCCGTTTTTCTTGGTCTAATGAATTTTTGAGAAAAAATCTTTCACCCTTCTTTTCCTCTTATTTCTCCACAAATAAGCCACAGTCAAGATCGGTAAAATTTCATAATTTTCTTGGAAACAATTTTGTCAAGTAATCATATCATATCTACACATATACTGTAAAAGAATTTTTCACTTTTACCCTGATAGAAAGACGAGTGTCGGTTGGGGAACATTTTTATGTCACAACAAATTTTACTTCACTTTTAAAAGCAATTTATCAAATGATGATCCTCGCCTGAAGTGATGTATAATAGCCAAGATGTTCCATTTTTTCTACATACCTTCAAACCTACATACTGCAGTTTCTCCTGACAAATCATTGCCATAGTTATTTTTCTTAAATGTGCTGATTATAAAAGAAAAATACCCGTGTTTCGCCAATACCTCTGGAGAAGATGGCATTTTATTCTTTCGCAATTCTCTTCTGTTGTCTGGTTCAGTTCGAAAAGACGCAATATCCTAAAAATAACACAAAAGCAAAATATTTCCCTTTCACTTTGACTTCACTTGAATACAACATAAATGTGGAAGACAAGACCAACCACTATATTCCTTGAATTACCTAATTTACTCCCAGATTGAATGTGATACAAAATTACAAAAACAAACAAAATATTTTTACGCTGCTCCAATATCATGGGACGATGAAATGTTTGGGAAAACCAATGTCGGAAAACTCACAATGAAACATTCGTTTATTTTGAAACTACGGAAAGCACGCGAGTAGCGTCATTCATAAGGCCGGATAACATGTGGTTGTGGATGTGCGTTGTCTATGGAGAGTACTTGGCATAAAAATTTCAACAAAATACTCAGAAATTCGAATATATCCAGTGACCTGTCTGTGGCTCTGGCATGACGTGACGGGCAGCGTATTTCTCATCTTTTACAATTATAGAACAGCTACAGCTTGTCCTCGCAGTCTGGTGATACCAGCGATCGTGAACAAATGTGTTTTTAGCTTATTTTCGAAACATGGAAAAATACCACCAACTACAGTGAAGTGAAATGAAAGGAATCGTCTTCTGCATACTTTTGCTGCACATCTATATCACTGCTGCAGTAGAGGTGAAAATTGGTAAGAGATTAGTTTCCTTCCTTTCCCATTAAACATATGCTCATTTGTGCTAACTGTTTCAGGAGCAATTTTCTTCGAAGATGAGACTGACTTGAAGAAAGCGTTCAATGCATACGTGAATCGGGCTAATCAACATCCTTACAATAGCGATTTGAAATTGGTACCGAAAATTCGATATGCAGTGACAGAAGAAAGTTTCGATCTTCAAAAAATAGGTGAGACTCCGTGTGCTATCTATCAGGTAGAAAAGAAAGGCAAGAGAATTTCCATTAACACAATTTTTTTTTCTAGCATGCGAATTAATTGAAGACGGTGTAGTGGCTATTTTTGGACCAAGTTCAAAGACATCGGGCGGTAAACAAATCGTTTAGAAACATATCGAACAAGATGTTCCAAAATAGCTTTACATTTCAGATATAATTTCTTCGCTGTGCAGTAGCTATGGAATTCCACATATGCTCTTCGATTGGAAGGCTGAGGAGTCTATAATGGAAAAACAAGTACGAAATATGACTTTAAATGCATATCCCGACGGACTGGCGTTATCCATGATGTATGCTAAAATTGTGCGCTATTTAATGCTTAAACATACATGGAGCATCTGGACAATTGTATATGATTCCCAAGAAGGTAAATTTTTCGAAATTCTTACTATGGTCTCTTGGGAATTATTTTTTTTTCGTGTATTGGATTTTATCTTGGCCCTAGCTACTACCCTTGTGTATAGAACTATATAGTGATTGGGAAACGCATTCTGACTTAGTACCTTCTTGTGTTGTAGAGGCGCTACTACTGCAGAGTAAACCTAACCAAAGGGTAAGCCAGCAATGCCTCGCTCCAATATAAAATCAGCGATATCTGGACGTGATGTAGGGAAAGCGCAATTTTTCTTAGAAATTTACTGGAAATTTTTCCATATGAATTGTTATCCGTTGGAGGCCGACAACGGCACACATTGTATGATTGGATCTGAAAATAACTCCAGTCGGCCACTAGACTGGATAAAAATTAGAGTTTTGCTATGAAAATTGCTTTGGCGTATACGGCAGGCAGGAACCAAGCCGTACTGACGATTGTACGGTTCCTGCTTATATGAAACGCTCTCCTTTTGCAATGAAATTTCTTTTTTAAAGATTTTTCGTTTGCATAAAGAGTTTTTTCAACTGGATAAAAATTCTCCCGAAACATTTACTATAAATTTCATCTTCGAGTCTATGCTCATAAAAATTGTTAGTGACCTAAGCAACCGTTGTCGGTCTCCAATAATGCATACAAAACTAAGGAAAAAATTTCCAGTAAATTTCTAAGAAAAAATTACGGCCTTCCCTACATCAGGTCCAGCTATCGTGGATTTTATATGCTATCGAGGCGTTGTCTACTTCCCAGCCTTTGTATGTTTTTAGTTTGGCTATGCTCTTACGGCTTATCTCTTGAACCCCTTGTCCATACTTCAGTTGCATTGCACAGCTTTGCTTTTAGCAAAACTGTTCAAATTGGTACAAGTGGAGCCATCTGACATTATATATATATATATATATATATATATATAGGAGGGTTTGGATTTTTCTATAGATGTGGTATTCTACTCTACTTAGCCTTTCTGGATTCCGAAAATTTGCAAATTAGTTATGTGCTCCGATTAAACTAACCATCACTAGTAAGTAAGGGACTTTTTCATTAATTAGCTTCTATTTTTTTGTTATCCTAAATGGGCTCTCATGAGAATAAATTCGTGAAGGGGCATTGCAACCATTTATTCCCAGGCTATTATCGCCTCTTGGATTGTACAGATAAGGATCAATCATTCTAGTCTGAGGAATTTATGGTATGTAGATCCTCAGCAGAATCAAATGCCAGAAAATCCCAACTGTATACTTTCGTTTATTTCCTTGAATTATATTTTGAAGATTAGGCTGAGAGACATACTTTTTTAGAGTACTCTTTATTCCTACTTTGCCCTGGATTGCATTCATTTAGGGGTCGAATCATCGAAAGCGAGTATCACAATTCAGCTGGATACCTCCTCTATGTTGCCTTGATGAATTAATCACTTGAAACTTTTACCCGGTATCGAACTGATTAGGTCGAGATGAGTCCATCGAAAGTTTCATATTTCATCCTCAATTTTGGTTCCACGAGTATATTCGGAAAAGGTGGTAGCGTTTGGCAGAACAGACTTACCGCGATAAGGCTCAAATGAAATCGGAGCTTGGGCCATATACTTAAAATCTAATTCCGTATTACCTCGAATTTCAAACCAGTCAGTTCGCCAGGGATACCTGTATGGGGGTCAGTTTCCTATTGCGATGTTAAAATTGAAATAGACTTTATTTTTGTTCCCAAGATTTATTAGCTCGACATATTGTTATTGTATAATTAAGCCTTACACACCAGTCCTATTTTACTGATTTGAGGTTTGATTTTTCTTTCATTTGTCACCGATACCGATTGTTTCCACAATAGCCTTCACACAATGATCATAAGCATTACATTTACAACAATAACAACAAAATCTGATTAGTTTTAGCCAAGTTATGCACTCTAATAACTGCTTACCTTAATTGATGAGGCCGAACTTCTGCAAATCATACATCAACTAAGATACCAAGTTTGTTAGTCCCCTTAAACTCAACAGCATTTCTCAGACTATTAGACTCAGATGTGGCAACGGAACCATATCAAAATATTTTTCTAAACGCGTTATATACATTGAACCTCAAAAGTGCACAGATCTAAAGATTCTGTCCAGTGGCATCAGACAACTACGGTTGAATATTTCATTCAAATCTTTATCGATAAGTTCTTAATCTAGTTTCGCATTTTGAAGAAGGCCTATAATGGATTCAACCTGCTATCCTCTCATTACAATATTCCTCATTTAAATAACTACGTACATAAATCATCCTAACTAATTTAAAAAAAAAATTTCAGGTTTAACTAGACTTCAACATGTTCTGGAATTGAAAACACTTGATCCAACTTTAATAAGAGTTCGAAGTATCGAGAACGACCGAGATTATCGTGTACTTTGGAAGGATATCAAACTCTCTGGAGAACGAAGAATAATTTTGGATTGTTCACCAAGCATCGTTATGGAAGTGATACAAGCGGCCAATGAATTTAACATGACAATTATAGAAAATGTAAGAAAATTATGAATTTATATATATCGGGGAGTTCTATTGGTCACGGTGGGAAGCGAGAGTTCTAGAGAGGAGATTGTAATTAAATTTCGGACTGTAAATTCTGAAATCAAAAGTTCTGATAGTACAGAATCTCGGAATACAAAATCCCAGAATTTAAGTTTTTTCTTTCTCAGGGTACTTTAGGATTCTGTAAAACATTTGTAGGTACTTTTATCAAGTCAGTCTAGCGGACTGATGGGAAAAGTATAAGGAAAGATCCAGGAAAATATTGGAGGATCATATTTTGCCGAATTTCGTAAATGGAGTTTTAGAATCTATGATTTTGCACTCTTAATCTTTCATAAGAATTTAGATAATTTTGCATCCGGCCGAAATTTTCCAATTCGTTATTTTAAATTCCGGGATTTTGTTAATTGGAATTTTTATTTAAATTCATTTATCCCTTATATGTACACATACAACAAAATGTATAATTCAGTTCCAGGTGGAAATAGATGTGCTAAAAAACGAATGCAAGAGCGCTTCTCACCGTATCCTTGTTCATATTTTTTCTCTTGTGCATGTCCGCAGAGGACAGCGCTCACTTGGAGAGTCTAGGTAAGCACTCTTGGAGAGGGAATCAAGAGAAAGGTTTATTCAAGATTTCAGTTTTTTTGTTTTGTTCTAAATGCGCTCCGTTTGATTGTAAACTATGTTAAGTTAGATTAGGACGATATCCATAGTTAGTCAGTCATACTTATTCAGACCTGAGGTCTATTGTGATACCACCTTATTGGAACTAACCTGAAAGATTAATTGAAATTCACCAATGAAGTTTGATAATGCTCCTTTAACTATGATATTTCTCCCAATTTATGGAAGAAGTATTTTCATAATAGTTTCCTTTGTATTTAATAAAATTAGGGCATTCGCATGAAACATTGAACGCTCTCCATCTCCTCTTCGTTTATACAAATTCTAAAGATATCATTACTACCAATAAAAGGCAGAGTCCAGGGATTACTATATAGTAAATCCATGCCCTCAGCAGAATAGGAGGCTGTTTTCTTAGAATATATTTTTATCCATCGATGTCTTTACATGATGTAGATCATTAACTCCTTCCATTTACAGTTAGTTAGACTCTAGTTGTATTTCCTAGCAATTTCGTCTGCTGTTTTATTTCCTCTGGTTCATTACTGTAATCAAAAGTAACCACCAATGAGAAGCACCTTAAGCCTAGGGACTATTACGGCATCCCTGAATTAAGTAAATGCTATTTAATGGAATCCAGTATTTTTGATTACAGTTTGACTTCCAATACAAATTCTGATTAGCTTATCATTTGAATATATCTGGAATAGGTAATCCGCGATACGGTAGGGTTCTTGTAAATTAAAGCATGCTGACAAATACATATAGTCTAGATCCGACACGCGGCATCCATTTTTTATCCATCAAGAATAGAAATATTTGCAGATTAATTAAAATTGAGAAGCAGTACAATGTATGGACTCATATGATCATTTTTCTACAAGTTACCCAGCAGCCTCTTAGTCTTTCTTATGAAACTTTTTGCAACTATGTATTTCCTATAAATATTCAGACTTCAGAGGCCCCATCTAAGATGGAGAGATGGCCACAAGAGGATACCCAGAAAGCTCTTAGAATATCTATAAGATTCGTTAGAGTCGATATTAGAGGATAAATATTACAATAGAAATGTATGCATCCAGTCTAGCTCCATTTATTGCATTTTTGCTTTTAATTTCTGCCCAGCTCTTTCCACTATCGTTTATTTCTTTATTTTCCAGTTTTAAATGTTATATTAAAAAAAAAATTTAATTAGCTTTTCTACACAATTATCATCTGAAACACCCTGAAATTCACAGAATATTACATTTCTTCTCATTTCAGAGTTTTCTCTTAACTAATCTTGATACACACACGGCAGACATTAGTGAATTGAAAAACTATGAAGCAACGTTTCATATTATCGGATTGAGTGCGGACAAGGAACATTTTTTGGTTTGTGATTTGAATTTTAAACTCGCAATTTCTTTATATTTTTAAATTTTGTGTTTTAGGATGAACCAACTACAACTCGAATATTAGTTCTAAATGATGCTGTCCAATTATTATCTGAAGTTTTACGAAATTTTCTTCAAAAAAATCCGAACTCATTGCTACCAGCAAGATTAACTTGTGGAAGAAACGGTAAATGGTTACGTGGTGAAGATATAAGAGATGAAATGAAAGTATATGTAAGTATAGATAAAATGCATAATTTATGTGTATATGGATTTTTTTATGTACTTATAGCTAGAAAGAGACAGAGGTTAATGCAAAGATAAACACATTTAAATTATTTTTTCAGAAAAATTCTCTAGAGCAGATTGCAGATTTATTTTTATGCTTGAAAAAAAAAGCTCCGCAAATATGGACTTAAAGATTGAATCAGAATAGATACAAGATTGTGTAGAAGATAAAAAAAATCAAGTCTAAGTAAGGATAATTTTCCTTATCACTCCCAATCTATGTAGAATTAATAAATTTCCAAATTACTCATTTTTGCCCCCAATCCTGAGAAATGATACTAAAATGAATCGTTGTAAATCGAATTGATCATAAAAAAATCTAAACATAAGCATGGACTCCTATTATTGTACATATAGAGAAGAGAACACCATTAACGTATGCATTTAGAAACTTTTAGATCTCACATTTCCATTTAAGAGAGCTCTAGGCATCTTTTCATAACTTTTAACCTCTGAATTTGTTGCATTACAATAGGCTCAGTTCTGTGCAACAGGCTAACGTCTATTAGTTCGCAATCGGGTTCAACTAACTTGATCCTACTCTATGTTGATTTCCGTCAGAGCCTATTCGACGAGCTGCTTGGTATGTTGTTAATGTAGCTACGGAATATGTGTGTGCTGGATTGGAAGAATTTCTACATTTCGCAACTGTGCTAATGTACGCCACCTATACATTGGTGTCGAACAACTGTATGTAGCAGCTAGACTTCAGATGGCGAGATGCCATCTTTTTCAGTTGCCTTACCATTGGCCATAGCATGACTTGCAATTATTTCTATTTTGAGTGTAATTTAAGTAGTAATCTTAAAGCCTGCGTAATTAAATGAAACATAGAACGAAATTAAATTTCGCGGACAAAACCTGACAGACTCTGTTCGAACTCACATTAACTAATACAAAATTAGCAGTGAATAATGATTGGAGAGAAAACTTAATGCGGCATAAAGTTCACATATTTTAAGCAGCGCTAAAATGAATTTTATCAAATTGTAAGTCGAAATAAAGAAGACGTTATCTATACAGCTTAATCTGTGACATAAGAACTATGTCTATATCTTAACCACCAGATCTAAGAAAGATCATCTATTATTTGAGAAAAACAATTTTAGAAGTGGAGAAATATTGCAATCAGTAGTGATATTTAGATAGTCGTAAAAACATTCAGTAATGTCAATGATAACACCGGGATGTCCTATAAATATTAAGGCTGAATAAATTTGCAAGCATTTTGTTCAGCTTTTTTATGATATTGATTTGAAACCTTTTGCAAAATATTAGAAACTTTTCAGTTCAAATGCTGCCGGACTTAGATTTTTGAAAAAGGTGTTGCGCTTTTTTTGTTTTACATCAAAAACCTGAAAAAACCGTGTTATTTTCCTTCCTATGCTAAAAATTTTTTCATGTACACCCGAATTTTTATTATTTTTTGTACAGAGGTTTTCTAAACATCTTTGTAAATGCTACCGGAGTTGTTTTTCCAAATTTGTTAATATTTTTCATGTTATAATTACTTTTATAACATTAAAATTGAGAGCCCTATAACTTGAATAAAATTTATTGCTACACGTTTATTTTAACACGAGAATGAAGATTGAGGTAACTTTATTCAGAAAATTTTTAAAGTACTCACGGTTATCTGATCGATCGTAGGGGCGCCTCTGCAGTGGTGTCGACAATTTTTCTGTATGAATAAAGCTTGAGGGTGATTTACTCAAAACTGAGTGTGCGTACAGACAGACAAGAAAATTACTTATTAGCTCACCCTTTCCTTTTACAAAAAGTGGACTAGCATCCGCCGCGATCTAATAACTTATTCCTAGCAAGGTATTTACAACTTGTCGGCGATATAATATCGGAGCCTTTACTAATCGTTTCGCGATTGTAATTTTTTTTTTCTCAACAATAACACGGATGCCTATGAAATTCAAAACTGAGACATGATCATTAAAAGCTGTGTGTCGAACGTAATAAACGAGGCAAAAAGATGAGTAAGTAAGCAAAAAAAATGTGAACGAGAAGTTTCGGTCCTTCTAGGTTAGGAATCCTTTACGATTCCCGTCACACTATTGTACATGAACATCATTACTATCGCAATGAAATGGTAAGTTTAACTCATGCGCTACTAGTTCCACTCCTATAAGGACAGGGCGAATACTTCCTTGATATGACTGGATATACGTACCATATTGTATCTTTAGATAAAACTCCTAAGCTCCTTTACGGGTAGCGTCACCGCGAACGCGAAGTTCCTCTTTTTATTTTGGTGTACCCTCTGTCGTACTTTCTAGACGGATTTGATCAGTCCAAAGACGCATGCTTTCCAGGTGACTGCTCGTTACAGCGGAGGCTTACACAGCGTGTTATCGAGCATCTTTGATTTTGAATTTAGATTTTAGTGTGTACTATTATAAATTTAAATGTAGAAAAGGTTTACCGTAATATTTGCTGTGGATATTCCGCCCTACGTGAGGATCCCCGTTTGAAATTCCCACACTTTGTTATTCGTGGGGGGCTCCTTTTTCCGTTTTGAAAAGAGGAGAAGGAAATCAGTAATTTTTCCCTTTGTTATTTTTAAACTTGTCGATTTAAAGTTGGGCTTCGTTGACGATGAGCTTGCACTTTTACATTCGCGCTTTTTCTCCCTTTTCTTCTTTTTCTTCCGCCCCCTTAGCCTGTGGCTTTTCTTCTTTTTAGGTGGTACTCCCGACAACCCCGGTCTGCCGGACTTTGGGAACGAGACCAACTTCGTGTTGATCGAAAGAACCGAAACGGCATAGATTTAAGAACGTTCTAACGAAAGTATGACAATTACAAAAAATTGCAGACCGGATGGCCGGGGACCAAAATAATTTTATTAAGTTAAGCTTAAGGTTACACAATAAAGCAAATTTTGAATTTGAATAATACGAAAATCTTACCCTAGCTGACAATCGATGATTAACCTAAATTCATACTTCTAAAAGTGCAATATTCCTGACCCAGCACTTTACCTTATTCTTTCTGGGTAGTCCCACTAAACTTCACGTGTACAGGAGTAATATGACTTCTCTCATTACATACTTGCTAGGTGTGCGGACGGCATTTATTTAAAAAAATTCATGATTAATAGAAAATGTCACTGACCGCACTTGAATACAAATCCTGTACTCGTGCCGCCTTAGCCAGGTAACACACGCGATACACCGTACTAATAACTGGTTTTCTTAGCACTATTTTAGAACATTTTCGTGTATACCTGATTGATTGATTGATTGAAGCAGAGGTTTGCAACTTTTTTCAAGGTCCCCCGAACGAAGGCCAAGTCAAGGCCCATTGTTCACCCTCCAGACCCATGAGCGATCGCTCATAGGTCCCAACCGGACGCTCTTATAAATTTCAGTATTGGCTCCTAGCCCTCCTTGCCGGCATCATGCAACTCTTCCAGGAGGTGTGAACCAAGAATTCTGTAATCCGCAACCCTGCATATCATCATCAACAAGTCTCATCCTGTGAAGGTGGCCCCTGAGAGAGGAATACCCAGTGAGAATGGACACCAGATTTCTCAGGATTGGCTTGTTACTGGTTTCTTAGCACTATTTTAGAACATTTTCGTGTATACCTCAATTTAGAGCAGAGGGTTAGACTCGGATGATACACGAGTGTTTTATTGCATATGTATGCGTGTACTCGGTTTGTGTGCGTATAAAACATATGGAAATGATGAATTTTCTTTGCTGCCTGAAGAACGTGTATCAACCGTGTATAAGCTACGTGTACCATGGCCTTATATACATTCGATACAAAAACCGGCTTTACGTCGAATGTGTATCATCGTGTGTCAGGGGACTTAGTCGATACTCCGTACTAAAGCTAGGAGTGGTGACTTGGGGGCAGAGAACGGGTATTGATTTCAGGACTGAATTCTGAAACATTGCTGTTCGCTTAACTCGAATCTATGTACAATCTTGTACCGATTATTGGCGTTGTTGATTTACGAAGTAGATTTCGCATCTAACAGACTGAAATTTATTGAAAATAATTTCAATAAATTTACAAAATGCGTTTAAGTGTAAAGAATTTTGATTTTGTTCATATGTACTAAAATAGCTTCAGCTATAGAAAAATATTTGCATAATAATAATAAAATTAAATACTCTAGTTATGTCCTACTCACATTTCGTTTATAGCTACCTCAAAATGTGTTGCCCCTAGTATTATACCAGGTTTTAGTACAAATTTATGGACTGATTGGACACGTCTATGTGCATGACAAAATTTGGATTTCATGCTAAGCGAACAGCAGGCAGAATCCCATACTAAATTTTGGTATGGCCTTTATTAATACTCCGTGGAACTATAGTCACCGCATATCTAATGCGTTGGTTTGACATGTGTTTGTATTCGTATTTACCTAATATGAAAGCGGTGATTTTTATACCTTAGATGTCATTCCGTTTGTAACGCACAGAAATAATGCTGGTAGAGAAAATGGGTTGGACACCCACACATAATATTAAAAGTTATTTTGATTTTTGCATGCCCGTCCTTCTGCCCGTCCGTCTATCTATCTGTCCTCACGATAACGCTCGTACTTAGAGAGCTGAAATTTTGCATACGGCCTTTTAAAAAAAAAGTAAATTTAAGTTCGAAAATGGCACAAATTGGGTAACTCCTTCGTGGGGTTGCCATAAAAAAAATTTCGATTTTCACTTTATATTTGGACACTGCCTGAGCACATGCCAATGTAGAGAGCTGAAATTTTATACACGGTGTTTTCATAGAATTAGTAAATATAATTTCAAAAACAAACTAAATTGAACAGCCCTTTCTTGGTGTTGCCATAGAAAAATTTGGGCTTTTTAAGTATGTTGTGAAGACGATCAGTTCTAGTTTTTATTGTTCTGAAAAGTTCTTCTGAATATGAAATCCTAAAATCAAACTTCCACAGACAGGCGACTATTCGAAATTACATACTGGCATTCATCTAGCGTATCATAAGAATTGTTCTAAGACCAATTCTAGCTTATATACTTGTGTTTTTGAAATTTTAGACTAGTGATTCAAAATGGTAAGCTAATTAAAGTAATAAGAATTGTGAAGTCAGTTCAAAAACTAGTGAAACCGAATCACACACATAAATAATATACTACATAATATGTATACCTACACGAATAATATATTACCTACCTATGTGCTGCTTCTGTTGAATTCTAATATTCTAGCTAATTACAATAGTATACCTATACAAGTAAAACAAAAAAAAAAAAACCAAAATTCAATTAATATTGTTTACCCCATTTTATACATATTACATATTGTTTGTCCCATTCGCACAAAGTCTTAAAATTTCGGTTAAGACGATTATTTATTTATTTATTTTATTATTATTTATTGCAGATATCTGAAAATGCCGATAAAGATGTATTTTTTACAAAAAATATGTACTTTGGACCATACAATGAACGAGAACATTTCATACTGGAAATGGATACTCGAACTGGTGAGAATTCATCCATATTAGAATTCGATACCTTAAAGGACTTCAAAGAGGCTATAATAACGGATAAAAAAAGTCAAAGTACTGAAACTTTGCTACGTAAAAAACATCTAATTTTATCAACTCGTGAAGGAGAGCCATATGTTATAAAGTAAGTAAAAAACAAACAAAAAAGGTAGAATTGCCGTATAAAATTTCGTACGATCACCGATCTATGTACGTTTGATTTTTGAAGTGGTTTTTCGCATGAAATTTTATTTATTATTACTATAAAAACACCATCTACCAAATTTCAGCTCTCTATGTCAACGCGTTCTCAGGCAGTGTCCAAATATATAGTGGAAAACGAAATTTTTGAATGGCAACCACACGAAGGAGTTGCCCGATTTGTCTAATTTTTGAACTTAATTTTACTTTTTTTTTTAAGTCCGTGCACAAAATTTCAGCTATCTAAGTGAACGCGTTCTCGAGCTATCGTGCACACGCACGGACATACAAAAATTAAAATAGCTTTTAATATTATGCGTGGGTGTCCAATCCATTTTGCTCTACCATCATTATTTCTAGGTGTTACAAACGGAATGACAAACTTAGATTTCATCTAGGGTATAATAATAAAAAGAAGAATAGCATATATAGATGCGACTTTCTGAATTGTTATAACAACTAAAACCGAAGTTGTTACCTGTTCCTGATTTAAAGGTTTCCGAATTGAAAATCCTATAAAGATTTTGATTTTCACTATATAAAAAAAAAAAATACTTCTAACACTAGTCCCATAGACGTGAGCATATTTATATATGTATGATCAACCTATATGATTTTAGAAGTAGATATGTCACATACATTCTTAACCCTATCAAAAATTGGCATAGTTATGTTAACAATTATTGTATAAGTTTTAAGACATTTTTGTACATGAATTGCGATAGCTCTACTATAATATATTAGGACTGGTTTGTATATGACTGTATACCCCAAATTGAATCACATATTTTATCCCTTGGTTATGTCTGATCAATGCTCATTAGATAATGAATATACATGAGAAAGAGTAAGGGACCTAAGATCGATCCTTGTGGGACACCGCAAACGTAATTTAATACTTTGAAATTACTAATCATTAATAAAAATGGGTTAGTAAGTACATAAATAATTATTTATTAGAGTAATTTAACATACTATTAGTCTCATTATTGTTAGTTAAATACATTATATAGGTAGTCTCTCTCTCTCACGGTAGTTTTATTCCTGCATACCAACAAAAAATAATAACTTTGTACCAAATATATAGGTAGCTAATGACGGCGGCACGGCAAAGTTTATCTAGATTCGGTAAGACACTTAAAGCTCAATTATAATGAAATTGCATGATCTTTCAAAACTTAGCAAGACTCGGTTTCGATGACTTGCGTTTTATCAGCACAGTGTAATCAACCAACAACAATACTGTTGCCCAGAATTGAACTTGTGGCTACAGTAATGATGGAAATTTTTTAAATTACGCGATTGACGTACAGTTTGATTGATTTATGGATTTATGGAGGGTTCACTACCTTATGTCTTAATTCTAACCTAATCCTTAAAAAATACTGATCAAAATGTGTGGCCTGTATTTGAGTGTTAGATCACTGCAAAACATCAACGGAAAGGAAAATACATACAAACTAGCTTATCTTAAGGCAATGAATGTCATTGGCTCTTTCCTCTACAATCAAAATAGCTCTAAAACACTGTGCTGACTATCGGTTTTTTTTGCTGCTTGGCTTCATTTTTATAGTAAATTCAAGATTTCCTCTACGCTCAAATTTAAGCCCAGTCCTATTTTCATTATTTGTAAATGATTTGGATTGTATAAAAAGTAGCCAACTTAACTCGTATGAAGTTCAATTTTTCATCTCAAGACCTAATTCTATAGTTCCTATGATAAACAGGCTAATTTTGAACACTGATTTTATTCAAATATCTATGTGGGATTAAGTACGTATCCTACGTTGAAACTATTCGAAATCCTGGGAGTTATGTACAAAAGAGTTAAATTTAAATTTATCTGTTTTCTTAGCTTAATTGAATATCCCACCAAGATTGAGCATGTTATACGGTGTTTTTTTTTATTTCAACGCACAATTTTAATTTATACACACGATTTCACTTTATTTATCAGAAAAACTTATTATCTCTTAAATTTGTAGTAAAAATAAAAATGGTTCCAACTTCCTTGGGAATGATAAATACGAAGGATACGCAATAGATTTAATATCTCGACTAGCAGAGCAACTTGAGTTCACGTTTACCATTGAAATAGTGGAAGATGAGCAATATGGCTCTATGGATCCTGTCACAAAACAATGGAACGGAATAATCGGACAACTTATTTCAAATGTAGGCGCAATTAAATAGTTTTCTTTTTTCTGTTTTTATAATAAATCTTATATTTATGGATATTTTAAAAATTTTACAGAAAGCTGATTTGGGAATATGCGATTTAACAATAACACCAGAACGAAGAGAAGTGATAGACTTCACTGTACCATTCATGTCACTTGGCATCAGTATTCTATATTATAATGAACCACCTGAACCTCCAGATCAATTTTCTTTCCTTCAACCGTTTGCATTGGAAGTTTGGGTATACATGGCGACTGCGTATCTTATTCTTTCTATTCTTCTTTTCTTCATGGCAAGGTGAGTTATTTCTTACTTAAAGAATGTATTTTCGAGTATATAATAATTATTTTACTTTTATTTTATTAGAATATCGAAAAACGAATGGGAAAATCCACATCCATGCAATCAAAATCCAGAGGAATTAGAAAATAAATGGACACTCTCTAATACAACATGGCTTACTATGGGTTCTATTATGGGTCAAGGATGTGACATTTTACCAAGGTTTTTGTTAAAATTGTAAAATTTCCTTCAAAGTTTTGTAAATGAATTTTGCAGATCTGGTACAATGAGGCTGGTGAGTGGTATGTGGTGGTTCTTCGCTCTTATGATGTTAAATTCTTATACAGCTAATTTAGCTGCTTTTCTAACATCCTCAAGGATACCATCAACAATTCAAGGAATTGAAGATTTAGCTGGACAAACTAAAATCAAATTTGGCACTGTTCGAAGCGGAAGTACAAGAATTTTTTTTAAGGTTTGATTTTTTTTAATTTGATTTGAATAATGAAAGAAACTTGCTATAGCGTCTAGGCACCATGGCTTACGAGTATACTGCAATACGCTGGCGATATCGTTATATACATAAATCTGTTGATCCACTGCCATCTTTATTACAGGCCATGTCGTTACGTATAAGAAATGTGTCGTTTGAAAGTTAAGTTTTTTTACCACCAATTTGTCATTCTCTAATTTTTAAAAGTACAACAAAGTACCCCCTTCGAATAACAACGAAACCTTTTTCTCTTTCTGTTTTCGCTTCTAAACAACTTTTCAAAATTAGAGAATGACAAATTGGAAGTAAAAAAAAAGTGAAAATTATGTTTTTATGAAGCCCAACAAACAAATGTAATTTATAATTGAAACAAATTTAATTATTCATTCATAATTAATTATTATGCATTTGAATTTGTCAGAAAACTATATTCACGATTTGCAGTGGAAAGAGACTTCAAATTTTTTCTTGAGCGAAAGCTATACTCGCATTTCAAAGCAAATTGAATAGAGTTTAGAAAAACGCGGAAACAATTAATTCTTTTGTTGAAATGCTTACAATTATATTTATTTTTCCCATGCTGGAATCGAGAAGAATGAAGAATTTTAAGAATTTTTACTTTTAACGATTCTAACTTAAATCATAGATACCAGAGGAAAAAACTACTCAGAGGTAAGAGCAGTCGCCGGAAAGCGGAAGGTTCCGCTTTCAAATCCCGGATGAGGCGGCTTTTTTTTTCCTCTTGTATTTATGATTTAATTTACAAGCGTTAAAAATAAAAGTTCTTAAAATCATTCTATTCTTCACTTAGAATTTCACTTTCTTAAAAATGAACATTTTCATTTATAAATAGTCGTTAAAACTATCGTCATCAGAAGTCTGGTTTATTCAGGATAAATTTTGAAACATGAAACGTTTTTATTTCCCCATAATTCACAATACTAAAAGCTTTCAAACGACACGTTTCTCATACATATGCAAGTAAGGAAAAGCCTTGACACTGTGGGCTGTAATAAAGAAAGCAGGGGTCAAAACCATTGAGAAGTACTTCGCAAGCCATGAAACAGAATCCAACTGGAGTAATCTAGAGCAAGATCCTGTGCTCTACCTTTTTCGAAGCAGTAACTTAGATAGTTCTGATAACAATTCAAATAATTGCGTTTATTGCGGAGAAAAAAAATTTCTGGACAACTTTAGTGAAATAATTTAAATAATAATTATGTTTTTGTGTGTTAAAAAATTTTTTTTTTCATTAATCATGCACTAATTTAAACAATTGTGTCTTTTGGTGACAGATTTTCTGCTCTATACTTTTAATTTGACAGTTAACCTAAGTTGAGCTACTCTGCTCTGCTCTGCCCTGAACTTTTTTCGAGTTCATTAAGCAGACCCATAAAAATCAATTGCCGCATGTCAGATCATTACTTGAGATCGGCTCAACCGATTTCGCTCATTTTTTTGTTGTTGTGTTCGTAATTGTCAGGACAAGGTTTATAGGGAAAGAAAAATTGGAATCGGCTAACCCCTTTTTGATGTTGTCATACAAAACTGTGGTTTTTTTACTATATATTTGGAAACTGCCTGAGAACGCGTCGACGTGGAGAGCTTAAATTTTTTACACGGAGTTTTAAAAAAAAATTCCTTCGTAGCGTTACTATACAAAACTTTCGTGTTTAATTATATACTTGGGCACTGCCTGAGAACGCATCGACGTAGAGAGCTAAAATTTGATGCATGGTGTTTTCATAGCAATAGTAAATATGAGTTCAAAAATGGACTATATTTGGCAACCCGTTCTTGGTGTTGCCATATAAAAATTTGGTTTTCACTATACATTTGGACATTGCCTGAGAACGCGTGGACGTGAAGAGCTCAAATTTTGTACATTGCATTTTCATATAAATTGCCAATACAAGATCAAAAATTTACCAAAGCGGGCAAACAATTTTTGATTTTGCCATAAAAAACTTTAGTTTTTCACTATATATTTGGGCACTGCCTCATGCATCGACGTAGAGAGCTGATAGTTTGAAATTTAAAAAAAAAAGGAAAATTTAACTTCGAAAATGAGACCAATCGGGCAAATCCTTCTTAAGTGGCCATACAAAAATTTCGTTTTTTACTATATACTTATATGGGCATTGTCTGAGAACGTGTCGACGTAGAGAGCTACACTCTTCTGCACATATGTACGTATGCACGTACCAACACACAGTGAAACCCTAGAGTACGGAATCACGCGATCGAGTCAGATGATTGCTTAGATATATTATGTATCTCTAAACCCCCCCCCCATCCCCTCCCCAAGCGTCACGTACCTTTACGCCGATAGTGCCGATAGATCTGCGACGCCTATCCATCCAGATACACACACTCGAGCAACTTTACTATTTTTATGGAAACACTGTGTATAAAATTTCAGCTCTCTATGGTAGTGTCCAAATATATATGTAAAAACGAAATTTTTGTATGGCAACTCTACTCCCATTTTCAAACTTAAATTTACTTTTTTGTTTTATTAAAGGTCCGTGTGCAAAATGTCAGCTGTGTAAGTACACGCGTTTTCGAGTTATCATGCTGACAAACGGACAGACATGCAAAAATCTAAATAACTTTTAATATTATGGATTGGTGTCCAATTCTATGCGCTACAAACAGAATGACAAGCTTAGTCTACCGTCTACCCTATGATTTTATCATCTAGGGTATACAAAGGAAGCAATCGGGCAACTCCTTCATATGGTTGCCATACAAAAGTTTAACTTTCACTATTTATTTGCCTGAAAGCGCGTTGACGTAGAACGCTGAAATTTTGTACACAGCGTTTTCATAAAAATATTAAATAAAGTTTCAATTATGAACTAAATCGGGGAACACCTTCCTGGTGTTGAATACAAAACTTTTGATTTTCACTTTAACTTTTATTTTCTTAGACCAATTATAACATTTTCTCTTGTTCTTAACCAATTTTCTCTTTGCTCAAATTTAAATTTACCATTTTTTTATTTAATAGGAATCCAACGATTCAACTTTTCGGCAAGTCTACACAAAAATGGAAACAGCAACTCCTTCAGTATATACATCAAGCAATAAAGAAGGAGTAGAAAGGATAAAGAAGGAAAAAGGAAAGTATGCATTCTTAATGGAAACCACTAGCTTACAGTATTTAAAGGAAAGAAATTGTGACGTTACCCAAATTGGAGGGCAAATTGGCCAAAAACACTATGGCATCGGTCTTCCTCTTGGTAAATACCTATCTACTAATGATTCTCTTTGTTTGTTTGTTTTACCAAAACTAATTTTTATAGGTTCTCCATATAGATCACAACTAAGTGTACAAATACTTAGGATGAGTGAAAGAGGAGAACTATTTAAGTTGAAAGAAAAATGGTGGTTAACAGAAGAGGAATGTCCTGTTTATATGCAAAATGATAGTAACGAATTGAGTATAGAACAATTGGGTGGAGTGTTTTTAGTTCTTGGCTGCGGAATTTTCGTAGCATTTGTTTTAGGATTTTTTGAATTTATCTGGAATGTTCAGCGTGTAGCTGTAGATGAAAAAGTATTTTTGTCGTGTTTTCTTTCCCATATAGAATTTATCTAATTTGAATAATTTTGATTTTAGATGACACCATTTGCTGCATTAAAAAGTGAAGCAATGTTTGCAATGAAATTTTGGATTAAAAAGAAACCAATACGGTACACTTCTACTGAATCTACACCAACGGAATCAGAATCTGGAGCATCATCACAAACTGCAAATAATGATCAAGTTTTGGTAGGACAGAAAGAATGAAATGTTTTATCAGTTTTAGTATGAATTTTAGTAGATTTTGCTGGATTCAAATATGTCTATTGTAATATGTCTGTAAGTTTCTAAAAAAACAAAAATGAAAAGAGAACAAATAGATCTTAGTATATTTCCCCTTGCTACTATAACTCCAATCGTCAGTTTTTCCTTCTTCATTTTCAGATACAGTAACGTAAGACGGATATTGCAGTATATTTCAAGCGACAGTAATAGTTATTATTTATTTTTTCTTCTTGTCGAAGAAATGGGAAATGCAGACAGACTCCACCTCTCATGTAGTCACTGCGACCAGTGATACCTTTTGTGACATTACCTCTCCGTGCCCTAAGGCATCCATTCGAGATTAAAATCTTTTACAAAAGAACGTTCTTGGGTACCATTTTTATAACAGCCTGGAAATAAGTAAAAAGGCATTTCTAGATCTATCGACCTTATCCGTCTTCTTCAGGCGATATTTGAGTGGATAATGCCCAGTAAGTAAGGCCGTTATGAGCCTTAGCTCTTTTTGGTTAAGCGTGAGGAATATTTTTGTCCTCTGTTGCGAATACGTAATAATTTTTTTCGCTTTTTTCAGCCCTGGGATTTTTTCTCAGTGTACCAATTTAATTCTGTCCTCTCAAAACCTGACTTGTATCAAGGCATGGAAGTTAAAATAAAACAATGAAACATATATGCATATAGCAATACAGAATTCTGACTAGAACTAACAACAATTATGTCATACAATTCTGAGCCTATTAGGCCTTTCAGTGATTTGAAGAGGCTGGGTGGTAAAAAAAAGGAAGTTATTCTACTCTAAAAACACATTGTTTACCTTTGTACTTTTTTTTTATTTTATCTTGCTTTGCATATTTTTTTCTCTCTGATTTTCTTCTTCTCTTTTTACAATAAATAGAATATAAATATTCACATGGCTTACTCTATGTTCATGACGGTTTCATAAAAATAATTATTTAAATAATAAATAAATGTTTTTTTATAGTAATTATGAAAAACAATTGACACTTATTTGCATACATCTGCCCTAACCACTCTTAGAGATATCTTTTTCATATTCCAAAATATGTATTAAGTATTAATTTAAAAAAATATATAACAATAAAATTTTAATTAAGAAAAAAAAGGTAACGAAAATGATACTACAGATTTTAACTTTTAGTTATTTTTCTTTTTTTTTCCGGGCCAAAATAATAACCACTTATAGAGCAAGCTACCCGATGCCTTCTCCACCAAACAAACACGAATTGTAACTACACCACTGCTGCTTTTTGAAATAAGTAAAATAGAAACAAAAATTACCAGGGGGGTTACACGCGTAGATGGAACTTACTATCAGTATTGACTACAAATGTCAAATTTACTGACTGCAAGCGTGTTGTGTACGATCAATTGACTAGTAAATTCAATTTAAAAAGTGTCATAGAT
This sequence comes from Dioctria rufipes, assembly GCA_963924295.1. Classification (NCBI taxonomy): domain Eukaryota; kingdom Metazoa; phylum Arthropoda; class Insecta; order Diptera; family Asilidae; genus Dioctria; species Dioctria rufipes. The sequence continues at coordinate 46,390,788 of OZ002744.1, read as the reverse complement.
ATTGCAGTGGTAGGTTTATTGTTAATTAGAATTTTGGAAAAATTAAAAAGAATCGGCCGAAAACGGAAATATTAGACAAATCCTTTTCTTTTTCTTTTTTTACAGTCATTTCCCACTCAAATGAAGAGAAAATCTATAATATCAACACAAATTTCCACTAAGATCTCAACCTTTAGTTTCAGTTTCTGCAATTTTAATTTTGCTCTTGACAGTCAGTAGGGACTTACACGAGTCTGTGCCAGCGACATTGACCCCCCCCCCCCCCCCTGTAAGGTTAACACAAGGCCGATTACTACTCTGCGATCGACAAAATTGCTCCAAATTTAGCAAGCCAATGCGCTTTAGGGGTATCATGACAAACTTCAAATCTACATAAAAAATTACTTTTGTTTCAAATCGCAAGAAATGTTTTGAAACGATAGATAAAACTAAAACAAAAGAAATCTGTATTTTATAGCCGGCCTTATTCGCTATGTTCAAAAATAGTCACGAAATAAAGAATCACCTACTTTTTCGTTGTTAAACTAATTCTCAGCATTCCCATGATAAAACCATAGATGAACATACATTGGACACTATAAAATAAGTAAAGACAGAAACACATCCAAGCAAGCCTCAGACCTGGCCTCTCTCATTCTTCCTCGCAGCTCACTTCAAAATTAGCCTCAGAAAATTGAAAACAAAATGACAACACCGGCTCGGTGCCATCATTGCCATTTTTACATTTAGAGAAATTGACAAAAGTAGAACTGAAAGAATAAGGCAGATTTTTAAAATTAATGTTTTTGCTGGTAAATTGTATATACAATTTGTCCAAGTCAACATTAAATAGGTATCCGATTTTGGTTAAATGAATTGGCTAAAGTAGACTGAAAGAACGAGATTAAAAACATAGAAACGAGGAAAAACTTAATGATTAAAAATTTTGCCTTTATCCGACCAGAAAGTCTACTATTACTTCCAGTTGTATAAAAAAAAAATGGATCAGAAAACTCTAAGCGAAGAATGCTACAAAATCCTCCCAAATTTTGATATGTACATATACATATGTACATAGCTCATAACTTTCCGCGAATGAAAAAAAGTTTTGAAGCATGGCATCATTGGCACGTCGACTAATTTTCAGGTCAAAACCAAGGAAAAAGTATAAAAAAATGTTTTTTGAACATTGGTAAAAGAAAAATTGCCAACGACACGCGGTGTTCCTAAGCGGTCCCCCATCAAAGTACTAACCGCGACTTCGGTGATCGGACGAGAGCCGGTGCTCTCAGCATGTTATGGTCGTTGCCTGGTTAACTTAGCCTAAAAGGCAATGTGCAGTTACCGGTTTTAAAAACAAATTAATAGAAAACCGCTAAAAGAAAAGAAAATTGATGATCGCAAAATGAAGAAGATAAATTCAATCGGGGACTCTTCATTCACGATTTAAGCCTAGTACTAAGCATTGAGTAAATAACTAATAAGAAAGCGGGGTTTCGTGTGAATGCAATATACGTGAGTAGGCAATTCAATGACAGTCAAAACCCAGGAAGCGGGGGGGGGGGGGGAATGACAAGAGGGCTGGCCACTTATTTAAAAATTCTGTTTTACAAGTCACTTTAATTATCATAGGCAACGCCAAGGAATATTATCTGAAGATAAGAGGGCTTCAAAAATTTATTTATTTTACATAGCAATTTGGATTATAAAAAATTTCCCCCTTCAAAATTTCACGGTTTCACTGCTGCCATGACGAAACGAATTCAAACACAGCACACTAATACATTTCGACGAGTGGCATAGGTTTTCACCCGATATGCCGTTTCCTATTAGTTATTTATTTAATGATACTAAAGTCCGCGCTAAGCTAAATTTTTTATGAAAATTTAGCAAGCTAAAAGATATTGGCGAAAATTTTTCCTGAATTTTAGCGAGAGCGGTACTAAGGTCAATGTGCGAAATTTACCTTCGGGTTTTGATTAGAGATGGCACCACCACTAGGTCTAAAACAAATTTAGCTTGAATTTATCCGACCGGACCGTTCTTTAGCGCGCTAAAAATATTTATTGTCAAAGTTCTGAGATTTGATTAATTTATTGACCGATTTTTTGTAGTTAACGTAGTTTTGTACGTGTTTGCTGGAAGTACGGATGAATTTGATTTCTTCTCGTGGCCGTATTTTCAATATCATTGTTAATTTTTTTTATTGATACATTATTCATAATATTTTTAATATTTCCAAATAATTTTAACTACCTGTTTTTAGAAATATTATGACCGCGCGTTGTAATTCCGTAAAAAATCGCAAAATTCTTCTTCTTGTTTTTAATATATCTTCTCTCTGAGTCTCCTGTGTCATATTCAGAGAATCCTCAAATCAAAGCGGCGAAAAATTTCATTCGTTTACATTTTGAAGCCGGAAATATGCTACGTCTCTGTATATAAAACTAGAATGTTTCCGAAGTTGAAAGACGAACTAAGTAGATTTTCAGATGGCTTCAGAAAAGTATACCCGAAAGTGGCTACACTATATTTTGTTCGTGTAGCGAACTTCGTCGTCTGAAGTCAAGACTTTTATCATGAACTTTTTTGTTATTATAGAGAAATTTCACATTAGGGCAGGCAGCGTAATATCTAACTTTGATTGACGGAGCGCTCTTACAGTAAAGTAGAAGCCAATTTTAGACTATTTTTATGGCAGCAGATGGAAGTAGTGTACAAGTCGCCCTAGACAAGATTTTAATGATCAAATCAGACGTAAGCAATATGTACGTCCGGCAAATGACCCCTACATTTTCCATTGTATAACTTATACTAACGCCCAAATGGATGTTGTCTTCAACAATTACAGAGAACTCGCATCACCTGTTTTAACTGCACAAAATCCGCACCGCTCGTTTGGCTATAGTTCGATGCAGTGGAAAGTGAAAAAAAAATCTCACTTTAAATACATGTACAATCTATGCAAAAATCTAAATTAAAGTTCTTCAGAGCTTGTATAAAGACGAAAGAAATAAGCAGGGGAACGCAAGCAGATATTTTCAAATATATCGCCAAAATTCAACTAGCGCTTTAACATTGACAAAAATTAGAGCGGACATCATTATAAAAAATATCTAAGGCATCCTTTAAAAGTCGTCAGTACACTATAACAAGATCTTAAATGACTGCCGCCAACAATGGTTAGTCTACACAGAAAATTAAGAAATCATTAAGCTTCTGGAATCAACAACATTCCTAGGAATTAATTAAGGTTTGGCCCTGTTGAATGCTCTTTATGATATGATACTACACTTATGGAAAGAAAACAACTGCCAGATGATTGTAATATAAAACGAATGGTTGAAAGGTATGCAAAATTGAATCGTGCATACAAAGTCCTATCATATATCATTAGTGAAAGTTTCATGATTACAGATAATAAAAATCAACTACTGCATTTCACATCTTCGCTGATATTATGTAGGCATATGATAACAACATTGATTTGATAGGCTTTCATTACGGACGTTGGGGGAGTATCAAAAAAGTTCGTAAATCCTTGTGTCGTGTTGTTGAATTCACGGCAATAATGATACGCATTCGAGTTATCTCCTCAGGACAACAAAAATCTGAAACATGGCTAATAATTGTCGTCACATATTTATTATACACAACAAATCACGTTGACTGGGTATAATTCCATGTGATATCATAGAAATCGCTTTATTAAAACTGAAATTTTCATACCGATAACTATAGAATATATAAGTAGATTCTAATGCAAATTTCACGTTCCATAATTACAAATTTTAGCTGTTTTTTTAAAATGAATATGAAAAATCAAATCAAAAGAAGAATTCAAGTAAGATGATGATCTTAAAACATAGCAATGTTGTTCCTTCTTTACAGTTTAATTTACTAGCTCCACTCTGAATGGCTATAGCTTTTTACAAGCCACATACTTATGTGCTTGGGAGCGCTCATCAATTATCTATACAAATTCATCGAAATTAATTTTTTTTTTCTCTTCAAAGTTTCGTATACATTTTGATAAGAGCTACTCTACCAAAGATCATTTCTAGGTTAATAAGAAATAAATTTAAATAAAATAAAAATGTAAACGTATAAAAGTGTAGAAGCTCAAAGCTTATAACGCAATACTTTAAAACAATACTAAAATAATAAAGGAGACTAAAAAATATATAATATTAATTATTTTGAATATTGACTAATAATAATGTTATCTTATTTAAAATTGCTATTTTTAATTATTAGTAATTGTTTAATGCATTTCCTTAAGGAATGTGTGCCAAGTGTAGTTTCGTAAATTGCTTTGATTGATAATAAATTATGTCCTTCAATTAAATATGTAACTATGTACGTATACGTATTTTAAAGGCATTGAACAATTTTCTACGATTCAGATCTTTGTTCGAGGAATACTTTGAAAGTGTGAATTTTTGACTAAATAACTTAGTACCTATCTATTAATTATACATAGTTCTAAAATTTACGTGCCGGCTTATATAATGTGTGTATATATAGATAAGTAAATGAATGTGTATATATATATATATATGTGTGTGTGTTTGTGTGTTTCTTGTGATTCACGTCACAACAAATTTTGCTAAAAACAAAAAACAAAAACAAAAATATCTCTGAGTTTATATAACCTGAATCGATAAATATACATACATATATAGGTAGTAAAAACTTAACTATAAAACAATAAACATTTTTTTGCAAAGATAATAATAATATTAAATATCAAATATCAGCTTCGAAATGGTCATAAGTAATAAAATTCCAAAAGTAGGTCTAATAATAAGAACACCTAACTTTTAACTTTTCGTCATTCACTTACTGAAGTGACTGGAGGAAATTGATGATCATCGAATAACATCTTTGCTGGACTTTCAAGTGCCTCTCCTATACTTCTACATTTGTCCGATTCTACTAACAATTTATTTATTATAAATAATATTTTATGAAAAATATCAATATTAAACAACACTACCTGTCATTTTAGTACATTGATTCCCTTTAACTATACCAGCATATGATATATTCGTATTAGATTGGCTATCCACAACCAATACATGTTGTGCCATCTTTTCTTTGCAATCTTTTATATCTAATTCTAGAAAAATAGTTTTCATAATTTATTAAAAACATATTAAAACATGATTACCTATTACATCTTCTAGCGGATTTCTGAGATCATGAGCACGAATCAATTTACAATTACCACCTTTTGTATCATTGAAATCATATATGTATAGAAAGCCATCTTCGCAAGCTACAAACAATTTCATTTCTTTTTGTATTTTAGCCAAAGCACATGCATGTTTTAAGCCCGGTTGATTTAATTGAGCTGTAGCAAAGGCTCGATCTTGACTGAAAACATCATACATTTGACTAGGAAGATATGAAGTTACAGTTTTCGCTAAATATCCAGACCAACTAACATCAGATTGTTTATGTGATGAATTAATATCTTCTAATGATGATGCTCCAATTTCACAATTATCAGCAACATTTCGCCTTTCAGCATTCTCAACAGATTTAGCATCTATTTTAAAAATATGAACAGTTTCAGTATTTGAACTAGTGCAAATATAATCTCCGTTTTGGCTAAATACTAGTGACGCAATTCGAACACATCTTTTAACGCCACGTCGAAATTCGTGTACACGTTGTCCATTTTTTACACAAAACACTCGTATTACAGTGCCACGCTCTGATGCTGTTGCTATTAGAACACCATTCGGTGAGAAGTTCATTGCTGACAAGGGTGTTTCATGTGCTTTTATACTTAGTCCTGGTATTAATTTTTCCGAATCGAATATTTGTATTTCTCCAGATGTACAAGATGACGGATAGGCAAGATGAAAATTCCATGAAAGTGCACATAGGCCCGATTTATTCAGAGTAATACATTCAATGGAATGTAAAAGTTTCATATCCTGAATGTCATGGATATGGATACTTTGTTCTAAGCATACAACTAGCCTACGTCTATTCATTCGTACTGATTGGATACGATTAGGATATACACAATCACATATATTTCTTGTATCTTCCTTTTTTCTGAAGTTCAATATTTTTAAACAATTTGGATTATCCTCTGTCACAAGGACCACTAAATTGCTGTTGAATAATCTCTCCAAAATTCGAATATCTGAAATATTTTGACTTCCCTTGCAACTGATTTCTTCGACTTTTTCAACTGATGATAGGGTGAATATGCGATATCCTGTGGAGCCTGAGGCTGAAATTGACCTAAAATGGAAATAAATATTATATAATATATGAAATAATATAGAAAAGTACACTTGAATACTTTTATATAATAAGAAATCAAAATGGTGGATGTACACCACGGTTGTTAGACAAATGGTCACCTATGCTGCCCTCGCATTGTGGCCAAAAACTAATCAAATGAAAACAGAGGCTCTACTTCAAAAAACCTTGCGGCTTGCCTGTCTAAAAAGAATAATTGTTGCCATGATGACATGTCCTGCAGCAACCATGGAAGCCTTATTAAATCTTCCATCCTGCTTTTGTATGTGAAAAAGGAAACGAACTCCAGTTCTATAAGATTGAAAGAGGAGAAACAGTTCAAGCCAGGTGATCTGGTTGGTCATTAAGGTACCTATCTTAAAACAGATATGCTTCCACTATATCTGATATAATCACAGCCAAGATGGACTTTGTAAGACCATTTGACGTGGTTTTGGAAAACCGACAACAATGGCGTTCCATTAAACCGTCCTTGCAAAAAGAATCGATGGTGTGGTATACAGACTGTTCAAAAAGGGACAGCTGCCCCAAATGCCATATATCAAAGGCCCTGGGCTCTACCTCTACTGTATTCTAGGCCGAGGTATTAGCCATAGAAGAATGCGCCAATGCCTACATTAAAAGACACATAAATAGCTCACCCATTAATATCCTCTCGGACAGTCAAGCCGCTCCATGGCCTTAAAGTTCTACACTATCAAGTTAAGTATAATCTGGCAGTGTCTGCCAACCTTTACAAATTTATCAAGCAGAAACAAAGTTATCCTCAACAACTAAGTTAAGATGGACTGGGACGTAAAGAAAGTTTCTATAACGTTACAGTGATTAAAATACTAACTTCAGTATAGATGGCCTACATGTAAACATAGTATTTGGAACCAAAACGCCACTTCAGTACGCCATTTGGCAGTCCCGAGCAGAACAAGTTCCTCAAGAGGTTCCCAAATCATCCCAGGGACATTTATTTGCCTACCTCAAGGCTCCTGCCTCGAGGAGGAGGCATTGCAAAGATGTAGCGACGTTCTAAAAACTATTCTCTGCTACTTTATAGTGGAAGTATTTATAGTGGTCTTTTTAGTGGCAACGTAGCTTGTGGCACCTTCAATTGGTACTTTATGATTCCCAATTTGTTGAAAAAATGTTTTTGGTGGCAGAAACTCTCACGCGAGACTTTATAGTGTAGACAACTTTGAGGCGTGTTACTACAAACTAAGTGCTACGATCCTCTTACAATATAGGAACATTCATTGACATTACAGTATTACACGCGTCTATTTGGGTGATTGATGTAAAGTTTAATGGTGGAAAGTAGTTCAAGTGTAAAAAGAGAAATTTGTTTTCCATCGAAAATTCAAGAGGTCGAAAGTCAAAATGAAGTGCAAGAAAAAGCTGTTCAGATACTCCACTATATTTAATAGAAAGGTAAAGCGTGAACTTACTAAAGTTGCCAGAAATATCGAAAAAGAAAGCATCGAAATATGTCCGGATGAATGTCAAAGTAATGTGTAGAGCTATTCAGAACGGAATTTTGATCAATCGGATAATGAAACTGGCAACGAAATTTTCGACGAAACTAATAACAATATTTGTGATGAATTTGATGAAAATTATGAAAACGATGAAAACGGGAGGCAAGATACCATTTGAAGGTTTGAGAAAGTGGGATATTGAATATAAAATCCCTCATATCGCCATCAATGGATTATTAAATATATTAAATACTGGTAATGAAGTATTACTACCAAAGGATAGCAGAACATTGCTTAAAACACCTAAAAAAATTAATATTGTGCCAATGGGAAGAAGCAATTATTGGTATTGCGGCATAAGAAATAGTCTGAAAAACATCTTTTGCTACTTGAGTCAAATGGGGAAAAAGAACCCCCCAAACTGTACTCTGCTACTGAAGTCAGGTGCAAATTGTTCTGTCTTAAATACCATTTGAGTGAGATTAAAGAAAACGAAATATTATGAAAGTTTCTGAATATGACTACTTATCCAACTTAAATGCACTTGGAAAAATAAATAAAAAATATCATTTCATATGTACATTTATTGATCTCTTATTCCTAGCAATAAATACATACTTATATAAGTGTTTTTTTGTTTTTTGTTTTTTTTTCTTTAAAAAAAATCCATCTTACAAACTTCCATCTACCCCCCATATTCGTAATAAACTTTTGACAGCTTTACTTGGCCATTTTATTGTCACACTTTTGCGGCAGGGACTTTAAGGTCCAGATATATACATTAAAGTTCCGTTTTGGGATGATGAAATGTCATTCTGGAACTATAAGGTTATTCATTTGGAACCTTGAAGTAGCTGTCTCCTCAAACTAGCAAATCGTGGTTCCAGCTACGAAAACTTTTTGAGCCACGACCATATAGTGGCTATATTTAGTGAATGGGTCAATAAGGTGGTGCTTTTTCATGGGAGACATTTTTCAACATGAAATGTCTCCTTTTTGTCATTATATTCGAGATAAATTGGAAGCATTAGATTAGAATAACTAAAAAATGCTTAAGGGAAAATTTAAAAAGATATATTTTGCAGTTTTTTAGATTTTTTATCATTGATTTTTGGGAATTTTACCAAAAATATTTTATGTCTAAATATTAATTTTTAAATAAAAAGTTTTATATTTGATTTTATGTGCGGGGCGTTGTACTTTTTCGAGGTATCGGCCTTACGTTTAACGACAAATTCCTTCCGCATCAATTATTTCGATACAGATATCGACTAATTTTACTTTAATCGAAGTATATATGTACATATTTTAATATCTTGTATTTAAAAAGTAAATGAAACTTTCTACTTGAAAGCTTAAATCAACCATCATTTATATGTATAAGTATTTATATTATCATTTAATAAAAAATCAATCCATATGCAATTTGCAAATGTGGTAGTTTGCTATGTTTGTGTTTGTGTTTCTGCTGATGTGTGCTACCGTGATCCTTTTAGGGGTGGTCCTACTGTTATGGTGTTTCCACAATATTAAAAAAAAAAAAAAAACTTTCTTAGTGTTTTTATGGTTACAAAGTTCGAGGTTTTGTGGCGTTATCGGCTGTTATTATTCGAACATCCTTATTCGATCCTGTGAATATCAAGGCTGATTTACCAATTGTACTGTTGTGTGACTTTATTGAGAGTTAGGTGTTCAAAATGGATGGTGTTGTAGTTTGAATATCTCTTACTTTGAATAATATTAAGGTACCTGATTGAGAGTTGCCTGATTTAACTTATGGGTTTAAGATTTTCGTAAAAAAAAAAAAAAAAAAAAAGGGGGTGTTCTAACTTCTTTGGTACCTATGCTCAGTCACTTTAAGTGTTACACTATTTACTTTATTTTTATTACTTTTATTGTTTGCTAGAGTTTATGCTTATATTTAATATAAAAAAACTTCTGTAGATCTATGTACCCACCGCTTTAAGGACGTGGCCTCGGCCAGGGTCTTTCAATAAGCGACAAGGATGTGAAATACACGGCGTGTTTGAAAAGCTAGAAACCAAAAACCTTCCTCTTTATAATTCTTGGATGGTATGCTACACGGTTAGAAATGTTGGTGTAAAAGATAAAAATAATGTATATACTTTTTAATATTAAGTCTTTCTTACCAAATTTCATATAGAAAACGATAATGTCGAATATATACATCATTTGTATACAATCTCAGTCTAACGTTAATACGAAATTTCCCATAAAAACCGTTTCTATACGCATATAAGATAAAATGTATCCGAAAGTGTTATAGAATTTATATTCGAAACTATAAACTCTATCAAATACGCATATAACTTACTTTATTTATATTTGGATGGTACATACTTTATATGATTTTGGTACAAATATCATATTTAGGTAGGATTTCGATGTGTTCTTTATATGTCTTTGGAATAAATTTCATACTACCTGGGGTATATATTTGGCAAAAATTCTCAGAATTTGCAAGTGTGTACAATTTCTTTGAAAGAAATAACGGTTTTTTCTTTGGAAATATATTCTTTATGCTATTTCTCTGTGAACTCATCAGTCATATCAAAGTCTTTGGCAATGCGGCACCAACAAAAATTTGCAACCACTTGGGAAAGATTTAATTCCAATGCATTAATAAAAATGGGTAAAATTATGGATCTTACAATTGCTTTCATTAACGAACATTATCAGTACTTGAAATACATATATATATAAGACCAAAGGAAATTAAAACAGTTTCTTGGATTGAACAATTTGGTCATTATCGTCCTGGACTATTTATTACTTCTCCAGACGACCCAAGTTTAATAAGATTTTTTTAAATTAAGTGCATTCTAATTCTACTTAGCGAATTTCACAACGCGTATGAAGTAGTAGAGAACTCAGATGAAAATAATTTAGTTTTGTTGGAATTGTCAGAATTTAGCAATACAAGATCATATGACTCCGCGATTTCGAGGAAAACAAACAAAATATATTTATAAAGAAATAAATATATAGGTATTCAAAATAATTTAAATGAAAAATTTCACTAAAATGTGATATTTTATTCATTTATACATAAAATTTATATAAATTCACTATATACAATATATAGTATAAACTTTATATACCAAATATATAATTTATTTCAATCCCAGTTATTATAAAATTTATATGAAACAATATAAATGAAGATAATATGGAATTACATATAAAAGTAATATATAAAATGTATTAGTTCCGCCTATAATTCATGGCATCAATTTTATACTCTATTGATATAGAAATCTATAACAAGCTAAAGTATAAAGTTTATATTAACTTTTGTAAGGATTTATATATATATTATTCATGTATAATATTTACATCAAAATTTCTAACCGTGTACTACTGAAAAGCATCAGATATCTATGCTGGAATTCAGAATGTTAAACCAATATTACTTTCTGGTTCGCCTAAACTGATTGTAGGTATACAAGTCGCTGAAGCTGAAATAAATTTGGCTAACTTTTTTGCGCAGCATAATGTAGAATTTTCAATTATTGATCATTTTTCACCCTTCTTAAATGATATATTAATTCTCGAATCGTAAAAGATTAAGATATGCAGGCAGCCTGGTCGGACGAAAAAAAAAATTAATTATAATTAAACAATATTGCTATGTTGATTACTTTTGTACTAGGAGATTTTTATGCTCATTATCTGTTACTGTAAAATTATTGCAACATTAAGGCTTAAACACAATTGCGACGACAGACGACAGCGGAAAATTCGCTGTCGAAACAGGCAGTCGAAAAATTAGGAACAAACTGCAACCAACGACAGGTATTGAGCGACGATTGTGAAAGAAGATACAGAAATTTCATTTGTTAAATGTTTTGATTGAGCGTTTTAAAAGGAGATTTTTATCAAGAATATTTAATGTATATTATTATATTAAATGCTAACCAAAGTGCGAAAAAAAAACTGAAAATACAGAAATTAACTAAATTAAGCGGAGAAATATCCATCCAAACCACGACGTTTTTGTCCACTTGTCTTACCTGTCTTGCAAATCATAAATTATTCTACTTAAATTATTCCTACTTCAATCAATTTTTCCTCAAAGCTCATTATTTTATAATTACATAACTGGCCGCCCACCACTGACATATATAATATGGACTGATTAACTTTCTATTTCATGTGGACCACTGACTTATAACAATGGACTGAGCGATTTGCTATTTCATGTGGCACAAAAAATATTGTGTTTCTGTATATCACCGTTAGAGCACCCTTTAAAACGATTACATAAAAAACATGTAAAACTCAACCAATCAGATGAAATTTTACACCCGAAAATCGAATTAAATTAAAAAAATGTATTTTCTTGTGTCCAAGTGATATTTTAATCGTTTATAAGGAATTAAACTCATTCCGACTTTAATTTTCAAAATTTATTCTTAACTGAATCCTGCTTATGGGCAAGAGAGACGGAGCATGGTAAACACTATCTTTACCTTATTCCTTCTGAAGTGATTGCATCTGTAGCCAACATAAAAACATCAAATGGCATAAGCAAATGTTCCAAATGCAATATTTTGTGTTGGTAGCTCCAACTCTGCCACAGGGCGAAAGAGAGAACTATAAAACTTGTGCCATGCTTTCCTATAGGAAAATGGCAATACGCTCAGTCCATTGTTATAAGTCAGTGATGTGGACTCAGTTGCTAATGTCAAAAAAAGTTCTTACGCCGGTGCCAACATTGAAAAAAATCATTGTTGTTTTCAGTTCTCCTCAATTGGTACTTGGTGCTTAGACCGAAAGAGTCAGCAAGATAGAAGTGAGCCCACTTTTCGCAGTGCATTTCTACGAACGTAGTCAGTCCATATTATATATGTCAGTGCCGCCCACCCACCTTCATTCGATTAATTTTGTTTTAGTACTACAGCGGGCAACGACGACGGCAGAAAACCGATCAATCCCGACGAGAAGTTCGTCGCTCGATGTAATGGACATTCGTTAAGACGCTGTGCAGAGTTTCGTCGTCGCAATTGTGTTAAGTGATGGGACTTTGCTACTATAGTAGCAAAATTGCTACCTTTTAAGCATGTTTGCTACCTTGCTACTTTAGATCCAAATTTGCTACTTTTTCGCTTTTTCTCATTTATTGGAAAAAAAATTAAAAATGAAAAATATTTAAAAAAAAAAAAATCTACTGTGAATGTGATGTTTCAGATTTTAAAGCTACTAATACGAGGAAAGGATTCTAATTACGTACGTTACGTACGTTGCATGCGTTTGCATCTTTTTTGCGTGAACGGTGCCGAAGCCGAGGCCTTTGCGTTGCTGCTGCTGTGCTGGACAAACAAAACTGTCATTCAGTACGTTTACATGAATACTTGAGTACTTGACTCAAAATACACTTCAAACTCAAGCAGAGTTTTTGTTTGAATTAATTACAATTACTTGACTCGAAATTTTCTTGAAATTTACTTCAAACTACATTTTACCTTTGACAACTCTGTATTAGGTTCAATGCATAGGTGCGGATTTTTAGACAAACATCTTGAGAAAAGTGCTAAAAATTCCTCTTTGCCGTTTTCATAATTCGCACAAATGAAGACGTTCAAGTACTGAAGTTGCGTTTACATGAAATTTTTTCAAGTAAATCGAACCAAATTTTGTGTTTAACTTGACTCAAGTATATTTGGAGTCAATTCGCGTTTATATAATGTTTTGATTACTTGATATCTACTTGAAGTATACTTCAAGTATTCATGTAAACGTACTGAGTGACAGCATAGACAAATTAATAACATACAAAGACTGGACACGTAGAACAAAAATTTGCAACGCTTTTCTAGAATATAAAAATTAACGATGCCTCGACGATGCCTCGACTTGGCACTTGATGACGTGCACAAAGGGTAAGCCACCAATGCCTCGCTCCATACAAAATCACTGTTGCCTCGATCCGATGAAGAGAAGACCACACGTTTTCTTAGAAATTTACTGAAAATTTCTTTCTTGGAATTTTTATGCATTGGCCGGGCCGAGAGCTGTGCCTTGCTCGAATATAAAATCTAACAACGATGCCTCGACCTGATTTAGGGAAGGCCGCAATTTTTTCTTAGTAATTTACTGGAAATTTTTTCCTTAGAATTCATACGCACTTTTGGAGGGCGACGACAATTTTTATGAGCGTAGACGCTAGACAAGCAATAAGCAATTGTTTTTTTTTTAGAAATGTACACAAAGTGTTTCGGTAGAATTTTTATTGGTTTTGGTGGCCGACTAGACTTATTTTCAGATACAGTATGTACTACATCGTTGTTAGATTTTATATTCGAGCGAGGCACTGCTCTCGGCATGGCCAATGCATAAAAATTCGAAGGAAGAAATTTCCAGCAAATTTCTAAGAAAAACTTGTGGCCTTCTCTCCATCCATCGGATCGAGGCAACTGTGATTTTGTATAGAGCGAGGCATTAGTGGCTTACCCTTTGTGCACGTCATCAAGTGCCAAGTCGAGGCATCGTCGAGGCATCGTTAATTTTTATATTCTAGAAAAGCGTTGCATATTTTTGTTCTACGTGTCCAGTCTTTGTATGTTATTAATTTGTCTATGGTTGCATATTTTTGTTCTACGTGTCCAGTCTTTGTATGTTATTAACTTGTCTATGGTGACAGCAAGTTGGCGTGGCGGTGGCGTTTTTCTTTCAGCCATTAAGGAATTGTGTTTTGTGTTGTGTTGATTATTATGAATATTTCACTTCAAATGCATTTGCATTTTGCAGAACGTTTTGCTTTGTTTGACCATTGTAATTGTCAATGTCATTGCTTGCTGAGCTGATGCTGATTCCTGTTTGATAATTGCTATATAAATTAATTACGTATTTATGTTGTGAATTTGAGATTATTTTTGATTTCTGGTGATTGCTGCTGTTTGTTGATGGGATTATATTTATACCTACAACAAAAAGGATAAGCAAGCAAAAAATTCTGAGTAAAATTTTATTGCCCTTGGTACTGACAACACATCAGTAATGAGAGGTGAAGTTACGGGAATTAGAGCACGATTAGAGAAATTGAATAAACATTTATTTTATCTTAGATGCACTTGCCACTCCCTCCACTTGTGTCTTACGACTGCTATGAAAAAAATTCCTCGCAAAGTTGAAAATTTCCTTTCTTGCGTATATAGTCATTTTGCCCATAGTGTTAAGACGCAAAGTGAGTTGACAAAATTTCAAGATAGTTTTAATTTAAATTTAAATAAGATTCTAAAATCAAGCGGTACACGCTGGTTGGAGGTGGAGCAAATCATTATAACAATCTTGGCGCAGTGGTCAACTTTACTTCATTACTTCACTCTGTTTACTTTTAAAAATCCTAATAATTTTGATGCAAATGCAATTCTTGATTGTCTGAATAGTGCAGAGATAAAATTATACTTATTATTTTTGTGCTATATTTTCGATGAGATTAATAATCTCTATAAAACCTTCCAGTCTGAAAAAATTTTAATACACAAACTAAGAACTTTAATTCAAAATAACTTCAGAAATATTTTAACAAATTGCTAGAACACATTCAGTTGACTGCAAATTTAATGACTGTTCATTTCATCTTGAAAAATCGAGAATGTTTTTTGGAATTAAATTGGCACAGTTTCAATCTTTAAATGCTTGTGGAAATATTAGTAATATCCAAGATAATCTATTGACATTTTACATAGAATTGTGTCAACAAATTAAGAAATCCAAGGAAGATTAGAACAGGCGAAATGACTTTAATACTTCCTTTAGTGGAAACCTTTCCTTTTCATAATGAAATAGATATTGAAAAACATAATTCAAAGTGGAGGCTTCTCATAATCTTTAAAAAGTTAGACCAATTGTTGATTGTAACGATATTGCTAAAACTTGGCTAAATTTATCAAAAAAGAAAAATCTTTTTGAACAACCAATTTTCGAGAATCTTAAAACTATATAATTAATTTATTTGTCCTTCCCTAAAGTACGGCTGCTACTGAACGAGCATTTTCAGATTTTAATAACTTAAAAAATAAAAAAACATAATAGGTACCTAGGTGGAATATTGAAATAGTTTCGGCTGTACTTCTTTGTAGGAAAAGATTTTTGCACCGTCAAATGAACTAATTAAGTACTGCAGTCTGAATAAATTTTTGGATGGAGTTTTTATAAAGAAATAAGAGAAAGTTCGCACAATTAATGGTATGAATACAATTATAATAAAATAAAACGTAACATTCTATAATTATATACATTTTTTTATCCATACTCTAGTCTGTTGCTACCTTTTTTTGGCGATTTTGCTACTCTTTATTTTGAAAATATTTGCTAGCATAATTTGGCAGGGAAGTCCCATCACGCCCTTATTTTGCGATCTTATTTTATTTCTGTTTTTTTGTCCTTTACATCAATTACACAAACACACAACAGAAAATGCTCATTCAGGAGTTGAATGAGGTGTAAAAAAACAAAATCTGGCTAATTCGCGGTTGCACCCCAGCGGAATAACTTTCAAGCGCTTCAAAGAAAGCAGATTCGAAGCGGCTTGTATCTAGGCAAGGCATTGTTGCTTCCAAAAGAGTGCTTTTCTGGAAGAAATCTGAAGCAATTTCGAAGCGAACGGATCATGCTCGTGTTGACGCCTTACGATTAGTCGTTGTGATTCGCAGTAAGACATTTGCTGGTGTATAAAGTGTAAAAAACTTGCGATTTAAGGTAAGTATTCATCATACAGCAACTTTTCCTTTCAGTTGCTTTAAAAAGGATACAGCTACTCGGATCGGACTGACATTAAGGACAAAAATTAAAGCAGGCATATGTTTATTTTATATTGAATTAAAGCTGATTTTCTTTTATTTCACACAATCATAAATTGTCAAACTTTAACTTTCTGTAAATAAAAGAGAAACATAATATTTAACAAACCCAGCTGAAACGTGCTGGGCATGCTTAAAAACTCTGCGACGGTAAAATTTATATGAAACTGAAGCAGCGTTTGTGCCCTCAGAGTGATAAGGAGTTTATTTAAGCCCTTTTTTCCCCGCTGCAAAATTGCAAAATCTTTTATGAAAACAAGAAAAAAAAAATCATAGGTGCGCAAGTCAAACTCCAGTAATTATAGAAATCGCCGCTATGAAACATTAATCAGTAATTTCCCCTAACTTCAGTAAAAAAAGAATTACTCTATTTCCACCAACCGTGTTCTGTTCTTCCACAATCTACATTATTTGAGAATAAATTATGCCCTCTCGGGCTTCCAAAAATTGCCGTAGCGGACGGTATTTCACGTCCTCATGGCGGGGTATTGGTTAAAGTTTTCAACTAGCAATAATCGCACCTCGGTTTGACCTCATTGGTTACGATATCGCCTCTGCGCAAAGCTAACGAAAACACTTCCAGGCACGGTATATATAGATTACGTGCAAATACTAAATGTGAATTATTTAAAGAAAAATTTTCCAAAGTAAAACTTTTTCACTTGCATAAATGAATGCATCCATAAAATAAAAGGTAAAAAATTGTATGGAAAGAAATTTATATACTTTAAATGACATCTTGTCGTTATCACTTGTTACTTGCTAGCCATGCAAGATAATGCTTATTGACTATCACGGAACTGAAAGCTTTGTAGAAATAATTAATTATCAGAGCAAAAAAATTTAAAATAAAAATATTTATAATTGAAATTTCATTAAAGAAAGAACATTTTATACCTATGTATGATAAAACCACTAGATTTCAGTAATTCAAAATGTAATTGCGAAATTCATACGAAGCTTTTTAATTTATTTTTATTGGCTAGGCTAATCATATCAGTTAACTTCCAGAAAAGCTAAAAGCTTAAGAGGAAAGAGGCGGATTGCTTGCATCATAAGTTCATAACAATACTAATCATCTTGGTTGGGGTGATGGCGGACGTAGAACACTGACGACTATACAAATTAAATAGTTTACATCGGAATAAAAAAAAATGTTTGTTCTTATTCTTATCAATACTAAATGAGGTTGAAACTTGAAACGTATTGTACTAGTGAATTTTGTTTCTGAACAAAATGACGTAATACCTAATATATTTGCGGTGGGCAATGATATAAACAATGAAATGTTTTCAACTAGGCTACTAGAGGTATACCTACCTATCTATATACAAAAAAATTTATTGCATCAATTTTACACCGCATTTTGAAGAATAAAATAAAAGTAGATAACGGTTGATTTCCAAATTGAACAAATCTTAAGAAATCAATAAATAAGAATACCTAGGTATAGGTAGGTATATATATTTCAAACTAAATTACGCTTTTACATTATTCATTTATTTTTTTATTGCTATTTATTTTTTTCATTTAAACAGACGAATTCAATTTAGAAATCTAGGCAAGCATAATACAAGCTTGTGGCTCAGATTCATATTTAATTTAGCCGCTATATAGCTCCTTGACATTATTTATTAATTTCGCTGCGACGATTGCTTGAAAAGTTGTTAGGCTTATTAAACGAACGAGCTGCTTGCTCTATGTAATGTGAAACTATACGGTTTATGCACATATTGCTACCAAAATTAAAGATTAAACAGAGGAATGTGAGTAGATATATAGTATAAGTAAGTACATAAGTGTATGTAGGTATATAATACCTATTAGTTTTGTGGGAGATGGCTTTTAGATTTGGATACATATTTATTTTCAATGCTTTTTGTTTTTATTTCAGAAGCTTCTATTATTTTCCTTTGTTTTAAACATTTAAATTTCTCGCATTATCTACATAAAATTTGTCATGCTAATGAATATTTCTAGCTCTAAATAAGTTATGTGAACTAAATATATAGTTTTGGAATTTTATTGAATTTGAATTTAAAATGGCTTTTTCCATTGTAGGTATGTAGGTAGATAGATAGCTGGGGCCATAGGTATCATACGGTAATTTTACATGTATTATGTTGAATATTCTATTAATGCATATTTTCAGTATTAGGTACCTACTGCCATATTAAAAATATCAAAGAATACCTATCAATAGATAAGTAGGTAAATAGATACATGAAAAGTTTGATTTATTGGCATTAAGGTTATCTACCTATACAGGATATCTCCTGGCGTGACGTCTAAAGAGAACACTAGGTGATAGTACTCACCTAAACAAACGAAAAATTGAATAGGAAGGAAAAGGAGTTCATCTCAATCGTTTCAGAGTTACAGGGTCATTAAGAAAATATGCTAGTTTTTCACGCACGCATATGAAGGGCATTTTTAGCTCAGATCATAGTATAAGCTTTCTAACGAGCTAGCAACCCCCCCCCCCCCCCAATCTGTCACTAATTATAGCACATCAAAGTCAAAAACTTGCAATAAACATTCCTACTTCTTTTTAAAATTCAACGATTTTTCCGCCAAAATGCCTGATAACCGTTACATTTTCTTACAAGATTTGGAAATTTCAAAGTATTACCTTTCATTTGATCCTAACGTATACTTCTTACCTACATTCAACCGTTTGATTATTTTGTTAACTCTGCTACTGACGATATAAATCACGCCTTATTTTATGCAATTCCATGCAAAATTAGCATAATTAATAGTCCGGGAGGTAGCGTTGCAAATGATTTTGATATCGATAATTGATCTCGTACAACTTATCAGTGAACCGACCGTCAGCTGTTCAAGTAGCCGTGGGTGTGCTTGTGGGAAGCTGTTAAAGTGGTTAAAAAAAAAATCTAAGTAATAGTATGCCGACTGAAACTTTTTTTTTTCATAACAGTTGACATCATACTAAGTTGAAAAATAAGTAAAAAAGTTAGAATTGGTCTAAGACCAATTCTTATGATTAGATGAATGCCCGTATGAAATTTCGTATTGTCACCCTTCTGTACAAGTTTGATTTTTGACGTGGTTTGTCGCAGATATTTCTAGAACGGTTTGTCGGACAGAAAAAATGATTATAACCAATTTTATAGGATTTCGTATTCTGAAGAAGTTTTTAGTACAATAAAAATGTCTTGACTTATCGTTTTCACAGTATACGTAAAAAACCTAAATTTTTATATGGCAACACCAAGAAGGAGTTCTCGAGTTATCGTGGGCACAGACGTACAGACGGATGGACATGCAAAAATCAAAATAACTTTTAATATTATGCGTGGGTGTCCAATCCATTTTGCTCTACCATCATTATTTCGAGGTGTTACAAACGGAATAACAAACTTAGTATATATATAGGGTGGACTATGCGTCAGCTGCTCGCATGAACTTGAAAAGAAAAACTAAAATAAGGTAATAGTAATATACTGAGAACGCATCGCCGTAGAGAGCTGGTACATGGTAATTTCATAAAAATAGTAAATGAAATTTTGAAAATGGACTAAATCGGGCAACCTCTTCTTGGTGTTGCCATATAAAAATTTAGGTCTTTTACGTATACTGTGAAAATGAGCAGTCCTAGACGTTTTTATCGTACTAAAAACTTCTTCAGAATACGAAATCCTATAAAATTGGTTATAATCGTTTTTACTGTCAGACGAACCGTTCTAGAAATAAATGCGAAAAACTACTTCAACATTCAAACTTGCACAGAGAGGTGGCCATACGAATTTACATACGGGCATTCATCTAAGGTATCGTAAAAATTGGTCCTACGGCCGCTACACACGCTCAAGCAAATCTTACCACTTGTGCTGTGCATGGTCCAGTCGTTTGATTTACATGAGCGTATGTAGCGAATGTCGGAACTTGAGAGACCATGAGTGAAAACGGCCGAAACTATTGCGTACAAGCAAAACTTATGACTTTGCTATAGAATTGAGCAAGACAAAATGGGAAGTTAACTTTTGCCACCACTCGCAACGAATTTTGTTCAAACTTTAATTCATTCCTATATCAAAGTCGTCAGGTTTGCTTGTATACAATAGTTTCGTCAAATTTCATTCATGGCAGGCTTCAGTCTCAACTCAATATTGACGAATATTTGGAAATTCCCAATGTATTTTGTAAATTTGAAATCATTCTGAAGAGCATTCATATTGCCGAGAATTATGATACAAATATCCGTGTCTGGCCAATTCTTATGATACCCTAAAAATGTTGAAGTAGTTTTTCGCATATATTTCTAGAACGGTTTGTCGGGCAGTAAAAATGATTATATAACAAATTTCATAGGATTTGATATTCTGAAGAACTTTTCAATACAATAAAAACGTCTAGGACTGATCGTTTTCATAGTATACATAAAAAAAAAATTGTATATGGCAGCATCAAGAAGGCGTTTCCCGATTTAGTCCATTTTCGAAATTTCATTTACAATTGCTATGAAAATATCATATACCAAATTTCAGCTCTCTACGGCGTCGCGTTTTCAGGCTATCACTACATAGGTATTACTTTATTTTACGTGGTTTTTTTTTTACAAGTTCATGCGAGCAGCTTACCATCCGCGATGCAGCTGACGCTTGGTTCACTTATTAGTCATATTAGATCTATCGAAAAAGATAACAATCGATCGGCATAAAAACACTACCTAAAATGCAACAGTACCTCCCGGACCATAATGCCCTCCCACTTCCATACCATTTTTTGTTTGTTAGGTGACGGTGAGTACTAGACGATTTTCAATTTTTTCGAAATGTTGAACTTTATTCTTATGATGCCTTTCGGACTATAACCGGCGAGCGTATAATATCAGGAAAAAACTCTTCCTACCAGGCACTGAAAAACTGCTGTTGACCTTAAAATTGACACCATTACTTTTAATAATTCAAATTCAAATTTATTCAAGAAACATTGCACAATTAAGATTTAATTTGTGCAAGATAAAGTTAGAAAATTAAAATAACCAGTATAATTCATATATAGGAATTATATAATAAGAGAGATAAAAGAAGTAAGAACAGAAAAGAAGGATGAAGAAGATATGATACTATAAAGAATAAAACGCTAAGGTTTATTACTAACTACTTAAAGTAAGAAATTCAAATATGCTACGACTTATGGAGGATAGTGTGCCGGCCTGTATAGAGCTTCTGATTTGATATGGTAACTGGTTCCATGATTTAATGACATGACTGCAAAACAGACACTTTGTTATTAAAAAGTGAGACCTAGGTAGAATTTGTTGAAATATCCTATTTGATCTAGAAAATTAAGAAGTTCAAAGATATATCTAGGCTTATGATATTTTATAATTCTTACCAAAAGAGCCAGCATACGAAAGTTTAAATAGGTCAGCAAATCACACCTCAAGATTGAGCATATATATCGTGATACATGATCATATCTACGAAGGTCATGTACCTACATACCTAATTATAGCGTTGAAGGCAATGTTAATTTTTCTTGTATTGTTATAGTCTAGTTTGCCAAAAATTTCACAGCCATAGTAGTAGAGCACGAACAAGAAGTATTCTGATGGGCATTGGCGTGAAGTAGCTGAATGTCCATAATGTACAAAGTCCACCATAAACTTTACTGATAACAGAATTAATGTGGTCATCCCAGGTGAAAGTGCTATTAAATATAACGCCAAGACTCTTAACGGAGTCGACAAAGGGAATAATAGTATTATTAATAGTCACAGGCGAATATCCATCTTACCCTATATATATTCATGCTTTTAGATTTAATTGGATTGGGTTTCATAATTGAATTGATTCAAGATCTTCATTAACACGAGATATGTATGTTATCCTCAATTAGACAAATACGATTGGAGATGTAGGTACAATTGTACATCATCTGTATACAGATGTAAATCACAAAACTTAACTTGACAAAAATGTCATTGATAAACATGGAGAATAATAAGGAACCAAGGATCGATCCTTGAGGCACACCACAGGATATTGGTAAAAAGGAGGCATAGGCTCTGTTCATGTAAACTACTTGTGATCTGTGACTCAAGTAATTGAAAAATTTAAGAATGACAAAACTGGAAAACTTAAAAATCATTCTGTCTAACAAAATTTAGGCAATATTATCTGCCATTAGTGCGTAAAAGAGATAGATAAAAATTATAAAAATTCTTGAATACAGGGTGGATCACAAATAATGGAGCTACATAAAATTCTAATATTTTTATACCCTAGATGAAATCTATAGGGTATACTAAGTTTGTCATTCCGTTTGTAACGCATAGAAATAATCATAGTAGAGCAAAATATTAATAGTTCTTTTGATTTTTGCATGTTCATCTGTCCGCACGATAACTCGAGAACGCGTGTACTTCGAGAACTGAAATTTTACATATGAGATTTTTAGAAAAACAAGTAAAAGAGGACAGATCGGGTAACTCCTGCGTAGGGTTGCCATACAAAAATTTCGCTTTCCACTATATATTTGGACACTGCCTGCGAACGCGTCAACGTAGACAACCGAAATTTTGTAGTCTTTTTATAAATATAATTTCAAAAATGTGCTAAATCGGGAAACCCCTTCTTGGTGTTGCCATATAAAAATTTAGAATTTTTTCGTATACTGTGAAAATGATCAGTCCTAGACATTTTTATTGTACTAAAAACTTCTCCATAATATGAAATCCTATAAAATTGGTTATAATTATTTTTTCTGTCCGACGAACCGTTCTAGAAATATATGCGAAAAACCACATCATAAGTCAAAATTGCAGATGGGTGACCCTACGAAATTTCATATGAGTATTCATCTAGGGTATCACAAGAATTGGTCTTAGACCAATTCTAGCTTTTCACTTGTTTACATATTAATATTTGTAATAAAGAGTGTATATATCGTGGGATTATTGCAATGTTATAGAAAAGAAGTTTTCCATGACTATATACTATATCATCTAAAAACAGCTAATTAACGTAATCTTAATTTGTAAATATGTAATTTATTTATGGCCCACCCTGTAGAATTATGACACACATTTTTACTATGTTCTGAATAAATTTACGACACAAAGATAGCAAGATTAAAACAATGAAAAGTGAAATGAATTTTATAGTTAATCCCCACTTTCTTTCATTTCACCCTGATATTTTCTAAAAAGGAAATGAATTTGACAGTTCTCATTTCACAATTGAAATATTTTGCTATTGTGGACTAGATTTGCAAAATTGTTTTTACACTTTCAAAAAGAATTACACGGTTGGGTCCAAAATGGAAAGTAGAGCAGGCGTGGGCATATGTATATGGGCCGAAGCCATCTCGCAAAGGCACTGGGGGCTTCACCAACCATTTTCCAGGCAGAAATACGCGCCGTAGAACTCTGTGCTCGCGAAATAATTCACAAGAATATGCATAATATCAGACAAGCAAGCAGCACTTAAAGCGTTAACTTTGAGTCTAAGCTGGTTTGGGACTGTTTTACTAACTTGAAGCAACTGGCCGAAGTAAACAAGGTGACACTTATTTTGGTGCCAGGAAACGAAGGCATTAAGGACAACGAGATTAAGGACCGTCTCGTAAAGGAAGGAGATCCCCATTTATCCATTTATTGGCCCTGAGCCAGTATTTTAACACCCAAAAAGCCACCTCTAAACTCAGATCAGGCTTTGGGAAGACAGAGTTAAAATGGCACACAGGGAAAATATCCCGGGGCTGAGACAAGCGAAGAAATTCATAAAGTACTTGCAACAGAGAACAAAACTATTCCTCACGCTCAGCATAAAGAAATTAAGGCTCATAACGGGCCCATTTACTGGACATTGCCCACTTAGATATCATCTTAAACAGATGGGTAAGGTCTGTCACTTCTGTATGAAAGACGATAACCTGCTGAACACGTCGTATGCAAGTATGGATCTCTGTGTAGGATGAGGCCAAGATATCTAGAAAAGGCATTCCCATTGTCAGAAGATGATGCAAAGATGACCCCCAAGAACGTCATAGGCTTTGTAAAAGACCTTAAGTTCGAATGGGCATTCTAGGACATTTCGGGGTAATGTCACAAAAGGTCGAGGTGACCATATGAGAGGCGGGAACTCTCTCTGGATTACCCCACCAAATAATAATATACTATTGCCATCTTTATTGCGGAATTGTAAACATATAAAAACAAATTTTCTTAAAACTTGTCAATCAATAAACTTTGATTAAAACATCCCTCATTCCCTGATATCAAAGGCCTAACTGGAATATTTTATACCTGAAAAATTTAAAACGTCATATA
The DNA here is from genome assembly GCA_963924295.1 of Dioctria rufipes. NCBI lineage: Eukaryota > Metazoa > Arthropoda > Insecta > Diptera > Asilidae > Dioctria > Dioctria rufipes. Next base: position 46,365,928 of record OZ002744.1, on the reverse strand, counting down.
CTCAACTCAACTCAGATTTCAATTTCATATGCTAATTTCAGTGCCACCAACCAATATATAATTTTATCAATTTCGCACGCACTCATTCAATGCAAACATTGTGAGAATAATATCATCATTCATTTCGAATCTAAGCAATTCGAAATTTCCGAAGGCATGAGTTTACACACGATTCAATAACAAAAACAAATTGCGACACATCTTTCGTAAACAGACAGTTTTAAACGTGTTTTCATGAAAAGAAAACAAATAAGAAAAGAACGCAACAACAATCTTTTGGGTGCATTCGTGAAGAACCATTGCAAGAAGATATGATATATGTATGTATATGTACATACATATATGTAGGTAGGTATGTAAGAAATTTCTGTTATATTTCCTAAAATGTCACTAATTTTGTTTAATCAAACTGATAATTTTCCTAAAAGTCGAACAGCACGTTAACCGAAATTATATTCACGTGTGAGCTTTAATTTAACATGAGCTTCACCTTCTAAGAATATGTCAATAAATTATTTCTGTGGGATTATATACTTGATTAGTCATGTTTTTAAACAGTTCTTAGATTTTTTTATTTTTTTTGCCTCGCAAGAAAACCTGTTCTTTCTTTGTTCTCGTATTTTATTAAAGATTAAACAAAAAAATGTGCATTAGACCCTTACTGATTACTGATCTATTTATTACGTAGTTTATGTAATAATGTAGTCGCAGTATACACACATTTCTAGTTAATCACTAAATCAATCTAAAAAAAAACTATACTTTATTTATGATAATTCATTCTATTTATATTCTTAATTATTATGTGAATAATTTAGCATTTAAAAAAAGCATTTTTGGAATTAAAATCTTATTATACTCGGAATTTTCGAGTCATATTTCACAATACTATATAATGTTTTCAACAATTTGAACGAATAGTTATAGTGCGATAAGACTACCCGAAAATGTCCATCAAATTTAAATAACGCTGTTAAGATTTATGGCGGAGCCATAGTAATGGCGGCTAGCGGGTGAAAAATATACATACATTTATGTATCTAAATCTAATTACTTATAGGCCCATACATAGTAATATATAGTGGTGTTGTCGGTAGATATAATATATTCAGTATATGTATTAACGAAATTTATAATTAATTTTACCATTATTCTTACGACACTCCGCCTTTCCGAAAACTGAGCTTCAATTACAACTAATCGCCTAACTAAATTGTAAACAGACTTGAGCTAATTTTCAGATTAAAAGTATGAACAACTGCTAGAAAATGTTGGCTATTGAATTTCTGTATAACCAGTAGCGACATTAAAAATTGTCATACCCTACTTGATTAATACATTCCAAGTAGATACACACCCTTATGAAATAACAAAATTCGGAAGTCATTTATAGAAAAATAAATCTATAAGCATTGAATGGTAATATTCAATGACTGAACACAAAATACCCTTCTTTACTGAATCCCACAACAAAATTAAGGACATATTGTGGCTACAAATATTTTTAATATAATATGTCCCTACTTAGAATTGTTCTACTTTTGGCCATAGCCGGCTATAGGCAAATTAGTTTGTGCTCTGAAGGTGACGCCAAAGTAGTTAGCTTGACGTTTGTTTGTTTAATTTTTGTCGTCAAGTGGCGGAAGTTTATTATTGTGTGGAAAGCAAAGGGCGACTTATTTATTAACAGACAATGATAGCCAGCTATGGCCATAAGTCGAACACAAGAGTGTGTAGATGTGAACCTAAATTAGTAATATGCTGCAAAATAATTCAAATCAATATTCCGGCGTTTAAAAAGTCAATGGTTATCGAAGTAAAATAAAAAATAAAATGCCGGCCACCATTTAACGATTTGGACAAGATCGATAATTTTTCTTCTTTGCTTTCATCTTGTAATAATTTATAACGCTCCACAAAGCCGACATCTCTATGTCTGCTGTTGGATTGTCCGGATAGTTCGTGCCGTGAATATATCGTAAGATGGTACCTACTTCAGGCAATTGGAAAAAAAAATATTTTTTAGTTTTATACATCTTTGAATATGGAAGAAATTTAATGGATAAGACCGGCTAAAGATGGTTCATTCCTCTTTCCCCAAAATCTTTTTCGGTCAACATTAATAAATGATCCATTTTTCATCCCCCGTCACTACTTGATTCAAAAATGGTTGTCTCCTCGTTGCGTTTATAGACCGAATCACAAATGGAAATGCGATCAATCAGATTTTTCTCCCTTAAATCGTGGGGAACCCATATATCAAAACGGTTTATGTAACCAATCTTCACAAAATGCTCGTGGACGGTGGATTTAGACATATTTAACACATCTGCTAATTTGCTTGTCGTATATTCTCGATCAGTGTTTTAATCTTATCTTGATCTGTTGTGGAAGGTCTGCGGGAGTTCGTAATCTTTAAGGTTGAAATCACCAGCTTTAAACCTAGACAAATCACTTCCGCACAGTTCTTTCAGCTACATCACCCTCGGCGTAAACAGCGCATATCTTGTTTGCCTCTTGCCTAAAATGTACCTACTTTGTTTTTTTCCATATTCAAAGGAATATAAAACTAAAAAAAAATGCCGTGTTTTACGATATTTACGATCATTTATTTTCAATCGTTCTGATATATTCAGACCTGTCCTTACGCAACCTATACCGAATGGCACCAATTTTCCGGACAACCATATACCAAGCTAGGCTTAATTATATATGTATCTACTATACATTAACAAAGTCAACGGCATCTACATTATCAAACAAAAACGAAATTGTTCAACACCACGAGTAACTACCTACCCTCTTTTCCATAAGCATTAACTTGAATTAAACTAGAGTTGAACTCCGCATGGAGGAAACATGATAAAAACGAAAGTATACAAATTGGAATATCTTATTCAATGGTTCCATAATTGTTTATTTTAATTTGGAATGCAAAATATCATAGGAGTAGGTATGCTTTTTCTTATATGAAATCATTAAATTTTTGCTTAAGTTTTCCACATATCTGTATAATTACTGTTTCAATAGTAAGGCCTCTAAGAACCTGGATTTTTAGTAACTTAAAGATTTTACAAATTTATAGATGTATATTTATATATTTACGCAAAGTCTACTTTGAATAAATGCGACAGGTGGGAAAAATATGGACCAAGACGGAAAACAAAGAGAAAAATCGTTGAAAAATTCAACGATGGCGGTAATCATAAAGAAAGATGGTAGGTAATATCATAGATGGCACAAGAACTAGATGTCGCACAGCATACTAGAGCAGAGTATACAGATTGCAAAATGGGTAGTGCATTCTGGAATGGACCATAACATGCTTTAGAGCGTGCCGAAAGCAAATGTTTTTATAATAGCAGTTTTGTATACATTTGATCGACTTCCTCAACACTTCAGATACGAAAAAATATGAATCATTCGACGTAGGTACCACGCAGCCATATAAATTTTGTATAGGTACTTTTTTTGCTACTGGATGCGACATCTAATTCTTGTGCAATCTATGATAATATGCTACAAACTGAAAAATCTTCCGCCATTATAAAAATATAAAAAAAGCCCAGTACCAAGTTCGAATCACAGCACGATTTTTTTTTTTAATGAAAAATATATTTAGAAAAATAAAAATGAACGAAAATTAATTATATTAAAAAAAATTTACAAACGTAAGAGAATCCCGTTCTAAGAACGGGCAATTTTAGCTAGTTGTTGTTATTTATATTAGTAATTGTATCTTAAGTGCAATTTTGTTTCTATAATTTTGTTGTTGCTTCCCATTTGGAAGCCAGGCTAATAAACATAAACCATCATACATACGTATGTAATGTATGTAGGTACCGTGATGTTCGGTAGGGTCTCATGTGGTCCATATTTATGATATTTTCTGTACCTACTAGGCACACAGTACAGTAGAGAAGTCATATCAGAGATAAAAATTTCTGGAAGATAGGTACCTACTGTCTTCTTCTTAAATAATACGAATCCTACAGAGAATTTTTACTTGAAAGTTAAAAGAATCAAATTCCTTTATTAAATCCCTACTACATTTTATCTCAAGAAGAGGCCGGTATATTTTTCTTTATATACTGGGTAGGTATACCTGTGGCAGGCAGTTGGTCATGCCCTTGAATACTTTGGTGTCTGTACCTACATATGTAGGTAGGTATATTCATATTCCATATAAATATCATTGCCCTGAACAAAGAGAATATTCAAAAAAATCAAAAATCTTGCTTGCTGTCCAGTAAACTTTTAAATATATTAATCCGAATTGTAAAATTTGCTAAAGAACCATTCAAAAACAAAATTATATTTTAAGCAAGCTAAATTATTATGATTTTTTTTCAATTATCAATTTAGCCTTCTTTAATGTCAAGCTGCAGTAGATATACGGACCTTCTGACCTTGAAAATGTCTGCAAGCAACGAGCATACATGCATAGGTACATACAGGACAACACGAGCTTTCAATTCAATCGCAATCACGATAATTTTTTTGTTCCCGATGTAATGAAATAAAAGCTTTATTTTGTCTACATTAAATTGATATATGTACTAATCAACAACTGTTCAATAAGAATAATATTTTTCCCGTTCCTTTTTTGGGTTGTACATAAAAACTTAAAACTATTGGAGGAAAAAAAATGTTCAGTGAATGTTACAAGGTCAAGTAATACTTTCCCTTTCTGTTAATATACAGGTCTTTTGCAAGCAAGATGTATAAGCACTTTATCATCTTGAAAAAAAAAAAAAAAACGAATCTAAATAAAAAACATCGAGTTCTGACATCATACACATTACAGACGTCAGCTGTACTCATCATAACATAATAATAATATCACCACACAGTCCGCAGATCTAACAACACTGGCAATAATCTTTTTCTTCGCAAATTCCCAATCACCCACGTACACTTAATTAAAAATCATAAAATTAGCACATCACAAAAAATTTAAGATAATTATAATTATTCATATTAAAAGCACTCTAAATATGTAGTTACATAGTTCTACTACACCAATCGCAGTAAGGTCAGATAGAAACAGGTTTTTACATTTTTTCTACTTGAATTTACACAATTTTTCAAACAAAGACGTTTATGAGAATCTTTGAAAAATGATAAAATTTCTATATTTTCTCCAGGACATTATCACTCTGTTTGTCATCCTTTTACAAACTTTTCAAGAAATATTTCTAAAATTTACAACTTGACTTACGTGAAATCCTGATTGAAATTAAGTTTGTAGGAATGCATTATCACACAAATAAAATACACTACACAACACGATAAAAAAAAAACGTAATAATAATAATAATAAGAAAAATATAAACAACACCAGCTGATTTCGTTTTATTCCAAGGGATTATTGTAATGATTTTTGGCAAAACTATTATTAAATGTTTGGCAGTAGATAAATACGTTAATTATACTGAGCTTGTTAAAATTGTGCTATAACGATAAAACCACTTTATCAACTATTTTCACAAAATTGATTCTCTTTGTTTTGTATACGATACGCGATTTCATGCAATAAAGTGACGTCTTTTCCTATCTACTTTACTTTGTTTATGCTTCTCCAGTTCCTCTACTTCTCTCTTTCGCTGTGTTGTGGTGGCAATTGTAACTAAAAAGTCGAGTCACCCAATTGAAAAACCTTTAACTTCTCGCTTTTCCCGAATGGGGGCCATTCCAACGGGAGAGTACCCACCTCCTACCCACAACTATTGGCGCTAGTGTCGCGCACCATACGATCTTGATTTGCTTTTTCGCCGAATGGGGGCCATTCTAACGGGAGAGTCCCACAACTATTGGCGCTAGTGTCTCCATTTCGAAATTCTTTACAGCGGTAAATTTTCAGTTCAGTGCCCCCAGTGAAAAGCAAAACAAGGAACAACACAACGCAACTATCCAATCGGTGAACCGTCAGAAATTTTTGTGAGATAAAAATTTGTGTTTATCTAAGGCAAAATTATATTTAAAAGTGCAATAAAATGGCAGCAGTAATTTCTAACTCAAGAGAAGAATTATGGAAAAGGGTAGGAGAAATGTTAAGCCCAGGGTTTTGATATGCTCTTCAACTTCATCATTGAAGTCCAATTGAATAGCAGTGTCTTCTCGTGAAATGTTTTGTAGTAAGCGGATGGTTAGCACACCACTTTCGAAGCTTGAATCCGCCTTTCTGGAGTAAAGCAATCAGTTGTCTTTGAGTGTCAATGGCTGTGGCTAGGCAATTGGACCCTGTCATGACATCATCTACGTAGAAATCGCGCTGAATCACCTCCGAAATTTTGTCATCTTCCTGTGCCAGCCTTTTTAGACATCTTGTGGCTAGGAATGGAGCTGTTGTTGTTCCATAGGTCACTGTGTTCAACTGATAGAATTTCAGTGGGGCATTCGAATCACTTCTCCATATGATTAGCTGAAATCGACGATCTTCTTCATTGAGTAGGACCTGGCGGTACATCTTCTCGATGTCAGCTGTGAAGACGAATTTGGGCAATCTGAATCGCAGCAAGATTGAAAAGAGTTCGTCCTGTATAGTCGGTCCTGTTGCTAAGACATCATTCAGCGATACGTTCGTGGAAGTTTTGGCAGATGCATCAAAGACAACCCTTAGTTTGGTCGTTAAGCTGTCGGATTTGATAACGCTATGATGAGGAAGAAAGTAGTACGGATGTTGAATAGTTCTTTCGTCTATTTCTTGCATGTGGCCGAGCTTGATATATTCATTCATGAATTCCACGTATTGTGCTTTAACATCATTGTGTCTGGCAAGTCTCCGTTCTAGCGACAGCAATCTTCGTAGAGCAATATCCTTGGACTCCCCTAGCTTGTCAGTGGCTTGATTAAATGGTAGGCGCACTATGAATCGTCCCGTAGGTGGCCTTGTCTAAATGTCTTCCGCCGACCCTTCCGGCTACTATCCAGCCAAATACAGTATTCTGGAGGGTTGGTAAGTTTTCGCCCAACTTTATTTGGCCTATACATAGCAGGTCATGATAGAACTCTGCTCCCAGCAGTACGTCTATACGAGATGGATTGTTGAAGTGGGGATCGGCTAATTTTATATTTTTTGGTATCGCCCAGGAATCTACTTATTTCTTGAGTAGGTTGAGGTGCTATGATTTGTGGTAGAACGAAGGCCTCTACCCTAGTAGCAAACCCATTCAATTTACACTGTAAGAGCATATTTACTCTTTGTTGTGTATGCTGTTTTGTTTGTCCAATGCCTTGTATCTGTATCTGTTGATAAGTACCAGTCAGGCCAAGTTTTTTATTCATTCTCTCGGTTATAAAGTTAATCTGGGATCCGGAATCCAGTACTGCTCTGCATTCGACGCTCATTCATTCACTGTCAACTAAATTCACGAGAATGGTACTCAATAGAATGTAATTTTGTTGTCCTGTGGCTGTTTGTGCGGTTAATGTTGTTGGTCTGTCGTTAACTCCACCTTTCATTGGTGATGGTGGAACTAATTTCGGAAGTGACTGAGATGAGGCTGAATATGTCTCGATATGTAGCAGAGTGTTGTGTTTTCTAGTACATTTTGTACAGTTTCTCAATGTGCACTGCTGTGATGAATGGCCCGGTCTCAGACAGTTGATACACAAATTATGTTTTTTGACGAGAGCTAGCCGGTTTGATGGTGCCTTGTTTAATGTGGTAGTTTCCTGGAATTTTTGCCTTGCTTCCAAGTGCTTCCAGAGATTGGAATCGATTCTTCAGAAATGATAAGAGGCTCTTCATAGATTGTAGATTTCGTGGATGACTTAAAGATTGTTCGTATAAACGATGTGTTGTTTGATCCAATTTCTTGATTAGCAGATGCAATACTATTGGATCCCAATCAGCAGTGGAAACCTTAAGATTTTTCAAAGCCAGTAAACATTCCTGTGTTGTATCACGGAGCGTTTTAATTGCTATAGCACCTTCGTTCACAATAACTGGTTGCGATAATAATTTGTTGAGTAGAGCTGTGACTAACAATCTGTAGTTTTCATAGCGATCCTTTAACATGTCCCAAGCAGCGGTGTAATTTTCATCTGACAAAGTTAAATGGCGTATTAACCTTTCAGCTTCCCCGGACAAATTTGTTTTAAGATACCACATTTTTTGGCAATTGGCCATTGATTGTTTGTGAACCATTTGGTTAAACATCATAAAACTGACGCCATTTTAAATAGTCTCCATCAAATTTTGGAAGCACTATTTTTGGTAGTTTCATCATGGTGTTATTGTTGATTGTTGTACTAGAAGTTGTCAATTTATCCCGTTTGTCAGATAGATAAACTAGTTGATCTTGTACCTCTTCTTCTGATTGGACGTATTCATCAACATTGTAACCCATTTGAATTGGATTTTCGGCTAATCCCCAGATATTCTGGTTTATATTTTCGATCTGCAACCAATGTTGATTTAACCTGCTTATTTTCAGGTCATAATAATTTTTATTCTGTTGATCCTCATCCATTTTCAATCCTGCAATGAGCCGACGAAGTGCCTTGATGACTTCTCCTTGTCGTCTTATTGCTCGAACTATTTGCTGTTGTAGGTTTGATTGAATCTCTGTAGTTCTACAACGCTCTTCATAAGCACTGGTGTCATCAGACTTTTGTGGTTTTGGATCTGTGGCATCTTGATTATGGGCGTTGTCACTTGTACTAGCTATGACCTCTTTAGTGGCGGCTTTGTTAAATAATTCAATTTGACTGGTGAAATGGTTTTTATACTTGTTGAAGATGGTTAAGATGGCATTATAGTAATCATTCGTGAAGTAAGCATGATCTCTGGGTACATTCTGTAATGCTCGTATCTTGGTGTCTGTAGCATCAAACACGGACCAATGTTCTTCGAGGCGCCTAAGTCATTCCTCATAATATGCTAAGGTTTTCCTGTCGGCCGGATCTTTCTTATAATTCGAGATTACTGATTCAATCTCATCTCCGTTCAGATCTTGTTCCTTGAACAGGGTTTCCATAATTTTGATGAGTTATGGAATTTTTCGTGTTAATGAGATTTTCACTCAATCTCACTTGTAATTTCACTTTGTGATTGGAAGTCAAATGAAATCTTGCTTCAAAGGCGATGATAAGTTTTCCTTCTGGTGGAAATGCCTCAGTTTCAACTAAAATGAACGTATGTATGTGACTCAAGTGATGCACTTGAATCACGTTGGGGTCACCAATGTTAAAGTTAAAGCTCCTTTGCCTTAACTGAGATGTATAGGCCTAGATGCACAATCTAGATCGCTGTAGAATTGAATATCGATGCTTGTATCGATACTCAAAATAATGGAGAATGGTTGAAAAGCTGACCGTTCTGACTTGACTTAATAAAAACGCACTGATTCTCGATTATAACAAAACTGGCGTATTATTTATTTCATTCAATATATTTATAATAAAATTGAACATGCGTAATCAATATTAACAATCAATACACAAATTGACCTGTAAGAAACAGGGTTCATCGACTTGAGCGATTAATAATTCACCGAAGTGAGAATGCTAACCCAGCAGTAATTCCCCTGGCGTAAATATTGTAAAAACTGCATGTAAAGCGAAAAAATGGAAATTAGCATTGCTCACGGTGGTGAATTATGATCGCTGGTTCAATAAACTTAAGAATAATAACCCTTTAAAATGCTTACGCTAGACTAAATGAAATTCTTGTTTTATCATGATTAAACTGAATTTGAATATAATTTCTAACTTAATAATTAAGATCTGGGTCATAACACATAGATAGATATTTATTTTTTCCCGGACGGGAATCGAACCTACCCTTGTTAGAATCAGTCAATGATGGATTAAGAAGAATTTTAAGAACTTTTATTTTTAACGATTCTAAATCAAATTAATAAATACAATAAGAAAAAACAACAGCCTCGTCCGGGGTTTGAAACCGGGACCTTCCGCTTGCCGGGCGATTGCTCTTACCACTGAGCTAACGAGACATGATTTTTTTCTTCTTGTATTTATTAATTTGATTTAGAATCGTTAAAAATAAAAGTTCTTAAAATTCTTCTTTATCCATCATAGATAGATAGAATGGATTGTGCCGCCAGCTTCCAGCAATGTAGTAGCAATTCCCGAAGTTGCAAGGTCTGATGGAAACCTTGCCAATAAAAGTTTATGCTTTATATTATGTAGATAATTTTTATTTGCAATAACAAAAGCATATGTATATATGGAAGTAAGCAAATAAATTGAATTGAATTGATGGTGTTAAGCTGTTAAGCTAAAAATTAATAGAAAAGCACCGTGTAACCTGCAACATAAAAACCTTGTTGTAGGTTACCTTTCAAAGATAAGCATATGCTGTCACGGAATTTTTTGTAGAATATATTGCATATATATCATTTTCCATATAATGCATTAATATATCTCTAACGGTTTAGGCACCATATGACAAAAAAGCCTCTACTCAGCCAGTTTTTGGTCGACTTGCTACAGTAAAATTGTAACTGCTTATTGGCTATGTTACCAACCGTAACAAAATATACACTAAAACCTGCCAAGAGAATATGCAGTAAAAATTGAATTGAATTGAATTGAAATTGAACTGAAATTGAATTTAAATAATCTAAAAACAAAAACATGTAAATTGGATCAGTGGTTCTCGAGTTATAAGCGGACAGACAAACGGAGAGATGTTGCATCTTATAATAATATGTAAGGATGGCGAGAGTTCTGTAATTCTGAAATTTACTGAATACACACTTTTTTACATAAATTAGTTGGAAAATATATAAATTTATCAAACCAAAATTACCCCAGTTTATATACTTAATTCAAAAGAAATTTAAAATCTCAGTAAACGTTTTGTATATTATAAAAATTTCAACATGTCATGAAATTTAATCGTCTTAAAAGTTCAGTAAATTGCGTGCATTGAAAGTCAGCGTACATACGCTTATTCAAAATTTTTTGTTTTACTCGTACAATAAATCATGATTGGATCACTTGCATCTTGTTGTTCTTGGTTTCGCGGAGATCCAGACAAAGCAACTCGTAATTAAGTGTTATTTTATAACATTTTTAATATTATTAATAAATTTGTCATCACTTAAATATTACATATATTATAGGTCTTACAAAGGATGAAAGATTAAAAACTAAAAAAGTGTTAACTGGATTAGATAAAATGGATGCTGCTGCAAGGGAAGCTTTCCCTCTTGCCTTACTTGGATTTGCTGGATGGACACTTATCTGGCTTTACAGAGGATTGAGATATCCTTCGGTAAGAGGAAAAGTGTCTCTACACAAATACGTTGATAAGGTAAATTTAAATAAAAAATTTAAATTATAATTTTCTGATAATGTAGATATTTTGATTTTAGAGTTTTCTTATTGCTAAAACTTTTGGCGTAGCAACTTTTCTAGCTGCTTTAATGTATACTGTAAGAGAAAGAGAAGAAAATGTAGAAGCAGAAGAAAACGGTAAAGCGAAAGAAAATGGTAAAGCAAATGAAAATGGTAAAGCGAAAGAAAATGGTAAAGCGAAAGAAAATGGTAAAACAAAAGATGATGTATTAGCAAAAGAAAAAGCAGATGCAAAAGAAAAGATAGAAGATCTAGAAAAGAAAGTAGGGCAAGAAAAGAAAGCAGCACAAGCAAAGTTAGACGCAGAAGAAAAGAAACTATCACAAGAAATGAAAGCAGCAAAAGAAAAGTTAGACTCATAAGAAAAAGAAAGAAAAAGACGAGTAAACAATTAAAAAAAAAAAAAAATTTATATTTTGATAATTTATTAGTAATAAAATATATTTATTTTATATTAGTGCAATTTCCACAAATTTATCTTTAAATAAGAAAAAACACAATTTTTATTGCCGTTTTTATTGCCACAGCAATTTATCGCCACAATGTTTGCTGGATATTATGGGATCACTTTTCTATAGTTGTCCTATACAAAATACACCATAGTCCAGTCTCAGTTCAGTGGTTTTCCAAATGAATATATAGAATAGAAATAGATGGCAATACAATATTTTTAATCCTTTCTCTGTCCCCCATACATACTTTTAGGGGCAGGTAGACAAAAAATGCTTAATTTTATTTCCTTAAAAATAAAGTTTAAACAAGTAAAAAAGCTAGAATTGGTCTAAGACGAATTCTTAGGTTGAATGCCCGTATTAAATTTCGTATGGTCACCGATCTATTCAAGTATTGATTTTGAAGTTGTTTTTCGCATATATTTCTAGAACGGTTTGTCGCACAGAAAAAATCATTATAACCAATTTTATAGGATTTCGCATTCTGCAGAAGTTTTTAGTACAATAAAAATGTCTTGGACTTATCGTTTTCAAAATATTCGTAAAAAACTAAAATTTTTATATGGCAACACCAAGAAGGAGTTGCCCGATTTAGTCAATTTTTGAAATTTTATTTGCTAATGTAGTAAAAACATCGTACGAAATATCAGCTCTCTACGTCGACGCGTTCTCAGGCAGTGTCCAAATATATAGCGGAAAACGAAATTTTTATATGGCAACCACCCCATGAAGGAGTTGCACGATTTGTCTCATTTTCGAACTTAAATTTACTTTTTTTTTTAAAGTCCGTGTACGAAATTTCAGCTCTCTAGGTATACGCGTTCTCGAGTTATCGTGCGCACGGACGGACGGACGGACATGCAAAAATCGAAATAACTTAATATTATGAATGGGTGTCCAATCCATTTTGCTCTACTATCATTATTTCGAGGTGTTACAAATGGAATGACAAACTTAGTATACCAGTCTCAGTTCAGTGGTTTTCCAAATGAATATATAGAATAGAAATGGATGGCAATACAATATTTGTAATCCTTTCTCTGTCCCCCATACCTACTTTTAGGGGCAGGTAGACAAAAAATGCTTAATTTTATTTCCTTAAAAATAAAGTTTAAACAAGTAAAAAAGCTAGAATTGGTCTAAGACGAATTCTTAGGTTGAATGCCCGTATTAAATTTCGTATGGTCACCGATCTATTCAAGTATTGGTTTTGAAGTTGTTTTTCGCATATATTTCTAGAACGGTTTGTCGCACAGAAAAAATCATTATAAATAATTTTATAGGATTTCGCATTCTGCAGAAGTTTTTAGTACAATAAAAATGTCTTGGACTTATCGTTTTCAAAATATTCGTAAAAAACCAACATTTTTATATGGCAACACCAAGAAGGAGTTGCCTGACTTAGTCCATTTTTGAAATTTTATTTGCTAATGTAGTAAAAACATCATGTACGAAATATCAGCTCTCTACGTCGACGCGTTCTCAGGCAGTGTCCAAATATATAGCGGAAACCGAAATTTTTATATGGCAACCCCATGAAGGAGTTGCCCGATTTGTCTCATTTTCGAACTTAAATTTACTTTTTTTTTTAAAGTCTGTGTACAAAATTTCAGCTCTCTAGGTATACGCGTTCTCGAGTTATCGTGCGCACGGACGGACGGACGGACGGACATGCAAAAATCGAAATAACTTTTAATATTATGAATGGGTGTCCAATCCATTTTGCTCTACTATCATTATTTCGAGGTGTTACAAACGGAATGACAAACTTAGTATACCCCTATTATTTCATCTAGGGTATAAAAATATTTGATGTTGTAGGAGATAAGCTTCAACAAATTTGTTGTGATTTTTTTTTCAAAAATAACCATAGATAAACAGAACTCTATACTGACGAAACAAATTTTCTACTCTAAATCCAATACAAAGTATTTATATAGAATACAAGTATTCACATTACGAACCAAGTTCTTCAATTCAGTGACGTAATATTGTGAAATGTATAGGAAAGTACGGTACAGAGAACACAATACTCTCTCTCCTCTCTCTATTATAAACGATTAACTCTGTCTGAATTGAATATGAAAGTGGTGCCATTTGCTTTCATGCATTTTTGGTTCAACAAGCAGTCATTTATATACATGTCAGTGGTCAAGCCTTTTTGGGGCTTTAACTTATTGGCCTGCTCTGGTGTTGTAAGTTCTCGTTTTGTTGATTGGTGTGCTGATACTGTTGTCAATGTTTTTGGTTTCTCGTCGTATCTTCCATAGGCGGCGGCTGATCTAATTGAATTTCTTCGTAGTTGTGGGTATTCTTGAGGGTTGCAGTTGTGCCTTCTAAATTGATTGCGATAGGAGCAAGCTCTTGTTTCAAGTTTGATGTTGATATTCTTAAATTGTGTGTCTTACGCCGATAAACGTTTCTTCTCATGTCCTTGACGATGTATGATCTAGGATGAAATTGTTTGGTAACGGTTGCTGGTCTCCAAGGTCCCTTGTCAGTTCGAGTAAGAACTTTATCTCCCGTGTTAAATCTTTTTGGTTGATTGTCCCTAATTTTATGTTGGCTCTTAGCTGTTGTTCTTTACGTATATTGCTGAGAAATTCTGGAACGTTTCCTTGAACTTTAGGCTTGAGTGAGTCTTCGCTGATTGATATTTTATTGTTGCTTCTCGTTAGTACTTGGCATGCGTTGCATTGGTCGATGTATTTGCGTATGTCACGATTCATGTGTGGCCAGAGCACATAGTCTTTTGCGCGATGTATGCACTCTTCGTAGCTGAAATGTCTTGCATGAATATACTTGAGGTGAGGATGCTTGGTCTCATCTTTGCTGGTATGAGGGCTTTATGTGCTTTAAAGATGATATCGTAATATAGTGCTAGTTCATCACGAAAATTCCAATAAAGCTTTGTTTCGAGGCTTAGTGATGTAAAATCTGTGGGCTTACCCGTTCATTATAAAGTTTTTTACTTCTTGACATGTTTTGTCGTTTTTTGTTAAATCTATGAACCGGCTAGGTTCTGTATCTGATATCGACAATATACTATACATTGGACTTGTAGCTCCTGGTCGTTTTTTGCATCTTCGCTGTTCGGGGGTGAGTTTTTGCAATTCCTGCTTAGTGGATCCGCTAGGTACACTTGTTCATTTTCCTGTACAATTTTTTGTGGTCTGACTGGCGATGAATGGAAAGGTTTCTTAAGAATGCTTTCTAGTGGTTTGTGATCGGTTAGCACCACTAGCTCTTTTCCCCATACGAATTGATGAAACCTTTCGCATCCGAATTAAATTGCGAGTTGTTCCTTTGCAATTTATGCATACTTTTTCTGGTATTCCGTTAGAGATTTCGATGCGTATGCTATTGGTTGGCTGTTCTGTAGCAGTACTGCTCCCATTGCCGTTGAACTGGCGACCACTTCCAGTGTTACATTTTGATTAACGTCGTATATCGTATATTTTTAGAACTGATGGATTAGATATTATGTCCTTTAATTTCTGGAATGCTTCTTGTTGTTCGGTTTCCCACTGCCAGGACATACTTTTTTCTAAAAGAATTCGCAAAGGACTTATTAGTTTGGAAAAAAAGTTTATATACTTGCTTAGGTAAGTGAATTTTTCCAGGATTCGTTGAAGCTCCTTTCAAATTATGAGATTTCAAGCGCCTGATGGCTTACGTTTTGTCAGGATCGGCTGTGAATTTGTTTTGGCTTATAATGTGGCCTAGATATTTATTTGCTGTTTGGTTAAATTGCCATTTTTCTTTATTTTGTTTGAGCCCGCTCTGTTTAATACTTTCTATGACTTTTGTTGTTATCTGATTTAGCTCATCTTCATATTTCCCATGAATTAGTATGTCGTCCATATATACCTCTATGTTGGGTATCTTTTGGTATAGTGTATAATCTTGTGATATTTATATCGTTCGTATGTTACATTTAATTTAAGACTAAAATACTGTTCCAACGCGTTTTTTATGTCGTCAGTAGTGATGTTTCCGGTAATGGTCGGCATCACATTAAAAATTTCGATTGTTTCTTGTCCGATTGCAGACATGAATGTAGCGATCTGTATATTTTGTGGTTTTTTATCGATTTGCGATCCTACCTCGAAGTATCCATATATTTCTTTCCATATTTTCCACTCTCGAGCTATGTCTTTTTCATTATGGGTTACTAGTGGTTTTGGTGGGCGAAGAAAACTATTTCCATTATTTTCAGCCATCTTCTTCAGGTTCTGTAAAATTTCTTATTACACTCTATTAACTGATTAGTTCTATCAATTAAAGCCACTTCTGACACCATATAAATAAAAGATTATGTTTATTATAAACTCTGTCTGACCTCTTGTACTTCTGAGGATGAGGTTCGTTAGATTTGTGCTCTTGATAGTTAGTTAAGGTGAATCCTCACTAGGTGTTGGTTGTATGAAGTGATTGCGGCTTGTACACACTGACAGCCTGTGACATAATTCTGTGACTAATGCATATACATTTTTATAGGAAAGACAGAGAGAGACGGCTGGATTCCGCAACTGTGAAGAGTTTGCAAGTGTACACGATTTGAAAAACTCACGTGAGCGCCAGTGTACACTTTTGAATTTCAAGCGGTGTACATAAAATTTTGTGTACACGCGAAAACTCATACAGTACGTTTACATGCATACTTGAAGTATACTTGAAGTATGCTTGAAGTAATCAAAATATCATGAAAAGGCTCATTCAACGCGTAAATTTCAACTTAAGTAATTGGAAAATTAAATTCAGGAAAAATTCAAGTCAAGTAATTGGAATTAATTCAATAAACCGCCCTACTTGAACTTCAAGTGGATTTCAAGTCAAATACTCAAGTATTCATGTAAACGTACTGAATTACCCACATATTGATGCCTTTAGCGATAATGCTGGCGGACAAAACAAAAATAAGGATATCATTAAGTGCTGGTGTTACGTAGTCAAAAACACCACTAACAAATTCGTTGATCACAGATTTTTAGTATCACTTTTTCATGGAGTGCGATCAACATTTTGCCTTTATAGAAAAGTAGAAAAAGAAATTTTCAAACGTTTTTGTTCCTAATGAATGGTGTACCATTGAATCGAAATCCAGGAGGAAGTTTACGGTAGTTAGGTTAAAGCAAGGGGATTTTAAATCAATTCAACCAATGACAGTGTATATGAAATATAACAAATCAGGCATATGACAAGTGCAGTGGCTCAAAGCCCTCGAGACTACTTCCCAAGCCATGACACAGAAATCTTTGTGTGCGTTGAGAATCCGTTCTCTAAATTGTTCTATATTGATACTTATTGAAAAGTACCAAACATTGACTTTATATATGATATAGAGTCTAAACTACTATCCATAAAGGAAAATAGTCTTCTAGGAATTTTCCGCTTGGTTTCTTACCTTGTCAAAGAGTACACTTACTATACACCTTACTTAAGAAAATAATAAAATAGTTTTGATTACAAAGTAACCTTACCATTTTACGCTAACTCTCAGCTGAGTGATAATTACATGTGTGTATGTGCAGATGGAATCCGAATCTGTAGCCAGCTACATTCGATATCATCAGCCGTAACCCCCGGAATATAATACAAGCCATGAAGTTGCCGAAGGCACCGACACATTAAAAGACCTTAACGAGCCGGGTCGTAACCCCCGGAATATAATACAAGCCATGACGTCGCCGAAGGCACCGACACATTAAAAGGCCTTAACGTGCCGGGTATAGCATGCAGTAAGGGCTCACTCTCACTGCTTTTTGTATATTCATCATGGAGGAAAAACTAAAATTTCATCTTAAACAGGTCCTAAAGCCCAAAACTGTCGCTCCCATAGCAAAATGAAGTTAAAACAAATTGCAGCCAAATATGTTTTCTTTTCGAATAGTTTAAAAACAAATAACATGTAGAGCAAATTTATGGATATTATAGCGTTTGAACAAAATGAAATCTCCTGCAGTAAGATAAGACAAGAAGAGAAGACTGTGGATGTCGGCTGCTGAGCTGACCGGCTCTCCTTTTTCGACTTTGTTCATGGCTTGTATATTTCGGGGGGTTACGGACAGGTACAGCATGCAGTAAGAGCTCATTCTCACTGCGTTTTTTAGTCATGGAGGAAAAACTAAAATTTCTTCTTAAACAGGTCCTAAAGCCCAAAACTGTTGTTCCCACAGCAAAATGAAGTTAAAACAAATTTCTAATAATTAAAAAAAAACATTGAGAACAAATTTATGGAAATTGTAGCGTTTGAACAAAGTAAAAGCAGCTTTTATATGAAAAACTCCTGCAGACAAGAAGACTGAGGATGTCGCCTGTGCACTAATAAATTTTAATGTGTTGGTGTCATCGTCGTTTTCATGGCTTATATTAAAGTTAATTTAACAACAAGTTAAGAAGCAGGCGAGATTTCCAAGAAAAGGAAGAACAACAAATAAAACTCTTTAAAACTTTTATGAGTAAAGATAAAAAATGTGAAAGCGCAAATTGCATGCAACGAAACAGAATGGCAAATGTTTCATTTTCGTAAATAAATGAGAAGGGGCGGAGTTTTCACGTTTTATGTCGTTTTCGTTTGAACAGGGGGCCTATTCTTGAATAACGAAGATTCCGTATTCGTTATACTGTCAAAACCATTCGGAATCGACACATTTTGGTATTCTTGAAAACCGCATCACAACTAGACTTTGTTTGTGTCAGTGAACTCATCGTGTACCCGAGTAACTTTTCAGAGTGAAACTGATGCTTTTTGGGTTGCCACCAGAGGCTACCCATGACGTCATTTTTGCTTCAAACGAACGCTTTGACGCTTCAAACGAAAACGAATTACTCTCATAAAATTTTCCCTTATGAAAACCGGTTTTCAGGAAATATTGATAATGTTTTCGTCACATGTTGTTGTTGTAATCCTATGGTATTTCAACAGCACGTGTTTCTGTGTACATTCGTTTTGCTATGAAGAGATTAAGTGGGAGAACTCATGCTGGATTCTCTGATATTTTCGGGAAAAATTGTTATGGTCGTAACGTATTGCATATAGTAATATGCTACACGAAGTACTGAAGCGAGCGTGTAAGCCGGCTGCTGTTAAGCGGAAAACTTGAACGCACCCCGACCGAGAGAAGAGCGCTTCCTCAAGCTCGGTGTGACATGTTGACGGAAAAAAGAAGAGGAAGAGTTTTTTGAAAAGGAAAAGGAGGTCGACATTTTCTTGGGAGTCGGAGATTGTTTTTTTTTTCTTCTGAGTTTTTGAGTGGTTTCACGAGGTTAAAGAAAAAGCTTTCCCGCGATATAAAAAGCGTGAAAAACGTGCTACGTAGCCCAAGCAAAAGGAAGTTGGTCAAGAAAAGAAGACGGAAAACGCTGGTGAATCTCGTCTCCCTGGCGCGGTTTTTCCGAATTAAGGAACGAAGTTGAAGGAGCCCGATGAAATTGGGCCCGGACGGGATTAAAGTGCTAAAGGACTAGGAAAATTCAACACTATTCTGGCATAATACTTACAGGCCTGGATACAGTGAGCTCATTTAGCAGTAGGCGATATCGAAACTTGCGGAAGCGTGAGAAGATTTTGATCCATCGAAATTACTTGGAAGCGAAGAGGTGCCCTCGTAAACGGCTTAAAACATTTTCGGTCAGAGGCCGACTCAATCATCCTAATAGGTATTTTCGTCAATCTGTTGTAGCTTTTTGAAGAAATTAGTTTGGATCTTGCATGCACATGTGCACACGTACATCCTCATATCAAAATGGAGGAGAACAATCACTCGAACTCATATTTAAGCACTGAAATTGTATAATGTAATTCTTTCCAGTGTAACTTTTTCGAGATAAGTACTTTCAGTCGCCAGTTAGGCAAAAATATACTCTGCGTTCAAATAGTCATTTTTCTCTTCATCAGATGTAAAGAAATGTGAGATACATCATTATTGCTTTGAATTGCAAGACATTGTATCTGAACAGATGTCTACTTCACAGTTGTCCAAATTATCAGGGGCGATGTAGATTTAATTACTACTAGTGTTAATGTTCATACCAGTGAGTAGAGTGATCAGTGTACACGTAGTCAAGAATATTTCTTTTCATAAGAATCATCTTATATTGTTCAGCTCTAAGTTCTCTCCAGTTCTCGAACTAAAGTTTGAAATCTCCACCAGATAGATCGATTTTAGCACATAAGATAACTTCATGTCAAGTCCATTCTGAGTTATTTGGCGTTCAGGCCGCTCGTGCTATCAATGGGCTGATAAGAAAGTGTACAAGAAAAGTAGTCGCCTTTATTGGAACTCTACCATGCAAAATGGAGACTTTTGTGTTTTTTTTCAGATCGTCGGCAGCAAATATTCGCCTCTAGGGAGCTCCTTCGAGGGATTGGATCTGACGTGAGTGAAATTTTTTTAAGTATACATGTGTTAATTTCTTTAATGTGATAATTAAGTCCTTCGTAAAATTACACTTTCACGCCCATTGACAGTATTAGACTGTAGCAACCTTTTGAAAATATAAGCCCATTCTGTCATCCGGAAAGGATGATTGTATAAACCAATTTGACTTAGCGATATATGTTGGCCCCGATTGATGAGAGGTTTCCAAAAGGAAACCCAAGAAAGATACGGAAAACTTAAGGATTATTATAAATAAATTTATGTTCATTATGGTCTGTTGAATAAGAAAAGTCGGCAATAAGACTTCGTTTAGAATCACGTCGTTAATTTAAGCTTTATTTGATAATATGTCTATGAGACAAAAAGAAAAAGAAAAAAAAACAAAAAAACATTTTACACATTTACTAAACAAAATGGGTCTTCAGTAAGACGCTATTTGAAGTAATTTTACTTCTCAGATAAGATTACAGGTGAAATTACATTATATTAGAAATTTATTTGCAAAACTTCGACTAGACTTTGAGTTGAACTTTATTTAAAATTAATTCCTTCCTAAGACTCTATGTGAAATTATATTTATTACGATTATTAAGGAAGAACAGTCTTCAATAAAACATTACTTAACTTGCAAGTATACGTTATGTCCTTATAGAGGAACCGGCGATGTGATTTACTTAATCAAAACTCGGGGTATCATGTCGGAGGACCAATTAGTATCGTGAACTGGGAAGAAGGAAGGTCTTCGTGTAAATATTGAATTTTGCGGACGTTAACTGAAAATAAGCATATATTGATACTTTTATTAAAGAAATTTTTATAACGTAATGGTCCAGTGAAGCTTCTTTGTTATTTTCCTTCACTCTCCCGGAGCCCCTCTCGCATGCAGGTCGTCTAGGTTCGCTCGTTTATTCTCTTTACAGGTCAAATGTGGACTCCGAAAAAATCTTGCCCTCAGAGTCAGATGGGAGGATGGGGCAGGCAAGGAAGGCAGACCATCTGCGCCTTCAATTATATATAGGTAAGTGAAGTAAGCGTCCCTTCAGGACCGAATGTGTGCCGGGTTTTGTTGGATAGTCACGACGAATTTTTTTTGATTATGGCTGACAGCAGCGGCAGGTTTTCGTGGAACCTCCCCACACTCTCCGCCAATGAGCCGAGGCGAGCTAGCGTGTCGACCTGCAGTCAACGCTGTCCGTCGAGTGATCTGTCAGCTCATGCTGGCAGTCGGGACTTTACGTCCAAAGCCAAATCACTCACTATAGTTCCATAACAAAATGAGAATTTTATTTGAGAGGAACTTTACATCTAATTTCAGCCACGTTCTTTTCCCCCATTTATGCTATAGACGGAAGCATATGAAATTACTTGTTTCATTCTAAAAAACACCAAAAATTTTCCAATTTTGCTCTACTGCTTCTTAACTTGTTGGCTTTAGGACCTGTTTGGATGCAATCTTAGTTCTTTCTGCATGATGAGTGTACAAAACAAGTGAGAGTGAGCACTTACTGCATACCTGTAGACGGCCAGTTAAGGCCTTTTAATGTGTCGGTGTCATCGCCAACATCACGGATTGTATCTCCCGCGTATTAAGGCCGAAACACAATGTGGCGCGGTAGCCAGACCTGTCAAAATTTTAAAGCACGGAAAGTGTATGATGGCGTTCCAATGTGTAGCTGGCACTGGAGCGTGGCGCTGGCGCAGTAGCTCATTTTTGGCGCGCGCCAAATCTGAAAATCGTTGGAAATTAATATTTTTATTGAAAAGTTCGTCATCATTCTCCTTTATATATTTAAATGTTTTTTCGTAGAATCGTGAACTCATCCTCTGTTGATATAGAGGTCTAACCCACCACTTTCTGCATTTTTTGTCTTTAAATATTTATAAGTGAAAAAGCACAATTGCACTAGACATTCTAAAAAGGCAATTTCTTGTAATTCTTCCATATTAAATAATATTTTCAAATTCCACAGATCAAAGTAAAAGTAAATAATGAGGTATTTCACCGTCCGTACCATTGGCTACAAGCTGCATCATTGTAACCAATGTTAGCTGCATGGCGCGCGCCAGCTACGAGCTACCGCGCCACATTGTGTTCCGGCCTTTACGCATCAGCCGTACGTAACCCCCGGAATATACAACAAAGTCTAAAAAAGAGAGCAGCGGATCGGTCAGTCTCAGCAGGCGACATTCACAGTCTTCTTGCCTTGTCTTACTGCAGGAGTTTTTCATATAAAAGTTGCTTGTTCAAACGCTATTCCATAAATTTGTTCTACATGCTATTTTTTTTTTAACTATTAGAAAGAAAACATATTTGGCTGCAATTTGTTTTAACTTCATTTTACTGTGGGAGCGACAGTTTTGGGCTTTAGGACCTGTTTAAGATGAAATTTTCGTTTTTCCTCCATGACGAGTATACAAAAAGCAGTGAGAGTGAGCTCTTACTGCATGCTGTAACCGGCACGTTAAGGCCTTTTATTGCGTCGGTGCCTTCGATGACTTCATGGCTTGTATTATAATCCGGGGGCTACGCATCAGCCCACGGCATGCCATGATGGCACAGCGCCATATACATACAATAATTACTCAGCTGAGGGTTTTTGTTTGAGGAATCGTAGTCATTTGGTTCAGAAAATTTTTTTTAAATAATTTTGTTAGGAAAGGTATAAAAATGTTATTTCGGTTCGAAAGATAAGAAAGCAAGCGTAAGATTATCAGAACACCATTTTTCTGTATGAATAGTAGTTTAGGGCGAAGGAGCTATTCAATTCAAACTTTTGTCATTTTAACATAAGAACACTGCAAATATTTTAGAATGTCAGGACTCCGTTGGGGCTCTCATGTGGTAGTGACAGAGTCTGTTTCATAGTTTGTGAAGTACATATTGTCGAGGGTTTTGAGTGGCTGCATATTGAAGTCTAAACCTTTCTCATTATTCAATAAAGAAACTGTCAATGCAGATATGCCAGTTGAACGGATTGACATGAAAAAATCACCTGGCAGAGCAGCCCATGTTGAACTGACTCCATTGTAAGGGCTATAAAAATTAAATGAGCTAAGTACAAGAATCTAATGGATTTCCTTCCATTTATACCTCCAATTCACTACCAATTTTTCAAGTCCCTTCCCATGAATTTGGCGGTAAGAGAAAATAGCGCGGTCTAATAGGGAACCCATCAAGACACAGTAACGAACCAGAGGTAGAAATGGAGGGGGACTCGGTCAGTGAAGCTGATAATATCTTACGAGTCTGACTAGAATGATTAACACTCAGAAAACGAGAAGATGATGATTTTACACACTCAATATTAAATTAATTTTCTGTTTCTGAATTTAAAAACAACTTCAAAACTTTTAGAATTATATTTTCCTTTTGTGTTTTTTTAAATAACTAATTTGTTAAAATACTAAATATTTGTTTTTATATTTGAATAAAATCTGCAAAGGCATAGGGATACAAGTACACGTTATACAAGAAAAGGGGTATAAGTGCTTGCAAGGGATTAAATTATTACCTTTTTACTAAACCAAAAACAATCGAGCATTATTTTAACCACAACAAAAAGTTATTAAGAAATTCGACTTATTTTTAGTAATTACATAAAATTAAGACTTTACACAGAATTTAGGATATCCAATCAACTTTTAAGTGTTATATCTCAAAAGTGTGAAAAGTGTACTTGTACCCATTGAATAAATAACTAATTAGTTATTTATTCAATGACTTGTACCCCTCTGCTTTTGAGCCCCTCAATTGCTCTTTCCTTATACTTACAGAACTGTCATTAAATTAGTACTAAGCCCAAAATTGCATTTATACTCTAGTAGTTTGCTCAATTTAAAAATCAAAGTAAGCCGTCTGCTTATTATAAAAATTTGAACATGAAAAAAATAATATCGGGATTCAGTTCTGAAATTTCTTCATTGAAATCTAACGTGCTCATTCGAAATTTTTGTTTTTATCTAAATCATGATTGGATCACTTGCAGTTTGTTCCTGGTTTCAAAATGACCCAGATAGTGCTTCTAGTAAAAAATTTATTTTATTGTTATCATATTATTAACCCATTTTTTCGTATAGGACTTTCAACGGACGAAAAAGTAAAAACTAAATCTGTATTGTGTGGATTAAAGAAATTAAATACTGCCGCTAGGGAAACTTTTCCACTTGCAGTGTTTGGATTAACTGGGTGGACACTTATTTGGCTTTACAGAGGATATAAATATCCTTCTGTAAGAGGAAAAGTGCCTCTGCATAATTACATTGATAAGGTAAATTAAAAAAAAAAATTATAAGATAATGTACGATATGATTTCAGACTTTCCTTGCTGCTAAAACTTTTGGCGTAGTAACTTTCTTAGCTGGATCAGTATGGGCCTTAAGAGAACTAGCAGACGAAGAGCCAGAAGAACATGAACATCAAAACGAATAGTAAAACTCGAAGAAGAGAAATGTTAGGGATGTTTTAAGAATTAATTTTCGTAATTAAATTTAAGTGAAAAGAATAAATTTTCATTGAAATTTTTAGAATTTTTTTAAATTTATCATTAATTTTGATCAAAAGATAACTGTCGATGTTATTTTACAGAAAAGATTACCACTTATATCATATAGCAAAAAGGATAGGCGATGAGGAAGAGACTAGTATTTTTTTACATGTGGCAGATTCACATCAATGTTTGTTTAGTCATTGAAGTGCGGGCACATAATTTAGTGGTTGAAACTTATCAAGTATCAAGTTTCATAATTTCATGTCGCCGTGATTCCAATAATTTTTCAGTTTAATTTTACAATTAATTTTTTTATAACTTTTTTTTTCATTTTTAAGAATTATCATATATAAAATGGAATGCTTGATCTCCCGTTTCATGCGGCACCAATTTTGGTTTCAGAAAGTATGCTCTCACGTCAATGCTACCAACTGTCGTAATTGGCGTTATATTTAAATAATTTGGGAATTTACTTATATGGATGTCAGTGGTATTTACCGAATTTACCACAAAAGTATTTGTGAGTTTTTATATTGTTAAATTTTAATTATGAGTCGAAGGAAGTGTTTTTTACAAGGCTGTTTTGGGAACGAGAAATTGCTTACGTTTAGCGGTATTTCCCACCAAAATTGGTTTATTTAGTGGTTAGCACTGACATGTCAGTGGTGGTTAGAAATATGTAATCTGAAGTTTTGGTTAATATAGGAGAGAATATTTGTTTAATTAATCAACTTCATAAGATTTAATACCACAAATAGTCATGATGGGCAAACATAAGCGCCTTACTACTGTTCTGTCTTGAAGGTGTCTTGTGAGATTAAGGAAGAAGCGAAGCACTGCGTTGATTATAAAAAAAAGCTCATGAAAGCTTTCGAAAAGATACATTCAAAAAAGTTCTATCATTTAGAGCGTAACCCCCGGAATATACAAGCCATGAACAAAGTCGAAAAAAAAGCAGCGGGCCGGTCAGCACAGCAGGCGACATCCAGTCTTCTTGCCTTGTCTTACTGCAGGAGTTTTTCATATAAAAGTTGCTTGTATTTTGCTCAAACGCTATAATTTCCATAAATTTGTCCTACATGCAATGTTTTTTTTTTAAACTATTAGAAAAAAAACATATTTGGCTGCGATTTGTTTTAACTTCATTTTGTTGTGAGCGACAGTTTTGAGCTTTACGACCTGTTTAAGATGAAATTTTCGTTTATCCTCCATGACGAGTATACAAAAAGCAGTGAGTGAGCCCTTACTGCATGCTGTACCCGGCACGTTAAGGCCTTTTATTGTGTCGGTGCCTTCGGCAAGTTCATGGCTTGTATTATATTCCGGATATTCCGGGGGTTACGTTAGAGCGCTTCTTAAGAGCAGCATTGAAGTGCTTGCCTCTGCGGACAAGAATATGTTAAAAAAAAAAGCAATGAACCGGGATAGGGAGAGCTTTTAGAGCGCTCTTTTTCCCAGTGCGTATTTTCGTAAGCTACGTAAATGTGAAAAAGTGATTTTAAGTGAATTTTAAATAAATTCAGTAAAATGACATGCAATTGCCTTCAAAACTAACCATTTTCTTTTATACATCAATTCCGAACAGTTGCAAATGATAATTTCATTGTAAAAAGCCTATACTTACAAGATGCCAAACTTTACCACAAATTAAATTGTGCTTACCGAATTTTTGCATAAAAAATTTTGAAAATACGAAAACGAATTAACTAAATGTGGAATTAACTTTCATATAAACTGAGTAAATAATTCCAAATGGTTGCTATAAAACTCACTCACCGCTGTATAACCTCTGTCATAATAAATTAAATTTTGATTGTGAATTCCCGGAACTTTTTGACGTTTTTTCAAAGTCAAGGGGGCCCGAGCGTGTAGCATATTTACATCTGTTGGATTACTTATAGATTTAAGCACATTTTCTGCAATTTTCAACAACCAAACTTAAATAAAACTTCAATGATGGCTGCAACTGACTTAGAATTAAAAAAGGTATAAAATATTTACAGATAATTTCTCCAAGAAAGTCATCATAATTGTGTTTTCACAGGCATTTACCGAAATGCAAATCAATAAAATTGAAACAACTAAAAAAATGAAAATGATTGAAATCCAATGTGACGTTCTACGGACCTCAAGACAAAAATATATTCTTACCGAAAGAGGTACAAGCGATTTGGATGCGGAAGCAAGGTATGTGCATATATGTATATATATATACATATAAATATGCAAAATGTCTTAAACGCTGGTTTTTCAGGGTTTTCCAATCAGTTGGCCGCATGTTTGCTCTAACAACGGTTCCAAATATGCGTGTAGATCTTAAAGCAAAACAAGAGAGATGTGATAACCTTATCGGTCAGCTTAATGAAAAGAAAGATTTCTTACTTAAAAATCTTAAGGAACAAGAGGACAGCTTAAGGGAATTGGTACAGCAAAAAAAGGAAGCAGCCGATTCGAAATAAATACATTAAATTTTACTTTTTAAGAATTCATCTAAATTAAAATTTGCATACGACACAAATTCGTTTCCTAAATTTCTTTCATGTGCCGGCTTGTATTCACATTTCTCCAATCCAAGGTATTTTCTAACAAAAGGTTGTACAATTAATCCAGAGCAGAAGAGCATCTTAGATGTATCTTTTTTCAATTTCTTAATAAGGCAAGATATTTTCTGTATGCATTCTTCAGATAAGAATGGTGGATCAGCTATTATAACGTCGAGTGTATTATGATGATCAATTAGATAATTTGGTTCCTCTCCTTCATTAAAATCATAATATACAAAATCATCACCATACGCACTGAATCTTTTGTCATATTCAAAGATTTTCACTGGAAAATCGAAATTTTCTATGAGCATATGATAGATTAATAATTTATTGAATTTACCATTATCATGAACCTTTTTTATTGCAGGATACAGTGATGGACAGGACAGTAAACCAATTGTACTCGCAGCATTTGTGATATTTTGGCAAACTTTGGTCAAGTCTGATTTTGTATTTTCGCTATACCAAAATTGGCTTAATTGCTGTTGAAATTAAGAAAAATATTAATGAGAAAGAGTTAAGAATATTTTTTTTAAACATGCAAAAAAGCATAAATAATAAAGTGTGCTAAGGGTAAGTAGTAAGATTCAAGAGTATCTACCAGAATTGACTTTTCTTTAACGGTGGTCAGGATGGTTTACATGTTTTGGGTAGTTATTATTATTGGACATGAATTAACAGCGTTTTTTATTAATCTCATTAGGAAACCATATCAGCTTCCAACACAGTTAAGGTGGCACTGTGGAGATCTTTGTGTAACTGATTAGTGGTTATTGCAGTAAGTGATACTGAAGAAATTAAGTGCAGCAATAGACATATAGACCTATTAATTGCAAAAATAAATACACTTATTTGCTTTATATGAGAAATTCAAAGCTATACAACACTCTTGTATTAGGCAATCAGATTTGCTTCAGATCACCTGACTGACGGCTGAATAAAACATGCAATGGAATCTAATCCTTTGGTTTACGAGATTTTCTCAATTTGCGTGTTTATCTTAGTTTTATTGAATTCGTTTTTGTGTATGAATACATAATTTGGGGTGACTATAGCAGAAGACGAATTGGGCTTCAAAGACATCGACAAGTTACTAGATTCTCGCGAATTTGAACTTACTACTTGGATGATTACTTGACCTATATATTTTGAGAAAACTACCCTGAGCATGATAGAAGCTCCAAGGTTACTAGATTAATTGGATAAGCGAATCAATATAACCAGGCGTTGTTCAGAGAAAAACAATCAAACTTTGAATAACGTAACCTTTAATATCTCTTTCCAGAAACCTTCAATTTTAAGGTTCCTAAACTATCTACTTCCAGAGAATACAGGACTGAAAACATGTTATTATTACTGCTTATTTCTGTTCCTTATGTGTTTTATTTGCATATAATTAAATACAAAATTTCGTGCATTTATAGTGATTTATTTATGGACCCCAATAATTTTTTTGAAAGCTTCCGTAAGTTCTCAATTTACAACATTTTGGTTTACGCGAGATTTTTCAAGAGCCTATCCCCACATAAATCGAGGAAACACAACATTCATTCAGTATCTGAAAGATGACGCACAAAAGGTCTTACAAAATTTTCCTCCCTAAAGTTACGTTTACACTTATATTAGATACTTGTATCGGTACTCGTATTGGAACTTGTACTAACATTTGCATAGCCACTTTTTTCTTTTCACATAAGAGAGTCACTTGTCAATATACTAAGTTATTTTCCGCGCAGCATATAATATGATTATAAATTAATTAACTTTGGAAGATGTTAGTTATTTTAAAAACTTTTTACTGAAATTAGTGGCGCCACTTACTTATAGTGAAGAAAGGCACAAGGTTTAGAAATTCTACATCGGCAGTCAATCAGCTAGCTGTTACATTAAAATTCTTTGTACTTTGATGTACATACATAAATATTCGCCGAATTTCCAAAAATGCAATAGGTATGTGACATAGTGAGAAATTAACTGCGGCTTTTTAACTCCTAAGCGATTTCTTCTAAATTAAAATTTTTCTTTATTAAAGTCTATATTCTTTTGACCCGATATTTTTTTTTTTTTCTATAAGAAGTAGGGTATCTTCCTTTGACCACGATGTGATTTTTAATTTAAACAATCAATCGTACCTACTACAGAACTAAACGCACGATAAATTTTCTTCAGAACTAAACGCGAAAGTATCGCGCGACAAGTCAAATCAAGAAGAAAATCAACATATACAAAATGTATAAGCAATTATATTGCGATTTGACGTATTTATTTGCGCCCCATACAAAATCCTGATACAAGTATGCATCTAAGCGGAAACTAAGCTTAACAACAGTAATTTTCAAACCATTAAGTGTTGTATTGTACATATTTAATTAATTCATAAAATGTATTTAATTATAAAATAATCCAAATATCTTAGGAACAATTTTGATGATGTTAAAAATTACATATCACATAATTTAAAAGATTTTTCCTAATGCTGGCTCTGCTTTAAACGACATTGCATATGCAATGTTCTTGAAAGTTCTGCATCAGGGAAGATAATAAATATGCTATTCTCTATATTAATTTTCCATGGTCGCTGCAAGCTCACGGTGCAAAATATGACTATCTTTATAAAAGAGCATAGCGTCTGGCAAGTTACATTCCCTTTTCATTGACTTCTAAACACTGGGTAATTCAAATTTTTTTTGTTTCAAAAATATGATCGTCAAACAATTATACACTTAGTTGGGTAATTACTGACTAGAGTACAGCTAACTAAAGATAAAATTATTAAATCCCTTACCCAATTTTCATCAAAATTAACATCTTTACCACTTTTTTGTTTTATACTTTCTTCCTCCTGTCGATCTCTTTCAATTCTTTCCTGCAAAAATTCATTGAGAATTTTTAAAGTATCAGCTGGAAGTGTAATTTCATCGTCACTTTGATTGCCGTTAGTCGAATTTTCCATTTTTAACTTTTAAAATCTAAATAACTACTTTCATAAAAGAAATACACATGGGCGCAATATTTTACTCAACTCAACTAATCTGTCAATCAAATTTTTCAGATTTGACTATTGTTAAGTTTTGAACTATTTTTTGATGGATAACCCTATTATAAGAATTTTGGACTGTGAATTTTTATAGATACTTTCCTTCTTTTATAAATTTCAAGATTATTTTTGAAAAATATTTTACATATTCGATATTCCAGCGAAAATAAATTTAATAATTCTAATTTAGTTTTATGCAAAATATAAACAAATCATTTGAATATTAATTTGAATCAGACATATTAAGTTACATTTTGCTATAAAATTTCTATACTGTCCTCAGGTTGGTAATAGAGACGTCAGAGATCATAGAAAATTCAAGTAATTGGGACTTGGAAACTATTGCAGAAGATTAAGCCACATAGGGTCAAAACTGTTTTTAAGTGTTTCATGATTCTTAAAAACGTGTAATTAAATTTGTCAATAAATTGTATGGGGAATTCGTTATATCTTCTTATTACAAAAAGAAAAATACAGTGAATCTCAGATTTAATAATTTTTATCTCAGTGTTTAGAGGTTCATTTAGTGGCTAATTGACCAGCAAACATCATGTAAGTATTTACAAAAAGAAAAGAAAAAACTATGCACCTACTAGTTTAAAAAATTATTATATTTATATAAGAATAAATCAATATTTAATGCTGTTTTTATGCATTTTTAATGATAATCATGTGCTAACAACTGGCTGCTCTTGTTTTTTCTAACCTTTCCACAAAAAAACAGGTTGTGAATGAGTAGCCAAAATTTTGTTGTTGCTTTTAGAATTGTGCGCACCAGTTAAAATTAATTTTTTATTTTTGGGAAATGCGTGTTAAATAGGTAAAAGAATTTGGAACTAACTAAGAAACCCTATTTCTCATCTAGGTCAACTTTCTATTTTAAATGTGATTTTATAGATGAGTTTGGCATGACGATACCGCCAAAAATTGATGACAATTCTTGTTATCTACATCTGTAGATTTAGCTAGATAGCCTTGATAAATACTGCTCTAACTACATAGTTTATCTTATTTGTTTTTTTTAAACACAAAACTCAATGGAGCTAACCGCCCTGAAACGGCTCAGATGTTTTAGCCACTCCTTACAAGCAAGATGTAGATACGTTATAAGAAACATATTCTATAACTAGTCTGTATTGTCTGCTTTCGAGTTGCATTAAATTTGTTAAATCAACGAGATATTTTTACTATGCACATGTTAATTTCCAAAGTGACAACGCCCATGGAAAGCTCCGGTACTAGAGCTAAACCTGGCTAAAGCATCTCATTCGTAGATGCATTGTAAAGGCAATTCCTATTCAATGCCTCCAAGCAGTTCCCCAGGTGGATCGGGCTTCACAAAGGGCTAAAAGAGCGACGTGAATATTTAAACTGGTATGAAATTTAAATTGAAAAAGCTCTTAATTGTACAGCCTTAAAATAAGCTTATCAATAAATTTGGTTCGTTGCCCAGATTCATAAGAATTACCTCTGTTAAAATTAATAAATTCCAATAGTTGCACAGCTTAGTGGTTGATTTCTGAAGAACTTTCCCAAATCATTAAGGTAGGTTAGGTTAGCTAAGTGGGGTACCCCTAAAAGTGCTTAGCCTGCTTCACTTAAATCACCAGTGGTTTCATTGTGCCCTAAATCCATCCTGCTTCTCTTAGGAAACTCAGGATGCGTCTGAACTCTGCTTTGCAGCTCCCCCAGAGTTGAAATGAAGTAGCTACCTAATAGCCTACCTTTTTTATTCATCAGAGCGGGACACTCGCAAAGCGTGTGTTGGACGGATTCGATTTCCTCTGAATCCTTACAGCTTCTGCAGAAATTTATCGCCACTGTACCCAGTCTTCTAGCATGATCTCCTATGGCCCAATGACTCGTAATGACCCCTACTAGACTCCTGGTATAGTTCTACTGCAATTAAGCAGTCCTTGTCTTGTCATTTTCCTGTCATGCAGGCCACATTTGCGGCACGATACGGCAGGTTTCCCTATTGATCCACCGGAGGTTTGCCTTTTTATAGGCGCCCGTTATGATCTCCGCTTTTAAAGCTCCGATCGGGATCGCATATAAGGTATCGTTACGGAGCTATTCATTTCAAGGCCCTTTTGGGCCAATACGTCAGCCATCTCGTTGCCTGGGATATCCCTGTACCAGGTAAACAGCATAGGGCCACCTTGTGCCGCATGGTCCATTCCTCAAGGGTGGTCTTGCATAACTGCACTGTTGATTTATCCAGCACCCGATCCAGCGCCTTAATGGCTTGTATATGCAGATAGATATGTCGTTCGGGCTCTCTGCACATAGATGCCAGTACTACCGCCTGATAAGTCGCTACGAGCTCTGGTTGAAAAACACTATATTTGTCCGGCAGTTTATAAGACTCCTGACACTGGCAGTCTCTGGAGTGCACTCCAGTCCCTGTGTCCGCACACGTCTTGGATCCATCCGTAAAGATAGAAATATCCGATGCTACTACCATCTCCTTCCCATATTAATCGCATCTGGTGGGCATCATTGCATTGACACCCCCACCAAAACTTGGGAAAGGTATTTGATAGTCAGTTTCTTTCCTGCAATCACTGCAGTCTATCTTCTGGAGTATGTTGGAATGCCCAAAACTGTTCTCCGTCTACCAACCCCCCGTTATTGGCCTAATAACGCTAATTGCCGCTACACTCTTGAAATGGATTTTTGACAGAACATCCAGGTTACATTTACTCGTCAGTGCCGTCCACTAGACCGTGGAGCCGTAACAGAGGATCATAAAGGTAACATTGATATTTTTCAAATAAAGATACTTACCCGGATAAGCCTTGTGAACTCAAGCGAAACAAGTGTTAAAGAACACACGCGAGAACATAAAAAGTTCTATAATAGATCAATCCTCTTGGAGTGCAATTAGATACTTTAATTTCGTTTTGCTTAAATTTGGCGTTGTTGTATGTAGCTTCATATAATTTTTGAACTCCTTGAACCTCAGTTACTTTACTATCGTCCACCTTACTTGATTTAAACACATTAATGTACCCCAAAAGAAAAGTTGTAATAAAACTAAAAATTACCTCTTAAAATATCTTTTAAAAATAAAAATTTTTCTTCAATTTTCAGAAAATGAGTGACGATCAAAAAGAGCAGAGCAGTCCGAGTGGAGGAGATAATATTCCACCACGTCCACAGCCGCCTACAGAACCAGTTCAAACAAGGTTGATCGAACACATAAAACAAAACAAAATAGATGTAGGCCTATGGGCAACAAGAGTTCTAACAATTGTTTTTGCCATTGGATATATATTACCATTATTTGGGTAAGTGTTATCAATCATCATATCTTTCGCAATACTTGTGCTTCTCATTAATTAAATAATCAATTTCTCAATTCAATTTCAGAAACGCTCAGAGTTACTATAATAAAGTGCTTCTTGCTAATGCAGCTACAAGTGCTTTACGCCTACATCAGCGACTACCATCATTTCAATTTTCCCGAGAATTCTTGTCTCGACTTTTTGTTGAGGATTCGTGTCACTATCTTTTTTATTCCCTTATTTTCCTCTATGTTAATCCAGTATTAATAGTTTTATTCCCAGTGATGTTATTTGCAGTTCTCCATGCTTCAAGTTATTCATTAAAACTACTTGATGTAAGTATAAGGCTTGTTTCTTCAAGCATACTTTATGCATAAATATAATATGTATTTTTGTTTTTTTCTTATAATTTTAGATTCTTGGCCAAAATTCATGGTGGGGGGCCAGGTTTTTCATTTCCATTGTAGAATTCCAGACAACGAATATCCTTCGGTTGGCAGCTTTCACAGAAATTTTAATAATGCCGCTTGCAGTTATCTTAGTTTTCATGTAACATTGAAGAACACAAAAACTGGTGTGCAATTATTATAATTTTTTTTTCGCAGGGGTCGAGCTGGTCTTATGACACCATTTGTATACTATCATTTCTTGGTATTACGATATATGTCACGCCGCAATCCATACACAAGGAACATGTTCAGCGAATTAAGAATGGCTACTGATGCTTTAGCTGTAAAATCACCTGGAGCAATTGCAAAAATTCTCAGAGGTGGTATAGCATTTGTGAGTCGTTTGGCCCCAGAACAACCAACTGTTGCGCCGCCGGCGCATTGAAACATGTTTACTCGTATGTTTTTTATGCGTAAAATTGTGTGGAAATACTTTTTCCTTTTCACTTGACTGTTATGCACTGAGTTATATTGGAACACGTGTCTTTCGTAGTACCTATATATACTTATATATATATCGAACTTGTCCTTTAAAAAAAAATTGTATTGTATTTATTTTCCTTCTTCGCGGGTATTTGTTGGTATGAATCTGTTTGTAATCTTTACTAATTCCTTGTAAGTCGATCTCTTTAAAATGAAATTTTGTACCAGAGTTAATAGAGCAGGTTAGATATCGAAAAGTTAATTTCTCAAGACGACTAAAATAAAAAAAGAACGAAAAATGTGTGAGATAAGTAAGTTTTACTTATTGTTATGAGGATTGAAAAATACATAATATTGTGTAGGGTAATATTTGTTTTATTTACTTCCTTATGCTTCTACAATTTTCAGGGTATATTTATTAAGAACGAAATCATTCTTAATAAAATTTAAGCTCGACAGAAAATTATCAGTAGAGGATTAAAACGAAAAAGAATTGCTGTGGTGTATTTTTAATAGAAAAACAGATCAAAAATTTAAATTCTGCATCTACCGAACACTGGAAAAATGTTCAATCATCTTAGCCACTCCCTTCCAGAAAAAATCAAACATACTGAATTATCAACGATAGCGAGATTTACATAAAGCACACTATAATTAATGAGTTGGACGATAGTTTTGTATTGTCTCTTCCTGAGCCCAACAATAAATCTACTTGGCCTGTCAATAAGGGTTTTGTTTTGTTTTTGTGCATCTACAATCTTTTTTTAATCTCTACTGAATAATGTTTATGAACTCTGGGATTGGGTAGCTTTGTAAAAGTAGATGTTAGCTTCTATTTGGCCGCAGTACCATTCATCTCATTGCTTATTATTATAAACTTACTTCTATAAATATAGAATTTTAGAGTAATTTAACTCGTCGCTCTGGTGAGATTTAATAATCAGAGAGAAGCGAGACGTCGAGTCAGACGACTCAAGAGCTATAACAAAACATGACTGCAGATAAATCTTATATTTTCTTCTTTTGAAGAAATTCTTTTCAGCTTACAGAATTATATGGAAGACCGCGAAATAATTTTAGTAGTCAACTCCTTGATCAAAACTTTTACCACCTTTAAATTGGTAATGCGCGTTATATTATTTGAACTATCCTCTCACAGTGCAACGAGATTTTCTTTAGGTTTCGCTTACATCAATACAAATAAGCGAAAATCTTGTA
This sequence comes from Dioctria rufipes, assembly GCA_963924295.1. Lineage (NCBI taxonomy): Eukaryota > Metazoa > Arthropoda > Insecta > Diptera > Asilidae > Dioctria > Dioctria rufipes. The sequence goes on along the minus strand of OZ002744.1, from coordinate 46,330,311 downwards.
AATAAATCTTCATTTAAAAGTCAGCCGTCCATCACCAGACTAACCTAACACCCGAATAAGTTAGGGACTAACTGATGCTAAAGTACGGAAATGAGACAGTAAGTAACACATTTTCTTCGTCAATATCAGGCACTCTATAGAGATGTATTAGTTCTTGCTCCCATATCTCCAATGAACAGCATGAATAAATTGTTTTAAAAAGAAATGCATAGAATTTATAAAATATTACTGTTGTTGAAAGTATATTCTAAATACTAACTAAGATTATTCTATTCTAATTAAGACAGTCAAAGAAGCCCCGGAGCCCGTGCTTAATTTTATAAAAACGTTGGACTGAAATTTATGACCTAACCATTTGTAAATATTGAGGGTGAACAATGGGCCTAGTAGTGGCTCAAGTTCGAAAGGATTTTTTCCATCCAAGCCTAGAATTCAAGATGTATTATAATACCTGCAGACACAATCTTACATTTTTGCATTGAAGTCCAAAATGTTATGTTGAACAAAAACCGACCGAGCACAATGCATCATCCTGTCTGATACCTCTGGTTAATTCATATGCGGGCAGGCCATTGCACATCTTTCAGCGAAGACTATATAAACATTTACGATATTCCGGTGTCTTCCATTATTTAAAGTGATATAGTCCTAGTAGGTGCAATGTCCTTTGAAAATTGTATAGTATTGACAGTGACTGCTTCCTATTATAAATCAATTAATGAGAATAAAATATGAGTACAAGAGACTACCCACGGTATTTATTTTACAATTTTTGATATCATCACAAAGAAGCTGCAATTTATTCAGGTTTTTAACAATGCCTTTCATAACCAATAGCTCAATTGAGTGGTGAAATTTAGCATCTCGTGCTGCATTGTGATACCAACAATGAATTACAACAAATCAGATTATTTGTGTAACTCTACAAAAGACCTTGAGTAAATCTGATGTTTTTAATTAACCGATTCAAAAATCCAAATGTTATCCTAAATTACTAGCAATTGTATCCACAAAAAATTCTCAAGTTGAAAAAAATTAAAAATCTGATAACACCAGTAACAACACAAATTTCAGGTTTTGATGTTTATTAAAATTAAAAAGATATTATTCCATAAAACCTTATCGTTTTCCTCCAACCCTAGGAGCAGATTTTTGCGTTACCTTGGCGGCCTTCTGTTTTGGTGCAGCCTTTGCTTTTGCTGGTGGAGGTGCAGCAGCTTTCTTAGCCGCTTTTACAGCACGTTTTTGTTCCTTAGCAACTTTAATAGCTTGCTCACGTTGAGCCTTACGTACTTCAGGCTTCATATTCCTTTTAGCCATAATTTCAGCTAAAGATGCACCAACAATAGCGCGCTGGAATTTTTGTGTCCTACGGGTACGTTTCTTCTGAGCTTCTTCTTCAATACCCTTCTTATGTTTGCGTCGGTATAAAACTGTCCATGTTACTTTTCTTGGATTCCTCTTCATAAGATAGGATCGTTCACATTTTTTATCAAGGAATGTGAGACTCTGAAAATATTAAAAGGAAATGTCTTTATAAATGTAAGCTAATTGGAAACGTCAAAATAAAACTTTTTCATGATTTATACCATAAAATTTATATCTTGTATATTAAAGAGCTTCAATTCTTTGCATAAATAAAATAGCAGAATTATAAAATTTTTATTTACATACCTTTCCATCAATTTTGACCATAGTCTTCCCATGGCCGGGATAGATTTTATACCCGCTAAATGAACACAAACCGATCCTAAATCACAAAAATAAATAAGATATTGCATTAATTCAATCATCGTTTTTGATTTACGTCTATTTATACAAAACATAAAACTAGGATGTCACAAATATACAATAATTTCTTTCAAAAATCTAAATACGTACTTCATTTTCCTATGTTTTCACTCAAAAGAACCGGAAATGGTCTAAGAAATGACAGCCAAAACCTGACAGCTTATTGACATTATAATTTTTGTCTACTTAGGCCATCTGTTGATTTGTAGTTTTTTTCTTTCTGTAATAACCGTTAATAATTTAAAATAAAATTTTTATTTAATTCTTCACCTTTTATTCCTAAACATATATATTTTACTTTTCATACAATTTAAAAATGTCCTGTAATAGAAAGAAATATAACAATCACTTGTAAATAATAATCACTTTCTACTTGCCATGCGCTAAAAATTTGTGTATCCTTTCGTCTTCATCCTATCGGAGGAAATGTCAAATAGTCAAGGTTTTAGCTGCAAAGTAAATTTTATTCTAAAAAGTCGAAATGAAATTATCACTAACTCGATATGCGTGTCTATTGTTTTTCCAATTTTTGTTTATAATAGTGGATATGGCATTGAATAGTTTTTCATATTTGGCGAGAGGGGATAAGCTTTCCACAATTTTCGTATTTCTGTAAGTATATATATTTTGCGAATAATTCATTTATGCATGTACCTCTTTTCAACTAACAATAATAAAAATTATGATCAGTTTCAGAAGAAGATTATTTTAAAAATATGTACATATCTAATTGTTGCAGATTTTGTTGTTACTAATTGAAAAAAAAAAAAACAAAGGATAGCTACTGTGTATACTTGAATTCACAAAAGCCTAGCCTGCCTATCAGTCCCTATATTATATATATATAAAAGCTTTAATTCAAAACAATGTATGTATAATAATAGTATTTCGATATACATAATTAGATTAGATTAAGGAATTTTGCACTGCAGCCATTTATTGGCTTATTGTGCATCGCTTTCTTTAAAGTTCATCGAACACTTCCTAGGAATAATATTTTTTTGATGAAGTTTCTTCGAAGTCGGCTGGCTTTAAGAAGTATGAGCCAAAAGGCAGGAACGTACAATGTGCAATGGCCTCGCATTCGCATGGTTACATAGTTAGTATGGATACTAGTTTCCAAGGAGTCTAGAATTATGGGTAAAGAACAAAGAACATAATTGAAGACACTAATTTTATCTGAAAGATAAAAAATAAAATCTATTTTCCAGTCAGTTTACAGAAAAATATAAACAAGTTAAGAAAGCTTGTATCCAAGTGCTTTCACGAGAGGAATCATCTAGTCTTATTAGCTAATTGAGTATATACATTCCAAACTGTATTTGTTATCTAAGTTCTAATTGCGCTAAACACAAGCACCAAGGGCAAAATGGGTAAATTTACTGTCCTGTTTCGTTTAATTTTTTCATCCGCACGCATTTTTCATAACATTAATACCACGCTTCATGAATAGGCAATCTATTTGTATCCAAGAGTAACCGTGGTGATAGTAAATGGATATGATTTTCAAATTATAATATCTTATTTCTTAGTAACTATGTGATAAACCTTTCATTCTCTGTGTCTATGAGCTTCTCGTATACAAATAATTAACCGCGGAAAACTTGTAAAAGGCAGCTTCAACATGAACATGAACGAGAATGATCCTGTAGTGAAAAACTCACGATTAAAACCCTAAAAATTCGAAATAAAATATGAATTGTCGAGTTGAAACAAGTAGTCATTCCGCTCTTTGAAGACTTGTCGGATAATAATGAAGTCAAGAGCTTTATACATTATTTAAGAAAAGCCAATTCATTGCTTGCACATCTCTGAGTTACCTTGCTTTATAATAAACTAATTAGTAACACGTTTATGTAGGAGATTCGTAATCACATGTATGTAGTTTATTCAGTTCGTAGAACAAAACGTATCAACTGAACAAACCAGCATAACATAATTGATATTAAACCAAGTCTTTACCCGATCCACTGTTCTTTTTCTATCCTCAGAATGATTATTCAAACTCGAATAATCAGAAACAATATCTAGCGAGCGTTGAGAGTTAAACTGAAATGATCAGAATGCATTTATCCATAAGAGTATTAATATTTATTTTTTTATAGTTAAATAATCTAAACTTGTACCATAAAGTCGAAGTTTAGCTTGCTTTTTATCGTATTGTGTGGGGTACTGTCTTTAACTCCTGTATTAAAATTAAAACCGAGAGTGTAGACTTTGTTTTAGAAAGAAAATTTTTTAATTTCTTCTAATTTAAAAATTAAAATTTTTGTTTATATGTATTTATAGAACTCAGGACATCTGCATAATTTTATCATTCACGGCTCTGATATTTAGCATGTACTCGACCTATGTCTATCAGGTCAGCATTAATTTACACAAATTTACTAAATATATACTTACATATTATGGTATGTGTATTTATTTATCAGTTTTCTTTGTAGGCTGGCATTGCAGAATTTCTTTATAAAAAGTTTCGACTTTCATTACTTGTAATCACAACATATTTTCTCCTCTGTGTTGCCCATCATGTTTGGATTGTTATTAATCATCATCACAGTCCATTTACTTTCCAGTGGCCAACCGGACTTACGGCGCTCTATATTATTCAAAGATTATGTACGTTATTTTAAATTCTATTTTATTATCTTGTTTGGAAAATTGTTGAATTTTACAGTTTCACCAGTTTACTACTATTTATATAAGCGTTCTGCTCTTCGAATGAGTGATCCCAGATTTTATGATAATATGGATTGGGTTGCAGAGCAATTGGCTATAAAGTAAATTCAGGAACATCTTTTCTTGGTGTCGTACTCGTGTAACAAAAGGAAAAGAAAAACTACTTGCATATCCTGTCTTCTTTTGAATATAGAATTTTATTATTGTACGTACTTATTTGTATTTATAAAATTGGAGATATGTATGTTCAGTAAAGTTTGTTTCAACGTTAGATCTGAATAACTTCTTTTATTTATATATGGGGGATTTCTTAGCAAGAGTTACCATATTTTTATTTGCAAAAACTCTTATCCACTTAACGTTTATTAAAATTAAAGGTGTTTTGTTGTTGTTTAAAAACACTTCAGTTAAATCTTATAGCATTGAACTTCACATCAACATCAACAACTCCAGAAGGTTTCTTTGAGGATTTAATGGCATTTTTCTTCATTACTAGAATTTTATTGGTGTAGTTAGTTGTTTTGATATTAAAGCAGTGAAGTTTTACAACTATATATAAACATATTTTTGACAGTAAATTAATTCATAATAGTAAGAGAGTGCTGATACCTTTGAAATACATTTTAACTTCACAGAACTATGCGAAACTAAATTTGGCTTAAGAACGGCAAAAGTTATAGTTTGTTTAAGTTTACATATCAGCACCTCACTATCAACTACACCAAATATTTATCTATTATCACACACACTTTACTCTTTTTACACATCAGGTTATTTCACTTGCTTTTTTTTTTTATATCGGAACACTTCTCGATATGTTAAGGCCTCTGTTATTAATATCACGCAAAAACTGTCTCAACCAGAAAAATAAATTCGAATGGAAACCCATATTTTCTAATATTAAACAGTGTCATGGAGTGAGATAAGTTGTTCTTGGCATTGCTTATAAAATAAATACAATCTGACTGGTAGCTTTTTGTGATTCAACCAGCAGATTTTTGAAAAATATAGAGCAGTAATGGTACGAGCCCTCCAATATGATAAAGAGTAGCCTTTTATGCAATTATGGCTGAGGCCAAAAGAAACAGTAGCTAAGAAAAGTAAGTACCTTGTTGGCAACTTAAGAGTCATTTAGTAGCCATTGTTTGTTGAATAAGTTAAAAAGTTAACCAAAGATAATCTGGGGCTGGAAAAATTGTATTTACTCTGTTAGATATGTTCTAAGGTTGAAAAAACCACGCGCTAATAATTAGGCCTCGTTTTTTTGTAATAAGTGTTGCTCTTGTGACTGAGATTAAAGCGGTTACGAGTGGACATATTTTTATTTGAATTGCTTGATTTTGTATGATGGAGATAATAAACCTGTTTCCATTCAATTGGTTAAGACTTAAGCTTAATCATGTTATATGGGTCAACGAACATGATTTTAACGTTATTAAGGTCACCTTTATATAACGCGTGCGTAGTGTAAAAGCAAAAAAAAAATTAGATTTTGTCTAAGAGCAACTGTTTTCAGTGCAATAAAAATGTCTAGGACTGATCGTTTTCATATAGCAACACCAAAGGATTGCGCGATTTAGTTCATCTTTGAAATAATATTTACTATTTTCGTGAAAACTTCGTATACAAAATTTTAGCTCTCTACGTTGACGCGCTTTCAGGCAGTGTCCATATATATAGTGAAAGATGAAATTTTCGTTCGTATGGAAACCCCACGAAGGAGTTACCCGATTTACGATTTCTATTGTGTCTTCTCTTAAAGTGGTTAGGAAAAATCGAGTCTTTTAATGAGGTCGATTATTGCTTTTAGGGTTAGATTTCAAACCTTATTTGGACAGATAAATCTGGACACTCACATATAACATACATCGAGGTTTCATGGTAAACTTAGTATACCCTATATATAACATATGAACCATCACACAGCCACAATACAATGCGGGCATTTGTTTTTAAATAGGCGATTTGAATTACCATAGGCCACATAAATTTGCCAGAGCCTTCACATTCGGTACAACAAAAATATAGTTTAAATGAAAGAAAACTGATCTCTGAGCCACGCGGGATAACTCAGTTATTCCAGGTATGAAAAACTACTCACAATTTTGTTGTATTTGTTAGTTTTTTTTTCCAAAAATTTCTGAATATCGTTGCGGAGTTTTGAAAAATAGTATCCCATTCTTGAAGTGAAAATATGACATTTCCATTTAGGGTAGGGTAACTGAGTCATAACACCCGACTGAATTTCCTCCGGGAATAGTTGTAATTGTTGCTGGGCTAATAGCACAAAATGAGTGACTAAAAAATAACCACAACAAAAACTTAAATTTTAAAAGTATATAATTAAAAAAAGAATAATATCAGAATTATCACGAAATTATTTGATATTAGAAACAATTAGAGTTTAAAACAGAAGTCTTGAACGGAATTTGAATGCGCCATGAGCGTGATTGGAATGACTTTGTATTCACCATATATTTTCGGTAAGAAATTTTAGTTTTTCAGTTTGAATTTAAATCGAATGTTTTTACGTATTTTTTATATTATAAAAAGTGTTTGAAAGAGAAAATAAAAAAAAAGATAAAAAGTTGAAGAATAATATTTTGATATCACGATATTACACATTTTTACAATAAAATATATTTATAACAATAACTTAAAAAAATAAACAATACAAACATTTAATACTAGCATTAATTATTACTAACTAAAGGCACGCCGAATAATTTCTCCCAAGATTGTCCAATTGCATTAAGACAACATTCAGTATTTTCTGGTGTTTCAAAAATACATTTCCACAGCTCATATTTATCCTGAGTTTCATCCAGAAAATTTATTGAGCAACTATTCTCTGTGGGCTTAACAACTTCTACTAAATTACTCATTAGCTGTGTTAGAACTAATTCGATATTTGTTTCAGAATTATTTGAAAGCCATGACATATTCGAGCTTGTTATGTATAAGTGTGTATCAGTTGTAAAAAATGCAGCTGGAGAAATTGATTGGACGATGTCACCGTTATTGTCTGAAGATATTTCACATTTATTAAGGATTGCAAACATCTTTAATTGTTCATTTTGAACGGAAGACGATAAATGTTTAACAATCCTTTCTGGTATTTGATATTCTAGTGTACACTCTGTTGGAAGTGGATTATCTTTTGAAAAAAAGAAAAAACAGTGGAAATTTATTAAAATTCACACGAATTATAAAGAGAACAAAAAAAAGTAAGTACTTACTTGCAAAGAAGAGCAATAAACTATCAGTTCGTAAAATATCCTGAAGTATCAATAGAATTCCTCCCCATGCTTTTATTTTGAAAGACATTCCAATTTTCCATGGCAATAACTGAATAGTCTCAATTCTATCTACAGTTCCGCTAAATGATTGCTTTAACCAATTTTGTATATCATCATTTTCTGTTCCAACAATATCCATAATGTAAAATTTTGTAGTAGACATGACAATAATTCCTTCCGAAAATTGAGAATTGTTTTCATTGAAAATCTTCCCTTTAACTAACCATTTGAAATGTTCATTGTCATCCTCGAATTTCGTTTGATAAAAATACAATTTTAGTCTATGATCGATGTCACTAAAATCTTTGTAATTGAATTTGAATTTTTCACATTGTTGCAATTGGTCCGTACCACCACTATTAGAAGGTTTTTGAGAGCGAGACATAAGAAGATTCGTTGATTGAAAGAGACCTTAAATAATGTGTTTTTAATTAATCAAAATAAGAAAATAACACGAAATATTTTATTATTAAAATATCATCATTGAAGAAAAATAAAAATACCTCCAAACATGGATGAAATAATTGAATCTTCCTTTTCCTTTTTAATATCCTTTTCAGAATTTTCTTTTTGTTGCATAAAATCTCCAGGCGGCTGAGATTGACCTTCTTTATTATCTCCCTGTTCATATGCAGTACAAATACTATCAGTAACGGATCCAGATGAACTGCTTTCGGTCAAATTAACTAGACCTAGAGATACTTTCTTAGAGTTATTCTCTGTTTGATTATTATTTTCTTTTATCGGTGTTTCAATATGATCACCATCTGTTGATGTCTGCCTACTAATCAAAATTCCAGATGTGTTTCGTATACTTAAATCCTGAATTGTTTCCAAAGATGGTATTCTAGAAATTTTTCGTTCTTCCGATGTTTTACGACTTGGATGACCATGATCTATTATTTCAATACTACTTTGACTAGGATTGCTTAGAATTTCGACGTCACTATCATAGTTTTTACCAAAATTGAAATCTTCGTCTCGTTCATTTGTTGAACTTCCTGCTATACTTTGATTTGAATTAAATGAACTTTCAGAGTTGGAAATTTTCGAACAAGATGACGATTCATTTAGGGAACCAGCAGAACCTATATGAAAATGGTTTTTTGTTCTTAGTTTATTATTTAAAATTTTATGATAAAACTAAATATCTACTTATATTTTTTTGTGCGGACAGCTTCCATGTTCCTTTATCATTTGCTGGCATGCAAAATTGTTTTGATTAGAGATATTAATAAAAAACAAAAAAATTTAAATAATAAATAAAAGCAAAAGAAAAATTTATGATAAATAATTACGCGCGTGCAGTAATATCGTGCAAAAAATTGTTAAATATTATTTAAGTGATTAACCCTTTTTTTATATTTAGTTTACATAAAAGGGATAAAATAAGATTTTCAAAACAGGCAAAATTATTAATGATAATTCAAGTGTCAGGATGGGGTGCGGATGATACAGTTCCACATACTGTTGCTGACTTCAACTGCGTGTTCGTGGTGGTATCTGATAATCAATTTATATACTTGGGTTAAATGTGATAACGCTCTAGTTTTCCTATAGTAAGTTTCTAGAGCTTCTCTCGTAAGACGTCGATTGCTAAAGTATGCAAGGTTACATAAAAACGAACTATAATTTTAGCAGCGAAAAAAGAAAACAAAGGATAATATGTGCAGTCGATAAGGAACGGTTAGCGAAGAAATGCAACTGCATGAAGGCCTATAGCAGTCTTGTCAGTGTTGCCAAGGTTGACACAGAAATATGTTTGAAGGCGATGGAGGTATAACGGACAACATAAAGTCATACTTCTAGGTTGGTTAAGACATTTTTCTGACAACAGTTTCTTCACTTATAAGACCTTGTAATGTTTCATATATCTCAAGAGGATTTTCTAAAATATTATTAACTGTCATCGATTCGAAACCAAGCAGGTAAGGGCGTAAAACTATTTTAAGAAAAGATATGTAAATGGGTGCCTATGTCGTAGTTTAAACCGGCGAGAAGGGAGAGCTTATAATGGAAGGAATATTTTTTGATTTTCTAAACAATACTTTTTTATAGCGTCTAGAAAAGTATCTTTTTAAAATCCCAAGAGAGAAGTTCTAAGAACTGGAACAGATTTTACTTACTGTCAAATATGGGGAGAAGTGTAACTAGCAAGTACAAAAATTGCAGCCGCTTACACAATTTTAACAATATAGTGGGCTTAGAAAAGATCCCTACTGAACATCGTCGTCGAGGAGAGCAAGCACAGATCCTTCCTCTATATCTAGATTTTTTATTAATGAAATGTCCTTTGATTTAATCGACATGACTCATATATGGAAAACGCTACATTAACATCGAGTTCCCTCAACAATAATATAGATGAATCAAGTTCTTCATAATGGTAGACTATCTATATTATTGCTGGCCCATCTACAACAGGCAATTGTAAAAAATCATGCAGTAAGAAGTCATGACACCAATTTTGAAATGCATTCAGGAAAAGAAATACGGATTAACGCAAACTTTACGGTAGTATATTATCAAATTTGACAATAGAGAAGAAGAAGTCATAAATTATTGTAAAATCAGCTAAGGAATATTTTTTTCAGTTATTCTGAATATATAATTCCAGTGACATAATGGTAAAGTAATGAATTAAGAGATTAAGCCATGCTCGATCCAAATGTATGTGCATGATGCTGGTGTACTTCCACTTATAGGAATCTCAACCATTTTATTTACTGATATCTATGCTAAATTAGGTTGTTGTAATTTCTGCAGCCCCCTTTATCAAATATAAAAAAAAAAAAAAATAATAATAATCCAGATAAGATTAGAAATAAATTTCTTTAAAACACAAGCCTATTATACGGCTATAGTTTTCTGGGATCTATTCCAGATTGATCCCAGAAGAAGCTTGTTGGAAAGTTCAACGTATGTTTTTAAGATTATTCTTGTTTCGTTTGTTAAACCAAGTGCACGCGTTGTGCTTTCGATGGTACAGAGTAAATTTAATTGTGAATTAAAAACAACGTTCTAAATAGTTCATATATGCTACAAGTAAAAATGCTAGAATAGGAAAGATCAATTCTTTATGATACCCTAGATGAATGTCCGTATGTAATTTCATATGTTTGGTACCCATCTGTGCAAGTTTGATGTTTCTAGGAGAGACAGTTTTCGTAGTATACGTAAAAAACATAATTTTTTATATGGCAACACCAAGGAAGCGTTGCGCGATTTAACCTATTTGTTAAATTATATTTACTATTTTTATAGAAACGTCGGGCTCTCTACATTATAGTGAAAAACGAAATTTTTAAGAAGAAGAAGAACCAAACATTTTCCGGCAAAAATAATAAAAAAAAGGCAAATATCAAACTCCGCAGAGTTAATAAATTATTCCATTACAATTTTGTTATTTTTAAATAAACCGTCGACCACACTTTTCTATGTTTCACACAAAATTGTGAATTGAGACACCACATATATTTTGCACCTCAACTAGGATCTTATTGCAAAATAAATAAGGAATTTTTTTCTTTTTTTGTTCCAATTCTTGAATTTGTCGCACATTTACAATTAATTATTGCCGTTTAGCCTGCGTTAAAGCTAATAGATTTGTCATTTCCATTTCCAAATTTGTCTGTCATAAGCATTACAGTGACGAACAAAACTGAACACACATCTGAATATTTTTTGAATTATTCATTTTTTTCTTAGAATTTTGTAGGCTGATAAAAAAATGTCCACTGAATTTCAACAACTATTTTCAAGGAATAATATTCCTATGTCGTGGTTTTTTATACGGAAATATACAATGACAAAAAACTCAGTTTTGCACAACGTTTTCCAGATAGACTAAAGTATGTAATTCACGGTAATAAATTCATTTGTGCTTATTTCATTTTGATATTTGCATGACGCGTTGCTGTTAGTTGAATATTTGTGCTAAGTTCAGTGCAATTTAAAAGAAGAATTTATGAAATATGCTAAGATGAAACCGGTTTCTTCAAATATGAAAAAACAGGTGAGAGTGTTACTTCAGGAAGGATTATCCACCCGTCCAATTAAAAAAAGGTGTAATATAAGTCAGTCAGCTGTACAAAAGCTTAGAAAAGCTATATCAATTGAGTGTCCAGTGCTACTAGGTGGCCGTCCACAGTAATTGTCGTCTAAGCAAGATGTAAGAACTCGTAGGGCGATATATTGAATCTGGTGAGGCCTCTTCTGCTAGTGTGGCGGTTAAAATCTTGAGGAATCGAACAGGAGTGAAGGTCAGTGAATGGACTCCTCGTCGTTCTCTTAAAAGATCAGGACTTGAAGCTATTGAGAAGAAGAAGCCAGCACTTTCAAAGAAGAACATAAAAGCTCGTCTTCCATTTGCAAAGATGTATAAAGACTGGTCTATTGATCAATGAGAATGAGTCATCTGGTCTGATGAGACCAAGAGAAACTGGAGAAAAGATGAAATACAAACATGCCAAACAAAAGTGAAACTTTGTGGAGGTTCGGCTATGATTTGTAGGTGTATGTGTAGACGCAATCCACTGGACTGACGGTATTATGAACCAACATTTTGGAGAACCAACTTTGAGAGACAATTCATAGATTAGCTTTAGCTGAGAATGAAGTAATCTTTCAACATGATCGGGATCCGAAGCACACCCTAAGTCAGTGCAGAATTGATTTTCAAAATTCCACGCTCTTAGAATGGCCACCTCAGAGCCCTGATCTCAATCCCATTGAGAATTTATGCGCTTATCTAAGAGCATAATTACATAATTCGTACTACTCTCCACCATCATCGATTGAGGATTTATAGCATCAAGTTCAGGAACAATGGGAACAAATCTGCCCGGATTATGTCTTAAAATTTATACAAATAGACGTATCCAACAAGTATTTAGCTCAAAAGGACTTTGGACAAAGTACTGATTTTTAAAATTTCTTTTAATCTTCTTTACATTTTTTTATCTTGCAAAACTGAGTTAGAGAAGTACTTTATATTTTCTATATTTTATGAAGAACAAAGTTTATGGCTATTTTTTATATATTGTAAGCATTACGTAGAAGTGTTATAAACAGTTTTCAAAAAAATGTAGTTAAGCAGTTTTTCTGAAATAAAGAGTTATCCAAAATTTTATCTTGGTGTGTTCAGTTTTTCTCATCATTGTATATTTACTTTATTTTTTAAAATCCCATATATGAAATATCAACGCTCTAAGTACGCGCGTTGCTCTCGAGTTATCATGTTCACAGACGGACGGACGTACATGCAAAAACCAAAATAACTTTTATATTATGTATGGGTGTCTAATTCATTTGCTTTACCATCACTATTTCTATACGTTACAAACGGAATGACAGACTTAGTATACCCTATGATTACATCAAGGGTATAAAAATTGAACTTCTTTCTAATATGCGTAGGTTTCCAACCCATTTTGCTTCCATATTCGTTCGAAGGATGCTATGAAGAAGCACAGGCAAGACTTGAATTGCTTTCTCCCAAGGATATGCCTATGCAAATGTCCCATAAAGTGTTCAATGAAGAGGCTTGCATCTTTGTTCCTTCCAAAGAAGCTATGGGGAAGCACACAACAAAGCTTGAATGCTTTCTCCCTAGGACGCGCCTGTACGGACGTCGTATGAACTGTCCAATATAGATGCATGCGTCATATCTTCCAAAGAAGGCATCCGGTTTGAATGATGGCATGATTCCATTTCCTGCTTGGATGGTTTCCAAATGAAAAAGCATCGAAGAAGTAAAACAAGACACATAAGCAAATCCACCTAGCAACAATTGTTCCTTTGCTGCTGAATGATTATGCTTACTTCTATTCTATACAAATCATTTCATTTTGACATTTCTCTATATACACAACACTCGATTTCCTCTTTTCAAAAATATTTGACGATGATAATCTAAACTAACTAACATTTAGTAAAATCCAGTTTTATAAGATCAAAAAAATCAAATCCTTCACCCTTTCAATACTAAATTTTTAAATGTTAATCCAACCGGTATATTAAGGTGCGCTTGAACAGCAGAGAACAAAACGATAAGCAGCTATCATAAATCTTTAATGTAAATACCTATGCTGCTATGAGGGGAAGATTTCTCATCATCTTGTTTCTCACCACTTTTATCTTCTGTTGCAGCCGTAGATCCTGTTTCTTCGTCAGTCAGTACAGCTGTTGATGTACGATTATTATTTGATGTTGGCGATTCTATAGATGTAGTTATTGCCTTTGGGGATTCAGTGACCTCAACAACAAAGGATTTTTTACATTCAGGACAAAATATTACTATAAATTAAATAATATTGTAAATCATAAATAGAAAATACTAAAAAACTACAATAATACCAGGATTAGTTCTTTGAAAAATACGTTCTCTGGAAAATTCACATGAACAGCTAATGCACTTGTAAATAATTTGATTCATTTCAGATAATTGTCTTTTTGAAAGTATCGCTCGTAAAAATTGTTCGAGTTCCTAAAAGTAGAAATTATTAATTAATTAATTTTAACTAAGGTCGCCTTAATTCTTAGATTTATTTTTACCTGACATAGTCCTTCTTCGACTGTATAAATGCGTTCCTTTTTATCTTTTTTTATTGTGTCGAAATTTATTCGTAATGTATTCGATGTTATTCGATCACAACTTTCCAGGATTTTTAAGCTCCACTTAGCTTTTGTCCTGAAGAAATAAATATTTAAGATTTTATATACACACTAAATTAAAAATAATTTTAGATAAATGCTTTTGACTTTATACTGAAGCAGTACATAGACTTTGAAGTCATAATTTGGAGGAAGTGGGAAAAATTAAAGACAAGATTCCACGGTAGAGAAATCGTGATGGAGCCTTACCAAAATCGATGCGTAAAGATGGTAGATAGCTCTACTCTATCTAGAAGATTTCTACCTAGAGCTCTACTGTAAGATTTTTAGTAGGGAAAATCGTCTCCTGTAGACAAAAATAGTAGTGCGCCCTATGACATTTTAATAACTCTACCGTCTCTATCAACAAATTAATGTGATTTAATATTTTAGTAGAGCTCTACCATCTCTTTTTGTTTATAGAAAACTGCATTTTCCAAAGTGATGAAATCTTTTTATCTATCTTTTGGATTATTGGAGTAATTTTTTTTTTTCAATAACAAGACAAAGTTCGATTTTGACATGAATGATTCACATTTCAAGTTAGTTTCATATTATTATGTCTGATATCTACCGAAGCTCTCACCAAAATTATAAAACTAGGAGAACGTGTAGACAATCTGAGAGCACTTGGTACAGCTCTATCAAAAATATTTCTATGCACTTATTTGGTGGAGAAATTTTTGATGGAGACACAATCTCGTGTGTAGAGCTCTACCAAGTCATTTTATTTTTTGTAGAGCTCTACATGCCTTTATGAATAAAAAATAAATAAAATTAAGGAGCGAGAAGACAAAACTGCATAAATTACGATTTTCTAAATTGATTGAATGAATTTTAAAGAAAAATTAAACAGAGCTTGTCATTTGGATTGAACTTAGATCGCAGTTAAACTGCTGCGTGTCGTTTATTTTTACCAGTTCGACTATATCGTCGGAGATTGATGTTTCATTATAAACCTAACTATAACAGACTTCTTGCAATCTTAATCTTTGATCGTAATCCGGAAATTTAAATTAAAAAAAAAAAAATTTAACAGAAGGCACGAAATTTAAACTATGGAAAACACTGTACCTCCATTTCATTTCTATGTTTCAGGTAAACCGCAAAGCATTTTCCAGCAAATTGCATTCCAATCATGAAATTTGGTAAGAGTATACTATTAAATGCATGTATGTACTATTGAATGCACGTATAACAGGTAACAGGTTATTTATGAGCATCACTCTATCATTATATAATTACCATAACAGTACAGAAGCGATGAAAAAAACATGAAATTTATCAAACATTAAAGTCAAATTGGTCATCCCGTTTCACATGGGAATAAAAAGTCTAATTTGGAATTAATAACATCTGGAAACTACTTTAGTAATCACCCAACTTCTTACCGGCTTTTCTAATTTGACTCTTTTATGTCAAGAGATATAGGAGAATAGTTTTCATGCCCCGGTTGGCTGTAATTCATTGAATTGAAGTTAATATCGAGGTGTGCATCCCTATAGAGGGCGGCCCAACAGACTATAATAGAGGTAAGAATATTATTATTATATTAAATAAGAATATTACAGGATTATACAGATTTACGAGAGTATGTCTTCCCTATTTTTTAAACGCTTTTTTAACTCGGCCGTCTATGTTAAGTTTGGAGTCTACCACAACATTTAGGAATTTGGATTCAGCTTTCTGTTGCGAGACTATGTGACATAACCAAGGAAAATTAAAAGTACTAATTGCCATTTTTCGTGAAGAGAGGACTGAGTCTGCAGGTTTAACCGTTAGGACACAGTTCACTGCCAAATTGTGTAGTTTTTGAAATACTTCATCGGTTAACTTACTGATGGTAAACACAAACCTTTTCGATACTGTTTCTCATCCGAACTATTCTAACATATATAGTACTTACACAAAACTCAGCTCAACTCGACTAATTGTGTGAAGTTAACATGGATTCAACTCAACTCAATTCAATTCCCGTTTCCATGAGCACTAACTCAGGTTCAATTCGGGTTGAACTCAGTATGGAAACATAGTACATAGTAGCATTTGATAATTTTTAGCCAGATCTCTGATGATAAAATGCCACCATGTCGAGGCTGTCTTTGGATAAATCTAACCACCTCAGCTTTACTCAGTTTTGTTTAAATCTAACTATCCATGTCGTACCATTACTACAAGACGTAAGGATAAGAAATGAAAAAATCGGTTCGAACGACTATGTAAGGAGAACAAAAGTCTGAATATTCAATGCCTTCATCAACTTGCTACCTGCAAATAGATTTTCAGGGATTGGCTCGCTCCTATGAGTGTTACTTAAGTGTTATCCAAAATATGCATATAAAAAAAAGTTAACGTAGAATGCTGATTAATCACGTGGCAGAATTACTGAAAAATAAAAAAAAATGAATAAAAACGAAAGACAATACGAAGCCCAAAACAATGACATCAAAAGACGCTTCTACAAACTTAGAGCAAGACTGAGCGCAGATACAGTTCTCTACACAGACACCGTTGTAGCCATGGTAGTCACAGCAGAAAGCGCCAAAAGAAAGGTGCAAATCTGTCATAAATTTCCCGCCTGGTGCAATGTTTACAAAGCTATCAAAGCAATCCAAAACCTCAAAAACAAAAACACTGGCAGCTAATGTCCGAGCAACGCTTCAAAATGGTAGGATTTGGATTGCTTGATGTCCTGGCTCCGAAGGCATGCATACCAGCAATGAAAAAGAGGACTGTCTGGTTAAAGGCACAGCTGCGGGTGAGGAACCTAACATCTCTCCTCCAGCCTTCAGAGCAGCCATATTGTGCAGCAAACGGCTTTACTAGACTGGTAGGAAACTGCCACTACGAAAGCATTTACCGACCTATCAATTGTAGAAATTGCAACAGTCAGGCATTTTCTGGCTACTAAGCAACATCGTTTTAAGAATCAACCGGGGCCCAAGTGCATCTTCTTCTACATAAACTATTAGACGAAAGAGCCATTACAAGATCTACAGAACTCCTGAAATATTCTAGAGAGTATACGAACGCACTAATCCCCGCACTCAAACATTACCTAAGTACCAACGGATTCACGACGAGACTATAACGAACAAACTAAAAAAGAAAAATACAAATCCTGCTACATTGAAACTTATTCAACGCATTGCTAAGGGTTAAGGAATCCAAACAACGAATCGCGGTAATAAGTTAGAAGTACTTTGGTTATTTCATAGGACATAGAATACAGGTAGGATTTAAGACAATTGTAATTGTATCTAGACTATAGAACTTACGAAATATCTAGAATCTCCCTAATTAAATTACTAGACTTACTTATTAAGAAAAGAAAGGCGTTAAAGCCATTTTCAATAACTTCTAGTTATAAATTGCATCAATAATTTGAATTACTTACTTCCTTGTCATCATATCCCGTTCCTTAATTGAAATATCAGATACAGTTAAAAATAATTCTTCTGAGTTATCTTTTTCACGTACTATATACGTGACTTCATTATCTTCAGCATCTGAAACTATTCAAAGGATAAATTTATCATCGCCATCCATTAGTTTATAAACTTACATTCAGCTGGTTGCCAATTAGTTGGATATACTTCCAAATCAATTTCTGACGATTGAAATATGGTTTCATATTGGGATGAACTACCTTCAATAGCACTTTTATAAACCGTTTCCTCACTTTTATTGTCGGAATTTACTTCTTCGCTTATCGGCTCTGTAGAAACATCGGTAAAGCTTTGTTTGTCTTTTTCACGTACAGGCGTAGAAGTTATAATGGGTTTGTCTTCTTCTTCATTTGATGGTTTTTCATCTTCTTGTTTTACATTTACTTTATCTAAGAATTCATCCAGTAAATTACGGGGAGTAATACATTCCAGAGGTTCATCGGACTCCTTTAAGCCAAGAGCATTTTGGACCGCATGAACATGCAACCAAGTCGCTCCCAATTTCATTCGAAGATCTTCTATTTGTTTTTTCGCCTCTAGATGATCTCTATTTCCCTCTATTTCAGCTTTATTTACTACAGATTGCTGATTAGTTGTAGTCTTAATAACATCCTCTAAATGATTCTTACTGTCTTCTATTTTCACCGTTCTAATCTTTATTTTTTTTCGTTTTTCTACAATGGATGCCGACATATTAATCTCATCTGTTTCATTTACTTTTAAACTGCGCACAGATCCTACACTAGAGGCAGGTGTACCTGACTGAGATTTTCTCGTTGGTGTAGATTGTCCACTTGATCTTGTATTCAAAGATAATCTGGACGTTAAAGCAGAATAGTAATTTGGGAAACGTCCAGTTAATGTTTTTTCAACTTTTGACAATGGCTCAGCATCTAAAATAAATTTAACACTTGATGTGTTTCTGTTTAAGTAGCTCGCAGTTATTTCTCGATGTTTTAAGATAAAAGACAGAGGATTATCTTGTAAATTTAAATATCTCAATGACACTAATGTACTCAAAGGGAGAAGATTTACATGATCCAAAAGTAGATTACCCGACAAATCTAGTTCAGTGAGAGCTTCTAGCCGTGAAATTCCTCTAAGATCTTCTATGAAATTATTGCTTATGATCAAGACTTGTAAACGACGTGATGCTTCCGTATGAAAATTGGGCAATACGTTCAGTCGATTAAAACGTAAATCAAGAATTTTAAGATGTGGAAGCCACTTGATTGCCTCAACACTTGTGAGCTGATTATAACTTAACGTAAGATGTTGTAGCCATTGAGCAAATTCCAAAGAAGAGTCGACGGTCTTCAAATTATTATAACTGAAATTTGCTGTCTGCAATTCATTCCAAACAAAACCATTGGAATTATCTCCGCCACAGTAAGTGATTATATCTTCTACTGAGCTCAGGCTTCTATTACAAATCAAATGCTGTAATTGTGTACGCAACGGTTGAATTCCAGTTATTCGCTTTATATTAATTTTATGCACTTCTAAACGTCGAAGTGATCGAAATTTTGATATGTCTATATTGCCTTCGAAACTTTCATCACCAGAGAAATGGCAAATGCAGAGTAAAATAGTTTTTTGTACGAAATCATGCACCAGCTGTAAATCTCTAATAACATCTGATCGTGAGTTGTTTGGCTTTACGACTTGAAATGATTGAGGTGAAGTTAGATCTGCTGCATCTGCTATTAAGGTGAAAGAATCATTTAGAGCACGAAGTAGTGGTCCTGCAAAAATTGGAAGTAATATTAAATAATAATTTGGTTTTTCACATTTGAAATTATATATAAAAGATTGAAGTTATTATTTATGAAGCAGTAAAGGAACACCGTTAGAACAGGTTTAACATTTCTAATGATTTCTTAAGTAAAAGAACAGACCTATAGATTATTTTTGTAGGCTAACTATAGCCCATGGAAACATCGACGATGGTAAAATAATATTGTGCGGATAAGGCTGATGCTGTTTTACTATTGTCGATGTTTGCATGAGCCATAGTTAAACCTTCGCAAGTTAAATCTACATGAAGTGAGGAAAACGACTTTCATTTAAAGCAGAAAAAGGAGAGGAAGAATTTGTAAGTTCATGTTCATACCAGCTTCGACAAATAACAATAATAATGTGTTTTGATGTGGCTAAATCCATCATCATACATTTAGTTTACGCTCTATATAGCTTTAGTCAGATGATTTATGTAGATTGAGAAAATCAAATCAAATCCATCAAATCAAAAAGAATTTATTTATAAGCACCTGCTTGAAGCAACGTACAACGTTGGGCATTACGACATTAGTAGCTTAGTATACCACCTTAGGATAACTGCAAAATAACATAAATCAGTGTAGCTGGTCAGACCATCCCGATATTAGATATAAAGAAAAGGAAAATGAGATAGCATTGTGAGATCGGTGGGACGGTAAAAAGTCCTAACAGATAATTTTTTGGAGATAACCCCAGGAGAGGCCGACTGAGAAGCCAACCGCAATCACAACTATGGATGTAGTTGTCATTACCATTGCCTGTACAAATGCAGTTAATTTCAACTTCTTTGGGAAAATTTGTTAAGATGCTTCTCGGAGCAAGTGTTCCGGTCATTGCATGTCCCAAATTGTGCCCAATGCTTAAATAGCTGCACATACATGCATTTAAGGTGAACGCAATAAGTTTGCTGAGATTACTAAGTGCTGTTTATTTTCCGTTATAAGAATTAGTCAATTAGTAAATACGAAATTTATTTAAGCCAAAGAAATAAACGAATTTTTTTCACCATAATACATGTGTGCTTAAAGCAACGTACACCTACACTATACACAGTATACTATAGTATATAAACATACCTGATAACGATAATTTAAACTCGCCGCTCAATACTTTGTCGCCGTTATCCCGTAACAATTTTGCCAGACTTGTTATATGTTTTGGATCCATATTTTTAAAAAAACTTTTCTTACATTTAATAATCGCATAAAAGCCGACACAGATAACAAAATTTTTAGATTTGCCGATTATGCACTTGTTTTCTATTTCGTTTATTTTTCATTTCATAAACATGTTTAATCATCAATTGAAAATCTATTAATAAACTTTATTGAACAAAAGGAAATTCACATGAATCTCTTGTCACGAAATGTAACTAGACTAGAGTTTGGATTTGGACCACCTAATTATTGGATTTAGAAGAAATTTTGTTTCAAATATAATTTTATATTTTTTAATATAATCCTTTAAAGGACGGATTATTGCATTAAATTAATTAAAAGTAACCACCATTAGATCTTAGTATACAAAGCAAACTATAAAATTACTGAATGAAATGGTAAATGTAATGTCAAAGAACATCTGATTTTCAAACAGTCAAAGAACTGTCAAAGCAGCAAACTGCAGCTTTGAAGCTCTTCAAAGCTCAAATATGTGAAATTTTTTTTGGGCCAACAAGCTTCAGCCAGCTTCAGCACGAACCGGAGCATTTTGGTGCCAGTAGTTCTTTATAAGGGCCAACTCATACAAGAAGTTTTTATGGAAGGAAGGAATTTCCTTCCCTTGGCTTAGACGTGCCATAACAATAATATTGCTTCGCGTAGTTCCATATGATTATCGAAATTAATTGTGTTCGTGTTCAATAAGTCAATAACTGTATCACAAATTTACAACACGTAATGATAATTAAATTATTATATTATCACCCCAAATCAAACATCTGTACAGGCATCCTATGAGAAATTTCAGAAATTTTGGACTTTAAAAATGGCTGGCATGCTGTAGTTTGGTATGCTGCCCGTACTCCCGATCGAAACTTGGTCGCACTGACTTTTTCATACCCCCGAATACTTCTCACCCGTAAAAAGTGCCAATATCCTTACCTGTGTGGGCTATGGCTATGATTACCGAGTTTGTGTACGTGTTCAAATAAAAGTTACAGTTTTTGATATAAATAATAACTGTATCACAATTTCAAAGCACGTAATGAGAATTGCATTATGATATTATCACCTCAAATCGCAGGCTGTCCGATTAGAAATTTCACAATTTTAAAAGCGGGTAACCCCCGGAATATACAAGCCATGAACAAAGTCAAAAAAAGAGAGCAGCGGGTCGGTCAGCAGGCGACATGCACGGTCTTCTTGCCTTGTCTTATTGCAGGAATTTTTCATATAAAAGTTGCTTGTATTTTGTTCAAACGCGATAATTTCCATAAATTTGTTTTACGTTCTATTTTCTTTTAACTATTAGAAAGAAACATATTTGGCTGCAATTTGTTTTAACTTCATTTTGCTGTGGGAGCGACAGTTTTAGACTTTAGGACCTATTTAAAATGAAATTTTAGTTTTTCCTCCATGACGAGATACAAAAAGCAGTGAGTGAGCTCCACTGACTTATAACAATGGACTGAGCGTATTGCCATTTTCCTATAGGAAAGCATGGCACAAGTTTTATAGTTCTCTCTTTCGCCCTATGGCAGAATTGGAGCTACCAACACAAAATATTGCATTCGGGAACATTTGCTTATGTCATTTGATGTTTTTATGTTGGCTACAGATGCAATCACTTCAGAAGGAATAAGGTAAAGATAGTGTTTACCATGCTCCGTCTCTCTTGCCCATAAGCAGGATTCAGTTAAGAATAAATTTTGAAAATTAAAGTCGGAATGAGTTTAATTCCTTATAAACGATTAAAATATCACTTGGGCACAAGAAAATACATTTTTTTAATTTAATTCGATTTTCGGGTGTAAAATTTCATCTGATTGGTTGAGTTTTACATGTTTTTTATGTAATCGTTTTAAAGGGTGCTCTAACGGTGATATACAGAAACACTATATTTTTTGTGCCACATGAAATAGCAAATCGCTCAGTCCATTGTTATAAGTCAGTGGTGAGCTCTTACTGCATGCTGTACCCGGCACGTTAAGGCCTTTTATTGTGTCGGTGCATTCGGCGACTTCATGGCTTGTATTATATTCTGGGGGTTACGAAAATGGCCAAAACTGTTTCCTTGTCGAAGTGTTGGTAGGCTGTCCGTGCTCCCGTTCGAAACTTGGTATAACTGAATTTTTCCTCCCCCCCTCCCCCAAAATGTCTCATCCGTAAAAAGTTAGGTGTGATGAAGACGTACGTGTAGGGGAAATTCACACTCGAGATAGTTTCACCCTAATAGGGGAGAAATTTGCACCGTCATTTCTTTAACTATAGGGGGGAAATTCGCACCGATATAAATTTTTTCACAGAAATCACAAATTTATAAAATTTATAACATAGCGTAAAGGAATATTACAAAATATGATTTTAGAGATCCGACGGGAAGTTCAAGTAGTTATAATCGAGAAGATTAACCTGTGTGCGAATTTTACAAGAGCAATTACTATGATGTGAGTTATGGCTTTGCATTTACTGCAGGGTGCGGATAGCACAAGTGCAATTATTAGAAGAATGAATAAGAGCATTATAAATTAAACAAGGTACGAATGTCAGATGCAATTTTTGAAAGTTCGAGTGAAAGCTGTCTTCTTTTAACAGGTTGTGAAACTTATACAAGTAGTTTTTGAAAGTTGTACTGATAGCAATCTACTTTAAAGAGGGTGCGAATATTACAGGTACAATTTTTGTCGGTACGAATGTTAAAGGTACAATTTTTGGCAGTTCGAGTCCTAGTCTTCTACTTTAAACAGGGTGCGAATGTTACAGGTACAATTTTTGGAAGTTAGAGTAGAATAGAATAGAATAGAAAAATATTTATTGAAGAACCTCAGCTTACGCTACGTTACAACGTTAGATACATCGAGTAAGTAATAGATATAGTTGGTACAAGCAGTAAAATCGAATTTTATAAGAAAACTAACATAGGAGCAACGAACAAACTCATTGCAGTCGAGACTAATATTAGTATTATAGATTAAGTTATAAAGCTATAGATAGCTTTCTCCTTTAAATAGGGTGCGATTGTTACAGGTGCAATTCTTGGCAGTTCGAGTGATAGCCTTGTATTTTAAATAAGGTGAACATTTTTCAGGTACAATTTTTGAAAATTCAAGAGATAGCCTTTTACTACAGGGTGCGAATCTTATACATGAAATTTTTGGCAGTTCGAGTAATAGCATTCTGCTTTAAACAGGGTGCGAATATTGCAGGTACAATTTTTGGAAGTTCGAGTGATGCCCTTCTATTTTAAATAGGGTGCGCATTTTACATGTATAATTTTAGTTTCACTTATCTTTGGCGTGATGATTCGTTTCTGTTTCGCATTCACAACACCAAAACGTTTCTTTTGCGTACACTTCTATGCAAGCATGTTTACATTATCGTTACGTTTTTGTTTCTCCTTGTTTAAAAGGGATGTAATGTTATCATACCATCTTTATTTTTCTTTATCTTTTTATATTGCATTAGTTTAAGTTCGTCAATTCAATCACTACCACTATTACCACTACTACTTTATTGTTTACTACTGCAATGAGCCTGTTCGTTTCGCCTTTCTTATTTTTCTAAACTATTTTACTCGATCTGTAATGCTATTATCTATTTTATACTCGATGTACCTAACGTTGTAGCGTAAGGTAAGCTGAGGTCCCTAATAAATGCTTTCCTTCTTCTAAATTGATTTTTTTTATGACAATAATCCAATCAGTTTAGTTTTCATCTGTAAATTGCAAGGACTAATCAATCATCAATTGAAAAAACAAGACTTTATGGATATTTAAAATCATTATACAATTTCTTATTTTGGTGATTTGTCGTATTTTTAATTTCTATGCTATATATAACAGCAGACAGAAGAAAGAACAACATGCCAAGAAAAGAAAAGACTCGCAAATTGTTCCGTATAGTGGGATTTATGCATTAAAATGAAATTAGGGCTGCTGTAGAACAAAAGTTATACGGCAACAAGTTTTCAGCTTTATCACTTGACTAAATTTCTGGCATTTTTACTTAAGTCTGCGTACCTATTGAATGGAACTGAGCTCGTGAACATTTGAGACTATTCAAAGTAGGTGTTTCATAATGCTGTTGGATTGATTTTTTGTATTAATATAATAAACGACATCACCATTTTACTTACCAGCAAAACTTGCTGCTACATATAATGTCGATAACTTACTTTAACGCAAATCGACCTGTCCTAGTCTTACTGAGACTCAAGCGACGATGTCCCGATTTGTTTAAACGCCATATAACTTTGCAATTAAATTTACTCTTCCATTCTACGGGCAGTTTGCATGAGGTCAGGTATTACCTGGCTATGCTTTCCCCGTACTGTGGCTCTAGGTAATCTGCGTAGGCTTATATATTGAAGTCCTAGTTGATCAGACCGTTTTCCTGCTTTGAGTATGAAAACTACTTTAAAGTCTCTTCAGACTTTGGGGGATGTAACCTAAGGCAAAACTGGCTTGGACAATCTTTAATAGTGGAGAGAGTATTTCTTTTAACGCCCTGCTGTACTAGGGCTGGGAAAATGTCATAACTACCAGTAAATTTAAAGGAGGTGCCAATGATGGCTCATCATACTTTGTTGGTAGTACTGATTTTTTTCCTAGACTTTTATCTGTTGAAGATGTTATAGTTAATGATATTGACTGAGTTCAGAGAATAACTATTCTTTGATTGGTATTAGAAGAGTCGGTGGAATTGATTTTCCAGCAAGAGCCTTTATATAATTTTTCTGCATATCTCCTAGATTTTTAAATTATTGAACACTAATTTAAAATTACAAGAACGTTAAACCAGGTCAACACTGATGCGACTATTACGTTTTTTTTTTTTTTTTTTATTATTATCGGAACTGTCTCCTGTCGACACAACTAAGAAGTGAACGTGAAAACTTCCACAAGTATGCATAGCTGGATGGATGGAGCCATAAATTTCACCTATTAAAATCATTATCTGTCAGAAATTACGGCATAAGCGAGGTCAGGAATACCTACTTTCGAAGAAAAAAATGTTTTCTTTCCTTCTGTTAATATTGGCGCAACACTAAAGCTTCCAGTCGTCTCCTTTGCCTACCCCAATTTTGTGATTGATACCTATAAATCACGGTATCCAAACGCACGAAACTTACTACAGAGTTCCCATCAAAAGTAGGTCATTTTCACGTAAACTATTTATGTAGATGCATTCTTTAAGTCTATAGCACAATTCCCACGGTATGACAAAATTCATTCAAGGAAAACCTTTTAACCGGCACAAGAGATTCACCCAAGTTTGTTCCGGTTTCCATTTGGCTACATGGAGGTGAAATGTATACATAGTGTAGATATGTTAAAACGATGGATGGACTCGCTAGGATGTATAAGTATAATTCAACACGTATAGATATCAGGGTACCAGGGTAAGGGAAGCACGGATTTCCATAAACAGGTCATAAACACAGGGTAACGGAAAAATTGCTTTCCAATCATGATGAACACATGTACTCTAAACTTTACTACGATACGAGGATTCAAAGCTACGACGGCTGCTATTGATAGAAAAAATTCTCATAGATATTTTTGTAACGAAAGGTAGATGCCATCAGTTTTGTAAAGGAAGGAAAGACCAGGAGCGGTGAAAGAAGAGCTTGAAAGCATGTAAGTATGGAAAGTTAAATATGTTGGTTGCAAAAAATGTCTTCAATAACATCAATCAGGTTATTGTCTTTGGCTATGGGAAATATTCTTCCTTTAGTCTAGTTATCAGAGGCGGAAGTAGTTGGTCGCTGTGTGCCGTCGAGGCTGGTCTGTTTGGGTTGTTAGTCCCAAATCCCAATGAATATCGCCTTGTGGTAGGACTTTTCTTTATAAGCAACCTATTTAATTAAAATATGTAGGGCAGGTAGTTAAGTAGTTAAGGAAAATCATTATCGATAGTGTAGAAGAGTTAAAATGAAAAGTAAAGTGAAGTGAGTGGTTGGGATTAAACAGTGTTCGTTGGGAGATATTAAATCTTTTGACATTGTAAATTTATTGGAGCAGAGAAATTGTAATGTTGTTGTTGTTGGATCGAATATTCTTTTTGTGCAACTAAGTAAAAGTGTTTTTATATTTATCTCGCATGAAACCTTCAAGGATATTACTTTTTTTTAAATGTTTAGAAGAACAATATTTTTGGAATGCCCGTCTTTCTGCCTGCATGTAATTTTCAAACTTGCCGTTGATTTCAAGTATACATCATAAATCTAAGGTGTCCTGAATTAGTGAGTGAGGTGTATAGCTTTAAGTGAGAAGCGAAAAAATAGGTATCTAGGGTGGGGGTGGGAGGATAAAAAGTTTTATTTTCACATGTTTTATTTTTAGTGTTGAATTAGTTTAGTCATGATTTTTTCAATATCTGGTTTTTCAAAATATTGAAATGAATTTTTTTAGCTGGTAGAAAATACCCTTTTCAAGCTTCGGTTATTTAAAATTTTTGATCGGTTTTTTTTGTAGAAATTTTTTCGCAATATACTGCCCTATTGTATTTTTTTCGGTTTATGCCCGTGACACATTACTTTCATCATGAATTCTGATAGTCAGTAGTCTCTTTGTCTCTTGACTGATCGAATTTATCGAAAATTTTAGTATGTGATTTTAGTTTCGAGCACTGATCTGTGCAGTACCTACCTACTCTAGAAAACTTCATAGAAACAACGCTGCAGTAATACAGGAAAGCAGGCGTATTCTCTGTTACTTAGTTCGATCATATCTAATTTGTATACATATTTTTAGTTCAAAACATTTTGCCTAATAACATTCAAATTCAAATTCAAAAATTTCTTTATTGATAATTCTTAAGCCTAAACGTAAATCTATGGAAATAAATTTTCTGGCCCATAGCAGCAAGGCCATCCGGGCTCTGCCAGTTGTAATTGTAGTAATTTTGATGCGTGAATTCAATTTTAATGCTAATTCCGAAACTAACTCTATTACAAGGTTCGTGTTTCCTATTCCTAAATCTATGTTAATTTTAACCATTCATTTAGTGTTCTATTCATGGTTCTAATCCAGGCCAAATTGTACTTCATACGTGACTTTTGGATTCCTTGCCTATGGGTCGTCCAGTTGAGAGCTGTACTGAAAGCCGTCGTTATTTTTGGGCTGTTTTTTATTTGGTTCGTCCGTTAAAGTCTAGTGGTTAACCCGTGTGTCCTCTCTGCTATATTTGAGGAGTTTCCGTTGGTCTTGTCGTACTTAATGCCTCTTTTGTCTAGTAGTCTAGATAGTTCCCTGCACTCGTTAAAAATTGTGGTGCGCGCTGTAATAGGTGGTGAGTTTGCGCAGAAGTTTCAAGTGGGACACAATTGCTTTCGGAAGTGGTGTTCTTTCGTCCAACCTGACTCTGGCTATCTCGATCATAGTTCGTCGTGGCAGATCGAACATGTCCGGTGTTTTTACTTCCCATCAGGAAGTGGCTGGAATTATTCCACGCCAGTTGTCTGATTGCGTCTCGAAGCTGCTTGTAATGTAAGATCGCGGCTCTAAAGGCTGGTGGAGGTGAGATGCGGGCTCCTCGCTTGCAGGTGTGCGTTTAGCCAGGCAGTCCTCTTTTTCATTTCCTGATATGTCTACATGGCCAGGACACCAGGCTATCCAGTTTCTGGTATTTTGTAACGTGGCCTCTGCCGTTTACTGCAAGAGCGTTTTTGCTTATGTGGTTTTGAAGGGGCTTGATAGCCACCAGGCTATCTGAAAAGATCGCCGTGGTGCCCTCTTGGTTGGCAAGCCCCTGGCTGCCTCGGCAGTGTAGTAGATATTGTGCCAGTCAAGGAGCTTGTGCCAGATTTTTGCCTGTCTGGTGTCATTTGCTGCGGTGACAGCGGAGGCGTCTGTATAGAGTATTATGTCCGCTTGCAGTCTGTTTATAGTTTCGTGGTAGAGTCGTCTTTTGCTGTGGTTGTTTACGTCTTTGTATTGTAGTTTGTTAGTAATGATTTTGTTGGTATTGACTGCGTTGAGAGTGTTAGGGTCAAAGGTAGTGTTTTTTTAGGGGCGTGGTGGAGGCGTCTTACTCAGACCTGTTAAGGTCTGATTTTGCGCGTATAGCACATTGACGGTTAGTGGGCAGGATGTCCACAATCAGGTCGTGTAGGAGGACTGGGGTTTTTTTTTTGTACTAATAATTGCAGTATACTAAGTATATAGTGAAACTAAAAATTACACCTTAGCGACACCTGTTTACACTTACTGAGACCTTTTGAAACGGGGGAGAAGAGAAAATATTACGTAAAATAAAATTTTCTCTAAGATTTGAACTTAACATGACTATTACAAAAACATATTTAAAATAAGAAAACAGTCATAATTGGCTTAAGACCAATTTTGGCGATATACTAAATGATGTATGCTTATAATATAGTCACCCTTCTGTCTTCAAAATATGCAAACTGGTTGCGGTTCGTCGGATAGTAAAAATAGTGTCCGCATCCAGCCTGTCATGTAAAAAATTCCAGCTTTTTAGTTCCAATTCCTTCACAGGCACCGCCTAAATTTCAAATATGTACTGAGAATTAAAAGTTTTGTTTAGCATAATATTACGAAGAAGTTGCCCGATTTCACCTCATTTAAACACCGTGGTAACTTTAAATTTTTTTACAAATGTGTTATTCGAGTCAAGTGCGTTTGTTCCGTTCGAATTCTTCTCTGTCTTCCTTCTTTGGATAATTGAGGATTTTTCCCATGCTAGAAATTGTCATATTTAGGAGGTGGGGCTTATCTTTGGCCCTCAGTTCGATTCGATGTCTTCTCTTTTCTTTTTTTAGATCTTTGGTCTGGGGATCTGTTCGCTTCACGTGATGTTGTTGGTTTTTCTTCCTACACCTGCACCGCCCTCCACATCAGCTGTAATAAATAAATTTCTCGCAAGAGTTTGTTATTTAGTTTGGGAGGGATTGGAAGGGAGTAAGGATTGGATATGTTTAGGGAGTTTTAGGAAGTTAAGGACTGGAAGGCTCTTATGCTGGCAGATTTCACCAGAGATATTCCCGGGTTCTTGAGGTGTTTATTTGGGATAACACACTGAAGTAATCCCTTGTAGTGTTATAGAAACTTATTCTACCTTCGTGGAGGTAGATGCTTCTAGTTCAAGGCTATGCTAAAAGTAAGTGATGACAGGCCCTATTAGTTGCTTGTACATTAGTAGTTTTATCGGTGCTGTGAGTTCGTCCCTGACATTGGTTATAGGTCTTATAAGGCTATACGCGAAATCGGCTTTGCTTGTGTTGCTTTTGCATGGCAATTGAATTGTGGGAGTTCATGGAAATTTTACGCCTAGGTATTTCGCTTTTTGTGTGCGCTTATTTATTTTATAAAAAAATTCTGCTATAATCGTCATTAGAAAATTTCAAAATTGAATTGTATGTTCTTGTTCGTTATAATCACATTAAACTCAAAGCCATCATTACTACTTTCACAATCTTCAAAGGACTTATAACGACTTTCTTTTGCCATTTTTAGGATAACAGTAACGCAATAAATTGTTCCCGTACGAGTTTCACAGAAAAACTAATAAAATTGTAATGAATCGGAAGAAAAATAAAAAAGACTTTGGGGAATCTGGAGAATTCCTTTGTATTGTCAAATATTCTCACTTTTAGACGATCATTGAAATTTACTCATGTCGAAATTCTCATACTTATATTACATAGAAAAATAACGGTAGCATATTAGTTGAAACATTGTAGTACTTATACAAATCATAGTTTTTTCACTGTATATACGTTTTAAGAGCACATTTATACGTTTTAAGAGCATATAATTATATAATTTTCCATTTACTGGAATACATATTAAGTATTTTCTGAAAATTCACACGTTAGGACATATGTAACCTATGAAAAATTTTGTACGAAGATTATTTAATGAGCTTAGAGTTTGAATAATTTTTAAAGCATCTAAATTGAAATGCATGATTTGAACCTGGTACCTGGGACCCCTATATCTCGAAGCCGCTGTATCTTTTTATACCCTAGTCTAGATGAGGAAATCATTGGGTATACCACGCATAATATGAAAAGTCATTTTGATTTTTGCGTGTCCGTCTATCCGTCCGTCAACACGATAACTCGAGAGTGTGTGTAGTACTTAGAGAGCTGAAATTTTGCACAGAATTTAAAAAAAAAATCAAATTAGGTATCTCCTTCGTAGGGATGCCATATACAAAAATTTCGTTTTATATTATAAAATATAATAATATAATTTAAAAGATGGGCTAAATCGTGCAACCCCTTCTTGGTGTTTCCATTTAAAAATTTATGATTTTTACATATACTGTCAAAACGATCAGTCTGGGATTTTATTGTACTGAAAAGTTCTTCAGAATATGAAATCCTATGAAATTGGTTAAAATAATTTTTTCTGTGTGCCGTGGTTATGGGTTCTTCCATGCTCTATTAAGTTTATGTTCGACAGTATCATCTTATTTCTTTTAAATATCATTTTAGGTTTTTCCACATAATTTAATTGTTTTAAACTCAGGTAATTTGTCGATTCATACTACACATGCGCTGGTCTTTTTGTTTTTTTTATATTATTAAGCCAAGCTCAGAGAATACCCTATGATCTATGATGCAAAACACAGGGAAGGGGAAGGATTAAGGGATATGAGGAGAGTGCGGAGGTGCCGATGTAGTCGCCCTTAAACTTCCGCAGATTGTATGCCGGAGGAAAAACAGAAGATGGTAAGCTGTTCCACATTCGCACTGTTCGGGATAAAAAAGCATCACGGAATTTTACTGTATGGCCGAACGTAATTTGAAGGGTTAAAGGATGTGCGCGGTTTGCAGCGCAAGTATTGCGTGCAAGAATCAGGCATCCAACATTGGGGCGGTGCTCGAGTGAGTCGAGTCTAATGTAGGACTTGTAGAGGAGCGCTAGATTTGACGGGCTGAAATATTTCTTACACCTTTACAGAAATCCAAGATATTTCGATGCTATTTTGGCAACAGAGAAGATGTGATCTGTCCAGTTTAACTTACTGGAAATATTAATGCCAAGAATGTTTAGTGACGGTGAATCAGAAATTAATGCTCCATCAAAAGAAACGGGTGTGGTTAAGTTATGAACTTGTTTTAATGAGATGAGACAGCTTTGGGTCTTAGATGCATTGAATTCGACGCGATTCGCTTTCCCAAAAGCGAGGATATTGTTGTAAATCAGAATTTTTTGCTTTATTTAATACTTTATTCTATGCATGCAATTTAGTAAGTTATTGCTACATTGTAACCAGTTAAATTTATTGTAAGTAATTATTTAGTGAATTCTCCTTCAATTTGTAGAACAATGTCCAGCTTTTGCTTGCCTATCTGTTGAGAAACCATGTAGCTTGTTTTTGGTGTATTTATTATAAGTTTATTTCAATAAGTTGTGTATCGTATTAAGTTCTGATTTATTTCCTTCTGTAAATCGTTACCATTCTTTCCGCTATTCAGGAGCAGGGTATCGTTAGCATATATATAATATTCCACAGACTTCAGTACTTATTACTTCATTCTCACTATAGCTGTTTCCCATTTTCGTACAATATTGTTTTGCTTGTTTAGTAATTGGTTTTTTGTCCCCCAATTCTAAATTGTATCCCTCATTAGAGAGAGTATGAGTTGGCCCTGGTTCTAGAGGACCAGACTTCAATTATTTGGTGGTGATAAATATTCTTGGGTTGTTGCCTCAATTGGTGCACCAACATCAGCAGCTGGCTGGCTTAATATTGTTATTAATACATTATGATCTACAGTATCAAACCCCTTCTTTAAATCAACAAATAATCCAATAACATAATTATCAGCATCGAGTTCTTAATTAATGAATTTCATTACATCAGTCATAATAGCCGTCATGGCGCTCTGCTTTTGGAATCCATATTGTTTTTTTATCAAATCCACCATTACTTTGGATAAATGCTGTAAGTCGATTATGAAGTAGTCTCTCATATATTTTACTGAATAGATTGAGGAGCGTTGGTTATTTGGATTTCTCCTATCTTTTTCTTTGAAGATTGGCACTACGCATACAGTTAATTATTCTCCTTAAGGGTGCAGTGATTATATCTTTAATGTCATTCACGTCTTTTACTGTTATTCCATTTAATCCTGGTGCTGTGTCTTCTCTCAACTGAGATAAATACACAGTTTGACCTTGTTACATTTTTAGTTGGTTTACAAGGATAACTGCACTTGACCTCAATATATTTTCTGCTATTTTAGATACACTTGATATACCGGTGTAGTATATCCCTTCGTGGTTATATTCTTCGCTTCCAGAATATCTACTAGGATCGCACTTCTTTGAAATCTCAAAAAATAGTAGTCATAACTTTGCTGGCCAATCTTTGAACAATATTGTTTTTTTTTTCAGGTTTCAATGATCCTCTTGCTAACCGTTTTTTGGTCTGAATTTTGTTTTTGGTTCGTACTCATATACATACATCTCATCTCTTGTAGCTATTCTTGTGTATACAAATTTTCAGAATTCTCTGAGATCCCAGGCAAGAGCAGAATCCATTTGTTGTACCAAATGCTTTGGGTGTAGTGTTTTTTGATCTTCATGGACAGCATGTTACCGCAATCAATTGATATTGGGTTTTTTATCTTGCTGTTTTTAATTGAAACTTACTGCACCATGTAAGGCTTGACATGTATAGTAATTCCAAGATCTTCTTCTGTGTGCTTTCATTTGATGTATTCAAGGCCGGTTTGATCAGAGCAATATTTTCCATTAAACCAATGATAAATCTATCGTTGTGTCTTATTCGATTATAATTTTTTTCAAGTTTGAATTGATATTTTCATTTGAATTAAGCGCATTTGAATATTTGTATCCAAACAATAACAAACTTTATAAACATTAATAATTAAAAAAAAAACTGTAATAATTAAAAAAAAATCTAATTTCAGTGACAAAGTATTAAACATAGCAACAAAAATTTAAATCTAAACAAAAATTTAAATCTAAAAAAAAATTATGTTTTTAATAAATTTACAACTATGAAAAATACTGACATTTTTTTTATAAAAATAAATTAGTTCTAAACAAAATAATAGTTCTATATGAAACTCTGTGATATTTATAAATTGTGTGATTCA
Source organism: Dioctria rufipes (assembly GCA_963924295.1). Taxonomy (NCBI): domain Eukaryota; kingdom Metazoa; phylum Arthropoda; class Insecta; order Diptera; family Asilidae; genus Dioctria; species Dioctria rufipes. Next base: position 46,296,401 of record OZ002744.1, on the reverse strand, counting down.
TCAAGTTCCCGTTCGAAATTGTTTCAATTTGACAATTATTTATATTAAATTTATAATTCATAAATTTATTTAAATGTTTAGAAATAAAACTTGTCAAAATTCACAAGCACTGCCAATGGTAAGATGGGTGAAAAAGGCAAGATGTTAAAAAAGATCACAAAAGTGGTAACAAGTAGTAGATCTACAACAAGAAGTGGACCGAATCCTGATGTCGAGGTATCGAATGAAATTTTAGTAAAAAAGAAAAGTACCAGCGAACAAAGTCAGAAATCGATAAAAAAATCGGTGAGAAAAAAACGAAAGTCATCGTTTGAAGATTGCAATGATAAACAAAATAATTTATTTGTTATTGTTGATCCCACACTTTTGCAATTGGTTAAGGAATCACCAACAAATGGAGAGGATATGGATGATAATAATAATAGTTCAGAGAATTCAGATAAATCTGAGCAGCAAGAGATTCCAGAAGTCTTAAAAAAGCAGGGTACCGCATCGTTTTGTTCAAATGCTGAAAATACTTGTCCATGTAATACTATGGAAGATGTCGAACAAATGTCTAAACAAATAAGTTATTGTAATAGAAAAACATGGATAACTGTTGATCGACTTAATGAATTACGTAAAAAGGCACAAGAAGCTCTTAAAAGTCATAAAACATTTACAATTCGAGGATGTTTTTTCTCAGTTCGTAATGCATTAGTAGCCCGAGGATGGGTTGAAAAATTAGATGTTCATCGAAAGAATTCAGCTCACGTAGTTTTTCAAGTTAGTTACGAAGATATAACGCAAACTTTGCCGAAACGTCGACCAGGAGAATCACGACGACAATATCTAATCAAATGTGAACGTAATATAATGTCTAGATTTCTGGAACATATGCCAATAGATTTTCTATGGACTGCTAGAAAAGAGAAATGTGATTGGATTGATCAGGCTAAGAATCCTTTAATGATAATAAATAAATTTCATCGGGTACCATTCACTACTAAAGAGGGTCTATGTGGTCAATTACGTGATTTTCATTGGTTCTATGAAGAAGGTATGGCTGAACTTCGTTTTCCTCGATGTTATAATGTATGGAGTCCAGAGGAGTTAAATGATTTCACAGAAAATTTTCGCTTAACCGGTTGCATAAGTTTTTTAAAGTGGGTACTGCAAACTTTTAATGAAAAAGGATACGATGCAGTTTTTTCTGTTAATGGTAAGATTCCCTATACATCTATTGAATTTGCAATGAAACGATGCATTGATTATATTGATAATTGTAATCACAATGATATTGATAATGAAGAAAATATTCGAATATGGGAACATGATTGGGATGCATTTTTTACTCAACATCATAGTCTCACTCATGATAATGCTCGGATTGCAGTTGAAAATCAAAAAACTGTCGATCCAACTTTAAAGTCTGTTGATAAAATGTTGGAGAATATAAAACCATTTTGGCCTCAGTATAGTCTTGATGGATATCTAAATATTTGGATTGTAAAGCCAGCAAATAAGTGTCGCGGCAGAGGAATTCATTTAATGAATAATTACAAGAAAATTGTAAACATGGTGAATCCATCGATTGCTACAAAAAGTAGATATGTGGTGCAGAAATATGTTGGTAAGTACATATGTATATTATGTAGTAAGCTTATAGATAGGTGTTTTTTCATTATATGGCTCAAGCAATTCATCGTAAATTAACCCCACGATTTATATTTTTGGTGCTCGGATATCGTGTTTATTGTTTTCATGTCTGATAAAAATAGAATCAAAACTTCCGGGTTAAAGTTACTATATTCGACAGTTCAGGAAACAAGTGTGGATGGTTTTTTATGTAAAAGTGAAAACAAACTCGGAAATTGGCTTCCGATTTGTTATTGATTTTATTTTTATTAGATACGTTGATTTGTTAAGAAAAAAAAATTGTAAGATTATTGGGAAACTCATTTCGTTGTAGAGCGGGAAAAATCGCTTGTATGTGATTTTGCTTCTTTTGCTTTATAAAACGTAATACCTCGAGTTTATCAAGTTGAGTACCAACAAAATTTTACCTGTTGCCCAAAGTATAAAGCTTGAATGGAAATAAACCGATCGAATTTATTTTATTTTGAAAGCAGATGTTTGTAGATATATACACTTTCGAGATTATGCCTAACCAAAGCCAGATTCAAGCTTCGAAAATTGTGACTTCTGCTCGTAGGATTTTATTTTAAAGAAATTTTCTTCTATGCAGTTTTAAAGCATTAATATAATTAACAAAATATAATGAAGCAACTGCTTTGATATTCGCATTTCGAGATCCTAAGAGAATTATGAATATTGAGTTGATAATGATATCCTTTGATTTGTGCACCATAGTATACTTCCATTAAAATGAAAACATTATTTGTCTATCGATATATTCAGAGGAGGCGTTGTAAAAAACTGGCTATACAGAGCGAGAATGAATCGGAATTTCGCGCCTAATTTATAATTTGGTGGTATATGTTACAGTCAAAAAATAAAATCCATCAAAACCCAATTTTGCTAGGAAACTTAGTGCTAAGAAAGCTCTCTCGATAATTCTAGTTTTAACTAATATAACTCAGTTAAATCTAGAATTAATGGAATGCAATTAATAAGTACTACTAGTATTAACTAAAGAATGTTTAGTTTATTCTGGTTCTGGCTGAATTCACGCACAGTTTTTAATTAAATCTAGAACTGACTGGCTGCCCATATTTAAGTTTGCGTTACGATAAAAATCTCTCGTCGTTAAACCTTGATGTTTAATAAAACTCTTTAGTTATAATTATGTAAACATACTTTTATTACTATTTTACATATTAAACAAACTACTTATTGCAACAAGGCATGTTTTTATGACATTTCGAATTGCAAAGGATTTAACAAACTCTCTTTCGTTATCAGAGTGTAAAATACAAGGCGCGTCAAATGTCAAGAGTATATCAGTTAGTTAAAGGCAACTTCTTCAGCTCTTTTAATCTGAAGCGCTCGCACCAAAACAAATTTGGTTAAATGGTCCTGAATCCATAAGAACAGGTCAATGGTCGCCAGCTGCCCTTGCAAAAAAAGTTGTATTTCAAAGCGATATTTTTGTATAAAGCAATAAACCTTTTTCAATTCGAAATACAATAACTAACAGCATTACTTGTTGCAATAAGTAGTTTGTATAATGTACAAAAGAGTAATAAAGTATGTTTACATAATTATAAGTAAAAAGTTTTAGTAAATATCATTTTTAAGCCGTAGTCGGCGAGCGTATACAAACAAGAGAAATCTCTTTAACAGCTGTTTAATATACCCTTATTCGTTAGTGTGTAAAAAACGTCGTGCTTGGTTGAAAAATGTAAACATTTCTTCTTCTTAAAAAAAAAACATCTCTTTGTCACACACATGCTCAATTTACTTAAATGCTACATGCAATTCTTTCTTTCAAAATTTTTGTGGCTATTAAACAGCTGTTTAAAGAGATTTCTCTTGTTAGACTTAGTACATACGCTCGCCGGCCGTAGTCACACCGAGAGCGAATTTGACGAGTTGCACTGACTTACTTCGAATGAATAAGAAATCTTGCCGCCAGCAGTAGCGACAAAATTGTATTTTTGAGTAATCTCCGAAATCGCCACGACAACTATTTTGCCGCACCGCTCCTGGTGTGGTTTATAGATTTAATTTTGCAAGAGCGTGAGAGATTTCAATCGTAACGCGTATTTACTAAGAGCAGCCAGTAAAAGTTTTACATTTAACTAAAAACTGTGCAAAAATTCATCCAGAACCAGAATTATCTAAATAATCTTTAGTTAATACTAGTATTTGCATTCCGTTAATTGTAGTTTTAACTGATGGGAGGGAAAATACTGATTCTGATATATCGTCAGTCTTCCAGAAAGATAATACAGATAAAGTCGGTCCCATATCCACATGACTCGCTAATATCACCGAAAATTTCAAGCGAATATTCAGTAAAATTATTCGGTAGTTCTTTGACTCGGGCCAAAAGAACCGACTCTAGCGGGATCATGTTCGAAATCCGAAAATTCATCATCGGTAATCGTCTATCGTTTTTATGCATCTTCTACACGATGTGCTCTCGTCTTAACTCGCTGAACGTTCGGTGATATTCGGGAGTCGTGTGGGATCGGCTTTTTTAAGCTAGACACTCTTCGAAACACTGACTGCTCCTTCAGGTGTTCCAGGCATCATAGAACTTTTGAAACACTATTTTAGGCTCTTTCTTGGATGACAGAAGATATTTTTAGATCTATGCTTTGTTCCACCATATTATGAATTGTGCACAGCTAGATTCGACTTATTTACAAAATTGGATCTAAGGAAAGTAGGGGCTGGTTGCATGGAAAGATACTTTCAACTTTATAGTGGTGCAGGTGCATATTGGTGAACTTACGGGATAGCTTCGATGCACACATGTAGGCATGATGTGAGCATCTTAGTTACGAAGAACTCCCTAGGGACTAGGGGCTACCATATGCAAAAAGAATGATGACAAAAGGAGCAGAGGGAGTGGAGCAATGAACAAAAGAGTGAAGTCATTTCTGCGTGTTTTTTTTTTTCAATGGGAATGCTATGGAAAACTTCTTGTGGACGAGAAGAATTTTTTCATAATTAAAATGATATTAAATACTTCGAAAGAGGACTATAGTGAAATGCTAGGTTATAAAATAAAAATGACTCCAAAATCTTTAATCGTACCAAGTTTAATGTTGATAATAGTTTTTCAAGTATATTTCAGAGCATCAGACTGGATAATCACAATTAGCATGGTAGGAGTATTAACATATCTAGTTACAGTCCTCTGAAGATACGAGAAGCCGGCTATACATTTGATGATTGTCTGAGAGTGTAGGAGTCTGTATACGGGGTGTTGGTTAGCGGGGTATAGCAGGTAAGAAGATTTGCTTCTTCAAAACAATAATCGGAGACTGCTTCTCTAGATATGGGAGCGATTATTAGTGCCAGTTCTGCACTGGTGAAAGGTTGGATAACTTCGATAGGGATGGTCTAGTTTATCCAAACCCTCGAGAATACTTCCCAAGCCATGAAACAGAAATCTATATTTGTGCGTTCGGAGTCCGTTTTTTTAAAATGCTCTATATTGATACTTATGGAAAAGTGTTAAACATTGGCTTTGTATATACCATATAGCCTAAACTACTATCCATACAGGAAAATAGTCTCCTGGTAATTTACAGCTTGATTCCTTATCTTCCCAAAGGCTATACTTACTATATACCTTACTTAATAAAATAGTTTTGATTACAAACTAACCTTACCAATTTAAGCTCCATAACTCTCAGCTGAGTAATAATTGCATGTGTGTATGTGCAACCGGAGTCCGAATCTGTAGGCAGCTACATGCAATATCATCAGCGCACGGCAATCCATGATGGCACAGCGACATTACAATGATAAGTTAAAGGAAAAATATAGTCGGAAATTTAAGCAGATAGGATACCCTGAGTATTATAAAACCTTTTCTTGCTTACGCAATAAAGTAAAGTTAATGATCAAAACATTGCTAATACTGAGGAAGGTGTGAAATCCAACTCTGGAATTTTTTGGTCATTTACCAAAAATATGAAGCTCTCTAATACCTATCCCACTGAAATGAGCCTAGATGAGAATGTAGCTAAATCCCTGAAGAAAATTAGTAATATTTTCGCTACATGTTTCAAATCGACTTATGATGATAGTCTTTTAAGTCATGTCGACTATAATTCTGGAAGCTCTTATCTAAATCATTTATCTATAACCCTTGCTCAAGTTGAAGCTGAGGATGTAGAACGTATTATTTCGTCATTGGATATCAGTAAGAATTCAGGTCCAGATGGGATACCAAATATTTTTTATAAAAATTGTTCTTCAAACTTGGCGTATCTTCAAAATTATTCAATTTGTCTGTTAAAGAACGATTTTTCCCTACTAAATTGAAGCATCATTTTGTCTACCCAGTTTATAATTGGGGTGTTAAACAGAATGTTAGAAACTACCGACCTGTTTCCGCGTCAAATGCTTTGGCGCTTATGTTTGAAAAGTTAATATATAATAGTGTATATGCACAACTCAAGTCTCACATATCTAATAACCCACAATGTTTCTTGCCAGGTAGGCCTACAGTCACTAATTTATCTATATTTACTGATGCTATTGCTGTAGCACTAGATGAGGGAGAACAAATTGATGCCTTTTATGCTGATATAAGTAAGGCTTTTGACAAGATAAATCATTTTATCGTCCTTAGCAAGATGTTAGCATGAGTTTTGATAACAATGCTGTTGAATGGTTTGAGTCATACTTGACTAATCGTTGCTTAAGTGTGGTAATAAATGATTTTAAATCAGACTCGGTCACCCAGTCTTCTAGAGTCCCACAAGGCACTATACTTGCACCTCTAATATTCTTAATTTATATTAATGATTTACCAGATGTAATTAACTCATCTTACTTGATATATGCTGATGACACGAAAATATATAGAATAATAAAGGAGCCACAAGATTGCATTTAGCAGCAATATGACATTGAACAGTTACTCAACTGGTGTAAAATAATTTTCTTTCTTTGAATTTTACCAAATGCAAATATATTACCTTTACTAGAAAGTTGAACGTCATGCACTGGAATTATTACCTTGATGGAATTCCTATAACTAAGGTTACCGAAATTTGTGATCTTGGTGTGATTTTTGAAGACCACTAATAAGGTTCTTAAATCCCTTGGCTTTATATTACGATGTACGAAATCATTTAAACAAATTCAATCGTTCAAAGTGAGGTCGTTTAGAGACGTTTTATCGGTTTATATTATTCAAATTTGATCAGTTCAATTATGAATATAACGATAGATTAGCAAGACTGTCTATGACAACTTTACTTAATCGGCGTTCTTAACTTGACGATTTATTCCTATTTAAGTTGTTTAGTAATAAAATTGATGCTCTTGACATTCTCTCAAAAATATGCATAAATGTTTTATCTCGTCCTACACGTCAACTACTAGTATTCAATCCTGAATCACATCGCACAAATATAAGATTGAAGTCTCCTATCATTAGAATTCAAAGATCTCATAATGATTATTTCAATGATCTTGACCTTTTCCATTCTTGTCCTGCAACTTATAAACGCAATGCCATGGATAAAATGCCTTCTTAGATGGTATTTCTCCTTTTCATATACTTTTATTTTTGTCTCTTGCTATTATTTTTTATTTTTTTCTGTTCTCAATATATCTCCTTCTTTCATTCCATCATTTTCTCTTTATTTTTTTTATTTTTCCTCTTGATATTTATTATTAAGTATTAAGTAGTAGTTTTAAATTTTTTACTCAAACTTTTTTCCTTTTTTGAATTTGAAATGAAGTTATTTTTGTTTTGTGCATAATTTTCTATTTCCTTAGCAGTTTTTGATTTATTACTCATGCCATTTTTCACGTTTTTTTTTTCTAAATTTTGAATTTATTTAATTACTTGTAACATAACTTTTTATTTTTATATTTTTTATTATTAAGTTTTCTAATGTTTATTTTTACTTTCTTTTTATTTTTTCTAATTTTTATTAGTTACATTGCCTTAGCTTTAGTTGTAGTTTTGTATTTCTGTTTTACTCTTTGTTTTAATTTAAGTTTAATCGTTTTTTCTAGCAATTAGATGTAGATCTGTTTTTTCTCAATTTAAATCGGTAGTAAGTAATTTGTGTAAGCTGTTTACTATCGGATGACTGCATAATAAAATTAAAAAAAAAAATTTACTCAGCTGAGAGTTTTTCTTTGAGGAATGGTAGTCATTTAGTTCATATAAATTTTTTTAGGAAAGATATAAATTTTTTTTTTGTATGAGTAGTAGTTTAGGGCGGAGGAGCTATTCAAATGAAACTTTTGTCAGTTTTCCATAAGAACACTGCAAATATTTCAGAATATTAGGATTCCGTTGGGGCTGTTATGTGGTACTGAGGGAGTCTGTTTCATGGCTTGTGAGTTTTATCTCGAGGATTTTGGCTTTATCCAATATTTCTTACTGTATTAGAGAAACAAAGAAATTCAATTTCAGAGAAGTCTGAGGCAATCCGGTGCTTTTGCAAATATCAAATATGCCACAATACAAATTTTATTTTATCATTAAAACGATAGATAAAGAATGGAAATAAGAGTCCCAATAATTGCTTGAGCGAATGTAAATTTTTGATAATAATAAAATTACTTTCTACATTATATTTTCTCTTTATTCACAGAACGTCCTCTTATTATTCACAACACAAAGTTTGATATTCGTCAATGGTTTCTAGTAACTAATGTCCAACCTTTAGTAATTTGGATGTATAAGGAGAGCTACTTACGATTTAGCTCACAGGAGTATAATCTTCAGAACTACCATGAATCAGTTCATCTTACGAATCATGCCGTTCAGAAAAAATATAGAAATGCCCGAAGAGATAAACGTCTGCCGAGCGAAAATATGTGGGATTGCTATACATTCCAGGCATACCTTAGACAAATCGGCAAACAGGAAATGTGGAGTGAACAAATATATCCGGAAATGCGTAATGCTATTGTAGGAGCAATGTTAGCGTCACAAGAGAATATGGACAGAAGAGCCAATACATTTGAATTATTCGGAGCTGATTTTTTAATATCAGAAAATTTTCATCCATGGTTAATTGAAATAAATTCTAGTCCAGATCTTGGAGGTACAACAAGTGTTACGGCAAGAATGTGTCCACAATGTTTAGAAGATGTGATAAAAGGTAAATATGGTTTGATTTTATATTTTTCAATGTGCAATTTTAATTGTATAAAATACTATTTTAGTAGTGATCGATCGTCGAAATGATCCAAAAGCTGACACTGGCAATTTTGAATTAATCTATCGTCAAATTGTGCCACCAACTCCGGCCTATATGGGTCTTAATTTATTTTTAAAAGGACGACAATTAATTACCAGAGCAAATGGATTGCGACGGGAAAAGACCTCTACAGGTTTTCATTATTCGAAGCAACAAACAAACAATTTGTCTCATTATTCATCAACATTGCCAGTACCATCTCAGGTATCTGTTTCACCATTTCAGAACATTAATTTCGGAAGTGAAAAAGCTGGATATTCAGGACCTATAATAATTGATATTTTGGATGAATCTGTAAAGGATAATGATCTGGTATTTAAAAAAAATCCTTTCTATCAAAATAGTACTAGCAGTTCCAGTTATACATTACGAACAGATACAACTCCTACATTAGGCAATAATAGCTCAAGATTATTAACACCAATAATTCCCTCCAACAGGTCAGATCAACAAATTTCAATTTCACCAAGAATTTCTTCCTCTAGTCGACGACCATCTAAAGAAAGTGGTTGGAAGCAACCATTTGAAGTGAAACTAAAACCTCATCAACTTGCTCAAAATCCGTCTCGAAGACATTTGAGTTGCGGTCCAAAAATTCGTGCCACTGATGATGCAGCTGATCTCTGTCAAGAAATACAAGATTCAAGTTGTTTGGCACCTGAGAATAAGTTTGAATGTATTGGCAGCAAGTATAGTGCAGAAAATTTGACAATTGTAGAAGATTCTTCTGCTAATAAGTCCCCCCCCAGAACTGTGAACTTGGCATCTAGTAAGCAGTTTTTTGAGCTACTTTATAAATCGAAAGCGGCCAAAGTGCAGAGAACAACTAAAACGGTTGTGGCGGCCAAACCAAAATCTTCACCTAATACTCTTTCGAGTGGTGTAAATAATAATATCAGACGTAATTGTTTGACTTCTGTAAAAAAAATGGTTAATTGTGAAAACTCTAGTAGGAATAAAATTCAAAAAAGTGCAAATACGAAAAAAACAAATTTAGAATATGTCTCTTCACCTTTTCATACAGCTGGTATGAGCTTGAGAGCGTGGAGATCAAGAAATTATAAAATCTTAAAAGATGTTAGTGGTGGTCAGCAAATGGGTTTGATGGTTTGTAAAAGTGCACCTGTAACAAGTCCAATTCGAAGCAGTCCAAAGAGACAGCTTTGTAAAAATTTATCTAAAAAATTAGCCGGACAGATAAGCAGAGGTAGTATGGGATGTTGAATTTATGTAAATTTCTCAATGAACTCAATATTTCAATTGCATAAAAGAAAATTGGTGAAAATTCAAATATTTTTCCCTCCCCTCTTGCTGCAATATGTAAAAAGAAGTAATTAATTTTGTTGACTTTTTACACGCAATTTGGCGCATATCCACTTCACAGTGAGATTGTTTTTTTTAGAGCCCATTTTAAGCCCTTTAGAGTAGTTGTTTAAGATGAAGCGAAAATGTTACGTTTACGAATAAGTTTTCACTTAGTAGTCGGGAACATATTTAGGGTAGTTTTCAGATGGAATTTAGAAGTACCATCAAATGGTTCTGGCCAAAAACGAAGATAGTTTCCGCTCATCTTTTAGCTAGACCATTAGAAATTTCATTGCCTTTATGGCCCTCAAGTCCCGCCACACACATTAGAATAATTTAATTTCTCCTCGATAGTATTTTAAGGGTTTGCAGATACTCTCAAAACTACTCTTGAGTTAGTGGTGAAGGATTTTAAAGCCTTGACAATAGCTTAACTATCCAAGGGACTATTTACCGTTGAGTTTCTTATATGTAGCTCCTTTAACGCTGCTATTGGCGTTATCTTTTATAGCCAATACTTCTGTCTACAATACGCTTTGGGTAAAGATCAGAGCTGAGGGGTACATTTTGTATGTGCATCTAGTCCGACTCTACTGTTTTGTTGTAGAATCATCTATATACAAGTCCATTGAACCTTACTGGAAATTTTGTTTTCTGGACCACCACCTGGACAAAATTCAGCTTAGTCAATATTACGTCAGAAATTTTTGTTATTTGCTGAAAGTGTATCTAGTTGAAAATACTTAACTTAAATGAAAATTTAGCTCCATTATTTCTCCATTTGTAACGTAATCTCACTAGATATCACTTCCTTTTTCACCTATTGATATAGAGATGGAAGTTTCAGTAAGGTTTTCATGTGCTTATGGCACCAGTAACTTCTAGACAAGTCAGTCATTGAATTGCTTACAGCTGAGCTTTGGGTTTTTTTTTATTGGTTTTTGACTGCCATGTGAGGTCTACATACATAGGTCTAACAACGATAGTCTATTACCAATACAAAATTCTTTGTATTAGACTCCTGTTCTACTAATCAGCGACTCTACAGCCCTTTCCGTCACGTTAGACATGGAATTTTTATTTTTATTAAAAGTGATATCTAAGATTTTTGAACTTGTATGAGAAGTTTAATCCTATATATTGTCGTAACATGAGGTTGTCGGTTTTAGCGCTTCTTTCTGCTGGAAAGGGAATGATAGCCATTTTACTGGTGTTCGCGGTCAAGTTTTTGCTTATACACTTTATGCAGATTATAGGAAGATTTTTTTTGCATGAGGTAGTTAGTACCTAATTTTCATTGCCTCGTATTGTAACTATGTTATCCGCCTAAGCTTGGATGTATTCAAGACTTCGCCCAGGCTTCTCCAGGAGCAAAGCAGAGCAAATCTGTTAAAATCCGCCAAACCATAAAGGAGCAAATACCAACTACTAAGAATACTGGGCACAAAAGTGGTGCTCTTCTTGTGCGAGAAACAGTCAATACTCAATTTCTTGAAATTTCGAGCTTATGTGTTTTATTTTGTAAAGGGAAATATAAGAAACCAAACCTCAGCCAAAGAATTAATTTAAATATAATAAGCGACACATAAGATTTATTTGAATTGATAATTTACCACTGTTGAAAATACTTTGTGATAAATTTTTAAATTTCTTATTGATTTCGGCTGCTATTAAATATTTTTCTAAGGAGCCCATTTTAAAGCATTTACAACTATTGACAGGTACCCTGTGAATATCCTGAATTGCTCCTTCTACTCGAGATCCAGACATCAACCAATTTCGATCAACTCGTAAACCAACTCTGCCCCGAATCTTGAACACAGTAAATGTCAAAGCGCAAAAGTGGAAATCGCCCTTCTGAGCCAGAAGCAAGAACAGCAGAAAAAAGCAGCTCCTGACCAGCTCGGTCAGTATTTTTGAATAGATATTTCTCCTTGCCCTCAATGTGATAAGTGATTTAGAGTATAGTGTGAGTTGTTAGAGTCATTTGTTGCGTGTTTCGCTCGGTTATGTTCTGGCCTTAATTCATAGTCATAGTCATAGGTCAAACATCCAGCACACTGTTTCCTGAAAATTCCATAAAAATTGTTTACCGCAGATTATCTGTCGGAGACTAAAGCAAATGTCTGTCCAAAATCTAACATCGAAACGTTTTTATACTCTAGATGAAATCATAGGGTATAAGTTTGTCATTCCGCTTGTACCGCACAGAGATAATGATGGTAAAGCAAAATGGAGCATAATATTTAAAGCTATTATGATTTTTGCATACCAGTCTGTCCGTCTGACCGTACATCCATCCGTCCGTATGCCCGTCCGTCCTCACGATAACTCGAGAACGTGTTCACTTGGAGTGCTGAAATTTTGCAAACGGGCTTTATTTTTAAAAAAAGTAAATTTAAGTTCGAAAATGGGACCAATCGGGTTAACTTCTTCGTAGGGCTGCCATACAAAAATTTCGTTTTTCACTGCATATTTGGACACTGCCTGAGAACGCAAGCAACGAAAGCTAATCAGTCTTAGAAGTTTTTATTGTACTGAAAAGTTCTTCAGAATATAAAATTCTATGAAATTGGTCATAATCATTGTTACTGTCCAACGAACGGTTCTAGAAATATATGCGTAAAACCACCTCAAAATCAAACTTTTTGTGTTGCTACGTCATGAGGAGACTAAAGTCATTTGACAGCTATAGACGTGTTTTTTAGAATTTACAAATCGTTTTTAGGTGCGTATCAAATTAGTATACGACCTGTGATACCACTATAGGTTGGATACAGAATTCTTGATGTTTATGGAATCAGACGTTTTGAATTGAACAGCTTTAAGCTCATATCTTTATAAGAAGAGCAGTCGGTAAAAGTCAACAACTATTATAGTCATCCTGGAATTTAGTTAAAGTTCAAATTTGGCTGCAATCCTACTTTTTTTTTCTTACATATTTGTATACATACAATAATGATATAAAAACGAAAAAACAAAATATCTTAAAATGAAGCACAACACGACATAAATTACTATTGGTCATAGTCTCTGATTTAATTAGATCATTAATAGAGTAGTTATAGAGTTCATCCCAAGCATCATGCAGTCTTCAGGGTGGACCCCGTTCAGTATTAAATCCAGTAAAAAACATACTATCAAGAACTCGATATCAAAAATCGCATTCAATTAAATCTCTGGCACCCAAAAAGCCAGCCTTATGGAATGTTATCATAGGTTTTGGATGTATTCGTATTAATGTGAGGCAAGAACGATAGCTGAAAGACTAGTGGAACCTCTCTATAGTAAACACCGCTAAACGAATTTTCTCTATAGAGAACAATGCTCTTAGCAGTAGCATTTAATTAATTTCGTCAGAAAATAATTTCTATATAACAAATTATTACAACGAACTCTCCATATAACGAACCAAAATCTGGTAGCACTGCATCGAAAAATATTCGGGATAGAACTTCTCTTTAACGAACTATCCCTTTTTCTCTTAAAAAATAAAGCAATAGCTGAAATTGTCAAAAGATTTTTCTTGATGAATAAGAACTGGATCCTGCTGATCCCACTGAGGTAAAAAATCTGACTAAATCCAACAGGCATTGTATATTTTACGTAGCGCCGTACAGACTTCCAAGGAAGCTGATGGTTTGGCAACATGCTATTAAAGATATTGGATTTGGAAAAATATTTAATGAAAAGAGAACGTTTACTCGTTCAAATTAATATTAATCGATTTTTTCAAAGAGCATAAAAAGTGTATTCATTACATCTATACATACATACTATGTATTTAAAGCACTTCCCTGCCCTGATACACAAAAGTACTGAAAATGTACTTCGGGAGGTCTGAACCGAAGCCTTCCAGCTCCAGTGAAAACTGATAGGCAGTCGGGAAAAAATTCGGGGTAAACACTCACACATATAACCACTGTCGCGTTTTTAAATGATTTATTTGCGTATGTAAGAGCAGGCTAGGTAGCGCTACCAAAACTGAAAACCCCGCATTATCAGGAGGGAAGCATCAGTTATGCATTACTTTTATGCTGTAGTCTTTGGGGGATGTATTCGGTACTTCTAAACTAATGAAGAGACGCACAATATTCAGGCATATTTCAGTAGTTTTGAACCAGTGAAGAGAAGCACAATATTCCGGCATATTTCAGTAGTTTTGAAGTAGTGAAGAGAACCACAATATTCGGGTATATTTCAGTAGTTTTGAACTAATGAAGAAAATCACACTATTCAAGCATAATTCAGGAGATAGATTTTTTCAAAAATAAAAAACTGTTTTCTTTTTATATATACATATAATACTATAATACTTTACTAATTAAATTTAGTAAATTAAGAACCCTTTTCACAACACTACCTCTGCAGTTATAGTCTTTTCACCAAGTCAATGGGCGCGTTCACTGCCACTTTGGTAGCGTAGTCGTTGTCGTAGTGTAGTTCTGTCACACCGACTAGGATCGACTATCCTCCTGAGCGTAGTCGAATGTAGTCGACTATTTGATACATTCAAAGTGCGGAGTGAACGATAGTCGTAGTCAAGCGTAGTCGTTTACTGTCAAATTTGGCGGAGTGAACGCTCGGTAGCGACTCGTAGTCGACAAAAGGTCACTATTTCGGTGGCAGTGAACGCGCCCAGGCTATAAAATATATATATAGTATATATATGTCTAGTCAATTTACTTTGGTGAACTTTTAAAACGATAGACTGTCCGTAATTGTTAAATTTTCTTTTTATTATAATTAAATTCTGTTTCTCAATTCTTACCAATTTATTACTGATATGTGAAATGTGTGTCACTCAGACGCACTTCCAATGGATTTAACTGGAAACGAATTCGGAACTTCTACTACATGCAATGCACTTCAAAACTACTATAAAGCCCTGAAGAGATGTAAACCAATTAGAATGAGATAAATCTATCAATATACTTTATCTCTGTGAATACTGAACAAAACCGGTGCTGTTAATACTTAATCAACCCTGAAAAGATGCTAAAATAATGAGCGAGAGGGAATACATCTCGCAGCACAGAACTTTCCGTAGTAAATCAGTGCATCCCAGCGGAAAAAATTCCAAGCGCTTTGAAAAACAGTGGATTCAAAGCACTTGTAACAAGGTTACAGATATGCTTCCAAAAAACTGTGTCTCTAGAAGCAATCTGCAGCAATTTCGAAGCAAATATTGAATGCAAACGTGGATCATGCAAGTTTCCCATGTTGACACTTTACGATTAGTCATTGTAATTCGTAGACATTTGCTTTGTGAAGTTGAATATATATATATATATATATATATATACATACAAATATATATACATATATATATATATATACATATATATATATTGTTAAATTATGATATTCATTTACTTCACACAATCATAATCGTCAAACATTTTCTGTAATTAAAAGAGAACAAGGAGGTAACTATTTGTGCCGACACTGTAGCAGCTGCAATCGTGCAGAGCTTCCAATTTGCTTCACACAAAATGCTTCAAAAGCGATTAAAATGAAGCTAAAAGGACATGCAATGTTAAAATTTATATGAAAATGAAACACAATCGAAGCGCTTCCGCAGAAGCGGTTAAAAAGGACTTTTAAAGCGCTTTTTTCCTGCTGGGTTTTTACGGGCTGAAGTATACATATACAGTTTCATCGATAGAATAAAAGAATAGATTGAATTAATAACCCCTGAAGTCGTGCTATCATGGATGGAAATCGACCAACAGGTGATGCCAATGATTCGATCAATATCAGCAACTATAACTAGCACAGAAGAGCATTAATACGTTTTTTATTCCTTTAAAAGACAGTGAAGTTTACATCATTTGATATTAACGTATATACCAAATGCTAAAGCAAACAAGTCCCAGTGAATGTTGGTGAAGTACTTCTTTATCTTCGGCACCTATTGAGAAACGAGCCTGTGATCCTCCAGGAGGCGGAATCTGTATACATCCCAATATCTATATATATATATAATATACCTGTCAATTAATTTTCTATTTACCATAGCCACTGACATGAATATACATGGACTGCTCGTTGAACCAAAAATGCATGAAAGCAAATGGCATTACTTTCATATTCCTGTCTTTCCGTGAGAGCATACTTTCCCACTGAACTGTAACGATTGGGAACGAGAAATTGCTGGTAAAAATCCTTTTAAAAACACTTCCTTCGACTTAAATTAAAATTTAATACAAATAGTCCCAAATACTTTCGTCGTAAATTCCCCTGATAGCACAGAAGTACTGAAAATGTACTTCAGGAGGCCTGAACCGAAGCCTTCCAGTTCCAGTGAAAAAGGATAGGCAGTCGGGAAAAAATTCAGGGCTAAATACTAACACAAATAACCACTGTCGCGTTTTTAAATGATTTATTTGCGTATGTAAGAGCAGGACAGGTAGCGCCACCAAAACTGAAAACCCCGCACTTTCAGGAGGGAAGCATCAGTTTTTCATTACTTTTATGCTGTAGTCTCTGGGGTATGTATTCGGTACTTCTAAGCCAATGAAGAGAAGCGCAATATTCAGGTATTTTTCAGTAGTTTTGTACTAGTGAAGCGATGCACAATATTCAGGCATATTTCAGTAGTTTTAAAGTAGTGAAGAGAACCACAATATTCAAGCATATTTCAGTAATTTTGAACTAATGAAGAGAGTCACACCATTTCCAAAATAAAAAAATCTATTTTCTTTAAATATATTTAATATATATTATATAATACTTTACTAATTAAATTTAGTAAGTTAAGAGCCCTTTTCACAGCAGTACATCTCCAGTTATAGTCTTTTCACTGCGTCAATGGCTTGTCAATTGACTCTGGTGAACCTCTAAAACGATAGATTGTCTGTAATTGTAAAACTTTTTTTTATTATAATTAAAAATATGTTTCTCAATTCTTACCAATTTATTACTGATATGTGAAATGTGCTTCACTCAGACGCACTTCCAATGGATTTAACTGGAAACGGATTCTGAATTTGTTAATGTAATGTACTTCAAAACTACTTTAAAAGCCCTGAAGAGATGTAAACCAATTAGAATGGGACAAATCTATCAATATACTTTTATCTTTCTATGAATACTGAACTAAACCGCTTCTGTGAGTACTGAATCAGCCCTGAAAAGATGATGCAATAATGTTGGAGACGGAACATATCGAGAGTTGCGTTTTGTTTCATTTTATGCGCGGAACTTTCCGTAGTGTTTCAGTACATTTTTTCGGGCTGAAGTACATGCAGTTTCACCGATAGAATAAAAGAATTATGATTGTAGTGGTAACCCCTGAAGTCGTGCTATCAGGGTCGGTAAATCTCACAAAACATGCATACAAGTAAATGCCCAAATAATTTAAATATAGCGCCAGTTTACGACAGTTGGTAGCATGGACAGTGAGTGCATACTTTCTGAAATCAAAATTGGTGCCACATGAAACAGGAGATCAGTCAGTCCATTTATATATGTCAGTGGAAATTACATACTGGCATTCACCTACGGCATCATAGATTTTCTCTTAGACCAATTTTAGCTTTTTACTTGGTCAGATTCAATACATGTCGATAATGAGCATAAAAAAAATTATTAAATTGCTACAAATTTTATTGCTCTTTTACACTGAAAAAAAGAAATAATGTTCAAAAATTATTGGCAGTTACAGAAATATTACAAAATAAAAATCAATACTGCGGTACTACATCAACTTTTTGTAAGTTGAATTTGAAATTTTTGAATATTATGTTAAGTACATAAGTTTAACAAAAGATCTTTCTCCACCCAATTAATGCAATAAGGTCACTTGCTACCACCAAGACCTCCCATTTTGCGGATAATTATATCAAGAAAATCGACCAAAATCTTTTGCTCTTTCATATTTGTATTGTTTTGGTTGATAGTTTTCAGAGCTAGAGCTTCTTTAGCTTTTGTTGGTAAAGTGATTTTTTCTTTGCATCCTGCTACTGCTTCTGCTACTTTTACACCACTACCTCCGCTACTACCACCCCCAACCTTACCTCCAGCATTCAACCGTCTTGGAGTTTTTTTACCACGTAATACTTTATTTTTAGTATCGAAAACCTTTTGAAAAACTGAACTCACTTGTTTACCTACAACTTCGTCATTGGCAGCTTTCAAACTTAAGTTCTTTATAATTTCGTAAGATTTCTTCACAATACTTAACGCACTAGTGTTCTGTAGCTTTTGATTATTTTGGCAATTATTTCCCTGGTTTCTGTTGTTGTTGTTGTTTTGTTTTGAGTTTATTATTTTTACTGGCTGTTTCAATTTTAGGCTCTCGGACTTGAAGTTTCTTGTTTGCCCTGCTCTTTTTCTCTTTTTAAAAAATTTTTTATGTTCAATTGTTTGTTTGATTTGCTCGACAACTTGATCCTTACCTTTCACTTCTTTCACATCGTTTTCCGTTATGATTTTTGGTGTTTTCTTCTTTCCAGATAAAATTTTATTTTTACGTAAGAATTTATTTACACCTTTCACTTCTTGTTCCGTTACAGTTTGTTGCAATTTCATTCGTGCACCTTGTATTGTAAGACCGGTTGCATAATTTGGTACACGTACACACGGTAATTTATAGATAAGTTCAAAATTTCCTGTACTAGCTCTTGGATTTTTTGGTAAATCTACAACAACTTTAACAACATCTTCAAGAGCAGTTGGACATATTTTAGCTGTAACACATGTTGAAGCTGACATATCCGGTGTGGCATTAATTTCAATTAAACATGGATTGAAATTATGATCCACCATAAAATCACAACCGTATAATTCAAAATTATTTACAACAAGATCAGTTTCATCTAAACTGGCCAAAAGTGCAGCTATTATATTCTGCTTCATTCCAGGGTATATTTTTTTATTCCATATTTCATCTTTATCAATACTTTTTAGATAAGCTTGAAATTGACTTAAATGCCACATATTATGCGGCGGTAGTTTATCACTTCTTGTACCGTTCTTATATCTCTTCTGAACAGTATTATTTGTAATATGAACAGATTCACGGAAATCGTTTAAATTAAATTCTTGAGAGCTAAATTTAAGGTAACAATCTCTATAAATCCAAATGTTAACATACTCATTGATTGTTATAAGAATATATTGCCGGATATCAAATTTAGTCTTGTATATAAGAAGGGGACGTTCTGTAAACAAAAAAAAATTAACAATTTTGTTTATATTACAGCGGAAATAAAAAACAAAAACGATTTTCTTACCAATATATTTCTGGGCCACATAACGCATTTTAACTCGTTTATTTGCAAACGCCATTATACTATCGTAGTCTCTCATTAAAACTATACCAGTTCCACGGCAACAGTAAGCCGGCTTTAAGATCCATATATTCTTATAGCCATCTAGATCCATGTTCGGCCAATATGTTTGAGCCTCAGTGAGCATTTTTTGGCAATTATCTAATGCTCTAGAAAACATAATAGTATCAGCTTTAAAAGTCTCAACTTGATTTATAATTCTGTTTGTGTTTATTATGAAACTTCTCCATTCCTCAACGTCAATTGTTTTTTCTTTTCCCACAGGAATATCAATGTCATTATGCTCCTTGATATCGATTGCTTCACGTAACCGTTGTATTGCAAAATCTACAATAGCTATGGGAATAGTTCCGGATGTGTCATTATAAAGTTGCTTATCACTAGCAGTTTGTGTTATGTAATGCAATAAACTCCTACAATACGTAAGTCTATAGTCATTTAAGAATTCAATTACATCATCTCTAAAAGCGAGCTTAAAACATCTGGGAGCAGTAATGCTTGCAACACCTTCGGAGCTAAAGAAATGTGCATTATCTATGCAACTAAATAGACCTTCTTTGGTTGTAAAATCAAAATCTCGACTTCGTCTAACACGATTCCGGTATGGCAATGCATAGCAGAATGTATCACGATAACCTTTCGGTTGCCATATAAAATATGTTGGATATTTTTCAAGCATTTTCGAAATGGCTACCAATTCATAATCATTTCCATCTTTAGCGTTTTTAAGTAAGGAATGTTGTGACATTGCTTGTAAGACTTTATAAGATCCAGGTGCCACCTTTTCAACCCATCCTCGCCTTTGCAATGCTTGACGTATTTTCGGATAACAGCCGTATATTGTGAAAATTTTTCTATTCTGATAAGCTCGCATGGAAATATTCTTGTAGCGTTTATAACGTTCAAAACTAAATGTAGCCGGTGTTTGATTCTCTCGTATACTTCCTTTCGAACTGCGTCCTGATGCAATAGAAACTGCCCGTGATGGGACAGTTTTAATATTAATTGTTGGATATAATGTACCGGATTTAGTTTTTTTAGCTGCTGACTCTGGTGGTTTAGCCGCAAACTCAAGACTCTTTTTTCTGTACAGTTCAGAAAGCTCCTTATCAAGATTGGTCATCATTGAGCGAATCCTATTCAGAGGACTAGAATATGGTGGAGTCGCCCAATAATCTTCGGGCGGAGAAAGTTTTTGTTCTTTCATTTTAAAACCTTTTGTTAGTTTTTAAGTTTTATTGTTTTTTTTTGTTTATTTATTTGTAAAATTCTACAAGAAGTTTTTCATTTTTTTTTATTTTTAGAATTTTGTGAACTTGAAATTTTGTTCGTACGGCGTGTGTTTTGGTTAAAATTTTTATGCTGAATGTCATATTGTCTAAAATTTGGAAGGTTTTTGATAATTTTTTTTTATGGGTACTTTGGTGATGTGAAATTTTTGTTTTTGCTTAATTTTGTCAGTGTTGAAGTATTTTTTTTTTTAATTTTACAAATTTCCAAGTAGTGGGGAGTTTTCTGGTTTTATTTTATAAGATAAATAGCAATTTGGTGGATTCAAATAATAAATGCCAATAACCTGCATTAGAAATTGAGATAAAGGCGAGTCAATAAAGACATTTTAATTCCAAAATTTAAAATTACAGAATTCCAAAAGTTTTTAAATTTTGATGGAATGTTGAGTGAGATAAATTAACTATAAATTTAATTTAGCATGAGTGTTACAAGTTTATAATCTGATGGGATAGGACATACGAAGGATTATATAAAATTTGCAAAACTTTTGCAATATTTGAACAGAGCTGTCTTCCACCACTCTCTCCTTTATTCTCTTTTTCTTATTTGAATTAATTAGGCATCTTCCCAGACTGCAAAGGGCTGATATTAGTGCATTTCTCCTATTTTCCAAATTTTTCTCTTTTTACTCTCAAACATTGCGAAGCCATTGTGAATCGCAAAAATATCACAAAGTGGAACATAAATTTCTCTAGTGAATTCAAAAGAGGTATGAAAGCGAAACCTCGAGCGGGAGTAAATGTTGACTGAACATTGTATCACATTGGTGTTATCACTTCGGATTCACTGTGCTTTTCTGTTTCGACAATAAATTTAATTAAATGTATCCAAAGTGAATATTAATCTACTGTGGTAGCGATAACTGTAGCGATTCGCAAATGAAATTATTTTTCAATTACTAGTGATATCAGCGTGTCCCACATATGTATGAATATAATTTATTAACCTATGCTTGTAGGTACTTATCTATCTATTCCAGTCTCCTATAAATGTAGCCTCTCATTTTACTCTTACAATTTGAAACACAAACACGACAAATTTCTGATCTGTTCACACTGAAATGGAAAAATCTTGAAACTGTAAAATTCTTAGAAGTTCTGGCATAAAACAGCGCACATGTACGTGTTTATAAGATAAATAAAAGCGAACAGAATTTAAATTCGCCTTCGGTTCGCTTTTATATCGCTTCGATAACATAAATAATTTTTAACTTTGTCGCATTTACTCTCATGTTTCGCATTGTGCAGCTCTATTGTCGCTTAAGCTTCGCAGTTGCGTACGTTCGTCAAATTGTTTGTTGGGTAGTCACTAGTTGCTTTGTTATATAGTAATCAGTTTACACATCTTACTATTGCAACATTTTCATGTGCATAATTCTTTATTAATTTCTTGAACTTATGCATTTGCTCTGTATTTTTTATTTCTTCTGCTAATCCATTGTATGTATATGGGTACAGCTATGTATGTATATACGTATATGCTGGCGTAATCGTGTGCCATAGTTATGTGTTTCACCATGCTCTATTAAGTTTAATTTTATCATCTTATTTCAGCTTTTTCCACGTATATTAATTGTTTTAAGCTCCGAAAATTTTTCGATTCATACAGCACATACGTTGGTGTGAGTTTATGTTGAAAATTAAATATGCAATTTATTGCTTTTTTTAATACTCTATCCATGTAGTTTTTAGTAAGTTATTGCTACATTGTGGCTAGTTAATTATATTGTTAGTGATTATTGTATGTAGTATGAATGCATTGTCTATTAGGGTTCTAGTCTTGTAATTAAAGAAGTCTCTCCTTCTCATGATTCCTATAAGTAGTGCCACATTTTTCCACATAATATGTAATGTGTTGTTTCCAAGTCAATTTATCATCCATTATCATTTCCAGATATTTTATTGAGTCAAAACCTTTAATGAATTTACCTTCTATTTTTTTTATTTATTTATTTGTTTATTATCATTATTATAATTAGCCTTATTTATATTAATAGTCAGTACGTTTACATGAATACTTGAAGTATACTTTAAGTAGAGATCAAGTAATCAAAATATCATGTAAACGCGCATTGACTTCAAGTATACTTGAGTAAATCACAAAATTTTGTTCGATTTACTTGTTAAAATTCATGTAAACGCAACTTCAGTAGGTACTTGAAAATTTTTCATTTGTGCGAGATATGAAAACGGCAAAGAGGAACAAGCAGAAGATTATTGTTGATAATTCAGGCTGTGATTTTTTCCTCAAGATATTTATCTATCTATTGAACTTAATGCACAGTGGTCAAAGGTAAAATGTCACTTCAAGTAAATTTCAAGTCATTGGAATGGAATTAATTCAACCAAAAACCCTACTTGATTTCAAGTGGATTTGAAGTCAAGTACTCAAGTATTCATGTAAACGTACTGAGTGTTGACCATGTATATTTCTTCCTTCCTTTCTCTTAATTCTCCCTTTCAGGCAGCTTAGGGTTTAAGAAAGAGCTTGAAATTCCTTTTAATTTAAGTTTAATTAATTAGAATCTATTTATTCCCTGTATACTGCCCACTGACATGTATATAAATGGACTGCTTGTTGAACCAAAAATGCATGAAAGCAAATGGCACCACTTTCATATTCCTGTCTCTTTCCGTGAGAGCATACTTTCCCACTGAACTGTAACGATTAGGAACGAGAAATTGCTTGTAAGAATCCTTGTAAAAAACACTTCCTTCGACTCATAATGAAAATTTAACGATACAAATAGTCCCAAATACTTTTGTGGTAAATTTGGTAAATCCCACTGACATGCATATACGTAAATTTCCAAATAATTTAAATATAGCGGCAGTTTACGACAGTTGGTAGCATTGACAGTGAGAGCATACTTTCTGAAATCAAAACTGGTGCCACATGAAACAGGAGATCAAGCAGTCCATTTATATATATGTCAGTGATACTGCCTAATAAGAATAGCATGTTCTAAATTCAACTTTGCTATATTTCATGGAGACTACATACATATATGGTTTCTTACTTTTTTGTGAAGATGCTTATACTCGACATGTTTTAAATTACAAATGGAAGTCCGTTGAAGATCTCACTGGATGTTGCCAATACTCCCTTACAGAACCCTTTATGTTCTTGGTGCTTCCATTCTTATATCATTTATCTGTCTTTTATTGTGAGTATGGAGATCTGTTGCCGTAGTGTTTTTAAGGTTTGTTTTAATTTTTTTTGTTCTTCAACTTATAGACAAATTTAGCTTTCTACACGAAAATTTTTTGCTTTAGACTAAGTTTTTTCGTTCTTTTTAGTAATTCCTTTGTAGACGGTAGCCAAGGTACATTACATAGTGTTTTAAGAACTCTATTCTTAGTTATCTGTGTTCTATTAATTATATAGTTGGAGCATTGGGACAAGTATTCATTGAATAAATAACTAATAAGGAAACGGCATATAGGGTGAAAACGTAAGCATCTCAGCGAAATGTATTAGTGTGCTCTGTTTGTATTCGTTTCGTCATGGCAGTAATTAAATTCTGACATTCTGAAAGGGCACATTTTTCATAATCCAAATTCCTATGTAAAATAAACAATTTTTTAGCTCCCCCTTATTTTCAGATAATATTTCTTGGCGTTGCCCTTGTATGACTGGAATAATTTAGGCACCAACTGACAATTCAATTGTAAACAAATAAACTGGCATTGGTAATATGTTAAATCTTTTGCCATGGCTCTTTATTTTTATAGATATTTCACTTTTATTTTGTTTAAAACAATATAATTAATAAGTAAAGCTATTAAGCTTACTTGAAGAATGCTTTCCCACGACAATAACTCCGTTCGTTCCTGCAGCACAGCACAGCGCACTTCATTACGGTTTTTTAAGACTCCGGAGTCTCTATTACATAAATAATCGTTTACAAAAGAAATATTCCGCACTTATTTCACACTACTATTCATAAAAATCACGTTTAATTAATTATTTTTCACAATATCGCTAATTGAAATCCGAAACTTATTTTCAAATAATATGAAATGTCAGAATGTTGAACTGACACCACTGACTTATAACAATGGACTGAGCAATTTGCTATTTCATGTGGCACAAAAAATAGTGTGTTTCTGTATATCACCGTTAGAGCACCCTTTAAAACGATTACATAAAAAACATGTAAAACTCAACCAATCAGATGAAATTTTACACCCGAAAATCGAATTAAATTAAAAAAATGTATTTTCTTGTGTCCAAGTGATATTTTAATCGTTTATAAGGAATTAAACTCATTCCGACTTTAATTTTCAAAATTTATTCTTAACTGAATCCTACTTATGGGCAAGAGAGACGGAGCATGGTAAAACCTATCTTTACCTTATTCCTTCTGAAGTGATTGCATCTGTAGCCAACATAAAAACATCAAATGGCATAAGCAAATGTTCCCGAATGCAATATTTTGTGTTGGTAGCTCCAACTCTGCCACAGGGCGAAAGAGAGAACTATAAAACTTGTGCCAAGCTTTCCTATAGGAAAATGGCAATACGCTCAGTCCATTGTTATAAGTCAGTGACTGACACAAAATAGCGCCGACCCCCACTTGTCATTTCTCTCCCCCCCCCCCCCCCGACCATAGGTACACTGTCAGTGAAATGCTTAAACACGTACACTATATTCGTACGATACCCCGCTTCCTTATTAGTTATTTATTCAATGCAAGTATCCTATATTTTATGTAGTTTACAGGTATTTCCAAAACAATTTATCCGACTCAAAAAGTAATTAGGTACATATCTAATTAGGGCACAAAATGTAGATACGATTTCATTCTACATAAAAGCTTTAATGTGCATATTTAAAATTTTTATAGCATCCCTTCTGTACTGGAAGACAACCAAATTAACCATTTTCGCGTGATTTAAAATTTTTAGCGGGCAGCTTGAAACACCAAAAACTTTATTTCTCTGTAAGTATTGCAAAGATTTTCATAATTTGTTTTTTGAAATATAGCCAGGATATGAAGTGATTCCATAATTTAAGTTAAATATTCCTAGGTACCGAGTGGAATAGAGAGTTTGGAAATTTTCAATACAAGTTCCCAGAGTTACGGAATTCCGAGTGGAGAGTTAGTTAAGTGTAAAAACAAAAGAACTCTTATCTCCACAACTCTCCGTGTTGAATCCGGCCCCACAGATCGAAGTGAGGCTATCGCGCCTTCTGCCTGACTCCAACAGATCGCGAGGTATGCCAGTTCCAGGTATGACCCTTGCAAAAATCATATCAATTTCAATTTTTTATTTTGTTACTTTCCTTCCTGGAGTTATTACATGCAAAAGAGCGAAAGCTCATATGTAAATTTAATTATTTAATAAATTTGATTTGATTTGATTTGATAATTTCAGCTTTCTGCATTGCACTGATACTTCTGACACTTTGAAGAGATGTATTTTGAAATGCATTAAAAGATCTTGAAGTTGCAGATTCCGGTGATTGAAGTGGAAGATTAGTAGTAGGTAAAGAAACTTTGAGGCGATCATTCCTTTCTACTTGATCTTAAAATGTTGAAACCATTGGTGAAGAAATTGATTGTAGAGGATGATTCCAAAAGGAATGTTTGATTTCGTTGGGACATTGCTTGCAAATACTCACAAAGTGGTTCTTTGGTTAGTTGCATTCAGTTGCCAAAATGTTTTTCTGTAATACCTACACTTTACTACCTTCTTGCCACGAAAACAATTAACTAGCTATCTACCAGGGGCCGGATTCTGTAACTCGGAGAGTTTGGGAGATGAGAATTCTCGTTTTCCCCGATTGAAACTCCCTAACTCTCCATTCGCGATTTACTTGGGGAGTTAGGGAAAACGTGAGAAGTATCGCAATATTGAAGGACGGCTAACTCTGTGTGGAAGGGTCGTTGGTTATTGGGGTTTTTCCTTCAAATTTAGGGTCTTGAGTACAAAAATATAGATGTATAATTTTTGGGGGAAGGGCTTTTGGGGATGGAGGGTGGTACAACTCCTCATTGGGGGCTGTCAGCAATACGTCATGTTTGGTATCAAATTAAAGAGGGAGAGGCGGGTAATCGAATGGTGTAGTCTTTTTTTTTATCATTTTAATTTCAAAACTGACTTTTTACCGTCGAAAGGCGGATTCTTGTTATTTGGCTCATATACCCCCAGTTCCTATATTTTGCATATATTTCTCTCATTCTTTGTTTCACATCCATTAGTACTCTGTTGTGAACATTTTTCTCATGAAAAGTGAAAGTGAACGGCGATTTTTTCATCTTAAGGACTTCTTTTGCAGTTATCTCCAAAACCATTTACCGGACTGAAAAACTAATTACATATATAATTAGGGGACAAAATGTTTAAGCGATTTAATCCTACATACAAGCCATAATTTAATTTGAAAATTCTAGGTGCCTAGGTACCTTCACAAAACACAACACAAACAGCCAATACTATCAGGTGAGAAATATTCTTCTTACTTCACCACAACTAACACAGCCAAGCGTTTTGTCGAGTGGAATAGAGAGTTTGGTACTTCTCAATACAAATCCCCCGAGTTACAGAATTTCGAGTGGAGAGTTAATTGTCAAAAGAACTCTCTTCAAAACTCCGGCCCCAGTTATGTGCTTACCTATTACATAAATAAAAGCGAGCAGGTAAGCGAAATTCGTGCTAGTTGTTTATTTAAAAACACTGAACTCATAAACAAAGCATAGAATCTGACGAAAACTCCCAATGTTCCGAGCAATTTTGAAAACTTCCCGGAAAGTTTTTATCAGGTCCTGTTTCACATATTGCTATACCCTAAATGAAATCATACGGTATACTAAGTTTGTCATTCCGTTTGTAAGCATAGAGCATTGTGGATGGACACGGACGCATAATATTAAAGTTTTTTTTTTGTTTTTTTGTGACGTATGCTAATTCATTGGTGAAAGATGAATGGATAAAAGCACTATTATTTTTGTTATAAGTGAATTTAACTTAAGAAAAACATATTTTTTTTTTTTTTTGAAACAGTTGCTATTGTTTTTTTATTTAGCAGAGCCAACAGGACCAAAAAATTCCACCTGACTATTACAAAAGAAAAGAAAGCAAAAATATACAAAAAAATAAATACAAAACCATAAAAAGCGAAAAAAAAACTAAAATAATATTATAAAACTAGCACAGCAAAATGTGTACAAGTAAAAGCAAAAATTATTTTATTCGTAAAACAGACTTTTCAACTTTGTCCGAGTTAAGTCAAAATCAATGAGAACTGAGTCGTCATTGAAGGCTCTCAACATAGAGCAAATAGGCTCATTATAATCGGTGTTTGGTGCGATAATGGGGTACATGCAACAGGGTATATGAGTCATTCCTCAAAGTTCGTCGGCGAATATAGAAGTTAATTTTAGATAAGTGCTTAGGAGCGTCTACGGCACGAGTAAATATTTGAAACAATAACACTACCCTAGTTACCTCACTTCTTCTAGTGAGCGTAGGTAGCTTAAGAAGATTTAATATATCTCTGTTCATAAGGAGGACGTGTGAGAGGATTATCCCATGGGAGACGTCTAGGTGCGAGGCGAATTAATCTCCTCTGTATAGATTCCAAGCGCCTTGAATGAATATCATAAAAAAAAACACTAAACGGGGATAGCATACTCAATAAAGGTCGTACAAAAGCTAGAGACGAGGTCCAGTAAAAGAATCATTAAAATCCGGCGTCCATCTTCTTACAAATCCCAATACAGTATTAATCTTATTGATTGTCTTGTCAATATGTGGTAAATAGCTAAGTTTGGTGTGTTAAAGTACACCAAGGTGTTTGACACTTCATTGGTACCTTGATATTGTATGTAGTCTAAAGTGGAGAATTTTTACAGGTAAAGCTAATGGCTTTACACTTGTCAATATTTAGGTACCTAAACTTTTTACTACACTAAATGAATATACTGTCAATGTCTAATTGCAAGACGCATGAGAGCTGACCGTCTTAAAAATATTGAATATCAGGCAGATTAATAACGTTTGGCAAATCATTAATATATAAGATTAAAAGCAGCGGATTGATTTAATTCCAATTTTCCAGTTTCCATTCAAAACTTCTCTATCTCTACCCGCCGCCAATCTAATCTAAAGCCTGTCAAGGAAATAACACAAACACAAAATAAAAGAAAAATTCTGTTCAAATTCAATAAATTTTATTTTCGGCAAATTACTTATTACCCTTTCTAAAATCTAATTATCAAACTTGTTACGAGATAATCATAGTTATAAAAACACAAAAAGATCTGAACTTAAATTTTTTATATTTAGGTACTTTGAAATAAGATTTCAGTTATTTATATTCTATGCCTAAATTAAAAATTAATTTACGAAATACTATGACTTATTATAAATAAGAATTCGTGAACGAATACAATCATCACATTATTATTTTTTTTTGTATTAAGGTGAAAATATATGAAAATAACTGCAATAGCTATAGATAGATATTGAAATTATAAAGATATTGAAAAATTTAATTAACTTAATTCAATAATTAGAATAAAATTTTAAATTATTTTATAATGAAGAATTTCTTCTTCAATAATTATCATCACTTGTTTGTTACCCCTACACACGAGAGTTATTTATGTAATTGCATTTGAATTATCTAAGTAACAAATATGTATAAAAAAAAAACAAATAAACAAAAATCGGATCTAGTAGACGATCTCTACATATTAAAAATTAGCATCTTTGGAATTTCTGGTGATTTAGGTAATTTTAAAAGTAATAAGTGCCTGTTAATTCCTGCAAAGTTTATCTGTATAGATTACATATTTACATAATTTTAAGAAACTATAGAAGACAGATTGTAGAAATTTTTGAAATAATAAGCTGAGCTTAAAAAAAATAAATATTTTTGAATTCCAATATTGAATGGTTTTTTTCTTTTTTTTTTTCTTTACATTTAGTACAAAAGGTGTTATTATTATGAATAAATCTTGCCCGTATAATCTCATCCAAGTAAGATTTTGGCACCCCAAAAGCATGATTTATACAGTTTACAATTAACGCTCAAAATATAACTTTTTCAGATTAAATTCAACAGATTTCATTTATTTTAAGCTAATTTCAGAAAGACTTCGACACTATTTTAATATAATTCAACGATTTTCACATATCAATCAGAAAATTTTAAATAAAATTCAACGGATTTTTACAAAACTAAATCAACAATTTTTGAATTTAATTCAACATTTTTTTCCATATAAAATATAAAACCGAAAAATCTAAAATTTAATTTCAGAAATTGGGTTTTCTTACTTAAAATGTCGTAATTAATTAATATTGTAATAGTCTAGGAACTTTAGGCAAAATATGGGCTTATCTTCGGAAAAACTCCAACCCAGCTACAATAAGGTGACAGCCCAAGAACGGGGAAATCAATTACTTCTTTTTTTTCGGTTTCTTATGAATATCTTCATTTCTGTCAGTCTTACGGCTATAAGGTATGCAAAAAAAAAGAGCGGGAAATTCTATACAAAAAAGGTGGAATAAAGTTTATTGATAACACTAACAGTTTTTCTGCGGTAACTTCTGACGTTTTAATAATTGAAACAGCTTTGAAATATTCACACATAAATAGAACGCATAGGTATGGCCGATTCGAGAGGAATTTTTTGTGTTGCTACGTCATGAGGTGCCTACTGTCATTTCCAGCGAATTTGTTTTGAGTTTTTCGTATTTTATTGACTGAAATACGTTTTGAATATATTAAAATATTTAACAAAATATTAGTTTCTTCGTTTAAATCACTTCGGGAAAAGTAATTATGTGCTAGTAGGAAAGCAAAGAAATTTAAAAATAGAAAATTTTTTTCACTGTGAAAGGACGATTGAAATTGAGACGAACAAATTTCTGACATTTGACGCCAAAGGAGGCAAGCAATCAATTGACAGATTTTCCGGCCATACCTTGTTAATCTTTGTATCATGAATAGAACGGTTGTTGCTGGGAACGACGTGGATCTCTTGGTAATTTTAGTTGCGCGCAGTCCGATTGATGAACAGATCTTCTTTCTCAAGTCGAGCGAAATCTTTACTCTTCTCGAAGTTTCAACGATCATGAAGACATCAGGGATAATCTGCTACTTCTACACACTTTCACTGGATGTGACACAACGTCTGCTCTTTTTCATAAAGGGAAAACTGCAGCTCTGAAGCTTTTCGCGAAAATGCAGCACAAATTTTCAAGCAGAGTAAAGCTTCTCGAGAATCAATTTCCTCGAATAGACTTCGAATCTTTCTAGTATTTTAGTTAAACAAGATGACTTGAACGCATACCGTTATCTTTGATTTATGAAAACTATAGGCAGAAACAAGTCGTTAAATTTGAGTTTATTACCCCCAACAGTTGACGCAGCTAAAGATCCCCGGTATCGTGTTTACTACCAGGTGCAGTATTTGTAAGAAATCAGCTGAGCACGCAAGATTGAGAATGGGTATACAAAAACGGCATATGTAAGCCAATAAAAACATCACAACCACCTACCCCGGATCGTTTTTTGAACATGATTTTTTGTAATTGTTCAAAAGGCTGCTGCACATTCTGCACCTGTCGTAAATTGCACCTTCAATGTTCAGCAGTTTGCTGCATTTTGTCGTAGGACATCCTACCTGAATGCTGCCCCAATCGAACATTCGATAGAAATAAAAAACGATATCGACCATCCAGAAACCGATTCTATTGATCTTGGAATTTCCCACAATTCGAGAAAGAGGTGGAAGAGACCGAAAGAGAATAAGCTACCAGAAATTACTTACATAAACACAACCTTAATTTTTTTAGTTATGTATTTATAAATATTCACGGAGAAAAGACCTGACCTGACAAGATTAATATTTTTACGGTAGACTTTTACATATTTTTAATGTAAGAATAAGAAAATCAAAAACGTTAATTTTGTACACTTGAATATACTATTATTTATACAAAATGTCAAAACGGGAAGATACCGCAGAGAAACATCGATTTCGACCATAACATGCAAATAAATATCCATACAAAATGTATATGGAGTTTCAATGCCAGATTACGGGAAAACTATTAGTTTTATCAATAAACTTTACTCCACCTTTTTTGTAGAGAATTTCCTGCTCTTTCTTTTTCATATATATATACCTTATAGTTGGAAGACCGGTAGGAACGAAGATATTCGCAAAAAAATCGAAAAAAGGTAATTTTTACCCCATATTCGGGTTGTCACAAATTATGCGGACAACCGAATTCCGGGGACTTTTCACACCTTATTTGGAGAGATGAAAGATAAGTGTGTACCAATTTTAAGCTTGGTTGGACTTTTTCCGAAGTTAAATCCTAAAGTTCCTGGACTATAAATAAAATTTGCAGATTGATATGTGAAAATCGTCGATTTATTTTTAAATATTGTTGAAGTCCTTTTAACATCTGATTAAAATAAATGAAATCCGCTGTATTTAACTTAAAAAAGGTATATGTAGAGTAAGGCGGAGGCTTCTGGCCAAGATGTCATCTCTTTAGCCTTTATTACTTTATGCTTTAAGTTTGACCACGATAAAATCTAAGCTGAAATCGGTATTTAGGGTGAGAAATCTTTCTAACTAACCACTGAATCAAGATTTCACATTAGGTCTGTTCGCGAACTAGCTTGAAAGTAGAAACTTGTAAAACTTTTTGTAAGTTTTTCCTCGAAAGCGTTGGCATACTCAAAAATTTAGAGAGATTTTGTTGACGTCACTTCTCCCCTCTGTTCAATTTATTTTTTAATTTAATTAGAGAAAAATCGTCTAATAAAAACTTCGAAAGTGTAAGTTTTGACAGCTCGCCGCTGGTTTTTAGTTATTTTTCAAGTTTTTAGTTTACTTTAAAAAAAATCCTGCTGCTCCTCCTCCACTAGAAAGTTCTACAGAAGCATTTCTCTTCAAAGTTGTAAAATAAATTTGTTTATTCTACTACACGTGATAGACAAATTTCACGTCGTTATTACAGATCCAGAATATTTGCAAGATGTTGTTAGACGAAACCTGGTAAGCTCATCAATGGCCGATGAGGGTTTTGTACCATCCGCCCACAATGCAAATTTTTTATAGTGTGCATATAAACTTTACACATCTTTGAGATTGGCACGAAAATTGTCGGTGATGGGCCTCTCCTTTAGTTTCTTACAAATGAAAATGAATGCATGCATGTAAAACTTCACCTATAGTTGCATAAATCCAAAAATATTTCAGACACTAAAATTTAGATATAGGCTTGGTCATAGAAGAATCAAGGATCATAAAAAAAAACCAATATTATAGTCTGAAAATTAATCAAATCGGCTAAATTAAGTTACACAAGCACGACTCAATCAAAATCAGAAAGTGGTCTATGTATTGCAATTTTGTTAATATTTCGAGTGTACTTAAGGAGTGAAAAAATATTATTTTTGTAGTTTCTTTTTTCTTCAAATTTGTTATACTCATATTCATATGGCAACACTTCAAATTACTTTCAAAAGTTTTGTTTAGATGATGATACACATTGTATTCAGCCACCATAAAAAAATGATTAGTGCGGAGAAGGTGATGCTAATGAAGATGAAGGCGGTATTCTAAGACAATAGTGCTCTTTGAAAACGGCCTACATCTTGAAGAATTTTGACAAGTCCGCAGATAATTCGGATAAGATTCTGTGTTGGCGAAAATTCTGAGAAACTCATCTTTAAATTCATTCACTATTTTATTATAGGTGTGACTGCGAACCAATAAACACATCTTATTAGCCATTGTCATCCCGAATGTATCGTGTTGTGCTCAGCAATACTCTACCTCCAGCTGTCCTTTGCCAACATACAATAAGAATACCCCATGTTTACTTGGTCAAAAAATCAATCATCTTGTGCATTGATTTCAATTTTCCCAACACAAGAGAAATTTATAGACGATGACTTGCACTTACAGGAGCTCTTAATAGATCACACTATTTTAATGTCGTTTATTCAAGAGCAATGTTTATTTTATATAGCTCAGAGCTTTCATTGTGACCTTTCATTCAGACCATTATTAGAGATTTTAGCTGATTTTCAATGTTATTCTAGTTCCAATACCGATGATCGCACCATCAACTAAAAGCTTGATCAGAACAATTTCGTACTCAAATTAGACGAACGAGAGAGATATGAGCTGAAACTTTATTAGGTTTTTGTTTTTTTCGTGCCAAAGTAATATCCATTTTTTATGCGCTAACAATAATACATAAAATGTAAATATAACAAATAGAAGAGTTTCTTATTGCAATTATTATAAAAAGTTTACATCGAAAACAATTGAAAGAAATATCAAATTAGAAGAAGATGAATTTTTATTGCTTGAGCTAGTTACTATTCGATTTCACAACCGTTTTTTTTAAAGGAAAACAACATCTAAAGAAACAAATTTAAACAAACTAAACAGAATGAGTTTAATCATGCATGAATAGAATTGAAAATTAACTGACAAAATTAATTAAAAGACGAATATTGCTAGATTGATTCTCGTTTTGAAATAAAATCAAATACGATAAAAATAATCTTTCAAGAATATTTCTTAAATATTTTGCGTGAAATTCATGCAACATTTTCTTCTTGTGAACACCACTTTTTAATTTTTTGTTATTCTAGTGGATAACATGTAACAAATTCTCAAAATCAACTTTTGTCTATTAATTATAGGCAAATATAGTTAAATAAATAAATCAAAATTTAGTAAATTTCGAAAAAGATCTTAGGCCGGTAATACGACATTCGATGGGGATTAAAAATCTCTTTGATTTCTATAAGAAAAAAAAAATTAATTAAACATAATTTCTCTTTTACAAATAAACCGTTTTTTGTAAATTTCAACCACTCTCAATAGCTGAATCTTGAACAAACTGCAAACAAGAAATTAGTGCACTCATTACTTTTACTGTTCGCTGACTAAGAGTTTTTTTTTTGTTTTCTTTTAGTCTAAGAGCTAGCAACGTTTTCTAGAAATTACTTTAGTTCGGCTAGTTTTTTTATATGCCTTTCCTTACAGTATCTCAATAGTCATGCAGCCTTTTCCGTTGCACAGGTGAAAAAAGTAGTTTTTAAAATGATTTTAGTTCGATGTTGTTTTTCAGCTGTGTTCATAAATATCGAACAATATAAATTCACTACTCCTAGATAGCTTCCTCGTTGCTAGCACCGTGCCAGACGTTTTTTTTTTTTTTTTTTTTTTTTTTTTTTTGTTAAAAGAGAACGTCTTGTCAACCGTACTCTTCTTACACATTTATTTGCTATCACAATCCAATCGAACTGGCTATTGATAATCAACCGAATTTCTGCCTGGCAAATTAATTTAATGTGGTTCGATAACTAAACTAGCTCATTAAAAATTACAGCCATAATAAATCATATTTTTAAAATTATTTTATCGAAAACAAAAAAAAAAATGTCTGGCACGGTGCTAACAACGAGGAAACTGTCTGGGAATTGTGAATTTATATTGTTCGATGTGTATGAAAACAGGTGAAAAAAAAATCGAACTAAAATCATTTTGAAAACTGCTTTTTTTACCTATGGAACGGAATTGGCCCGGCAAAGGCAAATCCCTCTCATCAGCCAAATGAGCTACATGCCTATTGAGATGGTGAAAGAGGGGAGATAGCAAAGAATCAGCTAAACTAAAATTCTTTTTTTCGTGACGTTGCTACCTCTCGTACTATTTGTACTTAAGATCGTTGAAATTGAAACCCGAAATTGCAAATATTCGAACACTTTATACTAAAGCAACTGTGGTAGTAAATTGTTATCAATAGTGCAAAAAAAAATTATAAGCCTAAAAAGTAATATAAATAATAATAAAAACGGAGAATTCCGCTTATGCAATAATTATAGTACTCATAAAATTGCAATAGTAACTCATGATACGCCCGGTTTTAGGCTAAAGGATAATTTCGGTCGTGAATTATTTTTCCCTAAAATCATTTTTTGTTCTTCTTTAACACGTTTTTCTTGTTCCTTACGCATTCTCTGCCGTTCCTCGTCCATTTGCCTTTGCTCTTCAATTATTGCTAGACGTTCTTCGGCCTAAAAATAGTAAATAAAAAGAAAAAAATTAATATAATTAGAAAATTTTCTATTTTAATTAAGTTAGACTGAAACTAAGTGTCTATTCATAAAAAGACTGTGATGCAATAAAAGCAGATGCAGAAAACAGATATAGTTCTTATGTATTCCATGCTTTTACGCATCAAAATTATTTTGAAATTCCGAAAAGCAGGCAACATTGGAATAGAAATGTTAGCCTTCCTTACATTGGTGGTATGTTCAGAACAAGCTGAACTTTTAAGATTTGAGCAAGTTTTAAGTTCTGCT
The DNA here is from genome assembly GCA_963924295.1 of Dioctria rufipes. Classification (NCBI taxonomy): domain Eukaryota; kingdom Metazoa; phylum Arthropoda; class Insecta; order Diptera; family Asilidae; genus Dioctria; species Dioctria rufipes. Next base: position 46,260,289 of record OZ002744.1, on the reverse strand, counting down.
TCATCTTTGAATCTGTTAGCGCGCGCATATTATCATGGGTTCAGAAAAAATTTGCATTTTTGCGCTTCATTATGTTTATAAGCTAAATTAAGTAAGGCCGGACCAATATTTGTTTTGGGCTCAAATTTGTTCGTATGAATGCATGAATGGAGTGCAAATTTTTTGACATTTCTACACGTTGCCATTCATTCATCACTTAAGTTTCCACTTGTTACTGTATTTAATTCTATACTAAATATGTATACAAATTTGTACATATTTATACATACATGCTTCCTAAACATGCAACGCATGAAAATATGCATGAAAGTGCGCGTCGGCCAGGAAACCCCTCAAATGTCTCATAGAAAAAAAAAAAAAAAATGATTACATGTACAAAGAATTTATGTGCTCATAAGAAGAGTGATGGATTTGAGAAGTTAATTATGTATGCATAATAGTAGTTTTTATATCTCTAGTACTCATTGCAGTTATAAGATTACAGGCTGTAATATAAAGCCTGTCCAGACTCGAAGGACGTATCTTAACTCTCATGTGGTCCCCGCTGACACCTCGGTGCCATAAGATGTTAAATCCGAATAGAGCTACCAGTCCTATTTTACAAAAAGATATCTGCATGAAGATTCCCCTGAGAATAACCATTAACCATGGTCCTATGGCCTGGATTACAAAGCCATACCCATTAAGTAGACATGTATGTCTAATTTGTGAGGCCCCTTGATGGGAGCAACGTGGTGGCTGTTGCTGGCCCATATCGCGGGCAGGGAGATTGTTTTCAAGTCTAATATGTATGCATGCTTAGATATTCGATCTCGGTGTAGAGATGCGCTGATACAACAGGGCACCGTGACCCAAAGATCGGTCAGAGATGGGTTAGATAGGTCTCGTTTCGACCAGTAAGAAAACCAAGCGAGTGGTGATTGGTGAGTTTTCAGCTCCTATATGACGGATCATTTTATTTAGGTAAGTAAAAAATTGGAAAGAGAGGACTTGAATATCCTTAGAAATTCCTTATAAATATTGTACGGAAAAGACCTGGAAATTATTTAAATTTCCTTATTAAAAAAAAAAAAAAAAAACAGGAAACTGTATTGGAATTTCTATAGAAAAGTCTGGGAATTCCACGCGAAAATAGTACGGAAAACACGTGGAAATCCGTTGTATTTCCGCGCTCAAATCCAACTAACAATACTGTCAAAGACTTGGAATTCCGTGCAAAAATCGTACAACATGGTAAACGGACGAAATTCCTTGAGAAATGCTTAATGAGTTGGTTAGGAAGAAGTGAACGAAATCTCGACTAATTATGGACCCGTTCCGGTCGTTCCTTTTGTCGACACGTACAGAATGGAACCATTCCTTCCCTTCCCGACAAACTCTGCTTAATAGTAATCAGATATTGACGTTTTTTACTACCTATGGACTGAAAATAAAGAGAACTCGAGTTTATTCACTTAAATCTAACCTAATGCTTGTTTACCTATGGGAAGCAAAGCTGGTACTTCTTCATTTATTTCTACGCTTCTACGCCATTTATTTTTATATAAGGATATTGAAGTCTGCGAAGTCTGCCCATCGCTCCTAATCGGATCAAAACTAGCAGTTCCTCCTTACATTTAGTTTCTCAAAATAGCTACATGTTTTCTTAACAAGATCAGTTCTACTTGATGATCTCCACCACAACCACTGGATTGTTTGTGTATGATGTACAGCAACAACGATTCTTTAAGAATATATTTTGTATAGATTTTAACATAAGCTTCCAAACACCTTCCTCGATTAAGTGCACTGTGTGCGTAATATACGCCAAAAAAATCAAATCATCAAACAATAATGAACTGAAAAATAAGCTTATGATTGAAAAAATGTGTTAAAAATTTTAATACGAAAGCTTTCTTACTATCTGGTAAAGGCAAGAGGAATAAGTTATAATAATTTCTCTTGAAAAAAAAAATGTTCCACAGAAAATTTTGAAGCCACTATCGAAATAGCATTTCCAATTCAATAAGTGCAAACGCAAACAAAAAGGATTTGTGTTTTTATTTGTAGAAAACAAATCTATGTATAGATTGGACATCGGTAAGGAAATATCGGTTCTGAAGAACACAGTCGCAATACCCAGGATTTCCAGAAAATTTAGGTATTTTTTTAAGTCTTGTGCTGTACTCAAATAAAGATATTGTACGAAACTTGGAAAAGGACAGGGAGTGATATTTAGATTAAAATAAATGAGGTGTGTTTTGGGTGCTTTTTGGGAGATTTTCTTCTCATGAACTCGTAACAAGTGAGAGTTTTCCTACCTCTCTGAAGAAGAAAAATATTCACTGTACCTGTCAAAAAATATATGAAGCTAATTTTTATCCCCAAAATGCCTTTAAGGCAGAATGAGGGGAGTTTGTATTTTGTGTTGAGCTTCATAAATTTCGAAATATCAACTTTAAACTTTGATTATAACTTGGATCTAAGAACGAATAAAGAAATGTTGGAACATTCTGTACGAATCTCTCGTTCGTGTTTTTATATTTACATTACATATTAAGAATTATTGTAGTTGGCTTGGTTTTGAAAATGAAAGCTGTTGTTGAAAAAAAAAAAGTTTAACTTTCATAAGAGACATACACTGGACTAACTTATGTCACACATAGAAATTAGAATTTATAAATTGTAAAATTTAAGTATTTAAAACTCAACGGCAAAATTAATTGAATTATTTCGGCGAAGATTATGTGATACAACATATTGACTGAAAATATTTCAAAAGATTATCAATCACACTTCAGCAGTACATTAAAATGGTATTGCTCCCAAAATTTGTTATATTGACTTGCAGAGTGATGAGAGAGTGGTCAGTCGAGAAAATAGACGAGAAATAGTCCACCTACAAGTTTTATTTGGTTTATCCGAGTGCCGTGCAATAAAAAATCTCGCTACAATATAATTCATATTTGTTTTTGATTGTTTTATATCAATAAGAGACACAAGTTTTGGTTCACATATATTTTTAGTTTTTTCTTTTCTTTAATAATTATGAAGATGTTAAGTGAATACTGTCGAAACATCAATTACATATGAAAGTAAACAAATATGATATAACTAATTATCAACCAATTGCTGATCTGTGCTGTACGGGTAAAGGCTTTGAGCCATGGTTTGCGATGTGCTATGCTTTTATTGTAAACCTTTTTTGGCCTCTTTCCATCACGGTTTTATAAAGGGTACTTCAGCAAGGCTTTCGTCAGATTTAGTCACATAGTTCTTATTCATAAGCTATCTGTTCTTGAGTTTCCACCCGTATTTGTTAGTTGGCTGAGTTTTTATTTGTGTGGTCGTACAGAATGGGTTCTTTTTCGTGACACGCTTTCTTTAGAAATAATTAACACCTGGGGTGTGGCTCAAGATAGCCATATAGTTCTATTAGGTTTCATTACTTGCATGATGCATGATGTACCTATTTATGTTCATTACTAACTCTTTCTTATGCTGACGATGCCAAAATTTTTCGTGCTGTCTCTTGCTTAAATGACCGTGATATTTTAAATTCTGATTTAGACGCGTTTTATAATTGCTGCTTTATAAACTCACTTCCCCTTAACATCAGCAAGTGCACAGCTATTCGTTCGCTTCTTCGGAAACGACATACTTTGTATTTCGATTTCACCATTAACGGTAGCTGTTTAATAAGACTTGACAAAACCAATGACTTGAGAGTCATGCTTAACTCAAACTTTACATTTGGGGACCACATCGACACTATGGCAAATATAACTTATACAGCACTGGGCTTCGTTAAACAATGGTCAAAGGAGTTCAACGACCTTTATATTGTACTTTTGTTAGACCGGATTATGCTAGACTAGTTCTAGTTCTATGCCGTTCACATAAATCACATTGAGGCAATCCAGCGTAGATTTGTAAAATTCGCCCTTCGCGACCTTCTTTGGACCTGCCACCATTCTACACCCGTACTTGGACCGACTTAACGTAATTTCATTGGAAACTCTTGATCGCAGAAGCAACTTCAGAATTTTTTGATTTTGGTTGCATATACGGCGTAGTTAATTCCCCTGAATTTATGGGGGGGTTTTGAATTTGAATTGGCTCGTCCCTTGAGGAACCGGAGCTCCTTCCATGTTCCTTACCATCGTTCTATTGTAGGCATGAGCCTATTACATCAATGTTTTGTATCTGTATCAGCCGCTTCGCTTCTATTGTTTTCCAATTGTCGAAATCGGAACTCAAGTATCAGCTTTCTTGAGGCTTCTTGCTTTCAAATCAATGTAATCCAATGATTGTGATTTTTTTTTCGTTTGTATTAATCATAACTTGATGAATCTTAAATAAATAAACACAACTACTTCAGGATGTTAAGATCTTCCCTCTCTGTACAATGTAAACATGGAAAACATTTAATTTTTACTCCCTTAATTTATGCCGATAGGATCGTCCAAAGTAAATTTTTTTTTATGTTACTACCGTGTAAGTTAAAGTTAAAATTTAGCTTTTAGCAGGCATTAAAATTCCTTTCTTTTTTATTATAAGGACAAAATTACTGCCACTGAGCTCTATGGTAGGAAGAGAAATAGCATATCTTTGGATTTTATACATTAAATTGGCAACACAAGTTGAAGCTTCTTAGCTACGTTACCATCAACCGCGACATTTATATTTGCTAGTCTATGCAGTTACGCGGTTATGATGTTGCTAGTCTCGTAGTTTTGCAGTATCACCCACGATAAATCATTACAATTCAAAATAATATATATATGGTAGTACTTACGAGTTTCTTTTGTGCTTCTTCAATTTTTCGATTATTTTCAGCCAAAATTTGTTCAAGCTCCTCGCGTTTTTTCTTTTCTTCTTCCTATAAATTATTGAAATTGAAATTAGACCGAGAAATTTGTTTATAAAGTAAAACAATTATTCAAAGAAAAATCCATTTCTTTTTACAATCATATGGAATATACATTTATAATATAAATTTTACTAAAAGATTTACAATAGAGAAAGAAAAAGGAAGAAATTTAAACCATTAAATAAACTCAATTATGCACATAGTTAGTAAATAAATAAATACAAAAAAGAAAAACGTGTGTCGATGTTATTGTGATTTTCAGATAAAAAAAAATTCAATCAACTTTTTTCTTTCCCTATTGCAAAATAATTTATTTCTCCTGTTGGTAAAAATAAATGTAGAAAATAAAAAATTAGTTAAAATTTATTTATTGAAATTAAAAAAATAACAAAATTAAATATAAGAATAATACCTGATGTCGCTGAACATTTTTAGGAAATTTTTTATTGTGGGAGGAATCCATTCATTAACCGCGCCTTCAATCAATCACAAAAAAATTTTTTTTTATACATTTTTCTTTTAATACGATGGTTATTGCCATTGTCTTTACGTTAACTATTTTTATTTTTAATTTTTTTTTGTTATAAAATATCAAAATTCACCTTTTCGAATTTATCTTAGAATAGAAAAAAAATAAACCGAAAAAAATTTTGACTTCATTTGCGAATATTATTTCCAACTGGGTTAAGTGCGTATCTCTCATAGCTTTGAAATCAAATTATTTGTTAACTTGCTGAGTTCAAAATGAAAATTTTAGAATTTAATGAATTTCTGTTGGATACTTAATAATACTCTGGACAGAGAAAGAGCATTATTGAAATATTGTAGTAAATATTAAGAAAGTGATTGGAAATGTGAATTTGAATAAATAAATAAATTTGGTAATAATTGAATCTGGTTGATCTCAGGAAATATATTTTGGTGAAAATTTTAATATTGGTTTTCACTTTAATTCTTAATTAATGCTTCGCCTATCTAGGATTTAAATAAATCATGGAACAGCTATGAAGTCAGGAATTTCAAAATCTGAGTGCTGCTCACACTGGGAGACCAGAAATGCTTAAAAATGGGACACAAGGCATATTTTGTAATAAATCTTTTTAGTATAAATACAAATGACCAAAATTATATTTAATTTTTGTAGGGTTGTAGCAGACAGAATGTATCATGGAAATTGTAAAAAACTTGGAATGAGGTAGAAGCTCGGACTACTAACGTTGTATTTTTTTTTATGAATTTGATGACTTTTTGATGTACGGGAGTTGTGAAGCTGGCGTTGCCAAATTTTGTCGTCGGCGCCGATCAATCTAGTGGTCAACCTGTTTCGAGCTGGTTAAATTTTTTGTGCTTCTTTCTTCCTTAATTGATAAGAGACGCAATCGCGCTACATCCGAAATGTTTCTGCCTGCAACACTGCGCCGCATGATGAGTGTTTGGTAGATGGCTTATGAGAGAAAAGCTTTAAGCATTAGTTTGTCGGTTAGTCGCAATAATTGGCGTCAGTTTTAAGTACGGTGAATGGTTATGTGTATTTTTATTTGTGGTAATACTTTTATATTCATAACTTTAAAACTTTATCCACACCAGCCTCTAGAAAGTACGTATTTTTCGTAATGTAACACTCGTACTGAAACGTAAGACGTTCATTGAATTCACGTAAAAAAAAAGTTCTCCACGTTCTGGGGACTAAATTTGAGTCTTACCAGGTTTGATATAAGACTATCATCACTTAAAATAAATGTACAGATAAAGACCTATGTTTGTATATTTGCGAATTTCATTGATTTCATTTGCAATATTTTGATTTTTCCACACAACAATTTTTAATGAAATTGTTTCATTGCTTTGCATCGTGTGAAAAAAAAAAATGCATCTTTGGTGGAATATCTTGCAACGTAATGGGAATAGAATTTCGTTTTCATTAAGTCAAAAACAGAAAATGAGCATGTCAAATTATTTGCGAATATATAGTAAACAGGAAAGGGTGATACGCGTAAAATTTATGTAATGCAATGCAATTTTTCAAGAGTAGAGCATAATACATCGGAGGAAGTAAGATGTAATGTCAAATGCGTTTTAGATTGTGAAGAGGTATAAGAGGAAAATAGTGGAAGATAACTTTTCAATTTGTGAAAATTTGGTGGAATATTCGCGTCTGCTTGGGATTGGATATTAGATATGTTTTGGGTATACAGTGGAAACTTTTTATAAAATGAACAATAAGTTTTCTTGTTGAATTAAATAAACGTTTATAAGTTCTAATATTGCTCTTTTCTGGTTTTACCATTATTGAACTCTCTACAGCAAAAACATGGACTACCAATACAACCAGGTTTTTTAAACGCGAAATCTGGCTTATAACCCTTTTCGTTTGCTATATATTCTAAGGTATGCATGTAAATCCAATAAACTGCACCAAAAGTGTTTCAGTGTAAGAACCTGATAAAATAAGCAAAGACAAGTAATATCCAAATTTTGAATCACCTTAGAGAAAATAAAAACGAATAATGTTAGCTATTGTAAGAAAGCTCCATAAAGGTGAAAGTTTGTGCTAGCAGCATAAAACTCTTGTTGTTCTTTGATCTCTGTAATATAAATATAAAAACTATTGCAAACATGAGAAACCAATTTATAATCAAAAATTGTGACCAGCCGACCAGGCAATAATTGAATTTCCACGTTTTAGACAGCTTATCTATTTATTGTAAGGCTGTAAAATAAATGCATATCGCGAGAATAAAAAAATCTCTTCTACTAATCCGGAATTTAATTGATTGGTTTAGATTCACATTACATGAAGATATTATTCATCTTTGTTTCCCATATCACAGTTTGAATGTATAACGGTGAAACTGAATCCTCTTTTTGCTTTATTATTTATTCGAAGGATAATGCACAACAAGTATGTACATAATAGAAATATCGTGTATGCTACTAAGATAAAATATAATAGTAAAATATTCCATTTGTAACTACGACTAATATTCTCAATGTCATCTTCAATAGGACCCTAATCTGCTTGAGACGTTTGAGACAGTCCGCTAATTTTACACCACAGACTACTCGCTTGAGACTGGTAAGATGCTTAATTATCCCCATCATATACGCCAACGTTCTTCACTGCAAACTTGATTCTGTCTCTGAGAGGAGATTAACAGTGGCATTTAATTCTGCTGTTAAGTATGTATTTAACCTGCGAAGATATGATAATGTCTATGAGCATTCTAGACAGGTCTTGTGTTGTTCTTTGTTGGATTTTCTTAAAACTAATTTGATGACCTATCTACTCAAACTAATTTATTCCAGGACTCCTATGTATCTTTTTTTTTTTAAATTATCTTCCTTCAGTCATCTCGTTTTAATATTTGTGATTTGTAATTGAATTGGAACTTCTATACAAAGTTTAAAGAAAATCGGAGAATAGCCGTGGATGTAAACTTAAACCTCCGTGGCACAGGTATTTGCAATGTGACGCTATGCTCTTGGTCTACGTTTACTTCTTTTATTTACCCTCTTTATTATTGTTTTTCTATGTTTTTTTCGTGGTTATTATTTTGTTATTTTTTAACTTTCTGAATTTACTGCTATGTACTTTTTAAAAGGCTATGCCTTACCTTGTACAAATTTTTCCTTTTAAATAAATTTTTTTGAAAATAAAGAGAAATAATAATAATAAAAAAAAAAATTAATTAAATGATAATGAATATGTTCAAAATAATAAAAAATTCAAAACTAAGAAATGGATGAATACATTACGTAAATGTAAAGAAATATTAATACTAACCTATATTAATTACTGCTATACTGACAAACCTAAATAAATAACAGATTTCTCAAGTTCACCGGACGTATGCCTAATTCTCGTTCAAAAAATATTGAAAAAGAAGCCTTTTAAACATGACGGCAGATCCCGTGCGTTGTATGTTTACATGAAGAGTATCCCAGTTGCAAGGTGTTTGAACAAAGTAGGAACGTTGGCCCAATATTGTACGGTAGCGGGGATCCAAATACCCACGTGGATAGTAGAATGCAAGAAACTTATACCATTGCAAAGATATGCAGGCTGATTGGTGTAAAAAAGCCTATGAAGGAAAACTAATGCTTTATGCAAAAGATGTTTTAAGGGAACAGTTGAGAATTACATTTCTATATTGGCTTATGTGGTCAAAACGTCGAAGTCCATATAAGAATCTTATGTAATTATTAAATAAATTTTCATAAGTTAAAAGAGGTACTAAAAGTGCTCTGAAGATTTTAATTTTCACACTTACAGAAAGTAAATGAGCTGAGGGCCAAAGGTGACGCACTCTTCCCAACACGCTTTTTACATAATCACAGCAGTGGGGTAGCGGGAAATTTCCAAGAACAACAGGGGAAAAACTTAAGGATCCAAACCTCTTCCTACTAGTATATAATTAGACTTTTTAGCATTCAGTGCAAGGTCGTTTAATGTTGACCATTCATCTATCAGCTCAAGGTCACTATTGACTTTGCTTCTCCAACAATATATGTATATAGCTCATATATAGTTTGTTTCTTCTCTTTTCAAATCGCCTTAGCCGACAATTTCCCAAAAGCCCTGCGTAGAGCTCTTGTCAGAATCTCATTACTTGCAGTATCTTCTGAACTGTCTTACCTTATATATATCCGAGGAAAGACGGGATTTTCTGGACTTATTTCTAACATCTCGGTCAGCCCCTTACCACTTAGAAATTCGGAACTAATACTAAATGTTTGTTCAATTCTCCATCGCATTTCTGTGCCCATGTATTGCCTCGCTGTACAACAAAGTGATTACTTAGGGCCAACCATATTTTGGTTTTTGTGGATTCTGTACATTCTTCTCAAGTAATGTTTAAAACCGGGGTCAAATTTGGAGCAATTCTAATTGCGTGAAAAATGGTTTTCAGAGCATTGGTACAAATAATAACGCACTCTCTTCCCACTTTCTTGGGGCCTGTAAGTTCATATACACATTTTTTTATGTACAGTACATACAGAGATATAAGCTGAGTAAATACTCTTTTGTTTTTCATTGGGGACCCATTTTTTGACAATTTTGGTCCCAACTGTAAATGCATTTAAACATTTAAAACTCATTTTCTCATTTGCCAACTTTAACATAAAATTTGATGTCGCAGCAAGTAGAATTAAGATATTTGCTCAATTTTAGTAGAAATATTTAAAAAATTTCAAAGGAAAAGGTGAATCCTGAAATTTAAATCTTTCCTTTCAAGTTTTACTCACAATCTTAATGCAAGCGCAAAGGCAGGCAAAGGAATTCACAAATCATCTGAAAAAATGAAAATATAAAAGCCCTGTGCACGATATTTTTTGCAATCTTCTATAAACACGTTCCTTCAACAATAAAGCGAAAAGCAAACTAAGGTGACTCCATCCGCTGAAATCTTCCAGTTTTTGCTAGAATCGTAAATTTGGAAACAACTGCTCAATATTAAGCCTTACTGTGGCTGGCTTGATTTTTTTTTTTTAGTAACAAATATCTAATGAAGAGCAGACTCTCGGTAACATAGAGAGACGAGGGAATTGTGTTTATTGGTTTTAAATGGACAGAAAAAAGAGGTGGATGTATCGGAAACGATCGAAGGAGCTTTTAACACGATCACCTACCTCTCGTCTCCTTTCTTCTTCACGAATCTGCTCACGTCTTTTTTCCAATTCCAACATCATTTCACGTTCCATTTGTTTTTTAGCGGCTTCTACACGTCGATTTACTTCCAATTCAATTTCATCTTTGCGTTTTTCTAGCTCCTCTTCAACTCTTTTCTTAACAAGTAATTCTATACGTTTGGCGGCTTCTTCTTCGATTATCTAAAATGGAAAAGTTTGTCAATATTTGGAAAATATTAAAGAGTTTCTTACCTTTTGTTCGGCTTCTTTTTGTCTTCTTTGCCTTTCCATTTCAGCCAACCTTTCGACTTCGTCTAATTTTTTAACACGCATCTTCTTATGACGATGCCTTCTGATTTCATTTTCACTGGACAAGGAACTGTTAGAGGATGAAACGGAGAGAGATCTTTTCCTATGAAATTAATTAATTTAATTTAATACTATGCGGTTTTATTGGTTGAACAACGTTTTAAGTATAGCTACTATACATACCTTGATTTTGAACTTCTTTCATGACTTCGGTCACGATGTTTGCTATGTGAATGCGACCTCCTCTCAGATCTGTCTCGAGATTTACTTTTTCGCTTATGTTTACTTTTATGATGCCGCCGCTTTACCGGTGTTTTACTGCGAGATCTTGACTTACCCATTTCACTAAATTAATATAACATAACCTTCGTAGCTAAGAATGAAATATATCCAGACTAATAATTAACTATTTCAATAAATTTCGTTGTCAAAATCTAAAACTCGGCAAGATGATGACGATTTGATTGGACAATGTCAAAATGACCGTAAGCAAAGAATTGAAAGAAAATTTTTATTGTTAAGGTTGGTACTTAAAAAAAAATGACAATCCAGTCTTATTTTTTTTCTAAGTCAAGTAAAGCTTTGCGTTCATTTTCTAATTCTAAATTTTGCGTCTATGCTATCTAGCAAGTTTCGAAAATTGTACGAAAGAGGGCGCCAGCGCTGTTTAATGCCGATGGTTTTGAGTTCTGCTAGAAAACTGGCACTAGCGCCACGGTTTCGCCACAGATTAGATATATATATATATATATATCTAATCTGTGGTTTCGCGCTCTCGCCAACCGTAATCAACAGATTTTTCAGTTTTTTTTTCACGCCCGGCCGCCTATAAAAACCCTTTTCGAAATTAACGCGTTGACAGAGCCGCCCGCCATGCGGAGAAAAGCCGAAAATTAAATGGCTGATGAGTGGTGGGTAGAATCAAAATTAGGAAAATCTCCCCCTTCCACTCCGAGTGTAGTGTGTGCTTCTCATATATTTCAGGCTTATGCACTGCTATTGACGGAGAAAGAAATAAATAAATTTAAGTTTGAAAATGGGACCATTCGAATCGGGCAAATTTTAGGGTGCCATACAAATATTTCGTTTTCCACTATATAGGGTTTTCCAATAAGAGGTGTTATTTTAATTAGCCCGCTATTTCAGTAGATGGCACCTTTGGAGCTGTCATTTTTTGACATTTGACAAGTAGAAACTACGCTATTAATAAAAATGGAACGATACACGATTCAACAATGCATTGAAATTATTAAAATTCACTATAAAAATGGTGAAAATGTGGCAGAGACGGTTCGTAAAACTCGAACATTTTTGGGTCGGCGTGAAGCAACTTGTCGGACCTCAATACAGAAATTGGCAGAAAAATTCGAGCTGTCGGGACAAGTTAGTGATGTGAAGAATAAAACCCGTGCACGTCGCTCTATTCTCAACGTGTGACTGTTTGGTGCGGTTTATGGTCCCGCGGGGTCATTGGACCTTACTTTTTCGAAAATGAAGCTGGAGCAACAGTTACGGTGAATGGATTGCGGTATCGACAGATGATTAATGATTTTTTATGGCCGGAATTGAATGGTATTGATCTGGACAACGTTTACTTTCAACAAGACGGCGCTACGTGCCATACAAGCAACGAAACCATTGATCTTTTACGGGAAAAGTTTCCGGACCGTGTTATCTCTCGAAGAGGTGATCACAATTGGCCACCGAGATCTTGTGACTTAACACCTTGCGACTTCTTCCTTTGGGGCCACGTGAAAGAGAAGGTCTACGCCAACAGCCAAGCGTCGATTCAAGACCTCAAAGATGGAATTCGTGAGGCTATCGAGGACATAGGGCAGCCACTTTGCGATTTGGTTATGGAAAATTTCATGAAAAGGATCTGGTCCTGTGGGCGTGGTCGTGGTGGTCGTTTTGCTGATGTTATTTTCCATTATTAACGGCATATCTTCCTCTTTATAATGAAATAAAGATCCGATCATTTATCTCAAAAAATGGCATTTTTCTTTGAATATCAAAATAACACCTCTTATTGGAAAACCCGTTATATATTAGCTTTCTGTTTCATGTGGGCTCAATTGCTAATGTCAAAAAAAGTTCTTACACCGGTGCCAACATTGAAAAACATCATTAGCGGGAAGTTGAAAAAATGAGCGCGCAGCTTGAAAGGCGATTATAATAAAACCTTTCGAATTTCTGCTGCATATCTAATGAATATATTGACTTTGTTAAAACAATTTTAGTAGTAATAACCCTAAATAATTAATTTAAAAACATTTGTTTCGACAGACCCACTTATTTATTCGTTGCTTACAGTTCTCTCTCAGTTGGTACTTAGACCGAAAGAGAACGCTATATAGAAGTGAGCTCACTTTCTGCAGTATATTTCTGTAGTCAGTCCATATATATGTCAGTGCTCTGAACAGACTCGAAATTACGAAAAACGTAGTGAAAACAGGGTCTCATAATTTCGAAATTCTTGTTGCTCGAAATTACGTAATTTGAAGTCTAGTGAAAATGTATTATTAGATATATAGCAAAAAGGATAGGCTATGATGAGTTAAATTCGTCTACGTGCGATAAACATTTTTTTGTTGATACGGAGGGGAATGACAAAAGGGCTGGGTTATTTATTTATTGTCAGTTCGACATTTTTGACATTTCTAAATTTATTTGAATTTACGAACAATAGTTCGGTAGTTTTTTAGGTATTTTTCTTAAAGAAGCGATAAAAACTGATTTATATACAGAGTGTCCCGTAGGTGGTGTAATATCCGAAGGCTATGGATAGGTCATGCTTAGACGGGAAATCAGTTGTACGGGTGGGGGGAAGGGAATCTTAACTATTTCCAAGATAACGGGACTTAAAAATATTTGGGTATGTTTTTATAGATCACCCTATAACTTCTGAACTTTATACCATATGATGATGATTTAAACTTTGGCAGATATACAATCATCTATAATTTTTTTCCTCCATACACTCCGTTTTGAAGTTATGGCTCGTTTGTTTGTTATTCAACTAATATTTTTATCAAAAATACGACATCAATACCATCAATATCAATTTTTCATATTGGATTTAAAAAGTCCAAAACCTTCGCCAGCAAAAATGGCTGAAAAAGTTCAATAAGTGCCAGAAAGTAGGCAATTTTCTCTTGCAAATGACCTTTTTTCCAACCATTTTCGTTGGATATGTTTAATTTTCGGTACAAAGTGTAATAGGTCATTTTAAAGCTAAGCTTTTGGGCTTTTTAAATCCAATATGAAAAATTTGTATTGATGGCGTGTTTTTTAATAAAAATAGTAGTTAAATTAAAAAAAAAAAAACGAGTAAAAATTCCGAAATTTAAACTTTTTGAGCTATAACTTCAAAATGGAGGAGGAGGGAAAAATTAACAGATCATTGGAAATGTCTAACGATTGTCTATATACCAAAGTTTAAATCATCATCATAGAGTGTAAAGTTCAGAAGTATAGGGTGATCTATAAAAACATACCCAACTATCTTTAAATCCAGTTATCTCGGAAACCGTTAGGATTCTCCTCCCTCAACCACACAACTTTTTACTCGTCTAAGCATGACCTATCCGTAACCTTCGGATATTACACCACTTACGGGACACCTTGTATATACTCAATAATAGTGAGAAACAGTAGTGAAGTATCTCTGTAAGAGATTTTGTATAATTAAGACTCTGGAGACTCGAATTATGATGAAGAAGTGAGCTGTGCTGTAGAAAGAACTGGAGTTATTGCCATAGGAAATCATTTTTCAGATTAGTTTAATTGTTTCAATAATAAAGTATAGTGTTTCAAATAAATTAGAAGTGAAATAGTTATAAAAAAAAACAGGCGTGGCAATAAAAATGTACATTTTCTAATGCCGGTTTGTATGTTTACAATTGAATTGTCATTATTAGTTGTCGGATAGTTTAGGGTGTTTATATGATGTCAGCCATACAAAGGCAACAACAAGAAATATTATCATAAAATAAATGGGCACACTAAAATCCTTAAAAATATAAAAACTTATAAAAAAATTATGAATTTATATATAAAAAAAATTATTTAATTTAAAAATTTTGGTATATATAATGGGAATTTTTCTATTGAATTTCTTCAATACTACCTCCATGATTAAAACGAACACATCAATGCAATTCCACTAATTGAAGAAACATGCTTAAGTTTTTGTTCCTCATAGCCAAAACTCCAACGGAGTCCTAACATTCTAAAATATTGGCAGTGTTCTTATTTAGAACTGACAAAAGTTTGATTTGAATAGCTCCTCCGCCCTAAACTACTATTTATACAGAAAAATAGTGTTCTGATAATGTTAAGTTTGCTTCCTTATCTTCCGAACCGAAATAAAATTTCTACTTTTCCTAACAAAATTATTTAAAAAAATTTATGTGTACCGAATGACTACGATTCCTTAAACAAAAATTCTCAGCTGAGTAATCATTGTATATGCCCAAGGCATATAGAATACAAGCTATTCCCATTACGAACCACGTTCCGCCATTAGTGACGAAGTATCGTGAAAATGTATAGGAAAGCACGGTACAGAGAACACAATACTCTCTCTCCTCTCTCTGTCGTTCCTATAAAAATGTGACAGAACTACGTTACAGGCTATCAGCTGCAATGTGTCAACATTTTAATGGGAATACCTGTCTTCTATATACATTGGTATATGCCGCAGTATCGTCGTGTCATACCGTGGTCTGATGAAAACGAATGTAGCTGACTACAGATTCGGACTCCGGCTGCGCATACACATAAGCAATTATTACTCAGCTGAGAGTTAGTGAGCGCAAAATGGTAAGGATACTTTTTAATCAAAACTATTTTATTATTTCGTTAAGTAAGGTATATAGTAAGTGTAGTCTTTGGAAAGGTAAGGAACCAAGCTGTAAATTACTAGAAGACTATTTTCCTGTATGGATAGTAGTTTATAGTTTATACTCTATAGCATATATAAGCTGTGTTCTGTTGTGTACCTTGTTCCAGTGGTGGATCTAGCATTGAAATTAGGGTGGGGGGGGGGGGGGGTCATCTTACAAATTAAATTGAACAAAAAAAAAAAAAACATGCAGCGCCGTAAGTCGCTTACTTAGTTTAGCCACCGCAGTACTGTAGTAAGGTACTAGGAAGGTTGCTGCTTAAGCGGTGTGGATGTGTGTCATTTTTTAATATAATTTTTTTACAAAAATTCTTTTTTTAATAGAATAGTAGTTAGGGTGCAAACTGCAGGAGTCATTCAAACCAAACTTTTCTCAGTTTTACACACTGGCATAGATATATGGACTGCTCGATATGCTATTTCATGCGGGTACAGTTTTTTGTGCCAAAAATAGTTCTTACGTCGGTGCCACCATTGGCGGGAAGTTGAAAAGTGATTTTAATAAAACCATTCGAATTTCTGTTGAGTATCAGTGAATATATTGCCTTTGGTCAAACACTTTTTGTCACTTAAACCAACTAATTAATTTAAAAACATTTATTTCGACGAACCCACTTATTTAATATTTATTGTTTACAGTTCTCTCTCAGTTGGTACTTGGTGCTTAGATCGAAAGAGAACGCTATATGGAAGTCAACTCACTTTCTGCAGTATATTTCTATGAACGTAGTCAGTCCATATTATACATGTCAGTGTAGGATGCTGCAAATATTTTAGAATATTATCAGTTAGGGCATAACCCCCGGAATATACAAGCCATGAAAAAAGTCGAAAAAAGAGAGCAGCGGGCCGGTCAGCAGGCGACATCCACAGTCTTCTTGCCTTGTCTTAATGCAGGAATTTTTCATATAAAAGCTGCTTGTATTTTCTTCAAATGCTATAAGTTCCATAAGTTTGTTCTACATGCTATTTTTTTTAAACTATTAGAAAGAAAACATATTTGGCTGCAATTTGTTTTATTTGCTGTGGAAGTGATAGTTTTGGGCTTTAGGACCTGTTTAAGATGAAATTTTAGTTTTTCCTCCATGACGAGTATACAAAAAGCAGTGAGAGTGAGAGCCCTTACTGCATGTTGTACCCGGCACCAGTGATGCCAGATTATGCCATGGACTAACCGCCCAAACGAAGAAAAAAGATTGCCCAAAAGGCGCCGAAATATTTGTTTTTAATAAGGGTGAATTTCTGATAAATGAGTTGCTATTTGATTAGTTTTTAACGATTTAATCGATTGTAGATTGTATTATACTAAAAAAGTATACCCGCGCGATACTTTTCTTTAAAAAAAAAAAAATCCTGCCAAATCACAAAATTGGGGCTCCATGTCCGAATTTTCGTTTTAAAATTTTTATAAAAAATAGAAATATTCAATTTTTTAAAACTGCTTTCACTGCAATAAGGTGACAACTATGCTCCCTTAAAATGAAAAAGAAAAAATATTGTCAATTTAAATAAATTGTCTGTATACTTGTATATTACACGGGTCTCGAAATACTTAGCCCTCCTATTCGTGTTAGTTAGAATGAGATATCCAAGAAGAATTTAATGTGAATAAAACCTATTTTCCATTCTATTTTGTATCTTTAGATAGAGCCCAAAAAGCGCAGAAAAAATAGTGTCACCCCCAATTAGGCTTTGGGCGCTTTTCCTGAAAATCGAAGCGCAGATTTTGTAAAAAGATAGCCCAATTTGCGGAAAAGCGCCCAATCTGGCATCACTGCCCGGCACGTTAAGGCCTTTTAATGTGTCGGTGCCTTCGGCGAATTCATGGCTTGTATTATATTCCGGGGGTTACGGTTAGGGCTAAGTTAGGGTTCCGATGTGGTAGTGAGGGAGTCTGTTTTGTGGCTTGGGAAGTGTTTTGTATCACCCAAAGTTGGGGTCCCAAACTCAAATTCTGAGAAAAACTTATACACATACATCACATGCATGCAATAATATTCATTGAAATAAATTTTTATTTGTTTAAAGTTTGGTGTTCTATTGTATATTTTAGTTTTAATAGTTTGCTTGACGCCATACAAAGCAATTGTTAGGTGTAGAACAAATCTTTTTTAAAAAATGTGAGTTTCATTGTGTTTTGATATAGATGTATAGATGTGAAATTTTCTTGGTGTTATATTAATTGTAGTTGAGACCTCCTGAAGATGCTTAATGACAATAAGCGAAACGTTGAGGCAAATAAAAGGCTGAACGAGAGAGGAAAAAGATAAACTTGTTTGTTTTTTATCATCTTGAAATATTAAACTGACCGATAGCCCAAGCAGACTAGGAGCACTGTTGTCAAAATATTTTGTATAATTTTTTGAAGTTGAATTATATAAATAAAAAGAAATAAAATAAAAAATGTATTTTTTCAAATAACTCAATTTATTAAATATTTTTTACTTGAAGTTTTTAGGGGGGAGGGGGTGACTCCAGGACCTCCCTGTTCGCCACTGTCTTGTTCTAGAGACCCATATACTGGAGAGAACAAATTGTTCTGTCGATTGAAGCGAACTATTTGTACTGTTCGCTTCATTTAAATCTTTTTATGAAAATGTATGAGGCGTTCTTTTGTGTATCTTTTCTATAGGTATCAATATAAAGCCTTTTAGAGAACGGACTCCCAACGCACACATAGATTTCTGTTTCATGGCTTGGGAAGTATTCTCGAGCGTTTTGTAATAGCCTATCTCTTTTGCTATTTAATCTAAACTGAAACTTGGCTGTGTGCACCAATTTTTGAGTTTAATAATTTTCGACGTGATTAGGACCAGGAGGATTTGCGGCTTGAAACTATTAATGTGAATGGATGTGGCTTCTGTGGAATTTCTATGTGTTCGGATTAAATATTATGTTTCCTGGTTTTATATTATTGTTGTCTAGGACCGAGCGTGGCCTTTGGTTCATTATTTAAAACACAATAATGAATATTTAATATACAAGTTCTTTATTTTCGCTTTACACTTATAAAATTCACAAACCTTCAATTAATCAACTCAACTTTAATTATCGCTAACACTGTACTTCCAATTATCGCAATCCAATTAAAACACTTTCGCCTGTTTATTACTTTCACTTGTTAACACTGCAACGTCTAAGACAAGATTCTTTCTCTGGTGGTGGCAACTGCTATATTTATACTCAACAAACTCTCCAGAGCCTTCTTGAAGATTCCATTCTAGAACCATCCCAAAGATTCCATTCAAGAATCATCGATTCTCCGAACCTTAAGTTGTTTACTCTTCATTTTCAGTAGATGTCATTTGTCTCTTTTTGTTGCACGAAACAATATGATTGTTCTTAAAGGTCTGTTCGCGTACTCAGTTTTGGGACAATGCATTGCAATGAATTTGCACGAACTTACACATTTTCCGTTCGTTTACTTTCTCGTGCACACAAAATTACACGAGTTTTGCATACGTCACAGCTTCCCCTCTCGCATGAATTTACCCGAAGTTTTTAGTTACTGCACAATTCTTGCAAGGAAAATTGACAGCTGTCATAGGCAAAGTTCATTTTTGGAATTTTCTGAAAAGTTTTTAAAGCGCAATCAAAATGTCAAATGAAGATAGATAGTTTAAGTATTCAATACTGTCGTGGGACTTTTCAAGAGTGCAACAAGTTAAAAAAAAAAATAAAACAAACATTCGCAAATGTTATTCCACACTTCTTCTTCTTGTTTTTCACGAAGTTGCATGAAAAGCGTTCGTTTACTTTTTCATGCATTTTACATTCTTCCCCCACCACACGAGTAAGTTTTTACCCAGAATGTTTTTGCACGAGAAGTACGCGAACAGACCTTTTAACTTGCCTTTTATATGTTGGCTTCCATGTCTTGAGGAGGGCTACAACAGAGTTTACGACTGTGGCGGAATACGATACTCTCGAAGTGTTATCTTCTTTTGGGCTTAAGCAAGTAAATGGCATAATGTTCACAACAGGATTCTGGATTTTGCTTTTGTTAATGATGACTCCAGTGCTTGTGTTTCCTTGTGTTTCTCGTTCATTGGATCCTATAGTGGGTGAGGTTCGTGATCATGCAGCTCTTGTCATTCATGTTGATGATGCTTATAGTGCTGCTCCTGATTATATTTTGGATTTTGATTTTGCTAGAGCAGATTTTGAAAAATCGAAGTTGATACTAAGCAATATTGATTGGTATATTTTGTTTAACGTTTCAGATTTTGATTCTTGTTTTATTATGTTTCATAAATTAATTTTTAATTGTTTCCTTCTCTACGGTAGTACTTTCGAGTGAGTATGCTTGGACGTGAAGTCCAGTCTATCAGCCTGAGCTGACAACTCACTCTGTGAACAGCGTTGACACAGGGCGGCACGCTAGCACCTCGGCTAATGCTGGAGAATTAGTGGGATGGGTTATCCAGCAGTGTCCCTATGATGACCTGAAATAGAGTGCAGGAGCGAACCCTAGTCAAACTTCATTGTAGAGAGAGTGCTCCAGGAGAGTTTAAGGAGAAGAAAATCTTGAATGAATCATTACGTTATAAATGTCAGGTGTAATTCATCAATATTACAAAGTCAGATCCAATTCAAATTCACTATTATGGTAGGTATACAAAAATTTCAATATGTACTGAGTTTTCAGCCGCTATAGGATGAGAGTTACTGAGAAAATTAATAGGAAACATTTGAGTATCTTGAGTACAAGTGTTGGCTATTAGCCTACATTTATGCTATTAATTTAATCGCTACTCATAATACCCTACTAGCCCAAATTTACGCTTAAACTCTGCTTAAACGGGTCAGTATCAGTATGCTGCCTGTACCTCACGAAAACTTGTTGGTAAGAAGATTGTTGGGGGCAGGAAGAAGCATCACCCTACCTCCAGATACGTTGGATACCCTTTCCGGAGCGCAATGGTTTTCCACGCTGGATTTAAAGAGTGGTTACTGGCAAGTGGAAATACATCCCGAGGACCGAGAAAAAACTGCTTTCTTAGTTGGCAGTGGTTTATGGCAATTCAAAGTAATGCCATTTGGGTTATGTAATGCTCCAGCCACATTTGAGCGACTAATGGAATGTGTTTTATGTGGTTTAACCTGGAAAACATGTCTTGTCTACTTAGATGACATAATAGTAATCGGAAGGACATTCAAGGAACAACATAAAAACAACTTACGGGACGTACTTCAAAGACACAAAGATGCGAAATTGAAGCTCAGTGCCAGTAAATGTGCTCTATATTCAAAGATGAAGTTAAATATTTAGGGCACATAGTTTCATCATAAAGAGTAAGAACCGATCCAGAGAAGATAGAAGCCCTCAAAAATTGGCCAGTTCCAAAGGACAAACATCAATTACGGAGTTTTCTTGGTTTAGCTACCTACTACAGGCGATTCGTGAAAGGTTTTGCAGATACAGCAAGAAGCCTACATCAACTTACAGAAAAGGGAGGGCCGTTCATATGGTCGGATAAATGCAACGAAAGTTTTGAAAATTTGTAGTAACAGCACTGTGAAGCTCCAGTACTTCACTATCCAAAGCTGGGAAAAACATTTATATTAGACACGGATGCCAGCAATGAAGGTATTGGTGCAGTGCTTTCGCAGGAGGAGAATGGTCAAGAAGTTCCAGTAGCTTACTATAGCAAAGCACTTTCAAAGTCAGAGAAAAATTATTGTGCTACAAGAAAAGAGCTACTTGCCATTGTAAGTTCAACAAAACATTTTCATAAATATCTCTACGGGCAGAAATTCATCCTTCGCACCGACCATGCAGCACTCAAATGGCTTCTGCAGTTTAAGAACCCTGAGGGACAAGTGGCGAGATGGATAGAGTGACTCCAGGCTTATGATTTTGAAATCCAACACCGAAGAGGTCGTATCCATGGAAATGCAGACGCCCTTTCACGAAGTCCATGCAAACTTGAATGCAAACATTGCGCCCGGGCCGGGTGGAAGAAAACGAAACAACAGCAACTACACAGTTGGTAACCGTGGAACCATTTACAGGTTGGAACAACGAGAACCTGAGAATATCACAACGAGAAGATCCGGACATTTCACCTATTCTCGCTTGGAAAGCAGACATGGAAAGACCAGACTGGAAGGATATTTCGGAATGGAGCGAGAAGCTGAAAAGTTACTGGGCTCAATGGAACTCTCTTCATGTTGAATGTGGTATATTAAAACGCAAATGGGAAGCACCTAACGGCGAATCATTCCGAATGCAGATAGTTGTGCCAGCATCAAACGTCAAAGAAGAAGAATGCACGGTGGAGCTTCTGGAGGACATTTGGGAGTGAACAAAACAATTTCCAAAATACGGGAAAGGTTTTATTGGCTACATATGCGAGAAGATGTGGAGGAGTGGTGCCGCAGATGTACTGTCTGTGCCGCTTTCAAAGGGCCGCAACACAGAAGCAGAGGAGAAATGCATAAGTATCATGTCGGAGCCCCCTTTGAAAGGATAGCTGTAGACATCGCTGGACCTTTTCCAGAAACGGATGGCGGTAACCGTTATATATTAGTTGCCATTGACTATTTCAATAAAAGGCCTGAAGCTTATGCAATCCCTAATCAAGAGGCAACCACAGTTTATTTATTTATTTATTTATTTATATTGATTTAGTTAATAAGATAGTACACAGACTAGTCCAATTAAGATACTACCTTAAGAGTTAATTAGATAAAATAAATTAAAATAAAAGAAGAGAAGCAAAAACAAGTTCAAACGAAACAATAAGTAAGAAGTAAGAAATAAAAATTATACATTGCAAAATAAAAAAAAAAAAATAAAAAAAAAAAATAGAAAATAAATTCTAAAATAAAAATATTAGGTAATAATAATAGCCAGAAACTAAATAAAAATAAATAAAATAAAAATAAAAATAAAGTCAAAAATTCAGAAGTTCAGAGATATTATTCTAAGTACAAAATTTAAAAAGCAAAAACAAACAAAGAGTAAAAGATAAAAAATAAGGAAAATAAAATGTAAAGTAAAATAAGATGCGGAACAAATAACAACGAATTGGGTCAGTAGGTTTGGTGTGCCTCACGAACTTCATGCGGACCAAGGACGGAACTTCGAATCGCGGTCTTTCCAGGAGATGTGTAAAATGTTGGGAATAAGAAAAACCAGAACAACTCCTCTACACCCACAATTTGATGGCATGGTAGAGCGCTTCAACAGAACATTGATCGAGCATCTAAAGAAAGTAGTTTACTATCATCAACGCGATTGGGATCGACATATTCCTATATTCCTAATGGCTTATAGATCAGCCATTCATAACACTACCGGACAAACCCCAGCTAAGGTCATATTCGGAAGGGAGATGCGTTTACCTAGCGACCTCAAATTTGGTACCCCCAGAGGTGAACAAAAGTTACCAGAAGACTACGTATCGGAGCTTAAACAACAATTAGCTGATGTGCACGAGGCCACGAGGACGAAATTAGCAACAAATACTGATCGAATGAGGACCCGCTATGACCTACGTGCTAATTCCGCAGGATTTAATGAAGGTGATCTTGTTTGGCTCTACAACCCGAGACGACGTAAGGGACGTTCTCCAAAATTGCAACAACACTGGGAAGGACCGTATTCAGTAGTAACTAGAATTAATGATGTGGTATACAGGATTCAGCGTGGCACAAGAGGCAAGCGTAAAATTGTTCTTTTGGACCGCTTGTGTCAATACTACGAGCATCAAGACCGTGGACCACCTGTTGTTCGGGACGAACAATTTTAAGAACGGGTCAGTGTTACGTGCAATAGAAAGAGCAATCTGGTGACATCTACTGGCAATGGAGAGTAAACAACTTCAGGTTCGGAGAATCGATGATAGAATCTTCGGGAAGGTTCAGGTATAGAATGAATGGAATAGTTAAGAAGATTCTGGAATAGAACACTCCAGAATAATCTGGAGAGTTTCTAGGGTATAAATATAATAGTTGTCACCGCCAAGGAAAGAGTCTTGTCTTAGACGTTGCAGTGTTAACAAGCGAAAGTAATAAACGTGCCAAAGTGTTGTAATTGGATTGCGATAATTGAAAGTACACTATTAGCGATAATTAAAGTTGAGTTGATTAATAGAAAGTTTGTGAATTGTATAAGATTAGAGTGAAATAAAGAACTTGTATATTAAAAATTTAATATTGTGTTGTAAATAACGAAGAAAAGGCCACGCTCGCAACAATATATTGAGACATATATAAGAGAAAGAGTGATTGAATTTCTAAGCAGTTACAAAATATTTGCAAAAACAGATTCAGAAATCTTCGGAAACTTAATCCAACATTTCGTACCTCCACGTCAGTTAGTATAAGAGAGCATCAATCGATTCAAAAATTGGTGTGAGAAGCTTTTGTTTTGTGGCAATACTACGGTCATCATTTTGTGATTCAAAACGTTCGAATCGCTTCTGTTTTTCTTGTTTTTGTTTCTTTAATGTATGCTGGTAATACCGGTAAGGTTATAAGGTTATCTTACTGATGAGACCCCTCTTTGGTCGTTGGATTGAAAAGATTATTTTTTCTGCATAAATTTGAATTTAAGAACGTTAAAAGGAAATTTTGTAGGACTGTCAAAAATTTCTTCGAAACAAGCTCAGCCTTGTCAAACGAGTAAATTTAATTGGAAAACAAAATATTTATTTGAATATACATTCATTAACTCAAAAATAATTTATATTTGTCAAATGCAAATGTTCTTCATATTGTCTTTTCTGCCGAAGTAAAAAAATTGTTTTTCAACTAAACTTCAATATCTGAGGCAAGTGTCTCACTTGCCTGAATCTAGTTACGACTCCGCTTCGCGAGTAAAGCCTAGTACTAAGGGCCGCGCTAAGCTAAATTTTAGTGGGTCTCCAATATCGGGCCGTTCTTTAGCAATTTTTTTACGGATATACAACTCGCGGTGATAATATTTCTAAAAACAGGTAGTTAAAATTATTTGGAAATATTAAAAATATAAAAATAATATGCATAATGTATACAATAAAAAAAAAAGCAAAAAACAATGATATTGAAAATACGGCCACGAAAAGAAATCTAATTCATCCGTACTTACAGCAAAGACGCACAAAACTACGTTAACTACAAAAATCTGGTCAATAAATTTATCAAATCTCAGAACTCTGACAATAAAAATTTTTAGCGCGCTAAAGAACGGCCCGAGCGGATAAATTCAAGCTAAATTTTTTGGAGACTTACTGGTGGTGCCATCTCTAATCAAAACCCAAAGGCAAATTTAGCGCGTTGACCTTAGTACAACTTTCGCTAAAATTCAGGATAAATTTTCGCCATCTTTTAGCTGCTAAATTTTCATACAAAATTTACCTTAGCGCGGACCTTAGTACTAGGCTTAAAACTGTTAATCTCTCGGATACTGTCTTCACAGAGAAACCCTGTTTAGTTTTAAGGGTGAAAGGGCCCATTGCCCTTAAACATATTTTGTGCATACATGTTTCCTGTATTTATATAAATTTCTTGCATCCTCTTCTTTATGATTTTTATCTATTCTGTATTTAGCATGGAATCTAGCATTCCTTGTTTGAAATATAGATTTATTCGTTTTTGAGAAGACTTCTCTTCGATTTGCAAACATTTTAACTTATTTAGTTTACTTGGAAAGGTTCCAATGGAGTTCCAATGGAGCTTAGGGCTTGTTCACGAGCGCGATTTATCGCATGCGACGGAGCGCTGATTGGCTGCAGCAATATAGTTGTCGCTGTACATGCTTACTCTTTCTACGTTTCGTGCGATACAAAAATTAATCCCAGCAATGCTCTTAGTTTGGTGCGATTTTCACCTTAACCTCAACATTTTTGTGTGTTTACATTTATTATTTTCACCTTAACCTCAAGGTTTTTGTTTGTTTACATTTGCAATCGGGTGATATAGCTCCACAAGAATGTCGAAGTTTACTATAATATGTAAGCTTTCGATGTGGAAAGCTCCAGGAGATTTTTTTTTTTAAAGTAGTACTAATAGTGCTGCTTTTAATTCCATCTGTCTATCCATTATAAAAACTTATTTCACAATAATATTTACTTTAATCCACAAAACCAAAACATATTAAATTGTAGCTGTCAATTTTAAAAACCTCTGTCAACCTTATGAACGTATCGCGCGATAAAAACCAGTCGCAAATAGAGATAGATCTATAGAAAGAGCAGGACGTCACCAAAATATCGCACATATCGTATCGCGCTCGTGAACAGGGGTTTAGTGAGATGGGTTATTGCTGACTTGAAGTGAATACCTGAAGTGTCAGTGTATTTATTGAGGCCAGCCATTCCCTTTAACTCGTACACGAATTTGTCTATTTCTTTACTATTTTCGATACTCTCGTAGACCCACTTTTCGTCATCACAGCGAGCTGAAATTTGGTAAAATTTGAACCGGAAATTTCCATGGAAAACCCGGAAAATCGGGATAAATCATTTGAAAATTTGGTACAAATTTGAAAATCCGTTTTAGGAAAAATGCATAGATTTCCGATTTTTCCGAATAATTTTCCGGAATTTTTCGACTTTTCCGGAAAATTTTCCGGTAAAAACGTTTTCTAAATTATGCAGGATCAAGATCCCTATCAACTGGCATCATTACTTTCTCTCCGACAATGGTGAAAACTTGCAGAAAAATTCGAGGAAAATTCATGTAAAACGCTTTTCTGGAGTTTTTCCGACCAAGGAAGCGTTTGAGCGTTTTGCAACCTAAGACAAAGTTGTAGCGCGAAATGAGTTGCATGAAGTTGCTTTTGTGGAAAACTCCATGGAAAACCCGGAAAAGCGGGAAAATTATCGGAAAAATTTTCATCGATAAGATTAGTGATAAATCTGTTTCAGGAAAAATGCAGAATTTTCCAATTTAGTTAACGTGAAAAAGCCAGAAAATAAAATAAGTAAAAAACGAGTTTTCAAACAAAACTGAGGCCAAGTCGCATGAAAAAGTAGAAAATAAACTTTTCTTCACACACAGAGATGGACTCAGATTTTATCTTCACACACAGAGGTGGACTCAGATTTTAATCGCTGACAATCACCGATATATTTCAGTAAGATCAGTCAGAGGTAATAAGTGATTTGATTCATGAAGAGAAAGAATATTCAAGAGAAATGTCCCAATCAAAAAATCTGAGTCCACCTCTGTGTGTGAAGAAAAGTTTATTTTCTACTTTTTCATGCGGCTTGGCCTCAGTTTTGTTTGAAAACTCGTTTTTTACTTATTTTTTCTTCTTAATAGTCGACCAATTTAGATGATCTGCACTACTGTTGTCTTAAGCGGAATACTTGATACGTCAGAGTATTTATTCTTCTTAAAATGCTGTCAATTTAGGTGATATGCACCAATGCTGACTCGAGATGAAAACCATAGTATTCGTTCTTCTTAGTATGTACAGGAACAAAGTGATTACCCATCGAATCTTGAACATTGCCGATTATAACGGAAGTTTACGGCAGTCTACGCTGTCGTGGTTAAGCAACAAATGGTATTGTCTGTTACAGTGTTGAACACATTTGGAAGAAGTTGGGACAGTTCCCATGAAAATCGATCTGAAAAGTAACTAGAAAAGCATCGCTCAACAGTGATGGTGCCTATAGACAACTGTTGGCTGAAAAGCTTGAGACAAAGAGTCCTAGTTGCTTCTGTGTGAGACTCGAACCTCAATGTGATTGTCTCTAAGGTTAACCTTAATTATTCAACCTATGTGACGATATTGGAATGACAACTGGAGGATCTAGACTTCGTTCTCTGTAACAAAAGTCTATAAATTATTATGCCGTAAAGGAAAGAGTCTCTTTCAATTTGCTGTCAGCCTTATACGCTGATTCTTTATTAATTGAACTTGTTGTTTTATTATTATTTTTTTGGGGTCCTTATCGGTTGACATAAACAATTACAATCCTTAAAGATAATTTTTGTTTTTTACAAATCACAGCAAGAGCCTACCTTGCTGAGACTTTTTTACGTTCGACAAAGTATTCCGGCCGCAAAATTTTGGAAACTAAATTTCGAAAATATGCGACCCGGTAAAGATGCGTCGCCACAGAGCCACACGCATACTGAACGTAAAAATGACTGGTAAATACAAATTAGCTTAATAATTTGGGTTGTTTTTCACTTATATAAAACTCATTTTTGAAGAACCA
This sequence comes from Dioctria rufipes, assembly GCA_963924295.1. NCBI lineage: Eukaryota > Metazoa > Arthropoda > Insecta > Diptera > Asilidae > Dioctria > Dioctria rufipes. The sequence goes on along the minus strand of OZ002744.1, from coordinate 46,232,430 downwards.
AAGGGGCTGGTTTGTCTTCATTTGCCTGAGGCGGTTTCAAGATCCAGTCCGACCATGACCATTACTATTGGTGCCTGGGATTATTCCTTTTTTTTTATCATAATTTTTCAAAGTCGTAATTTCCACTGCTTATCACTTTGAAGAATAGCAACATTGTACTATTGCCATAATTTTCAATTTGGTACTCACGAGCGCTGGCTTCTTAGAATTTTAACAGATGCTTCTGAGCATTATGCTATTTGATCTTCCCATATCCCATCCGAGCTATAAAGTACTTAAGTACATTGGTATTTCAGTACTAGTATCAGTACCAGTACCTGGACTTGTACTTGACAAATTTTAAAGTACCAGTATCGGGACTTGTACTTGAAATGTTTTTAAGTACAAGTACCGGGACTTGTACTGGTACTTAAAATATTTCAAGTCCAGGTACTGGTACTGTACTGGTACTTGTACTTGGAATTTTACAGGTCTGTATCCCATAAACGCAAAGTTGTATCAGTCTATGCTTTTGCAGATTAAATTTCCTTGTTCAAAATGCATCCATAAGACGAATATCGATGATATTATGGTTCCAAAATGTTGATTTATGATTTTCTTCTGTGAGAATGTAAATAAGCTTCAAATCAACTTCCCTCTAGGAAAACAAGAGTCTTTTACATCTAACTAAATTATATGAAATGGTTACGGAGGACCACTACGTGAATGCATATCATACACTTGATGTAAGTGGGCAGGCAGCAGGACATCCATCCCGCAAGGTATGAATCCAGAAATAAAGTCATTAAATAATCCATTCCACTTTGCCGAAAGTACAGGCGTATATAAATATGTAGAAGCAGGGCTAACTACTGGCAATCGTATTTAATCTTTTTCGATTTCATCAGTTCAAGTCAGGGAGAATGCTACTTCTTTAAAGTACCTTCTTTTTGTTTTTTTTTTTTAAATCACAGCACCATGCTCATTCATAAAGCGAAAAGACTTTCAGAAAATTAAGATATTTCATTTGGCATGAAAATAATATATGTAGGTTGCCTAACATCAACGATACGATACCGAAGAAAATTCCGCGAGCACTGCCGTAAAATGCAAAATTCAATTAAAATTCAGTAAATCAGTGCCACTTGAAAATGAGTTCTGTATCACCCGGGCACTTATGAGGCGAGAGCGATGTACCATGACAGGAAATAATTTAAATCGTGTCCCTCATTAAGGCAGCCATCAATCTCTTTCATCACTAGCCATCATCAGCCCCTCATTTTTATTCGTTTTTTTTTTGTACGTTCACCTCATTTATGAGAAATTTTTAGTAATAATTCATCTCGCCCACATAAACCCCATCAGGGAGCTGCGCTATAGGGAGATCGTCTCCAAAAATCGAACCCGAAGAAAAATCAAAATAAAGAAAATTGAACCTGAACTCATCGAAAATTTATTGCCAAATTAAGTAGTGTTTCGCTCCGTTGCTTATATGGCTATGGATATGGAATCCGTCATAACGAGAGCCTCAAATAGGCCTGGTTGCGGTACATATGTAGCATACATATACATATACTATACTTATCCAGCATCTACGATGATCGTCGGTTGCACTGAATGAAGGGACAACTCAATTCCATTTTCAGTGAACAAATTAGCGCTCGTTAATTACTATACGAACCGAGAGAGAGAGAGAGAGACTTTGACTTCGACAGAAGTGGTACCTACCTATTCCTTAAGGTGAGTTAACTAAAGCTACAGCCTGAACTGAACACGTTACCGTGACTTAAGCAGATATATACCGACGACTCCGACATCGTTGGTAGTAAGTTGTAGCCTCTACGAAATGGCTTAGCTATCGGTGGGCGGAGATGGAATTTGCAAGGCCCTTGCTTTCTTGCCGGGCATAAAGCTAAAGCTATATATTTAGAGTAGTGCTCAAATAAACAGGTAGCACTTGAGCTACTGATTTTGTTTGGTCGGGAAACCTATTGAAATTATTGCTCCGTCTGCTCTTCGATTTTTCAGTTTCCATTCTTCCTTTAGTCGTCGAGTGCAAAAGTGTTAATTAGATTTTTACTCCTTGAGCAGAGCCTATTTATTGCACTATGAAAAATCACAGGGAAAAATTTTCATTAGCACTGATGACTTCAAGGAAATTAATATTTTTAATTGATTCTTCCTGCCGAGGTGTAGCTTTGTTCCTGATTTTAGACATGGACTCAAGAACAGCAGGAGATTTTTTTGAAAAGAAGATAATAGAAGTTTTATTTGCAACTGTTTTTCTTAAAGAATAATCATTTTTATTTGCTTCTGATATTTAGATTTATAATTTTCTTGGTGCCATTATTTAAGTAGAGGTTGGTTTAAGGGAAAATTGTACTATTAAATTAGCTTTAAGAAATAATATCACCCAGTATGGCGTTGTTGGTTTGATGCACGGGCAAATATTGCAGAAGGAAGATAACAAATCAGAGATCCGAATTCATATTTCACTATCACGAAATTAACCCGACTCTCCAGTATCTGCTATATTCCAATGACTTATCATCAATGAAATAGATATTTGTATGTATATGGTATTTACATATATGAGTACAGTAAATTTTCTAAATTTTCGAATTTCGAATATAAGTTATAAAAAATTTCGAAATTTCGAAAATAATTCTTTTTGCTTCTATCCAGTTTTCATATTATTAATTAATGATGGAGTTGCGAAAGCACCAACTACTGACAAGTATTAACGATGATCAAAATTGGAAGAATTACCTAGTTATGTTGAAACATGACAACATTGTCATTGTTGCTATGAATACGGTAGTTTAAGCTCATACGCTTCTAGTTTATAGAATAATTTATATGAAAGAAGGATTCATTGTTTTCTATATACGGGACTCTGATTTCGAAATTCTAATACTTTCGCTGAATGTACGTTTTGACATTCACTATTGAAAACTATGGCTTTCATGACATGCTGATAAAATCAAAGGTAGAAGTTCCTGGGAATGTTTTTTTAGTTTGGTAACATTAGAATATGTAAGTTATATTTTGATATATACATATATGTAGTTTTTGTGAAACTATTCCGAGAAAACATAAAGATGATCCATTTACTACCCTTCGAAAAATTTTTAAAAATTGATTTTCAGTGAGGAATACAAGAGATAGTAAGGTAGAGTGGAAAAAGAATGCGAGGATTCCTTCTTTTCATTTTTGGCATAATTTCGAATTACAAATATTTTTGTTTAAAATAATTCACAATTTTTGAAAAACAAAAATTCTGCAAAGAATCCGATTCTAATAATTTGGAAAAATTTGTGTTAAAATTGACAAGTTTTCAATACTACTCTCCTTTAATACAAACATATCTTCCAATATTCCACATCAATGTCTCTGGTGTCTACAAGATAAGACAAATTCCATAATAAGCCAAATTGAAATTCCAAATCTTCCTAAGATAAATATGTAATATGACTGGAATGGAAAGGAAATGATGGTAACATCCGATATTTCTTTTTTTACGAATGGATCCAAGACGTGTGCGGGCATAGGGATTGATGTGCCAGACAAATGCAGTCTTTTCAGGCAGAGCTTGCAGCGATTTATCAGGCGGCACTATTGGTAGATATGCGTGGAGAGTCCGTACAGCATATCTGCATATACACTGGCAGCCAGGCAGCCAATAGAGCGCTGGATGTTGTACTATTAAAATCGGAATGGGTGCAGTTATGCAAGACCAGCCTTGAGGTAATTACTATAAAAGGCGAAAGATGACCCTATGCTAGATACTTGACGTGGTTGCAAAGCTCACTGTATTTATACAGACTTCAGCAAGGCTTTTGACAAACTTCCTCACTTTGCTTTGTAATTTAAACTGAGATCTTTAGGATTACACAATTTGGTTGTTGAACTGGTTATCATGCTATCATGTCTGAAGAAATACCGGCTTACACCGGTGTTCCACAGGGTAGTCACTTAGGGCCCCTTTTCTTCATATTATTCATAAATGATGTTTCCAATGTAGCTACAAAATCTGATTTGCTAATGTACGTAGATGATCTAAAACTATATAAATCTATCGATTCGCATTGCGACTATCTCCAATTGCAGGATGACCTGGACAGACTTGTTGGATGGTGTGAAAAGAGTTCTCTCAATTTAAACGTTGATAAATGTAGGGTAACCATTTTCTCTCGTAAGCCAGTCCCTTCGAATGTTGTCTATGCTATGAATGAGTTATTACTTGCAAAAGTTGATAAAATATGTGACTTGGGGATATTGTTTGATTCGAAACTCACCTTTAACTTCCACATAGACTGCATCGTTATTAGGGAAAACTCAATGTTAGGCTTTGCAAAGCGTTGGGCAAAAGAATTAGATGATATCTATATTACTAAAGTTCTTTTTGCCACTCTTGTTAGACCCTTGTCTCCCTCTTAAAAAAATCATTCCGATCGTATTGAGAGCGTGAAAAGGAGATACTTGCTTTTTGCTTTAAGAGGTTTCGAATGGAGGGATAGACTTTATCTTCCTATAACGAAAGATTAAATTTAATACACTTTCTTACTCTTGAGACTCATAGAAAAATTTGTAATATTAGCTTTGTATTTCAAATTGTGAAGAGTGACATCGACATGCCTTTGAGATGCTTCAGAAAATTAATTTGAATTCACGATCTCGACACTGGCGATCTAATGACTTTATTTATTTGTGTTCGCATCGCACCAACCAAGGAAACTTTGAGCCTATAACTAGGATGTGCTGTACTTTTAATTTGAATTTCCATTCGATAGATTTTAATATTACGGCTGGGTCTATGTCATAATTGGGACAACTCGGTGCACAGTTAGCAAGATGGAGCGGGGCGTTAAGATTTTTGAATAAATCACAAATTGATTAATGGAATATTTATTTAAATACCTAAGGCAACAAAATAGCGTTTTCTAATTTTTACATTTGTCCCCCAATTTTTATTGGAAATGATTTAAAAATGAAAATTCAATTAACTTTTTTTTTAATTTCTCTGGTTTGCGGAGCGGGGCGGCCAGAAATTTGAACTAAATTAAATAAATTTTTAACAAGCTTTCTGAAGTTAATAAGCAGAAAATAACGTTTTTCGATTTTTAAAATTCTACTTATTTTTATGAAAATAGTATGCAACAGATTGTTTTCTTAATGGGTAAAATGCGGGTAAAGCAATCTATTGCGTCAAATAGTCGCAGATACATATAAGTGGATTTTTAAAAATCGGAAAACATTATTTTCTGCTTATTAACTTCACAGAGCTTATATTAAAAATTTATTTAATTTAGTTCAAATTTGTGGCAACCCCGCTCCGCAAACAAGAGAAATTAAAAAAATCATTGAATTCTCATTTTTAAATCATTTTCAATAAAAATTGGGGGATATATTTAAAAATTAGAAAACGTTATTTTGTTGCTTTAAGTGTTTAAATAAATATTCCATTAATAAATTTGCGATTTATTCAAAAATCTTAACGCCCCGCTCCATCCTGCTAACTGTGCACCGAGTTGTCCCATTTATGACATAGACCCAGCCTTAATAAGACTCAATTAAGAAAAATCCTGAATAATTGTTCTGTACTTTAGCTTTAATTTAAGTATTGTATCCTCCATTGTAGCTAGCATTTAGCGGAATAAATAAATAAATGAAGGGGGTTGTCCAAGGCAATGAAAAGGCTGAAAAGTTGGCAAAAAGAGGTCTGAAATTGATAGCTCCGCAGTAGTAACTTATGTTAGGATCCCGAATGGAGCTTATCAGGGGCGCTCCTATTAAAAAGAAAGGTCAACAGAGAAACGAGCCGTATTGCATGGCAATTATAGCCTGCATATGGCAGGAAAAGGACAAAACAACTCCTTAATGGTAATAGAATTCATACTAGGAATCAATCTAGTTCAACACATACTTTATGAGTGCCCTGCTCAAGTCTTAATTCTTCTAAGAGATTGGTATGCAAAAATTGTGAGCGCTTAAGAAGCCATCCTTTTGCCCATTTTCTTTTAAGCTTCAGTCGCTATTTCTTTCCCAATACCAACAGCAATCCTAAACCTAATGCCATTAAAGTTTCTTCCTCCATTTAATTTGATTACTTATCGTATCTTTAAAAATTTTGAAAATTGCACCTGTTAGCACTGCCACGTAATTGAAATTCTTGGAAACTTGTACTTGGCAATACAAGATGGCGGCAAAACGTGGTCAAGACGGATGGTGTGTGGGGCTTTTTCTTGCCCACGTTTTAGGTTCTTATCTCGACTAAAACGTGGTTTTTAAAACCACGGCAAAACTAATGGTGTATGGCGCCCTTTACACGCAACAAAAAGAGAAAAGTAACATCTACCGGAAATAGAAGCTTCGCGTAAGATGAGTAATAAGGTATGTACAGCAAACAAATTTTGTGTTCGGAGTATCGATGTTTCTCGCATGGAATTATCCGGAAGGTTCTCGACAATTTGTAGAGTATATGAGTGAACATTTGTCTTTCTTAATGAAAAAAAAACAGGTTTTCCTGTGGCCTTGTGAGACCGTGTTAAATACAGCACTTGTCACCACTAGGAACGAGTCTTGTCTTAGATAGTGAAGTGAACGTGTATAGTCTGCGTCACGAAAAATGAGCTTTCAAGATCAGGGAAATTTACGTCAATTAAGTTGAGACCGCCATTTCATGGTAGAAAACTTTTGAATACGTCAAAATTAAAGGCGGAATTACAATGGATGCAACGGAACCCAACTGAACGGAGAGAAATGTCATACCGGTTTTCTTTGTATGCTTTTCAAATGGAGTTGCGCACAGTGGACGGACGAAAACGCAGTCGTACGCAGCAGGTTTCATAAAATCTGAAATTAACCTCAAATTAGCTTTGGGATTGTTTATTTTGTTCCGTCAAGCGAAACTGTGCTGCGGTAAGTGTGTAATAAGCAGAGTGGAAATGGAATGAAAAGAGTTTTTTGATTTTATCTATATTTGTTTATAAATTTTGGGTCAAACGTCACTGTCACTTTCAATTAATCATGTGTCCATTATAAGCAGCTAACCTCGACGTAAGTTATATTGCGTAAATTTGACATTTCATACCGTTCAGTTGCGTTCCGTTGCGTCCATTGTAGTTCCGCCTTTAGGGCTCAATTAGGTTTACTTTAATGCGACTTCCCCGAATTTAATGCTCTAGTATATTTAAAAAAATCCATGGATAACCCAAATGTATTAAAAGTTAGGACCACCACAAGTGAAAATGAGTTAAATAGTATTTTTAGTATTCTCACTACAGCTTTCGCTGCATAATATTTTAGGGCTCAATTAGAACTAACTTAATGCTTCTACCCCGAAGTAATCGTGACCAAGAAAACACTACTACCGTTTGCGGACATGTTTAGAATATTTTCCAGTATATTTGTTGATCAAGGTTTTAGCCCTTTCCGTACTACGGGCACATATATGTGCTCAGAAAAATATAGTAATTCTGGCCTACGAGCGTATGTATGCGCTCAGAAAAATTCGTTAATTCTAGACTCAAAGGCTTCCCGAACTTAAACGCTTATAGAATTTGAATAAAGCAACGGAATTTGCTCAAATAAATTTTTTACGATAAACAGGATATGCTGTTTCTGGAAATGCCAGGTCCATACGTTTGCAGAGCACATGTTCTATGCATATCAATTTTTGCATGTCAATTTATAATGGTGTGTATATCCATTATAAATTGACTAGCAAAAATTGATATGCATAGAACATTGATCGAGCGAAGCACCTATAAAGTGATGCACTGCATTGTATATACATGCAGAAAGGTTGGTATATAAAAAAAAAAACAACAGTTATGTTCACTTTATTACGAACAAACGAAAGCATTATTCACATATGAAGGACCATGTACCAATGAATACACGACGATACACCTTTACGTTAATAAATGCATAACCAACAGAACATGGTACTAGAAAGTAAACGATCAATGCATTATAGCTTTTTTGTTTACTTCTACCTGGCTGCAACTTTGGGTAATGCCTGGTGTGAAAAAATCTGCAAGTACATCAATTATGAATGAATAATAAAGAATAGATCAATGTCCGAATGCATTTCGTTGATCAGAAATATAGAAAATGAGGTCAGCATAAATCAAAGTGTATAAATACAGAGCAACTGAAATAAAGAAAGCAGAGCTAATTTTGAACTCTAGATGTTCTTCATTTCGAACCAAACTGAGAGCTCCCTTAGCTTCGTCATGGCTACACTTCAAGGGAATTGAGCTCTTCAGCTCTTACCCTTTTTATTACTAATAGAGCTCTTTATAGCTCTGGTAATTTTTCTTGGCTATCCTTATAGTGATCTCTATAGCTCCTATCTGGACTAGTCGATTGGCCAACAGAGAGCTTCATAGCTCTTACCTGCCAAGCATATTGTCATACAGCGCTTTACGTAGCACTTTGACTATAGAGCAGAAAACGTTTATATATTATTTTCATCGGCAGATTTAAAGAATAATAAACAACCAAGTCTATTACATTTTAATTTAAAAAAGCTCAATTTGGTCGTCTCTTAGCACAGAAGAGATGTTATAAAATGTTTAAATATAAACGCGGAGGTATGTTTGTGGAATGATCTACATTTTGTTCCCTAATCACATATCTAATTAGTTTTTCAAGATGATAATTAGTTTCGGAGATAATTCGAAAAGAAATGAACCAGTTCTTTTTAAACTGGCAAATGGCAGTTTTTTTTTTAGTGAAAAAATGGGTTTATTTTAATCTCATGTTTGCGAACCACCGTCACATCCGGGAAATTTGCTACCTTAGCGAAAAACGTTCACAACAGACCACATGAAAGAAAGAACGAGCAAAATATATGTAAAATGATGGAAGGGGGTATATTTCACCCAAGTGCCAAAAAAACCCTATTTAATGTTAAAAATGAGCGTATGAAGTTTACAGGATAAAAAAAAATAACCCCGCCACTCGATTATACTCTCCATCCTCATTAATTGGAAACCCCACACGCCCCATTTTGCGCAACCCCGATGGGGGGGGGGTAGTACTACCACTCACCACCTCACCCGACAACCAAATTTTTTGATTTATTTTTTCCCGGACGGGAATCTTTTTTTTTCCTGAAAATGACAAATACAAATAAAACAACCGCATTGCTCTACTCCCCCTCCACGGATAGTTATATATGTAGAAATCCGTTCCGAATCCTATTGGATAGCACAAAAATATTAAAATGTAGGTAGCGTGTAAGCTCAAGCTCGATGGAGCATTTTGTATTTAAAATTTTTATTTTTGTGCTTTCTTGGTAACGATTACATTTTTACCTTCGGGATAGAGGCAATAAGTTAGCCCCAATTGAGCCCTAAAATATTATGCAGTGCACGCTATTGTGACAATACTGTATAACCTAACTTAAGTAGTGGTGGCCCTAACTTTTGATAAAGCTGGATTATCTATGGATTTTTCACAAATATACTAGGGGATGTGGGATTAAATTAGCCCTAATCGAGCCCTAAAATATTATGCAGGGAACGCTGTTGTGAGAATACTATTTAACTTATTTTCAGTAGTGGTGGTCCTAACTTTTAATAAGGTTGAGTTATCCATGGATTTTTTTAAATATACTAGAGCATTAAATTCGGGGATGTGGCATTAAATTAGCCCTAATTGAGCCATAAATTTTGACGCATTCAATAGTTTTCTACCATGAAATGGCGGTCCCAACTTAATTGACGTGGGAAATTTCAGTTTGGAGTTGCCGCTTTACCAATTTAGCCTAACGGTTAGCTCTCACGGAAGAGAGATAATCGGACCTGATTTTTACTATCGATAATACCCTAATACCAGGCTGACTATGGTAGAAATACTTTGTCAAATAAGAAGCTAACAAATATTGCCCCAATAGTCCTCCAGCAACATAGAAAGCATTCGAAATTGACTTAGAACCACTACTAGATACCCAAACAAAAACTAGTTTCACTTAAATTGTAACTGTGAACACCAAGGCTTGAAGAGCCATTTCAATATCAGACTTGAGAAAGTAAAAGAAAAACTTTAGCATTGTCTTCGCGAACGTATCCTAATATGATACGCGCAATAAAGATAATCTTGAGATGTCTTAGCAGCTAATCTTATTCCGTCAGCATATGAAGTGAGTCACCATTAGAGAACTAAAACTCCTTTCTCTCGATCCTGTGTAAAAATGAACGCACTCTACTACTAAGTATTATGCAATCATGCCGGGGTCACTCCTAAGTTCACACAAATTCCATAAAGGACTCCCTATAGATTTTCTAAAACCTTTTTCATATGAATGCTATGACCAGATCGTAAGATAACCGCCAATTATTACAGTTATAGAAACAAATTTCTCTAGAAACATTTTATTTAACGATGGAATTCTGCTATGATGTCTGCATTTTATAAAAGCTTTTATCTTTATATGGGTTTTGATTTGTCTAGCCTGTTGTGTATCCAAAAAGGGTATCCCAAAAGGTTCAATTTTCAGACCTCTACTCTTTTCTCTGTACATAGTATTTCCTCCATTGTGGTCCATAGGGAGGTGATAGAACTCTCCTAAACAAACAAAAATTTGTATAGCAGGGGGGTGGCCATATCAACCGTTTCTGAGTTACAGGCTGATTAAGATATTACGCTAGGTTTTCATAAAACACACTTATATGTCTTAAAACATATAGGCTGTACGAACACCGTATAAAGCTGATTGTATTCAGCAGTTCATGGCCTTTCCAACAACCAGTCACGTACGCCTATTTTCAACGTAGTTATGATTGTCTAAACTAAATATTTCGGATTTTCTTACCTTTTTTTTTACTTTGACCTCTATATTTTTTTTTTTCCTTTGGAAAGAGGTCATTAACATAACTTTTTTTTACAATAACTCTAAACTGTGGACTCAGGTCTTTAATTTGACCTATTACACCCTATGTGCTATCTGGATCCGTTAAAGAGTTATTAGCTCTTAACGTATTCTCAAGGCTAAATTTATTCTCGAAGATAATTTGTCTCCTTACACGTCATTACCTGAATATGACCTAAATAGGTTGTGAACTAATAACTCCTTACCGGTTGCAGATAGCACACAGGGTGTACTAGGTCCAATTGAAGAGGAGAGTCTACAGTTTATAGAGTTTATAAAAAAAAAAGTTATGTTAATGACCTTTTTGCAAAAAAATAAAGGTCAAATTAAAAAAAAATGGTAAGAAAATCCGATATTTTGAGTTTAGACCACAACAACTCCTTAGGAGAGAGAGCACAGTTCTAGTTGAGTAGTCACTGGAAATGCAATGAAGTTTTGAATAGAATCAGCTTTATATGGTGGCCGTGATACAGGGTGTTTTGCGTAAACCTAGCATAATTTCTTAATCACCCTGTAACTCCGAAACGGTTGAGGTGCCTGCCCTTTGACATACAATTTTTGTTTGTCTATGTATGTGAGCACTATCATCATGGAGCTACGAATCACTATGGAGCACCATGGAGGGAACACCCTGTATATAAATTATCTGTTGAGGAGAATCCAAAACTCTAAAACACATTTATATGCTAATGACTTGCATAATCAATGGTTTTATTAGCCTTATAGTTATATAATCATATAAGGTTAGACCTTGCGAAATGCTTAGTATTACCAATCGAACCTACACTATGAAACTGCTCAGTTTCCAGCAATTCATATGGTTTAACTATACTTTTCTCTTACAAAAAATTTACTATCTACATTGCGAACACAACCAAAAGAGCTAACAGACGTCCTCTCATTTTATCGAAAATATCTATTTGTAAAGGTTTCCAACTTTTTCGCAATATTTTGCATGATATGAATATATGGATGCAGTTCCAATAAGAGAGAAAGTACTATCCACAGATCCAGCCAACATTATTTTGATTGCCAAAATCTTAATTCTTAATGTCACATCCATGCTAGTTGACGAAGCCGAGCTTAGAATGGCGTATAGGGTTTTCTGCAAGGCGAGTTAAATTAAACATGTCCGATTAATTCCCAAAATCGAGTTTTATATGTTTTCTTGCGGATCAAGTCTACAATCTTGTAATTTTCAAATTCCAATTAACTTATTTTATTGATTTTCTACAACGTCAGAAAAATTTCATACCTCAAACATATTTTACGTTGTGGTACTTAACTTAGTGAGTTTATATACAAATAAATTTACTTATTCTAATCAATAATATGTCGATATAGATATTTTTACTGTATATCTGAAATTATTCTACAGATACTGCTTGGTTTGGAATTTGATTAAAAAAAAAAAAATTATACTTTAACTTCTATTCGATGTCAAAATCTCTTGGGATTTTATTGATGAAGCTTATTGATTAAAGATTTGTTTTTAAGAAAATCATAAAGATTTCCCCATAAAATATTTCTCTAGGTCTTTAAGAAACTCCACAAATAATATAAGTATGTATTTAATAAATATAAATACATATATGTCATTCATTACTCACATTTATTTGAGACACAAGCCAAAAACCATTTAGAAATTTAAATTATATTCACTCTGGTTCCAAATTATAATTACAAATTACTTTTATAAGTTCTGTGACGGAATATATTTATAATAAATAACTTTTTTACAAGAATGAAAAAAAAAGAAAATATTATGACGTCAGAAATTTTTATTAAAATGACAAGAAAATACAATAGTAATTCAAGTAATATCGAAATTCAATTTTTTTTTAATGGCAATGCCCTTTCAAAGCTCTTTTACCATTGGATATACATAATGGTACAAACATATAAATTTCGCTCTGGTGACCTTGATAGCTCATTTTTCGTGGCGCGGACTATAATAAAAAGTAAAAGTGAATGTTTTAATTGGATTGCGATAGTTTGAAGTACAGCACTAGCGATAATTAAATTACGGTTGATTAGTAATTGTTTGTAAATTTTATAAAAGTAAACAGTAAAGTTAAATAAAGAAAGAACTTTTGAATTAAACAGGGTGTCCAAGAAATCAACGTCAAGCCGTAATCAGGCAATAGACCAAGTCGTAAACAGTTATCAGAAAAATATGAAAAAGCATCTAGGTCATGTACTTTTCAAATTATAAGGATTCAAAAATAAATCTTTAAAATTGACACCCTGTGATGATCTTTCAAGTCCTGTGACTGCAAATATTAACTTTTCGTCAGTTTTTTTCCTGTAATCTAACCATGAATAACCCTTCTGTAAACTACAGTTAAAAGTTAAAACATAACTGCCTCAGTTTCAAATAAAAAGTTAGATTTTTGCCCAACATTGCATTCAAAATAGTTACATTACCCAACTTTAACCGACAGTATACTGTAAAAAAGAATGTACTACACTATTTTGGCAAGTAACATTAAAAGATGGCGTGTTTAATAAGGATTCCAAAATGGTATGACACTTACTAATTGCTAATGTTAATTGAGGAAAAACAAATTTTTTAATGAAGTCGGATTTCATACAATTTTGATTGAGATGAAGAGTGACGTTATTTTGACTGGTGTGAGCAAGACAGAAGGTGACGCTACTTTATTCAGTGTGAGCGAGATAGATAGTGACGCAATTTGTTAGTTTTAGGTGCATTTGAAATAAAATTCAGTTGTTGGATTTGAATTAGCAATTAGTAAGTGTCATATACAATTTTGGAATCCTTATTAAACGCGCCATCTTTTAATGTTACTTGCCATCACAGGGTGTCAGTTTTAAAGATTTTTTTTGAATCCTTATAATTTGGAAAGTACATGACCTAGATGCTTTTTCATATTTTTCTGATAACTGGTACGACTTGGTCTATTGCCCGATTCCGGCTTGACGGTGATTTCTTGCACACCCTGTATATGAAATTTTGGGATTAGAGAAACCAAGTAAGGCTACGCTCGCAACAATATAAAGGGCTTTCCAATTAGAGGTGTTATTTTGATATTCAAAGAAAAATGCCATTTTTTGAGATCAATGATCGAATCTTTATTTCATTATAAAGAGGAAGGTATGCGGTTAATAATGGAAAATAACATCAGCCAAATGACCACCACGACCAAGCCTACAGGACCATATCCTTTTCATGAAATTTTCCATAACCAAATCGCAAAGTGGCTGCCCTATGTCCTCGATAACCTCACGAATTCCATCTTTAAGGTCTTGAATCGACGCTGGGCTGTTGGCGTAGACCTTCTCTTTCACGTGGCCCCAAAGGAGGAAGTCGCAAGATGTTAAGTCACAAGATCTCGGTGGCCAATTGTGATCACCTCTTCGAGAGATAACACGGTCCGGAAACTTTTCCCGTAAAAGATCAATGGTTTCGTTGGTTGTATGGCACGTAGCGCCGTCTTGTTCAAAGTAAACGTTGTCCAGATCAATACCATCCAATTCCGGAAATAAAAAGTCATTAATCATCTGTCGATAGCGCAATCCATTCACCGTAACTGTTGCTCCAGCCTCATTTTCGAAAAAGGAAGGTCCAATGACCCCGCGGGACCATAAACCGCACCAAATAGTCACACGTTCAGGATAGAGAGGCTTTTCAACAATAACTCTTGGGTTTTCCGAGTCCCAGATGCGACAATTTTGCTTGTTAACGAAGCCATCGAGGTGGAAATGGGCCTCATCACTCAAGATGAGTTTTCGATGGAATTCCGGATCATTTTCATGCATTTCAAGGACCCAATCAGCAAAGACTGGATGTTGTAGATGTTCGGCCGGCTTGAGTTCTTGTGTTAACTGAACTTTATAAGCCTTAAGACCCAAATCTTTATGCAAAATACGGTGTAATGACGTTTGTGGAATGCCTAATTCCAAAGAACGACGAGGAATGGACAAACCTGGGTTTTCTTCAACACTTTCGGCTACAGCAGCAATATTCTCGGATGTTCTTGAGCGACGTGCACGGGTTTTATTCTTCGCATCACGAACTTGTCCCGACAGCTCGAATTTTTCTACCAATTTCTGTATTGCGGTACGACAAGGTGCTTCACGACGACCCAAAAATGTTCGAGTTTTACGAACCATCTCTGCCACATTTTCACCATTTTTATAGTGAATTTTAATAATTTCAATGCATTGTTGAATCGTGTGTCGTTCCATTTTTATTAATGGCGTTGTTTCTACTTGTCAAATGTCAAAAAATGACAGCTGCAAAAGTGACATCTACCGAAATAGCGGGCTAATTAAAATCACACCTCTTATTGGAAAATCCCTTTTTAAATCGTTGTATACCTATATATCTCAGGGAATTTTTCAATTATCGCTATCCCCACGTAATCGTTATCTCATGATTCCACGATTTAGCAAATAGGTCATGGAGACTTCTCTCCTTGTTCAGGCTACCCGACTTTGGAATAGTCTCCTATCAAAATATTCATAGTGCTGTCCATTTGTCCGTCTGTCTATCTGTCCGTCTGTCCGTTCGTCGGCACGATAACTCGAGTACGCGTTCACTTACTGTGCTGATAATGTGCACACGGCCTTTTATAAAAGAAGTAAATTTACGTTCGAAAGTGGGATAAATCGGGCAACTCTTTAAAGGGTTGCCATAAAAATGTTTTTTCACTATATATTTGGAAATTGCCTGAGAATGCGTTGACGTAGATGGCTGAAATTTGGTATACGCTGTATATCATGAAAATAATAAATAAAATTTCAAAAATGAACTAAATCGGACAACCGCTCACTGGGTGTTTTAGTATTGGTTTTCCTCTTGTTTATCATTAAATTCTCATTCTTTTTATTTATTCCAATTTTAGTTTTATCTTATTTTCTTTATTATTGCAAGTGCTGTGGGAAGGTTAAGCGTTCCGTTAGGATGCTCAGCAGGAGGGATGAGGGCAGTTTGTAGAGGTCTATGATACTACAGGCTGCTCTCCGCGAGTAAATTTTTTCGTTCGTTGGTTCGATTTCTCATTTTTTATTCGGTTTCGGTCTTGGTAATAAATTGAAAATTTTTATGTTGAAAATTCGCTCGTTTTAGGCAATCATTTTTATATTAGATTGTTTGGAAATTTGGAACTTCTTGGAACTGCCACTTACCCAATTGTTAAAATTGGGGTTTCAATTTTTTTGTCTATCCTTTACATCTATCCTTTACATCAAAATTATTTTATCCATTTCTAGGGTTCCGTACCCAAAGGGTAACAACGGGAACCCTATTATTAAGAGGTTGTATCTCATGAACCGTAATAGGTAGAGAGTTGAAATCTTCATAGACTATGTATTTCTATTGGCGATATAATAACAAATAATAAAAATTAAATAAAACTAAAAATTAAAGCGGACCCCCATACAAGAAACGTAATTTTTGCGGCTTTTTTTTCTTCGTTTTATTCTCATTCATTATTATTATCGTAAGTAGGCATTTTTTCTTCAAATGACAGCATTATTATTATTTTTTTTAAATGACAGCATTATTTTTTCACATGACGCTTACTCTCATTTGAAAAAATTAATAAAAAGTACAGTGTTAAATTTCGTACGATGGTACCGAACCCTTCGTGCGGGAGTCCGACTCGCACTTAGTAGGTTATTTTTAAGCTCTTTTGAGAATTTTGTATTATTTGTTTTACTTTTTTGTGTCATTTTTGTTGTTCTAATTGTTTTAATTGCTCCTATTTGTCCCTATAGACTATTTACAGCTTATTCTAGTTAGCGTCTTTTTACGATTTTTGAGCCTTTTGTCATTTAATTTTAAGAAATTTTATATGAGTCAAAATATTAAAGAGCATATTTACGTAAAAAAAAATATTATAATTTTCCTATTGTCCAGCTATGATTTATCTATAATTATTGAATTTTTCATTTATGCTTTTGAGTATTACATTTCTAGCACTGATCAATTTTATAGTATAGGATGTGGTGGTTGCGCTGTTGGCCTCCTCCACTACCATATATTTTTCATGATCCTCAAAAATCTTGGAGATCTATGCTGTATTCTATCTCGAATATGTATATCGGTATAGCTCCATCAAGGAAATCTTCTTTTTAGTCTCCATTCTTGATAAATAGGGTGGATACTATTAAGGGTGTATTCTATACTTGCTATCAAAACACTGGACCTAATTGACATCCCCCAGTACTTGTGTTGATGAAACTTCACATTCTACTTGTACATTCAAGTTTTTGTGCTTAATTAAAACTTTTCCTTTTTTTCACTTTTAATTAATTGAAAACCACTCAATATCAGCTTTTGTTTTTTTTCGTAGAGAGTTATTCAAGAAATCACAGCTTGATGCTGTCCCAAATTTTATGTGTGATTTTTATCGCAACTTTTATGACAAAAAACTTGTTATTTTTCCCAACTCCAAGTACCTACATTTACTGGCTCGTAAAATATTTTGACATTAAAATTAAAATATTCCTCACTTCTGCATTTTGTCAGGCCATCATTTGTCTTATGATAATGAAATCACATCTTCTTGATGTCAACTAATGCATCAGCTGCCCGTTGGCCGCAGTGCAGAGCGGTATATGTTGTTCGTCCGCCCGCCGAATGGTCCAGGTCGGGATCATTTTTGAATTGCTGAAAAAAAAAAAAAAAAACAAAAATATGTTTTGCTTTTATTCGATGATGATGATAATGATGAGGAGGACAAATAAATTTTTATGCTCTTTCGATAGAGAGACGCCTTTTCCGCATCAACCGATCGTGTACGGGATCGGCGCGGTACGGCGGTCGGGGTCATGGTATTTTTGATAAAGATCTTCAAAATTTTTGTTTTCTACTTAAGAATGATATTTTTGACAATTTTTAGATGTTCTGTAACTGTTCAAGAATGTTTTATTAATTTATTTTTTTATTTTTTATTTTTTATTTTTTTTTTATATAAGCAACAACCGAACAACCTGATTTATTGACTAATTATTATTATTAGGAACTTGCCTGGAAAAATACAATTAGAGACAGACTTGTTGTATGTAAGTTTGTGTAGTTATACATCCGCTTAAAATCGAGTAACAGAGTGATTGCGACCTTCAGCGCTTAATTTTATTGAAAAATTATAAAGTTTTTAATTCGCCTAATAGTTAGCGCTAACCTTAGGAGAGATTTGTAGAGGCTTTTAAAAGGAAATAACATTAAAAAATTGATTTTCCGAGTGCAAAATTATTCTGATTTATGTATGTGACGGACTCCAGCTGTGTGTTGTTTTCAGTCCGATTAAATTTGAATTTTTATCGTGGCCAATAAATTAATATTATTGCGCGAAAAACTTGAAAGTTGTGTTTTGATTAGAGAGAGGCTTGTATGCCTAAATATATATCTATTCGAATGCTGTGGACACTTTTCCGTTTTTTGTTTTTTGTTTTTTTGTCATATTTATTTATGTGACGGGGAAGAAATTTATATTCCGTAAAGGAATAAAACTGAATTAGGTCGAAATATTAAGGAATTGAATTTCTTTATTTTTGTATTGAGAAAGATGCTTTTTTTATAGTTTTATTTTATTATTTTGAATATGTTCTACATATATGACCTACGCATTTATATAAAGTTACAACGGCTAATTAACTATGTATGCGATTCCTGGTAATTTTTTGTAATTAGTTTTTCTCCATTAGTTACCACATCAAATTAGCCGCAGTGACGTCACAGGTTAAATGCGAAAAAATTATTAGTCATACCTTTTAGTCTGTATATCGTGGCATAACGCATTGCTCACTTGAATACCACAATTTTGGGAAAGCGATATCGAGACCTGTCGCCTTTGCGTTGAAGGTTACCCATTACCAGATGATGTTAGCAAGTTGGTCCCCAAGAACGTTATATAGCTTAAAGAGCTCAATTTAGAATGGGCACCTAAAAACACTTGTAGATAATGTCACAAAAGATCTTCGAGATCGCAGTGATAAGATGAGAGATGAGTTCTCTGTTTAGCGTCTCCAATATTTGGCACATACATAGTAGTTCCGATAATGATACAATATTTTGTAGGTTAAAGTAAAGTATTGCGGGCATGTGACATGGATTATACTGGAGACCCTAAATCTATATGAATAGTTTTAGGTGAGACCAGAAAAAAATTGTATGGTAGTGGGGGTGAGGTTTGATAGACTTGAGGGTTAAAAGATTTTCGTATTTTTAACCACCATATAATTTCTGAACGATACACACTATTATGATTATTTTAAGTTAATTGGGCTATCCTATATGCCTTGTAATTTCTTTTCTTCTCCTTTGCCTTTCGAAGATAGGGGACTAGATAAAGTGGAAATTTCAATTAGATCTTTCCCTCTACAATATATATAATGTTTTGTTTGCTCAACCTATAGAGCTTATCAATTCACGCATATACATATCTTCGTATGTCTCATAATTTTTTTCCCCATACGGGGGACGAAAGATCCCAGGCATGGAGGCTATGGCGGCCCTAAGCTGCTAAAATAAAAAAAAGGGAGGAAAAATATCTGTCCTGTTAATGAAGTGCATCAGACCCAGATAAGGTAAGCTTTTCAACTCATCCATAGATAGAAGGGCAGACCCAAGTGTATAAAGCCTGCGTCTCGGGTAAAGGTTTCACAAATTCACAGACTCAGGCTCTCCTTACAGACAGAACAGACACTCAGGGCTGTCACCAACTCCCACCTTTGTTAGATGAGCGTGAAGCGAGCTGTAGACAGTGTTGATGTCAACGACAGTTCTGCATCGTTGTTTTCTTCAAGAGAACTTCCAAATGTAAAATGCCCATCAAGAATAAGTTCCGTATACCTGCAAGCGCTCAGGTTCGCCTACCGCTGCTGATGTTTAATACGAGCATCCGCTTTGATGAGAGACCTGATCACTGAAATGGCAACATCAACCAAAGATAACCTTATTAGGTTATCTTTGCATCAACATTAGATTCCAGTCCAAGGAGGGACAGATACGGTCCAGTCTGCGTAGTTTTTATTATGTTTTTACTTTGTCTGGAGTTTCTTACCTAACGATATTCTATGAATATACCTTCAAAACTTGAGGATGATGATCTAATCAAGGAGCATATTGAGTCTAATATAAGAACTTCGACACGAGAAATAGCAGGGCAGTGAGCATTCCTATAAAATTCACAACAGCAAACAGTGGGTATTAGAAAATTTACTCCCGAATGGCCTTCAGACAATTTATTTCTTTGACTATAAATTACTACATTTCGTTTTTTACTTTTATTTCTTTTCAGATTATCTGGGCTGTGCATAGTGGGGAAATGATTAACTAAAGAAATATAGAATAACTCAATTAGATTACTCCACAATACCAGCTGTGCATCCTTTCAGATTGATCAAAGAATAAAGAATACTCAATACAATAATTCGCGATAGTCCGCTATAAGAAATGAGTCTGACAAGACAATCAAGTAAACTTTGGACGTCTGATTAAAAACTGGACATCAATGAAGCTCTTAAAGGAACTGACTGTACTTGCATGCATATTCCAAAAGCGCGCAGTCTGGACAAGATAAGAGTCTTCCATGACTAGCCTTGTAAAACGAGGAAAAATAACGTTCCTGTTTCTATGTGACTTAGTGAAATTAAACATTTCTATGAGGTTATTAGTTTTTTAGGGGTTAAAGAAAAAGACTATGGTTCTCTTCTTGAGGTGTATAGTAAGCGGACATCTCACGAGCTAGTCGCGGTAATGAAGTAAGGCAGGATTAATGTCTTTAAAAAATTTAAACGTGATGGTCTTGGCAAAATACTGACTGAAAGCCAGAGCCTGCGGAGTTAATTTTACTAATTGTAGATTTTAATACGATACCCAGATTTGTCAGCTTACTAACCATAGAGATAATGCTATACCGCCTAGAATTATAGGTGGGATATCAGACAGATGTAGTGGACTGTTGTGGAAAATAATATTTTAAAACGTAATCGGACTCAATTTCAATCCATTAATCTTGGACCATGCAATGATTCTGCTTAAATCGTCATTAAGACGTGCGATGCCATTTACGAACAGTCCTATAGGTCTGTTCAGATAAAGTGGTACATCATTGGCATATAAGTGTATCCTGATCTTAACCAGCTAGGAAAAAGTCATTGAAAAATAAACTAAATAGCAGTGGCCTCAAGATTGATCCTTGCGGTACACCAGTCGAGAGAGGAAACGAGGCAGATATAACTTATCATCTATCTTAACCCATTGTTGGCGTTCTGATAATAAACGCCAAATAAGAGCAGAATTCGATGCAGTGGCTGCCGAGATATTTGGATCCTCGATTTTTAAAATGTGCCTTTAATAAAAATACATTTTTGTTTTAAGTAATAAGTATAACTCGACAGTCGGTTGTTATACTGCACATAAAAAGTAAACAGTCGATACGTTGACCATTTCTACGGAATTTTGAATAACCAATGAAATTTAATTTATTCAGGTTTGACCAAATGGTTTGAAGTATATCTAATTAACATATGAAGCATAACTCATAGATCAGTAAAAAGGGAGCTGCTCTGAACTTTTTTATGCAAGGTATAACTAAAAGTAGCATTGCTTCGTAAATTTTTTTCAAATCAATTCGAAATTTTCAGAAAATAAACTTGAGATGTTAAAAACATAAAAAAATTCAAAAATTTCTAGATAGTCATAATCCTTTAACAAAAAGTAATTATCTAAATAGGATGACGAAAACAAAAATTTAAATTTAGAAATAAGAAATTTTTTAATTGAACCACTTCCAAAGCTAGTCTCACTCACGCTGTGAACGGAAAATGTTTGATCTCTACAATATGGACTATATGTACCTATCCCGGCCGTTTTCTGACCCCGAAAATTCCGGGACTGTACTTATCTAATCTCGGGATTTTCGGGATTGCCACAAACAGGTCTAGTTTGCATTCCGTAGTCCATTGCACCTTGACAATAACCTTGCCGAGATTATACATAACGACAAAAAACAACCCTTAGATACACCGTGCGATACGTACTACACAGGTATAGCCCTAATAATATGTTTGTTGTAGCACTTAGAAGGGACTTCCCCGCACGGAATACTTCAATGCAATACTCTTAAGGTAATTCCCCAACGGGCCAACAGGGGAATCACCCAATCACCTCATAATATAATATTGTTGCGGGCTATTTCCCGTCGTGGAAGTATAAATACGCCAATCAGGTTTTATTTTTTTTCATTTATTGTTCTGCCAGTGACGAGGTTACGTAGGTTATGTCATTTAAATTTAAAAGTTATCTGAAATTAAGTATTTTAAATGGCGGGAGACTTTGTTAAACATAAAAAAGAAAGTGATATGACGTCAGTGTGGAGCTATTTTTTAGTTGCGAAGGATTAGTGCTAAATGTATACGATGCCAGGCCATTCTCAAGACTTTGGGTGGATCGACTAAGAGATTACATATACATTTGTCATCAAAACATAACATTAAGGTTATATCATCTTCAACAAGTCAAGATTTTGAAACCGCCGCCAGCCAAGCGAAAGTTAGATGATTATTTTACCAAAAGTGCCGACGATAGCCTGGATGATGTTTTGGCAAGAATGATTGCATTAGATGGATTTCCATCAGTGTATTCATAACTTCAGATGATTTGAGAAAATTTCTCTTAGCAAAATACACAGATTTACAAAAGTCAACCGTCACAATTCGAAAACGTGTTATGAATTACAGTAAAAAAATCAAAAAGCAAGTAACTGCAGAATTGAAACATTTGAAAAGGGCAGGTAAAAGATTTAGTCTTTCTTTCGATGAGTGGACTTCAACGTCCAATAACTTTGCTGTCACCGTTCATTCATATAAAAAATTTTGGAACTTAGGACTTGTCTCTATTTATGGAAGTATGACAGCTGAAAATTGTCTTCATATATTGAAAGAGCGTCTAAGTAAATTTGATATTTCCCTGGAAACTGACATCGTGGCTATTGTAAACGATGGACCAAATGTTATGATAGAGGTGGGACGGCTTGTTTGCACTGAACAACAACTGTGTCTCGCGCATGGTGTCAATTTGGCCGTCTGTGATGTGCTTTATGAAAAACATAATTATTTGCAAGATATCCCTACCTCAGATGATACTATAAATGAACCAGCTGTGGCTGTTGATTATATGGACGACAGCGATGATGCTGACCATTTAGAAGACTTAGACTGTCCAGAATCAGGTTTAATCTCAATGTCACAAAATGATCTTGCGCGATGGGAACACATACCAGAGTTAATACAAGATGAAAACATTAATAAGCTGATAAAGAAAATCCGCAAAGTTGTAGTGTATTTCAAAAGATCACCATTGAAAAATGAAATAGTACCTACTTCAAAAATATGTGAAAATTGAACATGGAAAAGACCTGTCACTTCTTTTGGACTGTAAAACCAGGTGGAATACCTATACTCCGAAAAATTTCTTTATGGAATTTTTGGTCTTCGGCTTTTAGGCCAGAAACTGAAAATATCTCGGTATTTGTTTTTTAATTTTCTCTGCTCATATGCAGTAGGTTGAGAATTACCTGTAGACTTGTATTTTGTGCGACTCTCGAAAGAGTAAAAACTCATTCCACTTAGAAATCGGATGCCCTAAAATCATTTTAATTGTGAAGACAACCAATTTCTTTATGGAATTATTGGTCTTCTGCTTTTAGGCCAGAAACTGATAGTACCTCGGTACTTGTTTTTTAATTTTCTCTGCTCATATGCAGTAGGTTGAGGATTGCCTGTAGACTTGTATTTTGTACGGGTCTCGAAAAGTAAAAAACTCATTACCACTTCCCACAGGTGGAATAGTCTTTTAACAATGGTGGAGCGATTTTATTTTTTAAAAACCTGCATTAAAAAAGCTCTTATAGATCTCAATCATCCAATTCGTTTAGAAAATGTTAATTTTGAATTGGTAAATAAAATTGTTGATGTGCTGATCACAATTAAATTCACACTAGAAGTAATCTGTCGGCGAAATGCTAATTTATGAACAGCTGATGCCGCTTTAAAATTTCTTATAAAACAACTTTCTAGTAAAAACTCAGCACTTGCCAAAAAAATTAAAACATCCTTAGTGGAACGTATAAAGTAACGGTGAAGTAATTATTTAACTGGTGTGTTGAATTATTTACAAAAGCCACTAAAAGATGATAAAAATCAGTTATTATCGGATTTGGAATGGCATGATTTATTTCTATTTCCTATATAGGCTTTAGTGAGGAAGCAAATAAAGAGTATTGTTAAAAGACTTAATAGTCGAGATGACACGGAAGAAAAAGAAAGGTCAGGATCACAAACAGATGATGAGCTAAGGCCAGAAACCTTCCAAACCCAAGTTACAGCTGGAAATTGATAAGAGTTTGAAATCCACAGATCCTGAAGTACAAGTACAAAATGAATCGGGGTTGTCAAATAGTATTAGATGTGAAATGAGCCTGTTCGAAAATTGAGGAGTTCGTGGATATCAATTAGAAACGGCGTACAAGTATCTAATGTCTATTCCTCAAACCAGCGTAGAACCTGAGCGAGCGTTTTCAGCTGTTGGCAATAAACTACGAAGAAGGCTTGGAAGTCAAACATTGGATACTTTGACATTTCTGCGATTATACGAATATACGAAATTCGAAATAGTTTTTTTGTGTTGTCTTTTTCATTTCTTGCAAAAGTATAGTTTTTTTTGTTTTACCTTTTTTTTTCTTACTATATTGTGATTTGTGTTATGCAACGATATTAAAAACATTTTTTAAGAAATTGCTCAAGTTTTTGTTCCATTTGAGCCCAATTAGAAACCACATAGTCTAATCCCAGGATTACGCATTAAAGATCCCGTAATCCCGGGATTGAAAAACATGCTCGGGATTGTAGTCTCTATCTAGAACTCTTTATGTACACAATTTTTCATATTATTTCCTCTAATTTGGCATTCTACATATTATTTCAATTAGATCGATAAACCTCGTCGTCCCTTTCAATAGATCTTTTGAATGTTCCTGTATACGATAAAAGTTACTCCGATATGAATATATTTATATTTTACTCGAGCTCAGCGTTGTCAGAAATAATTTGTGACTCTACCGTAGGTTTGCTAAAAAATTATCTCGTTTAGAACGTTTTTACCGTAGGAGTAATACAATGTCATATAACTGAAAGAAACATTTTTTTTTTTTGAATAAATTATGAATGAACCCTTAAATGAATACAGAAGTAGAAATATACATGATATCTAATTATAAATTTAGTTTCTAAAGACATTTTGATACATTATTTACTCTACGTGCTCTTGGACATTCTAATTATATTGTTAGTTAATAAAAAATATTTTAGAAAATATACGTTCGCAATTTATATTCGAGTGGGATAGTGTAAATAATTTTAAAGTGAATTGCGGAATTGAAAAAGCATTTAAATTGAAATTAAATAAAGCAGTACTTGGATCCAATTGATCCATTTTAATAAGTTCATAAAAAGTACTTTTAATAACTCCGGAGTCCGTAAAATTATCGTACAACTACAAAATTTTTCTTCTCACTGGACATATCAGTTGCGCCGTCTTCTAAACATAAAAATTAATTTACGTTTTTTTTTAAACTATTCAACGAGAGTTTCTTTCTAACTGAACCTGTGATATTTATTATTATGCATTAGTTTCTTTTCTTTTTAATTTTTATTTAAACGCTAAATTCCAGACAGAAAAGTTACTTTTGACTAAATCTGACATATGATCCATTGCTAAATGGGATATGTTATGTTCAGCAAAAAAAGAACATAGTTTTATGTCTGCTTCATCAACACTTACATTAAGTTTTTTCTCTTCAACATGTTCCCTTGAATGATAATAATTTAAAATTGTTTTTCATGAGCTCACACCACATTTTGTTTCATGTTTTTTTGAAGACCCGTGCCATTTTATCACGGTTATTCTGCAATAAAATATACGTTACACAATTTGTACTTTGTACCTAGATTTGTACTTATTATTTGGAACATAGCTTAGCCAATCTTTAATTTCGTGCTGCTCAAGCCACTCTTTCCGAAAACGCTGCGTCCATCTATTTTTTTTTCTTCGGCGTGTTTCATCTTCATTCCCAGACATTTTATAGATTGCTTAAAATTAAATTAAGTTTTTTTTATAACTAAAAAAAGATTTAAAAATCTTTTTAAAATTTAGACAAATAACTCACATTTAACACTTTCCACTGATATAAAATTTTTAGTAGAATCGTTTATTGTTTAAAAATACCTCCACTTCCTACGTGACAAGATAATCATGAAAGATTGAGTACGTTTAGACCGGATCTATTTAGGACTAGTTTTACGTAAGTCGACTTACGTAGTAGCTACCTACTAATAGGGCTGCCATTTAGCCCGCTCGTATTAAAGCTTTGACAGTTGTCAAATTTGGCAGATCTGCCTACTATGTACATACTTCACGAGGAAAATGAGAAATAATATTTTGAGTTTATTTCATGCATAAGAGAAGAGAATGGAGCATAGAAGATAATTTAAAAATTTTCAAATTTTCAAATTTTTTATCATCCGAAATACTTTCTTTTGACCAGTTCGAATTTTGTTCCTTCTTAATTCAACTCATTTTTATTAAAACTAAATGGAAATTTTCTCCATTAATGAATAATATTGAAAGCACTTCCTTATGTGAGATTTATGTTTAATACTAATTTTTTAAGTCGATTCCGTTTCAGATACCGACATATTTAGATCACTGCATATTAGTTCTACGTAAAACTAATCCTAAATGATTTAAACCGACTCATTTTTCAATCAATTGCTCCAGATCTTTTATAAACATAATTTCAATTTCGATGAGAGTCCTGAATCATTCCAAGATTTCTGTGCAAACCGTTAACCAACACTAGGCAGTAAATAGAAATTTTCAAATCTAACACATCCCCTATAGAGTGCGGTCTTAAAAACTATTTTTTTCTATCTTTACTTCTCTCATTAGATGCTTTACTCTTCACTAAATATGAACTACTAAATATAAAGGGTATTCCAATAAGAGGTTATTTCAATTAGCCCGCTATTTCGGTAGATGTCACTTTTGGAGCTGTCATTTTTTGACATTTGACAAATAGAAACTACGCCATTTATAAAAATGGAACGATACACGATTCAAAAACGCATTGAAATTATTAAAATTCACTATAAAATGGTGAAAATGTGGCAGAGACGGTTCGTAAAACTCGAACATTTTTGGGTCGTCGTGAAGCACCTTGTCGGACCGCAATACAGAAATTGGTCGAAAAATTCGAGCTGTCGGGACAAGTTAGTGATGTGAAGAATAAAACCCGTGCACGTCGCTCAAGAACAGCCGAGAATATTGCTGCTGTAGCTGAAAGTGTTGAAGAAAACCCAGGTTTGTCCATTCTTCGTCGTTCTTTGGAATTAGGCATTCCACAAACGTCATTACACCGTATTTTGCATAAAGATTTGGGTCTTAAGGCTTATAAAGTTCAGTTAACACAAGAACTCAAGCCGGCCGATCATCAACAATGTCGAGTCTTTGCTGCTTGGGTCCTTGAAATGTATGAAAATGATCGGGAATTCCATTGAAAACTCATTTTGAGTTATGAGGCCCATTTCCACCTCGATGGCTTCGTCAACAAGCAAAATTGTCGCATTTGGGGCTCGGAAAATCCAAGAGTTATTGTTGAAAAGCCTCTCTATCCTCAACGTGTGACTGTTTGATGCGGTTTATGGTCCCGCGGGGTCATTGGACCTTACTTTTTCTAAAATGAGGCTGGAGCAACAGTTACGGTAAAAGGATTGCGATATCGACAGATGATTAATGATTTGTTATGGCCGGAATTGGATGGTATTGATCTGGACAACGTTTATTTTCAACAAGACGGCGCTACGTGCCATACAAGCAACGAAACCATTGATCTTTTACGGGAAAAGTTTCCGGACCGTGTTATCTCTCGAAGAGGTGATCACAATTGGCCACCGAGATCTTGTGACTTAACACCTTGCGACTTCTTCCTTTGTTGCCACGTGAAAGAGAAGGTCTACGCCAATAGCCCAACAACCCTTTATATGAATGAAATTTTCTTTGCTTTAAAATGTTTTATTTTAAAATTACCGTAGGTGTCATACAAGGAAATTTCCTTCAACCGCAGGCTAGATTTCTTCTACAATTATCTTGAAACTACGGTAATTACCGTATGTATGGCAAGCAAAACAAAAAAATAAAAATGAATATGATAATGTGGTGGGAAAATGATCGTGCAGTAGATTAGATCAATTACTAATACAAAACTATTGAAGCCATAATTTCATTCACAAAAACTCATGATCACGTTTGATAAGATTTCAGGGACATTCTTTACTATGAACTGCTTCTACGGACTTTTATATACAAAAAAAAAAACCTTTACAACTTTCCAGATAATCCAAAAATTTTGTTATTTTCCTTATATCCCATGATACAAATAAGATTTATAATATCTCTTGTAAGATACAAATAAAATAAATACATATGAATTTGGGCGTACATGTAATACATATATACCACGATTACCAATAAATATAAAAAAAAAAAAAAACAAAAAAACAATCTCAAGCCGAGATTTCAAATAAATTCTGTCCAATTAGTATTTCTTTTTAAACAGAGTAGCCATAATCTGACCTTGTGAGAACACCTCATATATCCATTAATAATCTCATTCTGATTGATCCTAACGTGAAATTAAAGGGTAATCCATGAAAACTATGGGAGCCTCCGCATTGGATATTATCATAACAAATGTCTCCATATCAAAGTAAAATTATTTCACAGCCAGACCGACCTCTAAGGCGGGAGAAACAAATGAGATTTTTTTAAATTTTTTTTTTTTGGAAATTAATTACCATTAAAAGTGGTTTTATGTTAGGTACAAGCGCAGTCATTGACACCTTAGTGTATATAGAAAGTGTGAAACCCGTTAGAAACTGAAACTATATCTATATCTATCTATAACTGCTCTTATATTCTGACAACATAATTCCTTTGGAAAGAAATGTGGTCGAATGAAGTGGCGGGCGGCCGTCGCGGCAACTTTAAGCTTAATCAGTTCTTCTAGACTAAAACCTCATCCCTGCGATGATGGCAATCGTTTCGTTTTCCGATCGAAAGATATCTTAATAGAAAATTCATAAATTACTCTTTTTGTCGCTTACTAGAGATAACTCGATTCGAGAGGTGCATACCCGTCCGTGTGGATAACTTAATTTTCCAAATGGACGGGTTCGAATAAAGACAAAACTAACGCGCTTTGAAATGGACCCATGTAGATATATACTTAAAATTAATATATATATATATATATACATTCATAAACATACGTACATATAGGTGGGATGCTCCTTCTTCTTAAGTGCCAGATAGGGAGCTTGTACTAGAATGCTGTCTTAGCCAAACAGGTGATCAGTCAGCAATTAACTACATGTTGAGAACATAATTTATATCCGTTTTATCCGCAGCTATCGATATCATAAATTTAAACATTTGTGACATTACCATATGCGGTGGTGGTGCTTCTTCAGGTCATCCTGTAGCATCATTTTCATTTTCTACATCGAGCTATGGTGGCTGCATAGATCACACCTTTACACCTCTCAAATGGATAGCAATAGCTAGAACTAGCCAGCCAGATAGATTTATCCAACACACATTCCATATCATTTATACTAATAATGTTAATTTTATGTTAAGTTATTCCCATTTGTTATCGTGGTGCGTGTATGAATTGCGTTTTTTCCTTCCTTCTTCCCGAACTAAGAGAGGCTAAAATATTTGTATACATATATGATGACATATGAATTTTAGGGATTAAAATTTGAAAAGAAAAAAAAAAAATGTGTAAAACTAAAAATTCCTTAAGAGTTTCAAATAAAAAAAATTCTAATTAAATACTGTACACATGCGCGCGTGACTCGTACAATGAAGAATCTTAAAAATTGCAAAAAAAAATTCGAATTTTTTGTTTAATTTTTTTTCCCCCATCATTCCTATAATATGTATATTAATTCATTCTATTTAGGTGGCGATAACATAATTAAAAAAACTTGTGACTGCATAAAATATGCAAATGTTTAAAAATATTTAATTGGACCAAATCACGAATCGAGAGACAAAAATAAAATCATACGAGGAAGTGTAACGTGAGACAGAAAACTTGTTATAAACAAAAACCAAAAAATCTTAACTAAATTAGATGACATTAGCTGATTAACTAATTTATTTTATGTTATTTATTTTAATTTTTAAACATTATGTATAAGATAAATGAAAAAGGTAGAACTTATTGTTTTAAAATGTAAATATTAAAAAAAAAAATAAAAATG
This sequence comes from Dioctria rufipes, assembly GCA_963924295.1. NCBI lineage: Eukaryota > Metazoa > Arthropoda > Insecta > Diptera > Asilidae > Dioctria > Dioctria rufipes. The sequence goes on along the minus strand of OZ002744.1, from coordinate 46,202,207 downwards.
TCAAAATGGACTGCAGAATTTAAGAATTTGGGGGAAAACCAATTTTTATTTTACTTAATGAGATCAGAATTGACATGATTTGATTTACTTATGTCATTTAATTTGCAACTCACAATAATTAAGAGAAGAATTTTTAATTACAATTTGTTGTAGTAGTTATGACCATCAATACAGCGGTACATGTGTGGGTATATAATGTATATAGAGTTTGTAAAATTACATATGGATTGAAATACTACTCAATATGGAAAACTTCAAGAGTTTTATTGGACCTTAAAATACTAAAAGCAACTGACTACCTAGTCCTATAAATATTTTTTACTTCTTGGCTAAAGTACTTTCTTTAAATATTTGAACATTTTGGATAACCAATTTGATAGAATTTGATATTCTGAAAAACTTTTCAGTACAATAAAAATGTCTAGGACTTACCGTTTTCACAGTATATACGTAAAAAACTGAAATTTTTATGTGCAACACCAAGAAGGGATTGCCCGATTTAAACCATTTTTAAAATGATATTTACTATTTTGATGAAAGCGCCATGTACAGAATTTTAGTTCTCTACGTTGACACATTCTCAGGCAATCTCACTGACATATAATATGCATGAACTGAGTTGTCCTATCTAATTCCTATGGTCAAAAGTTGCATAAATTTTGGTTAAAATCTGTTTTTCTCATTCAAGCTCAAAATGTACGTTAAACTGTATCAAATTTCAAGCGTCTATTCCCTTCAAGCTCAGTTATGTTTGGCATCAAATCCGCAGATGAACACATTTTTCAGTAATGTTAATAATTAATTTTTGTGTTAATTAAAACAAGTTTAACTTTCTAAGTAATTTTTATTTAATGCATTACTATTTTATAATATTTTTAGTGTTACTTATGGACAAATAATAATAAATTATGAATAGCTGTACAATTGCATGAAATAAAGGGTTATCACAGCCTGATCAAAATTTGTGCCATAATTATGTCAGTGGGCAGTGTTAAAATATGCAGTGATGGCTAGAGAAGCGCTTAAATTGTGCTCCTTTCAGAAGCGCTGAGTATTTGTCCCAATGGGGGAATGGAACGATACATTTGTAGTAGTACTTTTGCTGATATGTTTACTTATATAAAATTAATACTATTTTGAGTTTTTGTTGTTTTTTTTTTAATTAAGTAGTAGTAGTTTGCTCTAATTATAGTTTCGAAGCCAAAAAAATTCATACATTTGAAAAAAAAAAAATAAACATTTTTTTTTTTAATGAAAATATACAGTGATTGGCATAGATGGGCAAACCTAATCTCGAAACTATTTCTTGATGGACCAAATAGGATATTTACGAACTTTCTCTTGGGACTGTCCTGTCTGTATAAGGAGAGCTTGAGATGACTGATCACTTCCTGTACGCTTGTCGGCCAGCCTTTGTTCTATGCAGGATGGGTACTCTTGAGGTTGATTTGATTTAGTTTTTTTAGAAATGCCTCTATTTTTTAGAAATGCCTCTATGTCTATCCTTAACTCGATGTGTGCAGCAACATATCCCTGATATTTATTTATGTATTACATTTCATTACAAATAATTTCATTTACAAATTCATATTTGATTAACTTTCTTCTTTTTTTTTTTACAGATTGCAACATTTCGTGTATAATTGATTGAAGTGTACGCAAGGACTTCCAACACACCGTCATATTGCCGTCGTCGGTTTCGACCGTCGTCGCGCCGCCGCGTCTTTTTTCAATTACCATTGTGCTGGTTGATATCGAAGCCACCATTGATAGAAAAGTGGGTGTTTTTCAAGTAAATTTGTAGTGAAAGTTATCTCATAAGTTTTTCTAGTGTGCCCAGTGCTCTTGAACAAAATAATGAAAAAAAAAAAAGAAAAATAATTATCTAAGTGAGAAAAAAAAAGTATAAAAAGAAAAGAAAAAAGTGCTGAGTGAAGTGTTTACAGTGATCAATGAATTTACTATAGCTAAGTGGATTACCCTGATAGTAACAGCAATAATTGGACTAGGTATGTATTCCTATGGTCCCCCCCCCACGATGGGGTTACCCAAATTTATCCCATTTTCGAACTGTTTTTATTTTTAAAAACCTGTATGAAAAATTTCAACTTTCTAAATAAACGTGTTCTCGAGTTATCGAGAGGACGGATGAACTCACGGACAGACAGATGGATATGCAAAAATCAAAATAACTTTTAATATGTGTAGGTGTTCAATCCACTTTGTTGTAGCAGCATTATTTCTATGCTTTACAAATGGAACTTAGTAGATTCCAACTAGGGTTTATAAAGCGAAATGTTTGTATGACAACCCTAAAATGGAGTTGCCCAATTTGTTCCATTTTCGAACCTAAATCTACAGTTTTTTTTTTAAAAAGACCGTGTGAAAAATTTCAGTTTGTTAAGTGAATGCGTTCCCAAGGTATCTTACGGGCGGACAGACGCACAGACAGACAGGCAGAATGGAAAAGGAAAAATAAAATTCAAAAACGAAATACAAATGGCGAAATTTAAAATGCGAAATTCTAAAGGAGAAATGCAAAATTCGAAATTAAAAATGCGAAATTCAAAAGGCGAAATTGAAAATTCGCAATTCAAAAGACGAAATGCGAAAGGCGCAACTAGAAATGCAAATGCAAAATTCATAAAGGCGAAAGACGAAAGGCGAAATGCGAAAAGCGAAAGGCGAAAGGCGAAATCGGATACACTGATGGATAGAGGGACATGCAAAAATCAGTATAATATTTTATCCTACCATCATTAATTCTACGCGTTACCAGAATGACAAACTTAGTATACGTAATGATTTTATTATTCTAGGGTATAATAATGGAAGGAGAGATATTCAGTGACTGTATTAGTAAATAGTCTGAGTGACTGTTGTTAAAACCAATTAGTTTGGACGTCTGAAGAGGAGAGTAGGTGGAAAATTTCTTCATTTTCCCCATTACAAGCGCGCTACTCCAACTCCAGTAGAGATTCAGTTACCTGTCGTTTCCCCATTGTTGTACTTCCCCCTAAAGTTGCTTTTTGGTAGGTTAAATATTTTATAGAGACCGACCAGAATACGGAATGTCGGCTCCAGTTTTATAGGACATTTAGGATATTCACTTTTTCATTACCGTTCACTTCTTTGTATTCAGAAATTCAAAGGCTATAATTTGCGGTGCTTAAACAGCAGCTGAAGTTTCGTGTAGCAGCTCCAGACTAGTTTCAACTTAAAATCTTGAGAGGGACAGAGCTAGGAGCGCAGCTTGGCTGTCTGAGCAAATATAGATGTTGCAGTACTTGTAGTCTCTGTTTAGGCCTTCTTGAGCTCCAACCTCTATAGTATAGAGTTCCACGGAAAAATTTAAAGTGAGGTATCAAGCAGAATGGATAGTTCCACTTCTGTTCCCCTACGCCTATTTTGCAATCCTTTCTGGATTTGTTAGTATACCAGATATAGGCCCATTGTGGGTATTGGAACCCTCTGTTTAATATCTGTCTTCTTTCGTTAATGGTTACCAGAGGGGTGATTCTGATCTTTTGTTTTACATTAATTTCAGAAAATACGACAAATAATTTTGTGATTTTAATCAGTTCAGCAAGCTTTGCATTACGTAGAATGAACTGAAAATGACACTTCACTTTACAAATTCAAAAATATTATTTCGAATTTAAGCAATTGTATGGCTGTAAGTTGGTGTATAATATCCATTTACCATAGTTTATAATTTTTATTTATTTTTTCCCGGACGGGAATCGAACCTACACTTGTTAGAATCGGTCAATGTTGGAGAAAGAAGAATTTTTAAGAACTTTTATTTTTAATGATTCTAAATCAAATTCATAAATACAAGAAGAAAAATCAACCGCCTCGTCAATTATTGACCGATTCTAACAAGTGTAGGCTCAATTTCCGTTCGGGAAAAAATAAATAAAAATTGAATTTACAATTTATTTGTGCGCTTTCATCGTTACTGGTTAATGCGAGCTGAAAGTAAACGTGGCTTAGGGCGGGTTTCACACAGTAAAAGTTTAAACTTAAGATGTGGTTTAAACTGTTTATCTCTTCAACACAGTTTCACAGTGGTAAGTTAAACCTCGTTTAAACTTAGTTTAAACCACCAAAATTGAGCGTTTAAACTCAGATTATCTTTAAATTTGAATGAAGTGACATCTCATGCGTTTCAAAGAGTCTTTACTCATTTTCGTAGGTTTAATTAATTTATTTTATTTTTTTCACTTTTGTATGTTTAATTAATTAATTTTATTATCACAATGATTTGGCCGGCAATATTTTGACAGTAAATGACTCACAATAGTTTGCTAGTTCACAATTGCACAGAAAATAGCTTGTTAGTGCACAATTCCATAGTGCTGCCATATTAAAAAAGGTCGAACACTGTGAAACACAGTTTAAACTACGAACGGAGTTTAACTAATCCTGAGTTTAAACTCGAACTGTGAAACCGGCCTTTAGTAGACTAGTTACAAATAAATAAATGCAAGAGTGAAAATCAGCAGTCGCCCAGCAAGCGGAAGGTCGCGGTTTCAAACCCCGGACAGCCCACTATTAACCTTTTTTAAAGGAAAATATTTTTGTCGTAAGTACATAATATCTCATGATTCTTCATGGTATTTATTGTAGACCCGCTCGAGGATGTTAAGATGTCACACACACTGGAAGAAATGTGATCATATTACGTTTCGCTTCGAATTATACTATCTGATGCTTACCACTTGACGAGGAAAAGGAGTGGTGGCTATAAACCAAGAATTCTTTCAAGTTCTCCTTAAGGATATGATATAAAGGTGCAAGTGTCGCCTAAACAGGTTAAACTTGACTCATTATCAATGGTTTTCTTGGGGGTTGCCTGCATCGTTTGTGTGTCTGTTAAGTTGTGGAGTACCACAAGGGTCCATCTTGCGTCCATTATTTTTTCAGTATGTTTATAAATGATTTGCCTAATTCCATTGAGAGTTCTAAGATTTATTTATATACGATAATGTTCAGCTTCAATCTGTCGACCCATTAAAAAATTGCTTATAAATTGTATGAATTCTGGCTTGGAAAATGTCTAACATTGGGTTGCCAAATAAGTAATTAAAATTATATGCAATCAAGTCTAAGTGTAGGTAGTTTTTTTTTTTGTTGAGTAATAAAATTATATATAAAGGCAAACCAGAGTAGATATCTTAGTAATCAACTGAGCTTTTTGAATTCTGTACGAAATTTTAATCTATACTTAATTCCCAATTTTCATTACTCAATTCACTGTGACTTTTACTTTGCTCAAGATGCAAGTGTATGAATTGTCTGCTAACCAATATTCAGCGTACTGTTTGGATCGATTGGTAAATTCAAAGAGCTCATTAGCGTTACAGATATGAATGTGCAGTAATCAGATATAGTTCATTTGTTAGCAGATGCAGGACCTTAGTGAGTTAATCAATTATTAATTTCTTAATATTTAATACACCTTACTTTTTATTGCAAAGACAGCATAGAACAGATTTGCATAAACCACAAGGTGACTTTATGCTCCGTACTTGGCCATAGAAATATTGAGGGAAATAAGATAGCCACTGGCTTGTTTTGAAAAGATTTGCTCGTTAATAATATTCGCTTGTTCCTCTTGAAGGTTTTGAATGTTTACCTGATCCTCTCGTTGAGATTATCTGCTTTCATGTCGAACTACTGTAATCACTGCAATCCAATAATGGTGGCACATGTACTGTTCGTTGTTTATAATCGTCTATGGTAACCACAGATTAATATAATTGTTGAAATAATATTTTTTTATCGCATAATAAACGCCTAATTATAATTTTAAACTAAAATCATTATTTGTAACTATTTGGTAGAACAATTTATTGTAGCAAAATGATTAAGTTGCATTTATGTACACTTGTCTTGATAATTACGAATTTCTTATTGCATTTTTATTGAAAACAAAACTGACTGTAGTTATGTGGATAACCCCATCTGCCATACCGCTCAAGAAACAATAAATGTACGGTAGCAACGATTTTCGGGTCGTGTAATATCACGACGCACGCCAAGACCTGGCCAAAACAATATGAGAGTGACACAACAATGTTGACGATTTAGTTGGCGACAATGAAAACGCAATGCATGCCAACGACAACTATTACTGCTTTATTTACTGTGAAAGAAATGGCATCAAGGAAACAAATAAAAAAAGCCTTTAAGTCTAGCATTATCGATTATGCGGCTTACTTAAAATTGCAAAGCATAAAGAAAAGACAAAAAAAAAAGGATGGTGGGTTTGTGAAATTAATACATAAATATCGAGAAAGGTTAGGATTTTTTGAAACTTGGTTCAAAGTGATGAGAGAAAAGGATCTCGAAATATTTTTCAAGGCCACAAGGATGTCAGTACAACAATTTGATGCCGTCTTAATAATGCTGCGTGAACGTTGAGAAAAGCGATCAGTCCAAAAACTGATTTCAGCAGAGTGCAGTTCAACCGTAACATTAATAAGTAATATTAACTGATATTAAGTGGTATAAACTATCGGGTTTGAATTTGATAGATATGTATCTATTTTGCACATGGTGGTCCCAGAAGCATTTATGCCTGGAATTTTAAGATGGGATTGTCAAGATTTGCCAATATGACACTAGAAACTTGTGAGGGTTTTTGGAATACTGTCTCCAATATATACTTAGCGCCACCAAATGCCATTCTGTTGGATAGGATATCGCAAGCATATAATTGCAAATGGCAATTTCCTCACTGTATCGGGGCTACTGACAGCAACCATAATAATATTTTTTGTCCTCCAAGAGGTCATTCTCAATCTTATAATTATAAGGGACCGCTTACAAGGTATTCCCATTACGAACAATACAATATACAATACAATACACAATACTTTCTCTCCTCTCTCTGTCTTTCATATAAAGATTTATATATATTACTCACAGAATTACGTCACAGGCTTTCAGCTGCAATGTGTCAAAATTTTAATGGGAATACCTTGTCTTCTATGTACCTTGACCGCTTAGTGTTGTTCTGCTTGCTGTATATGACACGAACTATTGTTTTACCATGGTGGATATAGGGGCGTATGGAGGTCACAGTAATGGAGATATCTTCCAAGAAAGCCCCTTCGGGCAAAAATCTCTGAAAGGGGAGCTCCCCATCCAAAATTCAGGTGAACTGCCCAACTTTAGTCTGAAGTTTACTTTCTTTTCCGTAAGATATGTTACTTTTCCTGTTAAACGTAATCTAATGCGTCCTTATCCGGGCAAAAATCTGTTAATAACTACCGACCAATTATGCATTTTAAATTTAACAGTATTTTTTCTAGGTAAAAATTTGTCAGCTGAATACGAACACTACAACAAACGAATATCTCGAGTTTCGTGGAGGACGAGCAGATCTCACCAAGGTTCAATGTATCTTGTTTTTTTTTATTATTATTATAAAGCGGCGAAGGTGCTGATATATGTCAGTTTTGAACCTTCGCAGATTGTAAGCTCGGGGAAAAACAGAAGATGGTAGACTGTTCCACATTCGCACATTTCGAGATAAGAACGGATCATGGAACTTTACTGTATGACCGAAAGTAATTTGAAGGATAAAAAAATGTGTGTGGTTTGCAGAGCGAGTATTTTGTGCAGGATCATTTTATAAGGGATCAGATCATCGTTATTGCCAAATCGCCAATGAGCTTAAAGTCTTTCTTTTAGATAATATCCAATGAAGCTAAGGCTCTACGACCAGCTGCCCCGGTCGAGATGTTAGAATTGTAATCCATTCTAGGTTTGATATAGGACTTGTAGAGGAGCGCTGGTCTTTGCGGAATAAATTAGACTTAAATCTACTTATCTACGCTGATTCTGTGAAAAGTCTTGGCTTTGAATTCAGTTAAAAATTTTTCTGTTGTGACCACATTAGTACTACCTTAAGTAAAATATATGGCTGGCTAAGGAGGAGACTATGGCTAAACTCAGAGCTAGTCAAATACTGATTTCTTCCCTACATTGGTAATGGCTGTATATTACTTTCCTCGCTAGACTCGGTCTGTCAGAGAAGGTTCATACTGGCCTCGCTTTATATATACAAACTATCTCGAGGTAGTCATATTTCCGCATATATAGTTTATTTGCTTGATTGCTCATTACAATCCTACTTAACTCAATGTAGGCTAAAGTTTTTCATCGACGCATATTCAGCCAGTAGCCAGGATTCCGTTTTGAAAAGCTGAGCTTCTTGCAGTTCTTTCTTTGTACAATGTATTCGCAAATAAATGGACGGACTAGAAGGACTATTAAAATCAATTGACACATTTTAAAAATTATATTGGCGGGTTTTGGATGACCTCGCTAAGTAAATATTTACTGGCTTAGTTTCATTGGAGAATTTTATTTAGTTATCTTTAATTTTTTTTTTATATTTATTATTATTTGTTTTTTAACATTATTTTAACGTAAGATTTTAAATATTTAAGTCCTTTAATTTAACTTAGATTTTCTTAATTGAATGCCTACATCTGATGTAGGTACAATTAAAGATCTTGTTATTTTATTACTATAATAATGATATTGTTATTATTATTATTAACTAAATTGTGAACCTTTAACAGAACCGCTCTTGGCAGCTTCACCGAGAGATCCAAATGAAAAGGTTTTGTTCGCTAAAACAGTGTAATTGCTAGCTGAATTTTTTACCTTGCCTCAAATTGCGGCCTACAAACAGCACTTCATTAATTATAGTCTGATTTAATGCATTGCATATAAGGAAATATGGAAGGATATACTGCTACAAAACTAAATTAAGCATTGTCGGACATTTGTAAGGAAAATTTTCTATTTGAGCAGCTGGCATCAAATAAAATATTCCAAAAACATATTGCAGAATAAATTATATGGAAGATATCTTAAAGTCTGGACCATAAAATATTTTAACGGAAACCGAAGAAAAAACAAAAACTAATTAAGTGGTGTGAGTCGATAACTAAATGCGGGTTTCCATTAAGTCCTGATAGCCTTTTAAATACAGTTCAAACTATTGAGCAAGATGATGGCACGATTACATCCTTCAAAAATGTACGAATAGGGCGCAAATAGTATAACCTTTTCCTAATGCAATCCAAAGCCTGCACATCGAATTTCCGAAGGCCTAACTGAAGCCAGAGATACGGTTTCTAAAGAATTTATTCGAAAATGGTTTGATGTGCTGTAAAATTATATAAAGGAGATGATTGCAGGAGAAATATGTAAAGAAACAGTTGTTTTTCCCTGTGTAGGACCAGCTAAGGATATAGTCAATAGCCATGCCAAAAGACTGGTTTTTAGTTCGTTCTAAGTCACGCTGGATCAGAATATATTGTGAATGGGTTAAATACATGGTTAATTAATGAATAAATTCAAGAACATGTGATCATTTTTGTTGACAGCCACAAGTCCCATTTAACATTGGAGCTAAACGTATTTTTCAACGTAAACGCGATAATTTTATATGCACTTCCTCCGAGCACAATACATATGATACAACTAGCAGATGTTAATGTTTTCAACTAATGCTCCATCAAGAGAAATGGAAGTGGTTAAGTGATGATTTTGTTTTAACAGATGAGACACCTTTGGATTTTAAGCGAGGATATTGTTAAGATCGGTATACAATAATATAATCATGCATACTCATTTGACACATATGGCATTCTTTCCGGAGTCCGTATGAGTGTCAAAGGAGTAAGCAAAATTAAGGTACTTTTATCGGCAAAACTCTGGATGGAATTGAAAGTAAGGGAGGGTTAGATTAGGTTATAGTGGTGGCTACCGCGCGAAACCCTGTGATCAGCCTCACTTAGACCACTTGTGGTCGTTTGTGATACCATCTTATTGGAACCAGCCACAAAAGTTAATGTCAAGCGCATTTCTCCCACACTTGGCAAGGTTAGGATATTCATACAGCAGGTACTGAATGCTCTCAACCTCTTCCACATCCATGCAGCTTCTGCAGAAGTTATTGTATGAAGATTGTATGTGCCTGCATGCTTACCATAAAGAGGCAGTCTTTCGTAATAACTGCTATGAGCTTACGCACATTATTACGGTTCCTCTTCAGTCGTCCTAGGACAATCCACAGCTTTCTTGAAATCGCACATGTGGTCAATTCTCCTCATATGCGATTATCTAGCTTACAGGCCTGTACGCCTGGAGTCTTCTTCACTGATTCTAGAGGCCGATCTCCCGATAGGCAAATAGTCACATAGGAGCCCTTCCTGGTCAGATTATCAGCTGCCTGGTTTCCAGGTATGTCACTGTGACCAGGCACCCAGCAGAGAGTAGCCCTGTGGTTAGCACCCAGTTTCCCGAGCTCCCGTTGCACAAGGCGCAATCGAATCGTGTTCGAGTTCAGGGCTTTGATTGCAGCTTGGCTGTTTATACTGATAACGCGATCACTGGTTACAACATAAGTTGTAGCCAGCAGGTTTGCTGTTTTGGAACATACTACAGTAGTCCGGTAGGCGATACGATTTCTGCATTAGAGGGAAAGCTGAGTACACTCCGGCTCCCACTCCCACATCCATTTTCGAACCGTCTGTGAAGACACATATATCAGAGTCTTTTACCACGCGATCATCATCTCATTCCTCTCTACTAGGAATGCTAGTTGAGAATGTTTTCTCAAAGTCTAGTTCAGGGACGATATAATTCCTGGATCCCCGCATACAGTCCCCAGGATAGAATTTCAGTTTCAACTGAGACCAAAGCTATACATTTCCCATGAATGTCAAGGGCAGGAGCCGGACTATGAAGTACGAAGAGCACCAGTAAAACCTAGACAGGTAGCTCTCTGTATTGTTGTAAGACTATTAAGGTCCGTTGCTTCTTCTAGAGCACTCCACCACATCAAGAATATATAGGTGAGGATGGGCCTCACAATAGCGTACATCCAGTGCACGATTAGAGAGTGTGTGTCCCATCTTTTATCAAAAGTTTTCTTGCAGGTTTACCGTGCAATGACCGGCTTTTTTGACGCACTCACTTGTATTTATCCTTCAATTTAAAGTTAGGGAAAGCAGCTGATTATTAATGAAAATTAAGTGGAGAGATGGAGAGATAATAGAGCCCTGGGGCATACCGGTATTTTTATAGGGTGAGGTTCAGATATAGCGCAATCTAATAAAACTCATATCAAGATAAATCTTTTGATTTTTTAATTTAAACTAAAAGATAAATTTACAGCTTACTATTATACTATAAAATTTTAAACACAAGTAAATTCTACTAAAATCTCTTCTTGTAGGGATGACTTTTCTTTAAATGGACACGAATTAGTGAGTTTAGCCTAATATGAATTATGTGAAATAAACACCTAGTTTCTGCGAAAATGTCACCGAAAGTTTTTTGTTTTTTTTTTTAAAAACAGCTAAGGTTTTCAAGGCAGAGGAGGTCATTTGTCAGACATAATTTTCCATATTTAATCGGTGAATGTTTAATTTAATAATCAATAAAAATCAAATTATACATTCAATAAAAAAATTCGTTTTATTACAAAATTAAATCCGGCGCTCTTATTGGGACACCTTTTATTGCTTTAAGTGATAGAGTTTAATATCACATCACACACTTGCGTCTTCATATTATACACACATGCATCCATACTTATCTCTATACCTATCTAGATTACAACATAAGCAAAAGATGACATATGAAGCAAATCATTTTGAAAATTTTTTTTCTTATAAAAATAATAATAAGAGGCCAACATTTCTCGGAACTAACCGTCGACAATATCTTTAAAAAAGATGAGCGTCTAGATTGCCTCTTTGGGCTCATCAATTTTGCAAAATAAATCTCCGAGTGCTAACTACATGACAACAACAAACTGTCGTGATATAGGAGAAGGAGGAAGAGGAGGCAGAATAGGAGGTCTAAGTGTTCATTACTTACGGCAGTGCAGTAGCCAAGAGTATTGAATGTCGTTTTTATCTTAATGCTGCACATAGCACCTACACACCACCTAGATAAACCTTCTAGAGACCCTAAACAGACTGCTGCAGCAGATCAGCAGAAGTAGCAGCAACAGCAACAGCAGCAGCAGCAGCAGCAAGTTTTGACTCACCCGTTTTGCACAGGAAATTTATTGCCTCTGAGTAAAAGACATCAAATGCAGCTACAGTTGCTACTGGAAATGTTTTTCTTTATATTCATTCAGCCATGGACGAAAATATCATTGGCGGGCAACAGGAAAAGGAGGAGAATCAGTCTGAGTTAGTGCCAGTCGAGTTCGGGGTATACATACAGCCTCCTGATCATGCGGAGATTGGAGATGGCATGTGATCATATTAATCGCGCAATAAGACCAGGCGGAGGCATTCAATGGCCACTTACCTGTCCACATCACTTATGATCAGTGCAATCAGGCTGAGTATGTAGAAACAGATCAATTAATATGGTCCGCGCGTTGTATGATATCAGTCTCCACATCGCATGCATGCATTCACTCGAATATATACAATTACATACATACATGCATACAGACATATATGACCGCATAGTGTTGGGGATAATGTTTCAAATTTATTATCTTGCCGCGGCGGCGCGCAACTATCCGGATGGGTCTTCTGAACATGATTGTGCAGCATCAATCGTTGTAAGAATTCAGGCATCTAAAAGATCTTGCAATCACCTGTGACAAATATTTTACCTAATGGCGGTAATTAATCAGCGAATCGTTAAAACACAGGAAATTACTAATTCTGAGGTGGTACAAAACAAAAAAAAAAAAAAAACACATCAACCTATTATTAATGAGTTGACATTCGAGTGGAACTAGTGTGTTTCCCTCAATTATTATTGGCCGGTTGATGATGTCAGATTTGCAGAGCCTTTCTCTTTAGTAGTTCTGAGCAAAAGAATTTGACTGTTTGATCGACAACATTTGTCATATAGTTATTGTGCCATTTTGATCAGTTTGTGCATATTAGTTGGAATAAAAAAAGAAAAAAAATTTGATGTCAATTCTTACAACATAAAATAGTTATGTAAGAGTCATTTTCAATGAGACAATTACATAGAGTGCAGCAAAAGTCGGGCACCTTCCAATATTTTATGATCATATATAGGATACCAGATCATTCCATAAAACTTTACGAAATCAAAATATAAAGTATGGAAAAAAGATAAACCAAAATTCAAAGAAACCAAAATAAAAATTTATTCATAAATATGCATTAAAAAATAGACAAGAACGAAAACATGTATTAAAATTAAAAAAATTAAATACATAGATAAAGAGGCTATAACCAGGCGCGTATACAGACTTGCAGCCTGGGGGGGGGGGGGGGTCACATCTAAAATCTTCGTTTTTTTTAATCATATTTACGTTATATCACAAAATCCATTTTTTTATTTGATTTGCAGAGATTGTAGAAATAGATGCTGACGCAAGCGATTCCGCCACGGGTGAAGTAATTGACTGAGAGTGAACTTGCACCTTAAAGGCTGAAACACAGTGCTGGCTTTTCCAACCTGGCCGGCCTCACCAACTTTGACAGTTCTCTAGAATATATGAGATCAGGTTATCAAGCTCCCAATGGCAAAGTTGGTGAGGCTGGCCAGGTTGAGGTCGAACTCGAGTAGGTCTACTTTCTACTCTGTTGAAACTTTGTCAGCTTTGACAGCTAATTTTTGTTATCATTTGATGTGAACATTGTTAAGAAAGGAGTTATATTCTTAAAATTTGGAGAAAATAGTTGAAGAAAATGTCGTTCGAAGAGAGGTTAATAAATTTGGTGCGTGATAGGGAGATTTTATTTACTTTGAAAAGTCGGCATTATAGAAATGCCATTAAAAAGGAGGAAGTATGGAAAAAGATTTCCGAGAAATTAAAAGTTCCAAGTAAGTTATGGTTTGTTAATATAAATTAATGAATGTGAGCAATACAAATAAAAATAGTTTCAGATTGCAAGCATGGATGGAAAAGCCTCCGCGATAGATTTCGGAAGGAATGTGCACATAATGATATGCCATCAGGAAGCGCGCGTAAGGACCGCAGAGAATGGGAGCATTTCCAAACTTTATGTTTTTTGAAGGATTCAATGAAACCCGGAAAGTGAGTTCAAAGTATTTTGTTAAATATAAAAATGTGTTTAATTTGAATACTCCTTAGGACCTGTGGAAACTACAGCACAGAATATACGTTTAATGATGAATACTTGTCAAGCGACACTTCATTGCTTTCGCCTCCAACTAACATGACACCATCACCCGTAACGACATTTGCTATTGTTGATGTGAATGAAGTGACAGCCGAAATCATGACGCCACCCACTCCAGTGAGCAGCAATCTAGCACGAGATTTCTCGTCATCCATTCAGGGAATATCTGCAGAAATGCCATCTACTCCCTCTCCTCAAGCTTCGAGGAAGCGAAAGACTTCAAATGACGACAGTATTGAGAGGTCATTTGCGAGTTTCTTGGAAGAAATAAGGAATGTTGTAAACGTTGACCAATCTTCATTGTCCGTAGCAGAAAGCTGTTCGGAGAATGAGCTGTTCATGAAATTGGCATCGAGGAAGCTGGATATGTTACCGGAGAACATTAAAAATGAAACACAGATGGAAATACTTAAGCTAATTACAGATAAAATTCAAATGTATGGCACTTAAGTAGCCATAAACATCGCGTGTATATTGTGGCTTTTTTTTAGAATATTTTAGGATAAGTTGGTTATGGGTTAGTTTAAGTTTAATAGTAATGTGTGAACAAGTGCACAAGTTTTTTTTTTTTTAATATATATTTATTAAAAAAAAAAAAAAACAAGCTTATATACTCAATTCCTCATCTACTTATTTTATTATTAAATAAATATTCCTTTAAAGCATCTCTCATTTCAACTGCGTTTCTGGCAGGAAAGTTTGAAGAAAAACGACGGCAATCTGGGAGCGTTTTTACCTCTTGTCGCCAAAGTCCCCCTACTATGGTTCCATCTTCTTCGTGGTCAACGAACTCGCGTGGGCAGTAATTGCTGTCGTGAATTTTCACGAAGTTATGCAGAACAACGGCAGCCTTAACAATTTTTTTAGCATTGGATGGTAGCATATGTAATTTGTTCACAAGAACACGCCACCTCGCAGTTAAAATACCAAATGCGTTTTCAATTACTCGTCGTGCCCTTGATAGCCTGTAATTGTAGTGGGTCCGTTTTTCACTTAAAAGCTTTCCAGGGTAAGGCCTCAAAAGAAAAGGTTTTAGCGGGAAAGCTGCATCTCCAATAAAGTAGTGAGGGCAAATGAAATTTGAATTCTTCAGTACGGTTGACCCAGGTAAATTCAATGTACCACTGAGGAGCTGCTTTCCAAAAGATGAATGGGCAAATATTCCGCCATCGCTTTGGCTGCCATAAGCACCAATGTCCACCGCCGTAAAAGTATAGTTGGCATCACATGCAGCAAGGAGGACTATACTGTGTTGACCTTTATAATTGAAGAACTCGGACCCGGCACTGGGAGGACACTGTTGATATGCTTGCCATCAATACTGGAAACACAATTTGGCAAGTTCCAAATATTTTCAAAATCCTCAGCAATTTTTTTCCACTCGTATGTATTGGGTGGTGACATATAGATAGTCCACAAGCAATCCCAGAATATGTTTCCGTACCGTAGACACACCCATTTTAAACATCCAAACAAGCACTTGCATTGGAACCCCATGCGATAAAAACCTGAAAGAAAGGAATGCTGATTAAAATATATATATATGGTGAAATAAAAACTGCATACTTACATTAGTGTTACAAACAATCTGCATTCAGGAACAATGGCTTTCCTTATAGAAATTTTTTGTAGTTGTTCTCCAACTAACATAAAAAGAAGCTCAAATATTTCTACTCTCATCCGTGTAATTTTAAAAAAATTGTCGGGGTCACGAGTTTTTAATTTCTCAAATGATTGCGCAAAATAACCATCCGTATCCCTAGTTAAATTTAACTCTCTGACCCACCATCGCCTTTTTCTGATCTTTTTGCATTTTATTGCCAGTTTCGCAGCCTTAAAAACCATATAACTCAATATTAAAAGTTTTTGCAATTTCTTCAGTCTCATTTTAAAATTTTTCTCGCAGAATGTTATTCCAATTAATAGCTGTCAATTTGAAGCTGTTGAAGTTCGCATTGTGAGCTGCAAAAGTTTGCAAGGCTCATCAGGTTGAGGTTCTTAAAGTTATTCTTAGGTCGAGGTTGGAAAAGCCAGCACTGTGTTTCGGCCTTAAGTCACGTTTAAAGGAATTTGAGTAGGAATGCATGATATGGTACTGACTATTTATTCTGATGGGAGCTTAAATGATCTTCCGAAAAAAGTTGTCAATGGTCTTATCAGTCTTCCGCTTTACACTTTTGTTACTATTTCTACCTCCATCGCTAACTGATATAGCAAGTTTATACTTCTCCTACAAATTAAAAGTAAATGTGAAGTTAAATTAAACAACACTACTTCAATTAATACGAAAGTACAACAAAGCAACACCAATTACCGCAGAGGAAACCGAATGGATTTTATTTTTATAGTTTTGTCGTAAAAATTTTGTATAATAAAGATTCAAGAGAAAAATGTTCAAGTAAATTTTTAACAACAAAATGTATGATAGCCAACGCTCATAAATATCTTTAGCGACTAAGACCAGCCAAAGCATCTGAATCAATTTAACTCTTTGGAACCATGGTCGGCCACCAATAGTGCACGAAAAATCTAAAGGAAAATTGGCAAATCATTCTAAGAAAACTGAATGCTTGTGCCCTTGTCCGAAAGAGTGAATCACCAGAATTAATTCACTAATTCGTTTGAACTGTTATTCATTAAAACTCAGTACTCAGTAAAAATTTCAATTTAGATACCAGCGAGCCTGTAGGCAATATAACTTACTATACGTAGGTTTGTGTACTGAAAGTATGAATATTCATATAAAATTAGCCTAGGCCTAGACCACAAGTCACATTAGAGACATCTAGCGTAAAAGACAGAAACCCAAGATGCGACAATTTAAGACGAAAAACAAAATTTGCAGTTCAAATAAATTGAAAAATTTTAACGAGAATTAACTCTCCTAAATTCTTTTGCACACAATTGTTAAACATACTATTTTACTTTGTATTTAAGCAACTTTTAACGAAATATTGCAATTTCGCGTCGGTGAAATATCGGGAGTAAAAACAAGTACTATTAGATTCAAATAATTGAAAAAAGCGCAACTAAAAATTAAAAAAACTCAACGTTATTTGTTAGATCTAGGCTTTATCTTTCTGAAATAGACACAATCTAAAGAAATGAGAATACCTACAGGAATTTGATTTGGAAAAAATCAATTTTTACCATTTTTTACAAGTTTCCGAGCTAATATCTCCACTCCAATACATTTATTTTTATTTTTTCTCGACGTTATTTACTAGACTTCTTCGTTACCTTTGATTTAAGATATAAATCATTATTCTTCTACATATAGTAGAATTTTGCATTGAAAAATGTATGAAACTTGCAAATCTTGGTACTGACTCCTCTTAAGAACAATTTGCAAGTATGATTCTAAGAAAAATTTAATGCTTCCCTACGAACGTAAAAAGTTTGAACAACTCAGGCTTGAATCAATGTCGCCATGAAAAATCAACGGGGTGGCTAGACGTTGATTGCACGGAACTAGGGTTCTACTGGAAGAACCCTAATTCAAAATTCGTTGCGAACTTCCCACCAAGTTGTTCTGTCATGGAGTTTATGTCGGAAAATCAGATAGGTAAAAAAAAAAAAATTTATGATCGCTGACCAATTTCCTAGAAACAATAACACTTTTTAAACTCGCAATTGTGTTCTTTTTCATCTATAGAAATAATCGGTGCAACAAAAATATAAAAGCATCATAATAACTGGGCTGCTCAGCAGTGCGTGCCTTTTTCTAAACAATCAAAGACTAAAATAAATATTTTTAGTATTCCAAAATTATTTACCATCCTGTGATAGGTGACATTTCGACACTACATGAAATACGAGAAAATTTAAAAAGATCGTACACGTTTCAAAGACGAAGAGCTACAAGCGAATGACTATTATACCCACTCTAGACTCCACTATTAGTATTCAAAAGAAGTCAAACAAATGCCCCACCCAGCGCAAGCTGTCGCCGCAGATTAGAAAAGTGCGTTACAGCACCAGCACTAATCGTTGGCGACAACTACACATTGTATCCGTACCATAAGGAAATCCTGCTATTAAACTTTTAAAACTCACTCTACAGTCCAGCACCAGATTCAATTCATCTCGAATGTGAGGTGGCGCTTTGGGGGAGGTCATGACCCCCGTGACCCTCCCCCTGTATACGGGCCTGGCTATAACAATGGTGCAACCATCTTAACTTAACGTTATCCTACAAACAATTTGAAACGAAATCGATGTGAAAGCAAATCGTAAAAGCGAAATATAATTTCGAGACGAAATCCGATAGCAAATCGTATTCAGTACCGAAAATGATGAAAAAGGCAGGCTATATAGAATCGGTATGACGATTCGATAGTAACTTATTTTCTCGAATCAATCTAGAAGACCTTGTATATATTACGGCCAGTTTCACAGTCTGAGTTTAAACCAAATATTTTGTTTAAACACGGCGAATGGGTTTCACAGTTTGGCTTAAACCCCGGATTAAACTAGAGTTTAAACCGTGCCATCCCTCGGTTTAAACTCATATTATAGAAGTATTTGAAAGTAGCATTGGTTGTTTGTATTTATTAAGAAAATAATTTTATTATGGACTCAGATTCACAGTCTGAGTTTAAACCAGATATTCAGTTTAAACTCAACGAATGAGTTTCACAGTTTGGTTTAAATCCCGGTTTAAACTAAAGTTTAAACCGTACCATCCCTCGGTTTAAATTCAAGTTAAAAGTATTTGAAAAGTGTGACATTTTATTTTGACAGTAGAAATCTTTGTTTATATCAAGAATAATATAATTTTATCATGGATTCAGATTTAAACATTTTTAGGGATGAACTATTTTTTTTTTAATTAAATTTAAAACTCTGTCGACGACCGAGAGTAATGAGAAATTGGCCAAATCATTTTATTAAGTGGGACGACGTTGATTTTTATGCTAGATTCCGTTAAAGAATAGAACTTTATCGCTTTGTCTTCGAATCAATACTTTTCCATTTTCTTGCACTCTACTATATGCACTACGCAAAGCAATAGCAAAGCCATAGCTCAACTTCAGTTCTACTAAAATTTGCAGCCCTTTTGGATGGTGGCATATTTCAAATTAGTCAATATAACTTCATATTTTTTACTTTTTGGTCTGTTTACTTTTTCCAATTGTCAGATTGATTGGTAGAAAAATTGCTTCACAATGGCGACTATAACTAATTTAGTTTGCAATTTAATCAGTACTACCAATGTTACTAAAACAATGCACTGTAAAACTTGATTTCATTTAAACTACGTTTAAATTTGGATGATGGTTTAAACTCGACTGTGAAACTGGCCATTGGTCTATTATATATTTATTAAAGTAGTAGTATAAATGACAATTTTTTATTATTTTGAGTAAACATTATTCAGAAATAAACTTTTCGAAGCATATGTTCATAGCACAAATAGCAAAACACTTTTATTCGTCTTTAGTGCAAGCTTCTTATTCTTGCTTTCTTTCTTTTCTTTTCAGACTCTCTTTTTTTCTTTTCAGTCTTTCTTCCTGCTTTTGGATTCTTTCATTTTTTTTGTTTTTTTTTTTTTTTTAATTTCTCTATATTTGCCTGAAGATATTGCAAAAGGATATCGATTTGAAGATGTTCCGCTTCCTTGCAAATTCCTTTTATTAGTTTTAAATAAGGTTTTCCCCCGGATAAACCAAGTATTTTTCAAAATTGGATGAACAATATAAGGGATTGATCCATTTGAATTTTAGAACGGTGCACACTGGTAAGATAACGTGGCTTTATTGAAAAGAGCTTGTATAAACA
This sequence comes from Dioctria rufipes, assembly GCA_963924295.1. Lineage (NCBI taxonomy): Eukaryota > Metazoa > Arthropoda > Insecta > Diptera > Asilidae > Dioctria > Dioctria rufipes. Next base: position 46,182,240 of record OZ002744.1, on the reverse strand, counting down.
GTTGAAGTTCCAGGCAGCTGCTGATGCTTCTCCAAACATTGGGAGATACTGACACTTTTTGAAGCAAAATCTATTGTATCCATTTGCAGGTCTATAGAAAGCACAAAATTTTGGCCAGAAATTGCACTACATTTAGGTTGTTGAAGCACCTCATCTGATGCATCTGCGGATAAGTCTCCATATATGGTTTTTAAATTATCTTCACTCGAAGTAGCTGGCAAAGCATCTCCATCCGAAATTAGATCGTATGTCCCATGAAGAAAATCTCCAAAAACCATTGAAGTTTGAGCAGTATCCGAAGTAAGATCATATATTTTAGTAGGAAGATCTGACAAGCAATCCAGAGAAGAACCATGTGGGGGAAAATCCTCTTGCATTACATCTTCCATACATTTAATTTTTTCAATCTCCCTAAGAATAATATTTGGGATCAATACTATAGGTACTGCCTCAAACTCGGCGAGATGAACCTGATAACTTCTTCTGCGAGACAAATTTATCGCACTCACTAGGAGTTTTGTGAAGGAGTGGACAAAATGTGTTCTTTGTGAGAATGAAATTTGTATTCATTTGACTTATTTGCTACTCTCTTACTGTATTTTTCCATTCAAACTTCAGTAGGTGTGTTCGGTAGAAGAGCATAAAGAATTATTTTATTCGTGTCACAAAACTCGCTGATTTCTAATGTAACGTTAGACTTATGATCAACCACAAATAAAATTACTGATATAGTAATTTTCATTTTATTTAACCACACATGCACTCCATTTACCAGATATTCGTAAAATGTCTCGGTTCTAATTCATCTAGAGACTGACCTGCCTAGAATCCACTCTGACGGTATGCTATTAACAACGTCCATTGGAGGTCATACGTATGGAAATACTACCATGAGAGGAAGTATTTCACCAGCGGTAGTAATACTAAAAGTACGATAATTGATTCTTTCTCATTTTCACGAGAAATTTGGTAAACATCCTTCCAACCACGAGAAGCAATCACTTTTCCTGTTTTAGGACATAATGGGACCAATCGGGTGACTCCTTCGTAGGGTTGCCATACAAAAATTTCATTTTCAACTATATATTTGGGCACTGCCTGAGAACGCGTCGACGTAGAGAACCAAAATTTGGTACACAGCGTTTTCATAGAAATAGTTGATGAACTTTCAATAATGAATTAAATCGGGTAACGCCTTCCTGGTGTTGTCATACAAATCTTTGGGTTTTCACTATATATTTGGACACTGCTACAGGCGTCGCCGTAGAGAGCTGAAAGTTTGACTTTTTTTGAAAAATGGTAAATTTAAGTTTGAAACTGGCACCAATCGGGCAACTCCCTCGTAAGGTTGCCATACAAAAATTTCGGCACTGTCTGAGAACGTGTCGACGTTGCACACACACACACACATAGACACAGAGTGAAAATCTAGAGTACGAAATCGCGCAATCGAGTCAGCTGATACCTTAGATATTATGCATCTCTAACCATCCTACCCCTTTCAACTTCCACTCCCACCAATCTAGGCATCTATATTATCGCTGGGCAACGACGACGGGTTCCCCTAGTTCTTTCATAAATATAACCTTATAGAGTATTTAACTGAAAATTTTGTAAATAATTTTTGAAATTTTTCTTTTCTTTGATATACTGTTTAATTAGAATAGAATTATTAACCACACTTATCGGTTCTTTTTTCAATTTCTTTTAAAAGAAAAAAATCTTTCAGCACCTGAGCTGCTATGGCAGTGCTAATAATCTTAAAACCAAAGTCGATATTGCTCCAAACATATAATACCCCCTCTCTTACAATTTTTTATTATATCAATGAATCCAGAAATGTAACAAACGTTCAAATCCCTAACGGTGGGTTCATCAGCATAAATAATGATAATACACTTAGCTACAGTGCTGAGAAATAAAAACAATGAAAAATTATTGAAAATATTTTGTCCACGTATGCAAAAATTCTGAAGCGTTGCCAAAATATTAAGCCTAGTATTGTGTTCATTTCGCGGATAAATTTTGTATGGAAATTTAGCGGGGAAATTTATTTCAGAAATATTTAGAAAGTGGTATTGTGCTTATCAACTAAAAGTTTGTTTAGTTTTGACAAGTAGATGGCAGTAATTTTCACAATCATATATTTAGCATCAGATTTATCCGCCCAATACCTTTTCCACGCTAAAATTTTGACGTTTGATGTTGAATGAAATTGGAATAAAAGAAAGGCAGTGTATTTTTATTATTTTTTTGCTGGTAAAAAAATCCGTCTTCATTTAGACAATTCTTTTGAAAAGAAATTAAAATAATAAATATAAATAAAATTTTCCTTACTATTTCGAGATTGGCTAATTGCAATCCAAAAGAACACGAAGTAATATCACAAATGCACGACAGCTGATTGTCAAAAGTAGCCACCTATAGTTCAAAACCATGAACAATTTCAGCCGTAAAAAATGTCCCTGTTTGATTGCTGTTAAATATTTATCTGCTAAATTAACACAATACCGTACTTTTATGGGGGTATACCTGTAGCAAAATTTTGCCCACAGTAGCCATTTGCTACAATTGTAGTCAAAGTGGCGACATTGCTGGGTAGTAAAGCTAGGAGTATATATACATATAAGAAAAGAATTCTAGTTTTGCTTAACTCTAAAATATTGACGTTAATTAGGCAAATTCCATGCTCCAATTCCATATGACTTTGCGTATATTTACACTTGTCGCACAGACTGTGACCACATTCCACAGTCCAATCATATCTCCTTCTTTATAGTTGAAGGTCATTAACGTAATATTAGTCTTGTGTATCCGAGGAATATTTGACATTTCACGTATATAGTTGTTTCAGATGAGTAGGCCCGTAATCTATCCAATTTTAGGTGGACCCTAACATAAGGTCCTGGAGACAGTCGGAAGTGTACATTTTTCATGGCCTTTTGAAATTCTCTTAGCCAAAAGGCATGTTGCAATTTTAAGTGGGAAACACAATGTGCTGCTGTAGCTCGTAGCTGGCACTGTAGTTAGATCTGTCAAAATGTGAAAGCACTGAAAGTCTATGATGCAGTTGGCGCTGGCGCGTAGCGCTGTAGTTTTAGCGCACTTTTGATAAATTTTAATCTTTGGCGCGTGCCAAATTCGACATTTCAGTATTTACCCTATCTAAAACCAATTAAAACTATAAGAAAAGCTATAATTCAAATTCAATGAGATAGAATTTGGCTTAGAAGAAGAAAAAACGTTGGGAATTCATTTTTTTATTAATATAAAAGAAATATTGACGATTTCTTTAAATTATTAGTAATTGGTACTGAATTTTACTAATTCGAGTTCATCATCATTCTCCTTTATACAGGGTGCGTCAAAAAGATCTGACGGTTTTAAAATAAAACAATACAAAAACTAAAAGTGAAAATTGTTATATTGCTTATTACAGAAGGGTGTTCATGTAAATTAATGAAAATAACATCAGAATAACCGATTTTATCCGTTTAAGATCTGAAGATAACGCCATTTAAATGATGTCCTTCTTTTACCAAGCATTCTTCTAGTCTTGCATTGATGCTGTCGAACACTTTCTCTAACATTGCAGGAGACAGATTGGCGATTTCTTGGCTTACGACCTCTTTCAGTTCGACCAGTATGCAGGGTTTGTTTGTGTAAACTCTTGCTTTAAGGCAACCCCACAAGAAAATTGGTTCGACTACGAAACTTGCTTCTCAAGAATTCCATCACCTCATTGGCTGTATGGGTAATTGACCCATGCTACTGAAACTACAGCCCTCTGCACACTAAACGATTTCTCTGAAGTTCAGAGATTAGGAAGTTGCTCAACATCAACAGATAACGTTGGGAATTGACCGTCCACCCTCTTCAAAGAAGTATGCCCCAATGACACAGCTTTTTGTTACAGTACACCTCACAGTAACTTCAGGACTATGCAGTGGACATTCATGCAGTTCTTCAGTATTTGTTGCCGACCAATATCGAAAGTTCTGTTTGTTTACATAACCGTCAAGATGGAGATGTACCATGTCGCTCATCATGAAAATTTTGTCATCAGTCATGCTCTGCAAATGTTTTCCGATTTGCATAGGCTTTAACTGCAATTTGGTATGGATAGAAATGCAGGTCGAAATGCAATATTCGTCTTACAGAGCGGTCAGACATGTGCAAAGCAGCACCTTGTTTACGGGCCGGCCACCGACGACTAGCTTCTACAACTTCTCTTACTCGATTGATATTCTCTGAGGTCCGGGCTGACCTTGGACGCCTTGTTGATTTTTGTTTTTTTTTTTTGCAGGAATTTTCACTTTTAAAAAACTCCTCAACAACAAACGCACAATTCTCACCCGACCATTGCTCTATGGCAACTAAAAATCTCCACGCGTGGCCTCTGGAACGCACCTATCCCCACCACATCCCACCACCAACTCGCTCAACAGTATGGCGGCGAAAACCGTGAGATCTTTTTGCCGCACCCGTTGTATTTAAATGTTTTTTCATATAATTTACCTTTAAATACTTATTATAAGTTAAAAAGCACAATTACACTACACACGCTAAAAAGGCTGTTTTTTCTAATTCATCCATAGTCAATAATATTTTCAAATCCTACAAATTAAAATAAATAATAATAATCGCCCGTGCCATTGGCTACAAGCTACACCATTATAACCAATGTTAGGTCCATGGCGCGCACCAGTGCAAGCACAGCGCCAGCCATCCTTTACGTTTACATTGTAGTTGGTTATATGGCTAGGGATATATATATATATATATATATATATATATATATAATACGCCGTTTAATTTTATTGTTATTTTATTTATTTTGAAAGTTAATAAGTAAAAATGCTAGACCAATTCTTATGATACCCTTGATGAATGTCCGTATGTAATTTTGTATGGTCACTTCTCTGTGCAAGTATGATTTTTGAAGTGGTTTTCGCACATATATTTCTAAAACGGTTCGTCGGACAGTAAAAATGGTTATAACTAATTGCATAGAATTTAACATCCTGAAGAACATTTCAGTACATTACAAACTTCTAGGGCTGATTGTTATCAGAGTATACATAAAAATCTTAAATTTTTATATGGCAACACCAAGAAGGGGTTGCCGATTTAGTCCACTTTTGAAATTTTACTTGCTATTACTATGACAACAATATGTGCCAAAGTTCAGCTCTCTATGTCGACGCATTCTTAGGTAGTATACAAATACAAGGTTTTCCAATAAGAGGTGTTATTTTGATATTCAAAGAAAAATGCTATTTTTTGAGATAAATGATCGGATGTTTATTTCATTATAAAGAGGAAGGTATGCCGTTAATAATGGAAAATAACATCAGCCAAATGACCACCACGACCACGCCTACAGGACCATATCCTTTTCATGAAATTTTCCATAACGAAATCGCAAAGTGGCTGCCCTATGTCCTCGATAGCCTCACGAATTCCATCTGTGATGTCTTGAATCGACACTGGGCTGTTGGCGTAGACCTTCTCTTTCACGTGGCCCCAAAGGAAGAAGTCGCAAGGTGTTAAGTCACAAGATCTCGGTGGCCAATTGTGATCACCTCTTCGATAGATAACACGGTCCGGAAACTTTTCCCGTAAAAGATCAATGGTTTCGTTGCTTGTATGGCACGTAGCGCCGTCTTGTTGAAAGTAAACGTTATCCAGATCAATACCATCCAATTCCGGCCATAAAAAATCATTAATCATCTATCGATAGCGCAATCCATTCACCGTAACTGTTTCTCCAGCCTCATTTTCGAAAAAGTAAGGTCCAATGACCCTGCGGGACCATAAACCGCACCAAACAGTCACACGTTGAGGATAGAGAGGCTTTTCCGAGCCCCAGATGCGACAATTTTGCTTGTTGACGAAGCCATCGAGGTGGAAATGGGCCTCATCACTCAAGATGAGTTCTCGATGGAATTCCGGATCATTTTCATTCATTTCAAGGACCCAATCAGCAAAGACTCGTCGTTGTTGATGATCGGTCGGCTTGAGTTCTTGTGTTAACTGAACTTTATAAGCCTTAAGACCCAAATCTTTATGCAAAATACGGTGTAATGACGTTTGTGGAAAGCCTTATTCCAAAGAACGACGAGGAATGGACAAACCTGGGATTTCTTCAACACTTTCGGCTACAGCAGCAATATTCTCGGCTGTTCTTGAGCGACGTGCACGGGTTTTATTCTTCACATCACTAACTTGTCCCAACAGCTCGAATTTTTCTACCAATTTCTGTATTGCGGTCCGACAAGGTGCTTCACGACGACCCAAAAATGTTCGAGTTTTACGAACCGTATCTGCCACATTTTCACCATTTTTATAGTGAATTTTAATAATTTCAATGCGTTGTTGAATCGTGTATTGTTCCATTTTTATTAATGGCGTAGTTTCTATTTGTCAAATGTCAACAAATGACAGCCCCAAAAGTGACATCTACCGAAATAGCGGGCTAATTAAAATAAAACCTCTTATTGGAAAACCCTGTATATAGTGGGAAACGAAATTTTTGTATGGCAACCCCACTTTTCTTTTTAAAGTCTGTGTGCAAAATTTCAGCTCTCTAAGTATATGCGTTCTCGAGTTATCGTGCGCGCAGACAGACAGACACACAGACACACAGACAGACAGGCAGACGGACAGACGGACTGACAGACCGTAACCCCCGGAATATAATACAAAGCCACGAAGTCGCCGAAGGCACCGACACATTAAAAGGCCTTAACGTGCCGGGTACAGCATGCAGTAAGAGCTCACTCTCACTGCTTTTTGTATACCCGTCATGGCAATAAGAGATCACTCTCACTGCTTTTTGTATACTCGTCATAGGGGTTACGGACAGACGGACATGCAAAAATCAAAATAACTTTTAATATTATGCGTGGGTGTCCAAACTATTTTGTTCTACCATCATTATTTCTGTACGTTACAAACGGAATGACAAACTCAGTATACCCTATACATTTCATCTAGGGTATAAAAAAAGGGTAAACAGAAATTTTCAATAATATATTACCTTACAATTAGAGGGATAATAAATTTTGATTATATTTATAAAAGAAGAAGTTAAAGAATATTTTTAAAAGCGAAAGGTTATAATAATCATAAGAAGTAAATAAAGAAAATAAATTAATAACTAAAGAAGTAATATTAAAAGCAAAATGTAAAAAGAGACAGAAAGAAGATTAACAAAAAAGAAAAAATACAAGAAATAATTAAACTAAATCTAAAATCTAAAGATGGATGAATTGAAGAGAGGCTCAGGACCCGACGACTACAGGGTTCCTGGAACGCAGGCCACAGCATGGCCAATTGTTCACCCACCAGACTTATTAGCAATTCCTCATAGGTCTCAACCGGACGCTCTTACAAAGTCCAATATTGGCCTCCAACCCTCTTTGCTGGGTTCATGCAGTTCGTACAGGAGGTGGTAAAGAAAGTGAGTCGCCGTTTCGGATTTCTCTCCGCATGTCCTAGATACAGGATCAACAACAAGTCCCATCCTGTGAAGGTGACCCCTGAGAAAAGAGTGCCCAGTAAGAATATTTTTAAATAACGTTTCCAATCAAAATTTAATTAATTTTCAACAATTTTAAGACAAAAAAATTCAATTCGGTTAGTCGAACTTAATTACAAAAAAAAAAAAAAAAAAACATTTCCAATAAATTTGAATTAACAAACCATGGCTAAAACTGTAATTGTCTCCGAGAACCGTAGTAGATTTTTATCTTTAAAGAATTGTCACAGTAACTATTAAAGATAACACGACCATTATAAATATATAATTCCCGGTTTTGAATTCAAAAAGGTAAAGAAAAACGTTCACAAATCACTTGAAAAGATCCGTTTGAATCTTTTCTCTTTAATTTCTATTGATGTCACTTGCAAGAGATTTGTTGTGCCTCTGGCCTGAGCACCGGTTCTCAAATAAACAGTATACGCATGGCATATATACCATATACGTACAATATTGGAAATATTCAGGGAAATATTTGTTATCGGTCATTAAAACTGGAATCGATTAATTTAACCATAGCGCGTTCATTGGACCCAGTTTTGTGTGACAGCATTGCGGTTAATATAGAAAACTGTTCTGATCGGATTGAACCGATCGTTCGTGGATGAGGTCCGTTCGTTAATTATCATATGTATGAAAGAAAACATTTTCTATAGCCAATTGTGATGCGTGATCACCTGATCAGGTCACCGTATATCTCATCCTGATAGATTACCAATATTTTATGTCTTTTTAAATGCTGTCCAACTTTACTTAGGTCCACTGTTCACCTTTTGTTTGGCCATCCATATAGTAGTTGTTCGATTCTTGGTTACTTGGATTCTTTATGGTACGATGATGTGTGGCTATTAAATTTTCTTTTTTCTTCCTGCATCATCATCATCATCATCATCATCATGATCATCATCATCGTTGTCGTCGTTGTCATCCCAAAATTCTCTTCCGATCCGGGATTTGTTTGGTGTAGGTATATATTGTGATTTGTGGAATGCTTAAAGAGCGCGTGTAAGCTTGTTGTCAAAATACCTGTGTCACCAGCTGAGATTTCATACTTGTCAACACACCGCAGCTAATCCCTCCGAACAGAAAATGTGAAATCGGTTGGATATATTATGCTTAATTAAGTGTTGAAATGGACCTGGGACGAGGTGAACGGGAAAGAGAGGCTTCGTGTCGGTTCCAGTAATTTACATCATCGCTAGATAAATCATTTCTAAATCTGTTTATCGACGAGGCAATAATGACCTACGCGAGATGCGAATGAAAGAAAAAAACGAAGAGATACGAGATACGAAAGTTGTCAGGTTTTTTTTTCCTCTTGGGTTTTATTTTAGTTTTTAGTCAAAACTAAATTAAGACACTGAAAATTTTAATTATTTTAATGCTCTCAGTTGGGGGTAGTTGCTTAATGTGTTTTGCGTATTTCCGCCAAAAAGTTTTGCTAGAATTTTAGAAAAGATTAGAAAGATAAGTAAATCTGTGTGGTTAGAAATGTGACAGAATTGTGTAATGGGGACATTTTGTGTAACCTTTAAACGTGCTGCTTTGCATAATATATTTGTAGGTTATGCGTGTTCTCAATTGATTTGACTGGAGATAAATATACATTGACCTAAAGGAGCTTGGAGATATGTAGATGAAGAAGACAAGTTCTATTTGTTTCTTAATAATTGCAGACGATGAGGCAATATTGTCAGCATTGAATAGTTAAGTTCAGTGAATTTAGGGTTTCGAATTAAACTGTGCAAACTTAAGTCATTTGAATGTAGATTTGATAATTAACAGACTCTGAGCCATCTCGACCCATATTAGACGTAAGGTATCTTATAGTAACAATTTTTTCAGAGAATAATCTAAATTAAAACAATGGCAGAGAAATTTGTTAACTGTCTTAAATATATGGAGCTCTTCTGTACATGACCTTAGAAGCTATTTATGTATGTGGTTCTATTGCCAAATTAAGACCATATAAATTCATATGGGTAGATTGGGTAAGATTTAGTTATAGTGCTGCCTTTAGAATTGCCGATACTTAGACCTTTGTGTAATTTGTCTGTTGTGACTTTTATCAGGACTTGGACGCGGAGATTTCTTGTTTTTAGTTGGGGTCAAATTAGGAGGCAGAATTAATGAACTCGAACTCTTTCTCTGAATTTTCTAGTATAGATGCAGTTTCTACTTGTATGGTTCTTTTTTATGTGACTCTTGATTTCCGGATGTATCAAATTCCTTAAGGATTTCAATCTAGGAACAACTTTGGCAATGTTGTTTCTTTAATTTAATTCAACTTTCTTTTATTTCGTCATTGAACTGATCGCCTCCATAGTTTTTTTTTAACACACGAATTATCCAGATACGTAGGCGTAACTTTATAAAAGTCTGAAAGTGTTGTAGATTTTGTGATCTTCAAAGTTAGAGTATATTAGGCGTAGTTTTATCTTGATTGCGATCTTATAGATCTTCTAGATATCGTTATCTCAGCCAACTTATATTTTAGCCAGTTTCAGTAAAGATTCTACCGATCAAGTAACATAAATTCTTAACAACCTCCTATGTTGTTGTTATATGGTCGATAACAGTCGAGAAGTGGGGATACTGCTGCAAAATTTTGAAAAATAATACTGAGGTCCTGATGTTTTAATAAAATCATATTATAGCAAGAAATAGTAGCATTGAAATCAAACATCCTTGTCTTACTCAATGATATTCACATGAAAACTGCCGGTCAGTTTGCTCTTGTAAGTAAGTAGAGCCTGACATAGAGATCCTTCATCTTTTAGTTTTTGGAATTTCTCAGAGCTTTAATTCACGTAATTCATAATACTAATTAAATGAAGTAGGTAGTCGTACTCTGAAGATTTCTCGAAAATGATCTTGAAAGTTATTAATGTGATCTATGCAGGATCGATATGTTTTAAATTCAGTTACTGCCTTCTTATTAATCTGCTAATGTAACCTTCAAAAAGCCTAAAATAATTTTCGTTGACCAAGTTGTGGACCAATTGTGAATTATCACCACCTCCTCTTCGTCTGCATAGCTTTTACATCCGCTGGCATTCCACATGCTTAGTAATGATATAACCGCCGAAAATTAGTTCAGTATAGTTAGACAGATTTACATTGAAATGTTCTTTAAGGAAAGTTGTAAAGTCCCTGGATGTCTGAAGTATCCACATCGAAAGCCACAGTGACAATGATTGATGCAGGATCAGTTTCTCAGTCCTTTATTACTGTGTATTCCTCAACAGTGGAAAATTTAGGCGACTATGGTAGGATGTGAATCTGGGTAAGCTTAGGGAAAAATCGCGAAGACTTTTTAATGCAGTTAGGCTTAAAGTCTTGGAGAGACTAATTTAGGTGAATATAAGAAGTGTATTGCAGGGCAACAGCGGTAGCTAACATATCTATACTAAAGGGTAATTAGTAGAGTCAGCACTGCATGCGGTGGGCTGTCGGTTGCATTCCCGGATATCAAGGGGGCTTTCAATAACGTTAAGACGGAGACTATATATAACTCTCTCCAGCGAAGCAAAGTATCCGGGAGTCATACTCGATTCTAATCTGAGCTGCAAGGTTAATTTAGAGGATCGTATTATAAAGGCCAGTGTGGCCTTCTACCACGTGTAAGAAAATGTTTTGTGCAACCGGGGACTAAGACCGAAGGTGGTACGATGGATCTATATAGCCATTTTAAATGTAACCTGGATGTGCTGTTGAAAGCCCAGAGGGCCGCTTGCCTGGGAATATCTGGGTGTCTGTGTATCACGCCTACGGCAGCACTGAAGGTTACCTTGGTTCATTACCGCTAGATCTCCACTCTAACAGGAGTGTAGCGGAAATTAGGGCTATTAGGTGTAGAGCGGAAGGTTGGTGCATTGTGGGTGGGTTTCGGTATTTCAATATAGACGATAGACTGCAGTGATTGCAAGGAAGACACAGACTTTTAAATACCTTTCCTAGCTTTTGGTGGGGGTGTCAATACAAAGATAGATGTCCACCAGGAGTGATTGGAATGGGAAGAATATGCTGGTAACCTCCGATATTTCTAGCTTTACGGATGGATCCATGAAGAGTTTGGATACTCCAGAAATAGCCAGTATCATGAGTATTATAGACTGCCGGATAATTGTAGTGTCTTTCAGGCAGAACTCACAGCGATTTAGAAGGCAGAAGTATTGATATCTATGTGCAGATAGACCGCTCAGCAAAGCTGGAAGCCAGGCAGCCATTAAGGTGCTGGATGCTTTGCTGGTAAAATCAGAATTGGTGTAATTATACAAGACTAGTCTTGAGCAGTTGACATAAGGAGATTCTATGGAGAGATATCCCAAAGAGATGACTGATGGGTTGACGAAAATGGGCTCTGAAATGCATAGCTCCGTAGCGATATCTTATGCGAGGATCCCAGGCGGAGCTTTGAAAGAGGAGATCATTAGGGGTGCCTATCAAAAGGCAAACATCCGATGGATAAACAGAGAAACATGCCATATTGTGAGGCAATTGTGCATATGACAAGAAAAGGGCAAGAGAGCTTCTTAATGGCAGTAAAACATATACCAGGAATCTAGTAGCGGTCATTACTGGTCACTGGGCCGTAGAAAACTATAGTATAAGACTGGAAGTAGCGGCGAACGATTTACTTCAGAAGCTGTAAGGATTTGCAGGAAGTCGAATCCGTCCAACACGTGCTTTGCGAGTACCCCGTCTCTGATGAATAAAAGAGGTAGGCTATTAGGTAGCTACTTCTTTTCAAGTCTGGGGAGCTTCAAATAAAAAAGTTCAGTTGCATCCTGAGCTTACTAAGGGGAGCGGGAGGGCTCTAGGGTGGTCTTAAAGGTCAAGGGCACAATGGATTCACTGGACGTCAAGGGGCACAATGGACCCACTGGAGGTCTAAGTGAAGCAGATTATAAATCAACAGTTGTCATATCAATCTTTACAATCTTTTATGACCTATAAAAGGTTATAGATTAAAACCCACATATATATGTGGTAGAGTTTTATGTTATAGTGGTAGAATTTCTGCATTACTTAGCATCTATATTTAGATTGTTTCGATACTGAGTCTTTTTCTTCTGTATGCATCCTTCAGGATGGAGTTTAATCGATAGTTGGAGCTATAACACACTTCTTTCAATCATCAAGTATTATATCCTTCTTGCATAGGCGTAGTATGGATTCGGTAACTAATTTGGTATGAATTCTGAGTTCCGTCCAGTAGGGGTCGTGGGTTCAAGTCCTATCTCGAAATGGTCCCACGGTTTTTCTCATGCTTAATTTCTTTTCGACTTTTATAGCTTCTCATCTCCCATATTATGTACTCCGTACTTATCTAAAATTCCCTCACACATATTTTCCAATCGTACCACAATAGGCATATCCGAGGGAAGCGGAGAAATATCTCTGGGATTTTAAATAAGGCGCAATTATTTCATGAAAGTTTAGCTACACAGTAAAAAATAATTCCTTAAACTGAGTGGCAACAGTTTGTGCCCCAGAAGTTAGGTATTTGTCGATAAAGTTAGGGAAAGCTCCACCTTAGAAAACGTAGATTTAGTTTTTATCTCTAAAATATTGGTAGGTTTTTCTCCTTCAAATGTAGGGAGTTCACCCCCCCCCCTAAAATTGAGGGAATATATATTCAAATTTTTTTATTTTTTTTCCTTAAAATGTAGGGACTATTTCCTAAATTGTAAGAAATAGGTTTTAGCATCACACTCCACCATAGATGATAGAAAATTATCCCCTTAAAAAATATAAGAATAAGCTGAATAGCTCACATTCAAACAAAATATTGAAAAATAATATATGACTTGTTTTTAAAAACAATGTGTAAATTTTATAAACGAAAACATATTTCCATTAAAAATGTAGCATAATACCTAATTTATTAAATGTTCTTTTCCTTCCTTATATCCGAGAGAGCTTAATATTTCGGGAATTTTACGTACTTTATAGGTTTTCTGGTGCCAACTATCTATAGTCATTAAATGTTCCATTGATTTTGTGAAATTAAACTGATTTTCCCCTTACATCATAGAATTTTACTTTTTATTTTTAGGGAAAAACCTGTCTTAAATTTAGGGAATAGTCCTATTAATTTTGACAGTGTAGGTAATATTTGACGATGAGTGAAGTTATCGTTAATAAACAGCATATGCGCCGACGTTATTTATTGATAGTTAAACAACTATTCAAGGTCTCTTTTGAAGTGTGCTGATTATACTTCAAGGTTTGCTTTTTGTCAATGATAAACTTTGGTTAGAGTATCTATCATCTTTGCTACCAATATCGTCGTTTATTTTGTCGATAATTAATAAAAGCATGAATAAAGGTGTGATATGGGTATACCCATACGGAATTCCATACAATGACTACATATTTTTATCACGCAGTCTACAATTTAAACAGTTGCTTCTTCCCACACAAATACATACATATATTGCTAACCAGAAGTAAAATTGCGATCATTTAAAAATTCACCATATAAAGTGGAATTTTAAAATTCCAAAATCACCTGGAATTATACTTGTCGATCAAGTGACAAAACCACTTTGCAGAAGTACCCAATAACACTTAAACCTTATTAAATCCTCCCATATTTATCGGTAAATTCAATCATCACAACCATCGATAAGTGATCGTAAATCACTATCAAAAGTTTTACGATTCGAAAACTGTTGTGACACGTATCTAATTGAATGGGCCTACGATATTTCCGTCACCCGGCCAAGCACCAAATCGATTGGGGCATCTTTCGTCTGGGCCGGCTTCTATAAGATATCACCTCAGACATGATCACCGTGGTGATCGCTTTAACTGGATGTTACCGACGAGTTACGTATCTTGCGTCACTCCGTAAGCCAGATAAGAAACAACAAAAAAAAAAAAACAACTACCGAGGCGAAGCAAGCGTTTTGTTATTTCAGCTTTAAATATTTATAAACTCGTAAAAAATTGAATTTGATGCCTCATTTTCACACATTTCAACTCGAGGTGGGGGGAAAGATCACCTGGAATCTGGTAGTCTGTAGCAATACTCGTGTGACCAGCTATTGTCATCGGTGTCAAAGATATGCAAATCAAATTCAAGAAGTATATAGTGAGGAGGCCGCTTAGGTCTGACTGTTTCTCTTCATCCCAATACAGCAATACAGAGAGAGCACAAGCGCGAATAGCGGGCATAATAATTCATTTCGCATCGATCATATAATTCTTGTATATATTTGGTTGGCTTGTAAGGAGATTTTGATGCCATTAATTTTCGCTTTTATTTGATGAAATATGGGACTCTGTGGGAAAATTTCCGCATATTTTCACCTAGACTCTCTATCATTATAAAAACAGAGCCGGCTATGGGTTATTGAAAGCCTTAACGGAATCACCGAGTTGCTATTTTCGTCGTCGTCGGCTGAAAGAATGTTTGGAATTATGTTAAATTTTATTAGATATGCGCAGATACTTATTAGTACTCCCACGTTCTAAAAAATATATATAAAAAATAAAAATATTGTGAAAAATGTCTGAATTAATTTGCATAAAAAAACAAAAAAAAAAAACAATCAGAGGATCTAAAGATACTCAAGCTACCCGAAGATGGTTTGTTCACTACAAAAATAATTATTGTAACCCAATATTTGTCTGGTTGCAGTTGGTAAGGTAATGTAAGGTACATAGTCTTGAAACAGGAATCAGTGGGTGTACTAGACACGGATATTAATGCGCCCTATTCAGGAGCAAGGGAGCGTCAGTCATGCCATATTCCATAGTCAAGCTGGATGGCTTCTGTTGTGGATGTGGACCTCACAGCGATTCATGGCATCAAAGATAAATCGAGTCTGTACTCATTCTCTTTTATATGTATCTTCCTCAAATTCCCCTCGGCAGTGACTAGTTTTTATCAGATAGAAATCTCAGCAATCCCATCTCAGTTCTACTTGCAATTCATATCCGATTCCGATGCATTTAACAGCAACAACAACAGCAACAACAACTGCAGTAACTAACTATGTACATATTACAGGGCGGTGAAGAGAATATTGTTAGGAAAGGTTTCAATTAGAATATGAATAGGATATAAAAAAAAATATTTTCTTGCCCGCTCATATAAGTTTGTATGTAAGACATACATACATGTAGTTGTAGTTGATCTGTAGATGAATGATTTCAAATTGTGTTGAACACCTGTGACATTTCAATAATATTCCTGTTGCCAGGTGCTCTAATTCTTAAAGAGTTCATATATAATTGTTAGCGGATACTAAAGGGGTTTTTCAGCGTCTGTCCTTTGTAGACGAAGGTGTATTGACGAAATCTAATTGATTGAAAAAGGATCAATTTTGTAGACAAATTACTTACAGTTGATTATTTTTAAAGATAGAGATTGTGAGTAATATTATTTCTGAGAAAAATTAAAATTTTTATATACACTTTCAATTAATTTAAGGGTACGTGTACCTACTATTTTTATTTATTTACACAGCGTAATGTGTAAACACTAGACTCCTTAATGTTAATTGAGAAAAAAATTAGTAGGTAGGTACACTATGTATGGATATGTATCTAAAGTGTTTTCCAATTGGGGGCGGGTCCATGTTGACAGGCTGTGGCGGCCATGTTGTTTTGGCGGCGTCAGTCAAATATGCTGTTTATTTTACAGTCATTGATGCCAAATAACCATGTCAAGTTACACGATTGAACAGAACGGCCAAATAATAAAACTTTATTATCAAAATGAATGTTCGTTAGTGCAAACATTGCGCGTGTTGCTCCCATTTTACGGCAGATGCAGTAGAACTTCAAAGTCGACTCTCCAACGTTTGGTGACCAAATTCAGAACAAAAGGTTCGGTAAACAATCAGCCAATACCTGTACGTCAAAGGAACCCCAGATCGACAGAGAACATCGCCGCTGTCTGTGAAAGTGTGCAAGAGAACCCGAGGCAGCTGCCAATTTCTGGAACTCGGCTTTTCGTAGACTTCAAGTTGGCGAATTTTGCACTAGGACTTGGGCCTATATCCGTACCAGATCCAACTAACCCACGAACTCAAAGTTAATTACCCTAGACAACGCCGTTTGTTCCCTGACTGGGCTTCGGCGCGTTTGCAAGAGAGCCCCAATTATGGCCGAAAAATCATTTTTAGCGACGAGGTGTATTCTTGGATGAATGGCTATATTCACAAGCAAAACTGTTGTATATGGGACGACGCCAATACACACGAGGTTCACCAGGTGGCAAATGGCAATGCATCCACAAAAAGTTACTGTTTGGTGTGGATTTTGGTCCGGCGGCGTAATTGGTGCGGAATTTTTCCAAAACAATGTTGGTAAGGCCATCATCGTCAGCGGCGAATTGAACGATATGCCTGTGGACGACATGTGGTTCCAGTCGGATGGCACTATCTGTCATATAGCGAAAGCCACGATTGACATTTGGCATGAATGATTTGAGGAAATGTGAATTGGATACCAAGATGATGCGATTTGACACCGCTATACTTTTTATTATGAAGTTTTCTGAAGTCGCAGGTCTATGCCAATAAGCCGCAATCGAACGATGCCCTCAAAGTTAATCCAGATCATCGCTCATATTCTGCCCGGGGAGATATGCGGCAGAGTTATTGGAAATTGGACTTCCCGGATCCATGCCACCGTGAGAAGCCGTGGCGGATATTTAAACGATATCACATTTCAAATAAATAAAGAATTTCATTAATATCTCACAAGCAGCTTGTTTATTCCATTTCAACATCGACCCGCCCTTATTGGAAAATCTTTTGGATATCTAATGACCGTATTCAATATGTAGGGAATATCAGAATGTTAAAAAAAAGAAGGTCATGTGTTGATGAATTCAGTAGGGATGAATTTGAATATCGATTCAGAATGCCCAAATACATGGTTTTAGCGGTAGCTGAGCAGCTAGAAATTTAGTTCAGATTTTCTAGTAATAGAAATAATCCAATTCCTATTGTTGATCAACTATTGATTACGCTTCGATTTTATGCCACCAAAAACTTTCAAAGAAGTAATAGGAAATCTTTTTGGAGTGTCACAACTCACTACAAGTGAATAGTCAGGAGGATATCTGTAGCTATGGCAAAATTGTCCAGCACGTACACAAAGTTTGAATGCCTTCAAAAGACAAAAGAGGAATTCCATATGTAATTGGTATAATTGATGGTAGATATATATTTTTTTATCACACACTCATGTTTTCCTTATAAACAATTACAGGGACTTCCTATTGAGCTTTCGGGGAGAGAGAACGCTTAAAAAGAAAAGGAGTTTTTCCCATTATTGCTTAAAATAATATCTGTTTTGAAAGTAAAAAAGTTTTCTTTTTTTATTATTTGTATATCATGAAATTCTTTTTGACATGCCCAGACTAGGGCAAGTTCGATGACAAAATAAACAGAGAGGCTATAAACTTCGATAGGACAATGACAACTTCATTAAACAAACTCTTGTAAAGTTGGGTAACGAAACATCGCTTTAAAAAATATTACAAGAAGTAGGAATAATTAGAAAACGAGGAGTCTTAGATAATATCTCTATGTAAGCAACAAAGACTGATTGAAAGTTTAATAAGTAAAAAAATACTTAAAATAAATAAAAATAAAGATTTTTTTTTTCTCTTATAATTATGTCAGAGCACTAGAGAGTAAACTTTGATGCATTGTATGACTTGCGTTTTGCGGATAAGGAAGTATGGTAAAGAGAAAAGACAGAGCTAATGAAACTTAGAAACTAAAAAAATAAGAGAAAGTACATAAAAAATTCAAGAGTTCAATCAAAGTAGATAGACTACTACACTAGCAATAATAAACTGCTTAGATTAAAGCTTAGAAAAATGCTCAAAAGTGTTCGCAAGATTGCAGAACATGAGTTTTAATAATAGTTTTGAATGCAATAACGGTGCGAGCCCCCTGCAAACTAGAAGGGAGAATATTCTAAAAGTGAGCAGCCTGACAACGAAAAGACCGTTCTGCTGAAACGAGGAATGATAATTTTACGATTACGTAGGGATGCCATAAACTGGAAAAAAACCCAGAGATACTCTGGCTCATTGCTATTTAAAATACCAAAGACCAGAACTACAACTCTACGCTTTAAGAAGTTATCTAGAGAGCAGCCAACTAAGGCACTACTGTAAGGTGAAACATGGGCAAATCTTCGTAAGCGAAAAATGAAACGAATGTAATCATTGAAAGCTACCTGTCTGAGCGCATTGATTATCTAATATGGGGAAGATAGAATTTCAAAAAGAGAAGTAGGGCATAATTAATGTTTCCACCAGTCTCTGACAAAATGGGCGTGTGTAAAATGCTCGCCGAGAGCCATAGCTTTCTTAAACCTGCATAGACTTTGCTTAGTAATATTGTCGCAACATTTCATGTCTGAGCTCAAAACAATTCCCAAGTTTGTAACTTTATTGTGCACAGGCAATATAAAACCATTCAAACTTATATCAGGTATGTCAATTTCATTCAGCGGTAGTTATAGAAACAGATACATAGAGACTGTGCAGAGCTAAGTAGTAATCCATTCATGAATCCTCTATTAATACGTTCGATGCAATCCTCAATGAGGCCAAAAGGCCTACTTAAGTAAAGCTGTACATCATAAGCATATAGGTGAATTTTTGGATCTTCAATAATATTAGGAAATAAACAGGCTAAAAAGTAGAGGACCAAGTACAGAACTCTGAGGTATACCAGATTAGATGGGATTTAAGGCCGACAAATTATTACCCACCTTAACTATCTGATGGGAATCACAGAGGAGCTTTTTTATCAAGGAAATACCGGTTGCACTTAATTGCAAGTTTACAAAAGAGAAATGGATGACCGGCACTATCAAATGGCTTAGAGAAGTCGATGAGGACAACCGTACTGAAATTATTGTCATTCATGGCCATTCTTATATCTGTTGATACCTTTAATATAGCAGTTTCACAACAGACTGCCAAGGAGTTATCATCTTATTACATTCCATACAACCTAGTATTTGCTTATATATGAGCTTTTCTAGAACTTTCGATAAGAATGACAAGATGCTGACAGGGCGGAAGTAACTAGGTGTTTCAGCTTTAGCCCTCTTAGGGATTTGCAGGACAATAGCAGTTTTTCAAGTGTTGGGAAAGGCAGAAGTGGTAAAACATGTATTCATGATATGAAGAATATACTTATCAATCAAGGGAAGTAGTAGCTTTAAATGGCGTGGTAAAAGTGAAACAGGCCCTATAGCGTCCGATTTAACTGAGAAAATCAGAAATTAGCTCCCATAACTCAATATACCTTGAAAGTAAAAACAGTTCTGGTAAATTTGTGGGACCTAACGAGTATCTGAGCTAGGAATGTTACTTATAGGTGAGATACTTGAAGACAAAAAATGCGAATGCAGGTCATCTGGGTTTAAATTACAAGATGCACTATCAGTGCCATACACACCAGCCATTCGTAAATTGTGCCAAAGTACTTTGACCTCTTGGTCTAAGTTAAACATACCACTGAAATAACGTCTTTTGGAATTTCTAATAGCGACCGTTCTTTTATTGTGAGCAGCTTTATACAGTGATCGAGCTTTATTTGTTTTTAAACGTCTGAAGCGTTGATAAAGGAATACTATCTCCGCAATAAGTAAACGTCAATGTGGTGAGAACCATGGGCAGCCAGCTCTTAGTATACACCTAATTTTATTAGGAATGTACTTATCCGCCAAGCAGGGAGGGGAACACACCAAGCAGGGAGGGGAACACAGCAATTTGTTGGTTCACTGTCACAAGTTCGTATATTCCATCCCATGGAAGCACCCTGCATTCCTCAGTCAAAGCTACTACATCAATGTGCTTATGGAAATAACAAGCGAAAGACAAGTAGAGACATCTAGGGCTCCGTACCCAAAGGGGTAAAAACCGGAACCCTATTACTAAGCCTTCGATGTCCGTCTGTCTGTCTGTCTGTCACTGGGCTATATCTGATGAACCGTAAAAGGTAGATAGTGGAAATTTTCACAGAGTGTGTATTTCTATTGCCGCTATAACAACAAATGATAAAAATAAAATAAAGTGTAATGTAATGTATAATGTAATGAAATTAGAGAATTACTTTACAAACCTTCACATAGTATTATAGCGCTTCTATTATTTCTTTTACGAAAGTATTTACATAAAAAGTAAATCGTGTTAAATCTTGTACGATGGTAAGGAACCCTTTGTGTGCGAGTCCGATTCGCACTTGGCCGGTTTTTTTTTTATGTTTCATAAAGAAACAAATATTCCTTGACCTTTCTCTCAAGTTTGAATCCGAGCTGCAGTGATGATAGAAATTTATTTAAAGCTCCAGTTTGGCGGGTATGATTGATACACTTTTAATTAATAATAACAAAAAAGTGTAACAATTAAGCATTTTCCAATGATTTTCAATAAGAATTTATGACGAAATTCCCTTAAATTTTGATCCCTCAATAATTATTTTTGTACTGAATAAGATTTAAGCAGTTTCAACATATTTTGTTAAAAACAAAAAAAAGATGTTCATTTCACCGCATTTCACTCATAAAAATCTTCCGCACATGTCTTTAATCTCACGAAAGATAATTTTAAGACGTGTAACCATGCGTGGTTCCGAAGGCGTTCAATTAATGACGGTGACATGCACTTCTGTTTTGTTCACGGTTCAAAGAAATTATTTTACTTCTCTTCTCTACTTTTGGTCGATCTCACACAATCTTTAAAGAATCTGCAGTCATCCACTGAAATCATTTCGAAACGGACCTGGTTAATGCTTTTTGCTCTCCTCCCTCTCTTTTTTTTTTTTAAATACAAATTTACGAAAAACCTAATGAAGTTGGTATCATCAAATTAAGTAAGTTAGATTTGACAAAAAAAAAAAAAAAAAACTAGTCCATTGAGAATATATAGCCTTTCCTCAGCACTTCTCATCTGTCGATCCAATATCGTTGTTCGGTAATTATTCGATAAAGTGCGTAAATGTCTATCATCTTCCATCCAATCAAGAAATAAAATTCGGCCCACGATCCAAAAACCTAGCCAAATCAATTTTCTTTCGATTTAGGAAATTATAAATGAGACTACTGATCATCTCCTTAGGCGGAACAAAAGACCGCGAAGACATAATTTGCCCCTTGTTTTTCATAGTATAAATGGTTTCAGGTGTGACGTTTAGAAGCATTCAGGGAAAAAAAACAGAACGATAAAATTAGGTGAAGTTTTTCATTTGCGCCAATAAGTGCTGGTTTTCCATTTCGGTTAATTGAAACTTTTGCTGAAAGACTGTAATCAGTGTTTGGAGATAGATGTATCACTTATGCCAGGTTAGTGTCGGCAAAACCTATAGAAAATACGCTTGGGTGACGATCAACATATTCGATTGGGCGGAAATGTTGAGTGAAGTTTTTCTTCTCTTCCTCTAAGTTTTATAGACCCGTTTAGTGCAGTAGCCTCACCAGTCATTAATTAGAAGATGAAATAAAAAAGAAACGAAAACAACCAAAATCAGTGATTTTCTTTTAGTTTTAGGTCTAACAGCTAAAAAAGTTGACAATGATTGCTCACATCTTCACACGAGTTCAACTCATTTGAATATTTGATCAGGTCTGAGCAGATCTTAATGAAACCCCTGCCGACACGATGATAGCAATTCCCCTCTAATTTGTATGGCACTCCCTATTCGTCACAAGTAGTTTAAAGCTATAAATTAGAATTTAGTACAAGGCGTTAGATTATCTGCAGACTAATTAGCGCAATGCAATAAAATGGAATGATTGAGGCATCTGTCAGAAATGTTACGCGTCACTCTATACCGATGGTCAAATAAATGGTGCGTCGTGAATAACTTCGAAATGATATTATGTCTTGGAACCCCACACTAAATCCATATATATGTGTGTATATTCTCTGAGAGTTGTTTGAAATAAAATTTCCCAGCATTTTTACAGTCTCTTTAATGTCCTTTGCTATAAACATTTAATAAAAAAAAAAATGTGTTTGTTATAAAGTCGAAAATATCATTAAAAGTGTCATTTATGTTCATACTTTCAGGAGTGCCAAAGTTTAATTAATAGTGAGAATTTGGGAGAAGTTTTAGTTGATTTTGGAGAGACTTGTTAAAATTCTTGATCGTTCTATGAATGTATTTGTACTGCAGTGATTAGTAGCATTGAGTTAGAAAAGTTTTTTTTTAATTGGCATATTTTCAAATGAGTTAAAATTCATGAGTAGTATATGATCACTTTTTTATTTATATTCTACATATGCATTATCCGGCTCGAAGGACCAGAATTTTATTTTTTTGAGTACATATGCAATTTCTCACTCCTGAATATTGAGAAGATTATCGAATTATTTTGCATAATGCTGTGAGTAGCTAATAACTTTAAACTGAACACCAACACCATACAGCTATTGACGAAGGTTTGTCTAAAAGCAAGATCATAGCTGTAAATCCATATAATCTTGATTGGATGTTTTCGTATCATGGCAGTTATAGCAGCATTGCATAAAATTAAATGATTTCGTATTTATTTATATCAGTCCTAGATTAAAAAAGATTTCCATATTTTGTATGCACCGCATTGACTACACTAGACAAAGGTGGCCGTTCGGTTTATTAATTTCAAATATCGATTCCCTTGAGACCGACATATCACTCTTTTATTGGAATTTCTGCACCTATTGCATCTTTTGATTTTTCTTCCAGCTGTAACTCACAAGTCCTTAAGAGAGGTGGTTGTACAACGTCACCTGCTATACTTTACCAAGTAATTGCAAACTTACTACACCTTTTTGTCTTCTTGCTAATGTTGTGGTAACAGGATTATACCCCGAAAATTGGCAACGTCGTAATAAAAAAATTGCTATATTTCATAAGTAAAGTCTGTAAACGCATTCATCACCTTTTCTTGCATGACAGCAAGAAAATTAAAAAGTTTTTCTACCTCATTGAAGAGGATGAGGGAGTCTTTTTGGATATTTTTTGAAGGCGTACGAACAATTTCAATTTTTTTTAGTAAATTTACAAATTATCGGAAGCAAGTCTGATGAAGCTTAGGAAAATTATGTTAATGCTGCCAATATGCAGACCAATTGAGTTACCTTGTTGATATTTGAATATTCAAATTTCTATTCTTTTTCTTGGTTATAAATTTTTTAAAAGTTCATGGAGATTGTCTAAGTGGAGTACAGCCGACTATTCGGCTGAGGTTTAAACTAATGCATAAGTTGTTCATAAATTTGGCAATGAAATTATCTCCGGTAAATTCACAGTTAATTTTCTTTTAAATGTAAGAGCTTATATAGGCGTCACATGTATTCACTCCATAAAGAATTAGGCTATTTTATATATGTGCACGGAGAGGATACAAATTTCAATTTCATCCTGTTCCTCTTCGATTTGCCATTTAGCACAATATCATGCATCTTGGATAAAGTTTGCGAAAAACTAATGCAGATACAAATATGTTTTTTCTAATTTTAGTAAATTTTTATCATTAGTGTGGTTTTCATGCTCAACACTATTTTGAGATACACAGGAGGGTGTTGGATTAGAATGAATTTGTAGTAACGGCCTTGTTTTTATTTTTCCTGTAACTCCATTGTCCATTTGCTAAAGTTTACTTACACACAATTTATTGCATCACCTGAGGCTTTTTATGACCATACTTTCTCTGGGTAGTTGAATGAACTTTGATCGCGGCTTGATTCTATATGAATTCATCTTATGATTATTCAATTTTCTCGGTATTGGATTCGAACTGTTGATATCAAATTATGTTGCTTTTATAGACAGCTGGCCAGACTAGCTGTTCCAGCAAAAAAATAGGGTTGCTCTTTTCACATGAATCAATTTTAGTGTCCATTTTTCTTTCCAATAAACTCGGTATATATGAAAGTTAGATACATTACTAATGCAAGCTCCATTAAGGCTCCGAAAATTGTCTAAATGCCTAGAAGATACACACCATGCTTCTTGCACTTAATGAGAAAAATCCATAAAATACTTCCTGTGTATTTAGAAACGTAAAATTTGGCACACTGGTTGAAATTTCGATACAAATAAAGGAAAAATCGAACAAAATTCAACTTTAAACATTAAATTGAGAGGGAATCATAATTCTCACTAATTTAGATGATGGTACTAATTTTTACATTATGGTAATTTATTACTTTTACCTTTAACGCGCCAAAACTAACGCAATCTGAAGTCTAAATTAAATCAAGAGTCAAAGAAAGTAAAAGAAAATTTGAAGAGAAAGTTTTTGTAAAAATATAAATGTGGAAAATGTATCAAGTGCTTTTACGCTTTCAGTAGCTTACTTAACTATTAAGAAGTGAAGTTAAAAACGTTGCCAAGTTTCATTTCAATACCGAACTCAAAAAATGAGATTTGGACTTTGGAACAGAAGTTCTGAAATAAATTTAGCACATTATTTAATACCATTTCAAGTTTTAATTTAGCATGTATGAAGTTTTCTGTCAAAATATCACAAATTATCGCAAATGGGTGACATTACCCAATGTCACCGTTCAGGCAACAGTTTTAATTTTTGCGATATATTTAGACTTTACTTATAAAGGTGTTGAACGAGAAAGCTTAAATTTTTAATGTTAAAATGAAGTTTAAAATTAATCCCTTGCACTGTAGCCATTCACTAACTTATTGTGAATATAGTACATCCAACAATCCCACTCTTTCTAGTAAGAGCACTATTTTATTGGGTGATGTTTCTTCAAATTCTGGAGGCTTTAAGAAGTACGAACCAAAGGCCTGGAATCTACAATGTGTAATGATCTCGCATTCGCATAAGACGTGCTCCGATGTTACATCCTCTTCGAGACATAACCTACATACATCAGCGGGTGATATACATATCCAATGCATGTGTTTGTTTAATTAGTAGTGTCCGGTTAGGACGCTTGTAATGATTCTAAGGTGAATTCTTGTTAGCCTTAAAGATCCAGGCTCTTGTTTGGTGAAGGTATTTTAATGAATATTTTGGCTTGTCGAAGTCTATCATTGAATTTTATTTCCAGGCCATTTGGTTTTGGATCCAGTTTTGAATGGAAAGCTTCACAGGAATTTTTTGGCCAGTAAGTTTGCGTTATCATTCCCATCAATTCCCGAGTATCCTAGCACCCATTGAAGTGTTAGGTAGTTCTTTGTAACAAGATTTATTAAGGCCTGAATGTATTCTCACATTAACTTCGTCTAGACCTAAGGTGACGAGATGGATTTCAATGCCGCTCGGCTATCTGTATAAATATGTATATATATTTTTATTAGTATAGAATCAACTGAGGTTTTTGTATGCACATCTAGTGATGGAATATAGTTCTGCTTGGAATATCGAGGCGTATTTTCCTATAGGCTTTGATAGACATAAGCTCTTGGCTTTACACCGTGCATATTCTTGCTCCTATTTCTTCCTAGGTTTTGGAACTGTCGGTGTTCAAGATGAGAGCTTCATTTCCTAGATTTGTATCTACTACCTCCATATTTAGTATCTTTATTTTGAGAGGAAGACAGAGGTTGTGTTTAACGACCATTCTGTCTGATATCATTTCCAGTATTGGATTTACTTCTATTTGTTCGGTTATAGTGCGTATACTATTGGAGTCTCATTCAATATATCCATCTGTCTGGGCTCTGTACACCATTAGTCCAGCTTCTTTTTCAATAACATTGCTGAGTGCCGGTAGGTTCAATGTTAATATATAGGTGAAATAGCTTCTTCAAGGTAATACCATATAAAATTAAAATCTGTTCATATGTTTTTACAGAATCCTTCAATTCACATGAAGCACCCTATAAATTTTAATATGTGATCAATTGGGTAATTATAGGTGCTTTCAATGCCTAATAAGTTTTTTTTCTCCCCCCCCCCCCCCTTCTGCTTCAAAGTTAGAGTTAAACAAAGTTGAATTTTCAAAATTTGAGCTCAATATTTTTTTTATTTAACTACAACAATTTTTTCAAAAAGGATGTCCAAATTCTTTAGTTCAAAATGTCTTCTTACACTCGACACCCAAAATTTACACCTAAAATGATATAATTACTGCGTTTTTGAACCTTTTTTATTTTGCATATCCAACGAAAAGATGCAAGGCCGGAGGAGTGTATAGAATGCAATTGAAAACGTGTTTTTTAAAAAAAAAAAAATAGTTAAATGAAAATAGACATTTGCTGAAATTCTGAAATTTGGCATTTTTTTCGCTATTTTATCGAAAAGGAGGAAAGGAGATGATATAACATTCTGAGCTGCGAAGACTATTTATCCAATAAATTTTAAATAATCATCATAGGGTATACCGGTTTAGATGTTATATGGTGATTTAGAAAACATGTCGAAAAATTCTTTATGGAATAGAAGAATTTATTTTAATGATTCTAAATTAAAGTGTCACATAAAGCAACCGCCTCGTACGGTTTTTGAAGCCGGGATCTTTCGCTTGCCAGGAGTTTAGTCTCATCACAGATGCTTTTACGTCTTGTATTTCTTAATTTTTCTAACCTATTCAGCCACAATCGTTGAAATGAAAGTTCTCAAAATTTCTTCTATTCCATCCATATCTGATTCTAAAAATTGTCCCGTATCAGGCAAGAAATAGATAAATAAAATTTTTTAACCACTCACTTCACTTGATTCATTTTGTTAATCTTTTTTAAATAACTTTTATCAACTCACAAATCCCTAACTAAAAAACTTCGTACCTAAGTCCCAGAGAGTGTCGTTCGTGACGAAAGAGTTTAAGGGTAGTAAACGTGGATGGATTTACATGGGATTTTTTGGTTTAGAATTCGTGAATGGGGAACCTTCCGGTGGGGTAAAGTTTTCTTACGTTTTAGGGTGTTTTGGGATGGGATGGTAACTACCCCCCTTGGGGTTGCCCAATTTGGGCTGATTCGAGACTCAAGAGTAGAAATTCAAGGTTCAATAGTCGAGATTCGCTGCTCGAGAGTCGATATTGTATAGTCGAGATTCGATAGTCAAGATTTGAAAGTCGAGAGAGTGTATTGATTTTATGACTAAAATGTAGAAAATAAATTATATTAAGAAAACTTTTAAAATAAATAACTTTCGTAAATAAAATGAACTAAAAAGTAAAAAATACTTTTTTTCTTTCTCGGTGATATACACAAGAAAATTCAATATAACAAAGTCAGATTAAATCTTCAAAGTTTGGTCATGAGTTGCAGTTAGACAATTGTGATTATAGTTATGGATGACCAAAATTTTAAGATTTAATCTGAGTTCTAGCATTTGTTATTTTGCAATGAAACTTTTCTTGTGTACCTATATCATTGAGAAAGAAAAAAATTATTTTTTACTTTTACTTTTATTTTAAATGTGTTTTTAATATATTTTATTTTACTTTTCCTTGCCATGCAATTTTTTGGTTGCCTCACCGAGACTTTCCAGTTTTCAACTATTTATCGAACACCCTGTATATATCTGAATTTAAAATCCGTTTTGATGATGTGTTTTAAATTTTGTTGAGCACAAAGAATTTTTCCCAATTTATTGGCCTATATAATTCAATAAAAGACTTTTCCTAGTCGATATACTTCAACTTTGAGGTGAGCGATCAGTGGCATTTCATTTTGAACGTGTAAAAAATAAGAGGGGCACATTAAATTGATTGAAAACTTGTGTCTTCATCATTTTTTTCCAAAAATTATAAATTACTTTTTACAACATTTTTACTTTTATATAATTAAAAAAAAATATCCATTAAATTTTTATCAATAATATTTTAATTTATCTATAATATCGTTGCGGAAATTATCCTTTTACAGTAAATTCAAATGATAATTATACCCCACTAGAAATTGTTTCCTTCAGACATCGTCATCTTATAATAAAATATCTGTGCAAATAGCGTATCCTGTCTTGTTTCAGTCAAGAAATTCTTCAGGTTTCTATAAGAGATGAGAGAAACGCTAATATTTGAAGAGTTAATTGCTTCCTAATTGTCCTCAATTAGCGAAAATGCCTTAATGGACAGACAAGCTGTTATCGGTTCTGTCTGACGTTCATTTTCTACCTCCTCATCAGAAGGATTTCCTTTCGCCCACAAACTCCTTTACAGTTTTCAATATATAACTAAAGTGGTGTGGAAATTCGAGTATAGTATATCGTCCTAAGTATAATGCTATTGGATGCTATTTGAGAAAGATGAATCCTCTTTCTTTAGTGTTGTGATGTTATTGAAAATTTTAAAAATCTCTGAAAACACAATTCACCACCGACTCCTCCTCTTACTGCTACTCTTCTTCTTCCTCCACCACCTCCTGCTCCTCCTCGGTCGTCTTATGTTCCTTACATGTAAGTATCTATTTTATATAGTAAAATGTTGGGATCATATTATAAGAGAGATAAAATCTCAGAGTCATGGAGCAATCATACTTGGGCTTATAATTTCGCAAATTCATCCTGATCAGAAGAACTGTATATGTAAGAAGAATGCCAGAAGGGTGAGCGGGCGGGCTGTGAAGAAGAGATGAAAAATTGAAATCTTTCAAACATGACGGCTTTAACACTTTCCAATTAAATTGACACCAGACCGAACCGGTAACCTCTTTGAACTTAATACGTTTTGACGTGGATATACTCATATCTCGAATACCAGTCCATATTGAACCTCTTCGGCAAAGTGATAGGTGTCAGTTGGAACTTCTGAGGAGGTAGGTGAGACATACCTAGGTGTATTTATTCGTGTGCCTTTTCGTTCCATCGGAGGCATATACCTATTTATAATGTAAAGAAAGTCCAGAGATCACTTTAGCGGTCAGTCCTGGATGCCTGCACATCAAAAGTACACTATTAAAAATTCTCCTCTAATTTGTGTAGGTTATACGTCAAATTTATTAAAAATTAATTTTCGTGAAATATGCGTAATCATTGGGAGTAGATAATTTTGTTGTTGTTATTATTTTTTGTCGGCGGTAAATACAAGGTAGGTACACGTACGTACGTACCTTGAATTTGTTTTTGCGGTTTGTAATACAGTCCATGATGATCGCAGGGCAAATTATTAATTTAAAAATACAATTTTTTCGCGACACTAATAAAGGTGAGAAAACAACAAATTTTACGAGTTGCTTTATTGAAAGCTGGTAGCAATAGAGGCTCTCCGAACCGATTGGTAGTGGTTTGGACATAAAAATTCAAAACGACCGAAACAACCGTTTCTTAATGGTATTTTATCTTTCCGGGTAACTGATATAGTGTCAGTTCGGAAATGAAATTGATCTAAGAAATTCGTTAAAAGGTGTGGCGGCATCATTTAAAAGGAAATTTTATGACCAAATCACACCGAGACTGAAGATAAGTTGTAACCTTTTAGTCATAATATAGGCGTGTGGTGTGCGTAAATTAGAATGTTGTTTTTTCTTTCGTTTTTAAAGACAAATCCAGAGAAACTAAGTGACTGACTGGGAATAGTTAATTTGTCGAAAATATAAATATTTGTGGTTTAAAGATAATATTATGAAATAGGTAGATGAATACCTGTAAAAGAGAGATGTTTATAAATTGCTGTTACTGCTAATAATCTGGAAAGAGAGAATTTGAGGTGAGGATATATCAATCTTTTTTTTTGTTTTTGTTTTTTTTTATTAAAGTATAGAAGGAAGAAATCGTATTTATGTCATCCAGTTATGTCTTCCATTAAACTGAAAAATTATTCGACAGAGGAAAATTTGGTAAAAGAAGAACATAAATAGAAGTCAATTGTCACTCATCATAAGATCTATGTAGATTCAAGGATGATCTCCACTACAAGCAGTGTTGATATTGAAATTTTTTAACTACCCGGTTCGCTTATTCAGTTAGGTATCTGATATTTGTTAAACTGGGGTGAAGTACTTGTTCCAGGGCGAGATTTATTTCCGATGTATGCAGTAACGCACCCAGGATTTGGCTTTGGGCGGGGACCATAGGTGTCCCAAGTTCTAACAAGTCAGAAAAATAGGGCTTTAAAGTCGCGTCCTGCACCCATCTGAGCACTCAAGGACTGCTATTGTAGATTAAAAGGTTTTATTTTATTTTATCGGACTTTGTAATAATATACAGACCACATTTTATACGTAATTTGTAAATTATGTTCAGAAAACTGATATTCTGGAGGGGGACCGGTCCCGTTTGTCCCCCCTCTCGGTGCGCCCCTGGATGTATGTATTTAGGATTAGACAAACATTTATCATTGTTATTAGTTAATAATAGTTACTTTGAATCAGAGCTAGGCAAGTACTAAAGAAAAAGTACTTAAGTACAAGTACCAAAGGCTTGAGTACTTCAGCGTAAGTACAAGTACCCCATATATGAAAAGTACTTATAACTAAGTACTAAGTCTATAAAAAGTACTGAGTACTTTTTGAAATACTTTTTAAAGTACCTTTTTGAATCTTTGTACGTTGGCAGTAATATAATAAAGTTTATCGAGTTAAGTTAATAGATATTAATAAATCAATACCTTTTGAAAACTATAGTATGTATAGTAACCAGTGGCTAGTATTTATAGTTAATCATAGTTTTCGGTGCTGAAAGTAGAGTAAAACTTTCACCTCTCTTTGCTACACACACTAAAACTATTAGAGGTCTGCCCAAGCACCCATTATCGCCTCCAATAATGCATAACAATTCTAAGGAAAGAGTTTCCAGTAAATTTCTAAAAAAACAATTGAGACCCTGCCTACATCTGATCGAGGCATCGTTGATTTTATATTGGAGCGAGGCATTTCTTGTTTACTCTTGGTTATGTCCACTGACGTACATATATAATATGGATTGCCTACGTTTCTAATTGCTTGTGTTGAAAACTGTTCTTTCGTCGGTGCCAACATTGAAAAAATCATTGGCGGGAAGTTGAAAAAGTGAGCACGTAGCTCGGGAAGTGATTTTAATAAAATATTTAGAAATGAAATGAATACATTGTCTTTGATAAAACAGTTTTTGTCAGTAATAACTCTAAATGATTAGTTTAAAAACATTTATTTCGACGAATCCAATAATTTATTTCTTGTTTTCAGTTCTCTCCTAGTTGGTATTTGGTGCTTAGGCCGAAAGAGTCAGCAATACATGTAAGTGGTTATGTCATCAAGTCGAGGCATCGTCGATTTAAATTTGAGCTAGACGTTACTGGTTTTTGTTCTACTTGCGCAGTCTTGTGTGTATGTTATTAGTTTGCCTAAGGTTCTGCTTTGATGCGTGAGTACGGAGCATTCTTTGACAGCTTTTTGCGTGCTTTAAAACTTAACAAAAAAGGAGTTGCGCTAGTGATTGTGTTTGCTTTTCTACGAAAAGTGAGATATTTGTAGGTACTTAATAGATTTAGAAATACCTAAGTAAAAATCTTGTTACTTAAGTACAAAACTAAGTTTTAAGTACAATCAAATAGAAGCAAGTACTTATGTTCAAGTACTAAGTAGGGGCATTTCATAAGTATTGAGTAATAAGTCTTAAAGTAACGAAAATGTACTTTAAGTAGTACTTAAGTCTTTTTTTACTTAAGTATTACCCAGCTCTGCTTTGAATTATATATTGCCCATATTTGCACATATTAAATTCATTTGTATAAATGCCAAATCAACATTTGTAAGGTTATTGCATCGAACTCACTCATCCGAGTGTACCTATTGGTTGCTATCCCTGCCGACTATAATCTTATCGCAATCAAGAAGGGCCTATTGTTCTTGTCTTTAACAAATCATCGGAGGAGTGAGCTCGAGCAACAACTTGGGAAGCTATAAAAAAGATAAGTATCAATTTACATATATTGACTTATTATTTCTAATCCTATCGTACCTATTTATAGCAAGATTAAAAAAATCTATTATTAATAACAAAACATTTTAAAGTCGGTAGGACGAGAGCTATAACAAGCTTCATGCGAATGTTGTGCGAGTATATTCGCGGAATAAACCTCTCCTGTGGTATTTAGCTCAATGTTCAGATTTTTGAATTAGGATGCCATTGATCCGAACTATTACTATATGTACTTTGATCATATACTGGAGGCATCTACCAGAATCATTTCTGAGTTGTATAGGAGTTATTTGTATTTGTCTTTCGCATTTTATTTCCAGCTTTGAAACTTCTAATAAAAGAATTTCCTATTACAGAATGAAAATTTTGCTGTACTTTCAGATGCATATGAGTCATATTGTCACAACAGAAACGAGATAGGTTATGAATACGCCTAAACTAAAAAAAAAAGATCTGTTTCCGCAAAACTGTTATGGTCAGCATGCTGCCTCGTGTAACTTCATCCCTAAGGTGAACCGGCATGGCGAGAGTGCTGCCAAAAATGACACGGCGTTCCGAGTAGAACTCTGGCGGGTGAAGGCCGAAAAATATTGACAAAGAAAGAACAAGAGTTACGACTTTGGGTGGACTGTCGAAGGAAAGACAGAGGTTAAGTAAACTGAATGGACATTCTAATCGTTTCCAATCGACCATCCGGAAAATTACCTCAAAAGTTTGAGAAAAAAAGGAAAAAGGTTTGTGTAAAAAAGCCGCAGCCAACGACCCTGTATAGACCATCCTAAGATAACAGTGGGTGATAGGAGCCACAGCCAGATTTCCCTGATTTTGAATTTGCAGACATAGAGCGCGAGTGAGCAACGTGGATATAAACAGAATCCGTTTATTAGTTGCAAACGAATCTCGCCTAGAGGATTATCTGTTTGGGAGAATAAAAAAAAAATGGGAATAAGGCAAAGGCAATTGTGTGTATTGTGTGTATTCTGAGTAGCAAAACCCGACTTTAGGTAAACATTTATTTCTAGTTAATGGTAATTTCCCTTGCTATTATGTCTCAAGACCTGAACGATTGTAATAATTCACATTGTACTAATTCGCTAAAATAAAATTATTCTGGTTAAAAACCAACTACTATGGTTAGGGACTAGTCCCTCCCAGTCTTCATGAGATCAGAGGAGCTAGCCTGCCATGCTAGGAGGTATAGGCGAAAATTAATGTTAGGAGTAGACAATAAAAAGGAGAACGAAAGAAAAGGAAGAATTAGCGGTGGCAACAAAAATTTTTAAGACTGCGTATATCCAAATAGCTCATCTAAACACATTCTACAAGGAAGCCAACTCGCTTCTGATCAATGCATTATTACACCTGAGTGCCGCTATTATAACCTGGTTCATCTAAGTACTCCTCTATAACAATAAGGGCTTGATCCAATCACTATTTCACATAAGCGTGGTCCATCAAGTTGGCACTCCACTCCATTCTTACATATATCCAATACATGGTACACCAATTCTCGACATCATTCGTATATACATGGGGGAGCAGCACGTCTCCGCAGCATTTCTTTTCAGGATAGTGTTAACTAACTTCAAACTCATTCTTGTGAGCAACACTTTGCGGTTCAGCAGTCTCAGTACTTGTAGCATAAGTCCAACTTTTGTTAAATAAAATTATACTATTTTTGCTAGAATCCAGTGGCATAGCGGAACCTCTTGGAGGCGCCTCGGCGAGGGATCCTCAACAACAAAAGTTATGTAAGTTGCTATCACTTAATGCAAATGTTCTGTATAATTTTGCATATAAATCAATTTATTGTACATTCCCGTTACGGAATGTTCTTTCCACCATTTTGAAAATTTCGAAATGTCAGAGTTCATTCCAAACTGTCATAATTTTTCTGCTATTCAGTTGGCACAAATTTTGTACACCTATCCTGCTCCACTGATACTCATAGCGAAGATATATATAAAACAAGTTATTCGCATTAAAATTTTGATAGCCTGTGACGTAATTCTGTGACAAACAGAGGAGAGAGAGTATTGTGTTCTCTGTACCGTGCTTTCCTATACTTTTTCACGATAATCCGTCACTAATGGTGGAACTGGTGGAACGTGGTTCGTAATGCGAAAACCTTGTATTCTATATACCTTGCTCATAGCAATTAAATACAATAAAATTTTTAGTTTAATTTTTCACAGTTTTGTAACTTTTCATTTTTATTTAGCTTTGGTTTTATCATTTGAAAAAGTCTCAGTTGATTTTAAATATTTCATACAAATAGATAAAAAAAATATGATCTTGTCGTTTGTTCTCTCCCTGGGCATTTTAGATAAAGCAACTTTTTAAAGAAAAATGTCAAAACATCAAACAACAAAGTTTCACACAGAAAATGACTTTATTTCTTATTGATAAACTTAAGTGCTGAGCATTTAATTGCAAAAGAAAAGAGTGAACCTCCCAAATTTAAATTTCAACGTGATTAGTGGCTTAATTTGAAAAAAAAAACAATCCTTCAAAGAGCTTTAAAATTAAAAATTAAAGCGAAGAAGTAATCAAAATCATCGTCAACATTTATGTACGTTCGTTCGTTCGCTGTTATTTCCGAAATTAGTTCTTTTTGAAAGCAGCTCAGTAAAAGCAGCTCAGTAAAAGCAGCAGTTTCATACTCGTACTCCTGTCTTTTCGTCCTTGAATGCATGAAAACCTTCCAATGCCTGACGATGATTACTCGATCCTATAAAAAGTTCCTGACAAGGCGGGACAGGAGCAATTAAGAATGCGAAAACGTTAATTGCAATTAACAAATTTTTTTTTTTACTCTATTTTCCCAAGGAGATTAACAAAAAGAAAAGCAGTAGCTAGAATCCTTTTGGAGATTTACCAGGAATAATAATGGACCCTATGCGATGCATCGTTGACAAAGGGAGCATCATTTTATCGCAAGCAAGTAAGCAAGTCAAAAGAAGACAAAAAAAAAACCCCCGTCCTAACTAAGGTCGGATTGAACGGGCTCTATCAGAAAAAGGAAAACTCTGAGAATTGTCCTTAAATGCTGATGAAGCACCGATTCCGTGGATGGATGGGAAATGAGCGTCTTTTGTCTTGGCAGGATGCTTTTCAAGTTAGGTAAGTGTCAAAGTGTAAATTGAAGGAACGAAATGACTTTGGGGCGGGATCTCGACGAGAGAGTGTTCCGTCGTCGTCCTCATGCTAGTTTTCATGATTAAAACAAATCGTTTAAAAAAAAAAAAGGAAAAATTGAAAATACCTAAAGAAAAACACAGAAGAGAAAAACTGTAGTAATGGGAAACTGTATTTAATGATGTGGTAAATTGCATTTTTTCTTCTTGCAAACGAGATGCACTAGTTTGAGTTAGATATGGATATATATGTATGAATGTATGTAGGCTTGAGAGGTAAGAATAAATTTATGTATGTATGTTCATATGTTAGCATGATAGCACGCGCCTATTAGAATGTACAGATTGCAAATGAGAAAACTCTTAGTGCTTTTTTAACTGTTGGAAAAATTTTAATTAAATCCGATTCACTCGAATATGAGTTTTGAATGGAATTCCACAAGGATGATCTCTTCAGAACAAATGTGTACCTATAATGAGGCAAAGACAACCAAATGGATTCAGGCATAAAATGGTATCTAAGCAAGCGCCGCCTCATCCCTTCTAGACTCATTTAGTAACACACCAAGATTTGATGGTCTCATTTTGCGTACTAATGACCGATTTTTTTTTTTTTCAATATTATTCATACAAAGATGGCTGGAATATTAATTGCTTAGCAATATTTAAGAAGAAGAAGAAAAAGATGAAGGGAATTTGCGTATGCATAAAATATTTGATGAAAAGAAATAAAAAAAGAATCGTTTAAGATTTGAAAAGATCTTGGAAGATGACGGTGCGACTACTAATTATCTGTGTCTTTGATTCTTAATATAAATGGACGCACAGACAGGCAGACGGACAGAGAAAGTCATTTATATACGTTATTGTACAAAAGAAATCATCATCGATTAGTGTTTCATTTATTTAATTTAAATGCGTTCAAGGTTAAAATTATTGTATTGAGCAAGTTTTCATTATGGTCTGAGAGCCAGGGCTAAAAAAATAGCAACGACATTTGATATGTTTTTTATGTGTTTTTTATGTGATATGATCTAATAGTATGCATTTTATCTATAGTCCAGTCAATGAGGACTAAAAGAGGCTTTTGCCCTACGAAATATGGGGTAGAATTTTTTTTGAAAATTCCAAGTTTTCGACCTTTGAGAACGAAGTGGGGCCCGCCGCCATCTTGGATTAAAGGTACAAGAAATATAAGTATTTTTTTTTAAATATTTCCTCAAAAGTTGATCCTCCAATAAAACTGTTTCATACAAATTTGAAGAAGATTAAATT
The DNA here is from genome assembly GCA_963924295.1 of Dioctria rufipes. Taxonomy (NCBI): domain Eukaryota; kingdom Metazoa; phylum Arthropoda; class Insecta; order Diptera; family Asilidae; genus Dioctria; species Dioctria rufipes. The sequence continues at coordinate 46,145,496 of OZ002744.1, read as the reverse complement.
CCTTAAAGGATGATGAAAATTTTGGTACCCCTCCAATAGCCAAGTGTAATACATTATTGGATAGCTCTTTTTGAGCTGAATAGAAGTTAGTATTGCGCCTAGTTCCAAATTCCAGTCTGTTAGTTTTAGGAATAGCCAAATAACGTATTTTTTGTTTTTTCATAACCCACTGCTATTTTGTGCATCATTAGGAATGATCCAGCATCACATATTACCCAGACGCCGGTCGTGAGTTCACTACTTCCTTTCTCTTCTCCCTCTCGCTATCCCAGCAAACATTGCGATTCGAGATCGAATCGAAAGCGATTCGTTTAAGCGGGGTTTGGTTTCGATCTCGATGTCGTTCTCCATTCGATTTCGATCCGCCCACGACTAAAAGGAACATTCTATATCGAATCGTAGTAACGATTCGATAAAGGTTCGTAATAACGATTCGAAACTGATTCGCTTTCTCAAATTAAATTAAACGAATATTCTTAGGGGATTTAAGACATTTCAATAAATTCACAAATAAATGAAATCATGGTGGTCAATAAGAAAAGAAATAGGAGTAAATGGAAACCCTGCTAATATGTTGCAGAAACTTCCTTTCAAACCCGATAAATTTAATACTTTTCTGTGGGGTTGCAAATAAATATTTTCTAACAAATTTATCAAATTTGGTAGAAATTTTCTGCAATATATTGAAAATATGATTACTGACTGATAATGTGATTTATTAAAAATTAATAAAAATAAAAAATTCTTTAAACAAAAATAAAATAAAGCCTCTTCAGAAAAAAATTAACAGAAGAAAAAATGGAAAAGAGTTTACACTTTAGGCTTATAATTTGCTTTTTTATCAGCCTGTCCTTCGCGTAATGAAAATGACGCATTGCCGTTTTCTGGAAGAATTCTACGGGAAGGCCAGAAAACTTTTCGTGAAATGCATTTATAGAAAAGGAACAATTATAAATGCAATCTATTAGTGCATTGTGTACACTTACTTTTAATAGCCGTAACTATTCAGAGTTTCCTCGCTGATTGTTTGTCCTTTTTGCCAAGCTAACAGAGTTCTTGAGCAATGTCATTTGTGAATATCCGCAGGAGAAGTAATATCAGGCAACTCACTACTTCCTGTTAAAATCGGATTGACAATGGTTTCAGTTTCTCGTCGGATTTTTTTTTAGATCGATTCATTGGCCCAACCTATTAAACTGAAATGAGCGTACCGACGACGACAGATACGCATCGCTAAACAAAGAATTCTGGAAGAAATCTCGAATTTCGGAATTCAGGAATATTTCCGATAGATACACATCGCTAAGCGAAGAATTCTCGGAGAAATTTCGAAATTCAGAATTCGAGAATATTTCGCTGAAATTGATATTCGCTAAAATGTTTGCTGGATTAAGAAGGAAGAATGCGAACAGAGTTTGCAACATATATTCAAGCAAATGCAATATTAGAGGTTACTACATGCTTCATCAATATAAAGAAAAAATGTTTATTATAAAGGTCATAGTATGTTTACTAAGCGCCTACTTATTTTTTCAGGTTATAGGATTTGACAATACGCAGAGTGTGTGCCATCGGTGCTGCCAAAGGGTTGAAAATGCAATCAGACCACCTCCTATACAAGAAGCACACGAGGAACCACAACAACAAAATGTGGAAGGAATTCACGGTCCCGAGTATTCGAGAGCATCTAATACTCCCGGGCATTTTTAACAACTGTCCTAATAAGGCCCGTCATAGAATACTACAATTTATAAAGATAGACATATTTGTGAATACAAGCTGTACATTCCCGAAGGTGCTAGAGTGTGTCGAGAACACCTAGAGAGTAATAACTGGGACGAGCTACCTCAATTCTGTAATGTCACTCATGACTTCAATGCAGCCCAGCTCAGTGATATTTGTGACATGATGAATGCTTTACAAAGAGGTTCTGAGTTAGATTTTAATACGACCGGTGCTGTGACTAATGACGAGATTCATTTTTGGACCATGTTGGAGCAAACTCCCTCACTAAGTCAGAGATATAAAAACCCAAGAGCCGCTTTAGGTATATTTCTCACGGAATTGCGAACTGGTGATCTGAACGAGGGATTTGCGACATTGTTTAATATGTCAAGGCAAAACCTTGAACGGTTGATTGTTATAGCACGTGAATACCTTATTAATGACTACGTTGTCCTTCATGGGACTGGACCTTGTAGACAGAAATGATATTATAAATCGAAACTTGACTGTACCAAAAGCTAAATATGGAGAAGATGAAAACACGAAAGCAATTGTAATATGCGACAGGACTTACATCTGTTTCTGATAGTCACCACCACCCAAATTGATGTAAAAGGATCATATGCTGCTGCGAACACAGATGGGAACATAATCAATGATATTATGAATAATGGTGAAAAGCAAATCCATTATTTGCTTGAATCAAAGGACATATTTATTTTGGATTGAGGGTTCAGAGATAGCTTGAACGATATTGAAGCTTCTGGTTACTAATACCATGTTCAACCCTCAAAGAATAGACATGAATCCCAAATGACTACAGATCAGGCAAACCAATTTCGATTGGTCACTATGTTCTGCTGGGTGGTGGAGGTTTTTAACGGGAGATCCCAGCGTGACTTTAAACTATTGCGTTGCTACATATGTTTTCCGATTTCAGAATCGCTGCCGCTATCCTAAACCACTTCCATGCATCCATCACAATACGCAGAAGTTTTCGTCCACGAAATAAGGGAGGAGATAGATACACTTCCAGGTATATAGAAGACAAATAGGACCATTAAAATTTTGACACATTGCAGCTGACAGCCTGTGACGTAATTCTGTGACTAATGTATATACATTTTTATAGGAAAGACAGAGAGAGGAGAGAGTGTATTGTGTTTTCTGTACCGTACTTTTCTATAACATGGTTCGTAATGGTAATACCTTGCATTCTATATTATTCCTTGGATACACCTAATATTTTATATGATTATGTGGAAGAAAAACGTTTGAATAGTAGAAGAGCTGATTTTTGAAGGTTAAAAACAAACGATTTGGATTTTCCGAGATTCACTGAAGAACAAGTTATTTTATTAGCTTTGGGAACATGCCAAATGAAGCTGGCGAGGTCTTACCGAGAAAATGCACTGGAGGATTTACCCGAAGACCGCATTAATGAAGACGCTTGTCTTTTACGTGGTCGTATCCAGTCACGACATGTAAGAGCTAGAAAGTACCATTGTTACTTATTAATTAATAATTATAACAATAACATAATTCAACCATATTGTACATGCCTAACCGGACAACGTACTGTAGGTATCTGTGCTCATATAATATGTATTGTTTGGCACCTAGGATACTCCAGGCATGCGGGATTTACCAGCCCCTGCCTTATTTCTAAACGATGTTATAGTAGACGATGAATGACAAATGTTTTATTTGAATAAAATAACAACCGAAAATACCTTATCATTGTGTTTTATTTATATTTTATTATCATCACCAACTCTTAATAAAATCAATCTTCAACGGGGCGTTATAACGTTAAAAACTCCAAACTACTCAAAGCTATATTACTCCGATCGGAGTAGGAATCAACAAAAGCGCCATCGGTATTTTTGTTCCAAATGTTAATACCTTTCCAATGATTAATTACTTATTCTTACTGGAGCGGATACCAGAGTCCATACATTTATTGGAATCATCGTTTTTTTTAAAAAACCTTTTTTTTGTAAGTTACAGCAACGGAAAAGAAAACATTCTTGCAAAAAATTGTCCAACTTAACATTTTCACGGTAAGTCTTGCAAAAGTGATTAATAATATTACCATTTATTTATAAATGATAATATTAATAACATAATCATGATAATAACGCGTAATTCTAGAATATCTTGAATTTACTGACGAGGAGCATGGTTTGCGGATGCTTTCAGAGTTGTTAACTACAAAATTCAAAGAAGTGCTCGAAAAAAAACGGTCTACAGCAAAACTATGGATGTTTGTAGCATTTTCAAATGGTATCTCTAGTCAAATGTTTCATTGTAACTTAGCGAATTGGTAACTGGTAACTGCATCTCGACACTGTTCAAAGAATACTTCCCTATTTTCATGCAAATGGACATTCCTTGTACGTAAAATGTGCTCATCTTTATCTGTAAGACATGCTGGATTTTGATGGAAAAATAAACCCGGCTGAATACTACAAAATTACGACGGAAGCCTGTTTTATGATTAGGCGCACGGACAAATTTTGATCCGGAGTTTGGTCTGACATTACCATCGAGCGACGTAGGCGTGGAAACTCTTAGTTCTGCTGATAGCATTAGGATTATACAAAACCAACATCTACTTTCGGAAATAGGGGAGAGGAGCAACTGCTGAAATAATGAGTGTATTTCGCGAATAATTTGAAAGTGAAAAAAGCAGCTGAAAACATCGTGTTCTAACACGCGGTTAGACGACTTCGCAGATACTGGAGCTCGCTTTCTCGATGCTTTGTATGGTGGCAAAATGGAAGAAGATACCTTATAAGAAGTTTGTTATCAACGATTCGCATAATTGATAATATAAAGCAAATTCAATCTAGATTTTTTACCACCAACGAAGGAAGAAGGACGTTCGGTACTATATGTTAAGGACCTACTACCAGGTACAAAAATGGAGTGGAATAAAAAAAAAATCCCTCTGGCTGGGGTTGGAAACTTGGTACTAATGGGCTGATTCTAGTACCAATGTCAGAGAAACCTGCACCAGTTACTTTATTAAATGTCATTTCATGAAATTGCAAACAGGGATGCAGTAGACGATGTGGCTTCAAGAAAACTAGGTTGATGTGCTCTGTTGTATGCGGATTCTGCAATGGTGAATCATGCGACAATGCACCAGAGGTCATCATCGAGAGCAACGACGAAGATGAGGCAATGACATTGAATAATATGCAAGTATGGGCTAAAACCTGTAAGTGAATTAGGTGCAGGTTTGTTAATAAGAACCCACGAATTTTAATTTCACCAAAAAGTTTATTCAATGATTCACAATTCCAGATATTTAAGTCCAAACACAATTCAATAACAAGTTAATAAAATAAAATATAACAATGATAAAAATTTAAGCAATTCACCAATCTGTGGATAGATAAATTATATTTATGAGAGACTTACTTGACGGTCAAAAGCCACGTCAAGACTACCTTTCAGCACAAGGTAATATGTAATATAAATTTTGTTGGATATTGAGGATCTTGCTTTGATGGTCGCCTGAGGAGGAGTGATCTTCATTTTGCTGCTTTCGTTATATACCCTGAATGGAACGAGCTCCGTGACAATAGCCAATCATTCGTCACGACATTATGTAGAATATGGCCGACGTCACTGCAAAATTTTCCAAGTTTAGTTCCTCATCAGTGTGTCTAACCTTGAGAAGTGGATGAAAGAGTCCATTTGGTTACAGCGGCTTATGAACTGTTTTGCGATTGGAATTAATTGGGTTATCTGATTGTAGGCCGGCAAATGTCCACAGAGTAGATGTCCAGATCTGTCAGATAAGTATTTCTATTAAAATTTCTTTATAAATAAATTGTGGTGTGTTAATAAAAAGAATTTTACTTCATGTATGTATTTTTATTTGTTTTCTTTTCAGAATTGGTACTGGATGACTTCACAGCTCCCCAATCACTTAATATTCAAGAATTCATCATTAAATTCAACCAGTGTTTTTTTATTTTTTATTATTTGAAATGTATGTATATAAGTATGCTGTATTATGCTTCAACAGGCATGGATGAAAGACCAGATTCTCAGTGTAGAAAATGGGTTAAAGGATAACATTAATGAAAACGATTATGAAGGCATGAAGAAATAATAGAAATATACTGGAATAGGAACCGTATTCAATTACAAAAAAAGAACATCTGCTGATTAGGCTTACTGGGGATACTAAAAGAAAGAAAAAAACGCGACGTTTACTGAACCTCGTGGTAATGTGAAAATGAGTTGACTTTGACTTTAGCAAATTATCATAATTTTTAGGGTTCCGTACCCAAAGAGTAAAAACAGGAACCCTATTACTATGGCTCGAATGTCCGTCCGTCTGTCTGTCTGTCACCGAGCTGTATCTCGTGAACCATAATAGGTACACAGTTGAAATTTTCACATGCAAGAAACGTTGTTTTTTTCGGAGTTTTTATCTCGTTTTATTCTCATTAATTATTATTATCATCATTGAATAAATAACTAATAAGGAAGCGGGGTATCGTGCGAATACAGTGTACGTGTTTAAGCATTTCAATGACAGTGTGACCTATGGTCGGGGGGGGGGGGGGGGAAGAAATGACAAGAGGGCCTAGTGGCTATTTTGTGTCAGTTCAACATTCTGACATTTCATATTATTTGAAAATAAGTTTCGGATTTCAATTCGCGATATTGGGAAAAATAATTAATTAAACGTGATTTTTATGAATGGTAGTGTGAAATAAGTGCGGAATATTTCTTTTGTGAACGACATTTTGTGCAATAGAGACTCCGAAGTCCTAAATTAACATAATGAAGTGCGCTGTGCTGTGCTGCAGGAACGAACAGAGTTATTATCGTGGGAAAGCATTCTTCAAGTAAGCTTAATAGCTTTACCTATTAATTATATTGTTTTAAACAAAATAAAAGCGCAATATCTATAAAAATAAAGAGCTATGGCAAAAAATTTAACATTTTATCAATGCCGGTTTGTTTGTTTACAATTGAATTGTCATTGGTGGCTAAATTATGCCAGTCGTACATAGGCAACGCCAAGAAATATTATCTGAAAATAGGAGGGAGCTAAAAAATTTTTTATTTTACATAGCAATTTGGATTATAAAAAATGTTCCCCTTCAGAATGTCAGGATTTCATTACTGCCATGACGAAACGAATACAAACACGGCACACTAATACATTTCGCCGAGTGGCTTAGGTTTTCACCCGATATGCCGTTTCCTTATTAGTTATTTATTCAATGATTATCATAAGTAGGCAATATCAAATGATAGCATTACCATTTTTTGTTTTCAAATTACAACAATATTTTTTCAAATGACGCCTACTCTCATTTGAAAGAATAAATAAAAAGTATATAGTGTTAAATTTTGTACGATGGTACGGAATCCTTCGTGTGCGAATTTGACACGCACTTGGCCGCTTTTTTTAATGAACAGCTAGAAATAATTTGTTAAAATGAGAAAAACGAGAAGTTGGACGATTTTTTGGAAGAATGTTCACATTTCCACCATTGTAACTTCTTGTACATCAGAAAAAAATGTAGGGAATTCATTCTTCTTTAAATTTATATTAAACATTTTTGTCATAGGATCAACTGTTGAGAAATTATTTTGAAAAAAATAATTTTTTGGACCTTTAATGGCGGACCGCGCCAACTCCGTATAAGGTCGAAAGCTTGGATTTTTCTTCGGGGTCTGAAACTAAATAACATATATCAAAATCATTTCTACCCCAACTTTTGTAGGGCAAAGACCCCTATTAACTCGACTACTACATATACTCTATTCCAGAATAAATAGACCTTACAGGACCTTACAGTAATTGAGAGTTTTTGTTCAGTGTTACCGTTTTGTATATTTTCGTGAATATTGTATAAAATTTTTTTCGTGATCCGTACCAAACTTATGTCATTAATGGAAGATCAAGCAAAATTTTGTGCTTAAAATAAAGCAAGAGAGTTGTCTTTTCAATTTGCCTTCCTGAGCATGTTTTTGACGGACCTGCTAATGTTTTAGATTGGCCACATAAAAGATTCGTTGTAAAATAAAATAATAATATAAATACAAACAAAAATTCTTGTATTTGTATATAGTTAAATACTGTAATTAATATCATGGTACCACTTAGTGACAATTTTGTACGAAGTATGTCCAATACCTACACACATACAAATTGTCTCTTTCATTGTTTCAATAAATTGATTCGCTAAGGTACAGAAAAAAATCATTAAGAATTGCATCGACTTCTATACATGCTTATATCCCGATATACAGGGTGTTTCCTCCATGGTGGTCCATAGAGCGGAAGGTGATAGTACTCACATAGGCGGGGGGGGGGGGATATCGACCGTTTCGGAGTTATACGGTGATTAAGAAATTTTGCTAGGTTTTCACAAAACACCCTGTATCTTAAAAAGTACAGGATTCACGGTCGAGGTCTTAGGCTGATTGAGTATGCTGAACTTCATGGTCTTTCCAACGACTGGCCAACCAGACACGTACACCTCTCCCATTAGAAGTTATTGTAGTTTAAACTAAAAATTTTGGATTTTGTTTCCTTTGTTTTAAATTTTAACTCTATTTGTTTTTTTTTTGCAAAAAGGTCATTAACATAACTTTTTTTTATAAAAACTATAAACTGTAGAGTCTCCTCTTGAATTTGGCCTATAACACCCTTTGTTATATCTGTAGCCCTTAAATAGTTATTAGCCCTTAGACTATTCTCAAAGCTATTCTCAAACTAAGTTTCAAAAGATAATTTGTTCCCATAGTGAGTGAAAATACGCCATTTTAAAAAACTTTCGCTAACTACGGTATGTCCTTAAGTTTTTACTTTGATGTCCTATAACTAACGACATGATAAGGGTAGAATGATGATTCGAAATTTTTGGAAAGCTTGAACGGTTTACAGTCATCTGAGCTAAAAATTACCTTCATTAGTTATATAAAATGACAGATACGTGATATTTTATGAAAAACTAGCCTATTTTGGATAATTGAGATGCAGCCCCACCGCATTTTGCCATACATTTTTGTATGTTTTTCTAGGTGAATACTATTACCTCCATTTTTATGCTCGGAAACTTCTTATAAATTTTCTATAGACACAAAAATGGCACCATCTTATCAAATAAATTCATATTTGTATTATCCAACTTAATTTGTTCATCGAACTTGCCAGTAAAAATATTAAACATAATGCAGTTCAGTGATATTGTGTAAAATTACATCTGCACTGTGTAAAAACGCAATCAACGCTTTGTTAATCCTTCGAATTTCTTTTATTTATTTTTTAAGAGGTTGTGAATTCTGCTTTTATCGGATTTTCTATCACTAACTAAATATCTTTTTCTTTATGAAAATTATTGCATAATTTTTTCGAACTATTATTATTATCTTTCATGATTACTCATAATTTTCTTAAAATTAAAAATGTATTATATAAATAATTACTTTTACCGAGTTTCATTAAAATGAAGACCTAGTAATAAGTACTTGACTTTGAATTTTACAGGTAACCAACTCATCTAAATTATTAATTAATTTCTCTGGACATCTGCGCAATGTCGGTCGCGGTTAGCTAAATACCAAAACAATTACCAAGATACAAGTCCATGATTATCTTTCACTTTCTATCGTATCTGATGAAGGCATCCATCGCATCATCATGTCGCAATAAATGTCCAGAAATTCTGGCAAGTCACCGAATATAACGAACTTAAGCGTTTCTTTGCCTTTTGTTGGAGATTGGGTCTTCCATACTTAAGGTAACTTTCGTAAAATTGACTGACTTCCCTTTAGTAAACGTTTTTTGTTTTTGTATTTCTGGTCAAGAATAATTCATTTTCAAGACGAAAAAAGAAGAAATGAACGGGAATATGTACCTACCTACATGATTTCATTGAATATTGTCAACCCTCTTCTCGAAAATTAAGAATTTATCAACTATAGTTATACCACCAAGAAAGTTAGAAATTTTGTAATGATAACCAACAGCTTTACGACGACACATTCCAGAGTCTGTCAATCATTGTCCTGATGACGTCGGTCTAAGTCCCCTTCCCTATACGGATAAAATTTTACTCCCGTCAGTTAATTTCCTCCCTTTTCTTTTGTCTGAACTCAATTGAGCTCACAGTGGTCCATGGCGGTAGCGCATGAAATTTGATCCTTGTGAGACAGACCTACATACATTGAAGATTGCTACCCTTGGCAATTTATTTCACCGCAGTTAGTTACTAGTTTTGGTCCAATTTGCGTGTGTATTAAAAAAAATTAATTTTTTTTTATCTACCCCACGATGATGTTGATGATGTTGATGATGATGATGATGATGATGACGATGACGACGACAACCCATCAAACGCACGCCGTTTGAGACCCGATCATTAATTATTATTTTCAATTCCACTTTTTGCTGTTGATGATGATGCTGCTGTTGCTGCTGCTGCTGCTACTACTACTTCTACTGTTGTTGCGCAAAAGATGCAGCTAAAAATACACCTAAACTCAAATGAGAATAGGGTCAATGGCCCCATATGAATGCATTTTCCGCAATAATTTCGTTCGAAAGATTTGATTGATTCCAGAACTGCAGCGTGGCTAATTGAAATCCAATCAAGAAGAACCGTAATCCATCAGGCAATTTTAAACTCAGGTGAGAGAAGACGAAAAATCTGTAGAACAGAATAATTTGCACTTCACATTTGAAATTTTGACGTCATTTGCGATCATTTATCATGTGAGATGAGCAAAGTGCAATTAAATCCATAAAAAGCGATCTGCAGCAACTGATGACCGTTTGTTGATGCGGTCCATTAGCGGGAAGGCAGAGTGGGGGGGGGGGGAGGTCAGTGATCATCACCACATCGCAAACGATCACTTTATTAAAGCCGGGCGGCAAACTAATTCAATTTAAACGCGCGCGCTATCCTCAGTTGACAATCGTTTCAATAAAAGAATTTAATCGGACGATCAGAAGCTCATGGTGTGACATTTATTGATCGTTTCGCTGTGCAAAAGTTCCTCCAATCGTAAATATTGTTGGACAAAAGATTTCATATTAAACCTGGACACATAAGATCAAGTGCACCACCATTATGATATATGTAGATGTATCATGTTTGTAGGTGGATATATATGTAGGTGCTTGAAAAGTGATCATTTGTCGTCTGTTTGATCGTATAAGGAAATCACAGATTTATCGAACGACTGTGATCAATATTTAATGTGACTACTTACATACCAGACGTATTTATAATTTAAATTTTAGCATTTGTTAATAGAATTTTTAAGTTATATTGAATACACGATCCATTAAATTGGACATCGATCTATACATAGATTTTAAGTTATGAAATTTTTTATTCCATGTATATATTAAAAAACGAAAAGAACACAAAAAAAAGTCATTTCATAATAGTCCATTTGTATAATTTATGACTAGTTCGGGTTAGGGAATTAATATGTTAAAAAAAAAACAAAAAAAACATAAAAAAAAAATTAAACAAAAACCTTAGATAAAGATCAACGATCGTGTTAATGGGTAAGGAAAAACAAACGTTTTTACCTAATGGTTTCGTTAGCTTTGTTCGCAATCGAAACGATGTCGTTTCTGTTTCAGAAATTAATTTGATTGTGGTTAAATTTATTGATAACAATCTATGAGTGGGTGGATAACAATGCGAGACACGTTGTTGCTTGCCTTTTTTTTGCTGTTGAAAGCAGATTGCAATGATTAACTTTTATCTGTTTGGGAAACTCTTAATACTTAATTCTAGTTTAAGAGATCTTATCGATTTTTATTTAATTTTCACTACTAGGAGGGACCGCTAACGAATAGATATAATTAGTAGACGCCACTGGAATTTTTTAATACAAAATACAAGAAAAAAATGTTTTGTTTGAAGCTAGCGAATTGTTTGATCTTCTGTAGTATGTTAATGGGTCGTTTATGGTTTTTTTTTTTTTACAAATTCGTGGAGGTAGCTAGCGATTGCGATAAGTAAAATTTTATGTATGAGGAAATTTATTGGGATAAAAAAAAATTAAATTAAATAACTTTGTGTTACTCAATTTTATTAATGAGAAATAAATTTTATTTTTATTGGAAACATATCGAGTTTTTTATTATAGTTGAAGACCACCAGCACGAACTAACGAAAGTGAATATTATGTATGTAGAAGAATATGAAATTTTTTACCATTGAAGTCTATGAGATAAAAAAACTTACAGGAGTTCTTTATCAAAGAAATTCTGTGTGAGTCTGAAATCTATGTCTATGAGACAAAGATCTTAGAGGAGTTCTTTATCAAAGGAATTCTATTAAAGAAAAAATTAAACAGATTAAACAGATTGCGAACTTTCAAATAGATTATTATTGTAATTTTATATGTTGGGGTTGGGGACCAGAGATGCGACCTATAAGCACTGGGACCTGAAAGACTTTTTGTGCTATACCTCTGCCGTGTTACGTGAAGTCGACGTTCACCTATTTTTAGAAAGGTTAATTCCTGGTTAGTTTTCCGGAAAGCTCATGGGGCTATAAAACGTTTACCTAGACATTTTAGTCATTTACGTGTAAGTCCTGCACATTCGTAGAGTACGTGCTCTGCAGATTCTACCTCTTCTTTGCAGAATCGGAAATTATCGTCTGTTGTATTGCCCATTTTCTACCCATTTTGTACCCAAGCGGGCAATGGCCAATCATTATGACAATGAATAGACTGATCTGGTGCTTACTATATTAGAAAAATTTTTAATATCTTTATATGGAAAGTCAATGAACTTCTTCCCGTATCTTAGTCCAGAAAGATTCTCCCATTGTAGTTGGTAGCGAGTTGTAACCTTTTCTCTCTTGGACATTAATTCTCCTCCTATCTGCCTTTTTGTACGGCCGCAAAAGAATTCAGGTCAGATAAATGAATATTTCGCTTGTTTTCTGGCTAAGAAGTCAGCGATCTTATTACTTTCATGCCCCACATATCCTGGTATGCATCTACCGGTTACAGGTGATTTGAATCCTCACATTTGTTCTGCTCATATGTCCAGATATAATTTTCCGGGCATCAAAGGCAAATAAATTTTCTTTGATACTGAAAGTTAAGTTTTGCAAAAAACACGCTGCCATAATTGTATGATGTGCTAATTTAAATCTTAAACCTAAGGACATACAGTCCATTCAGAGTTGTCGAAATCTCAGTAAACTATATGTACAGTACTTGGTAGATCATTTATATATAAGTCGATTAGTAAAGGACCAAGAACAGACTCTGAGGTACCCTGTGGTGATATACAGAAGCTATACATTAGAAAATGCATTACCCATGGGTAGTGCACTACATTCATGACTATATTATGGTTCGACGGGAAATTAGGAAATTACTGATTGACCTTAGAGGTGATGAGAAGGAAGAATATTTTTATTTTTATTTTTTTTATTTTTCTTTAGTCTCGAAAGTAATTTAGGATGACTGACTCTATGAAATCCAGAAGAACAAGTATAACTATATATACATAAGAAGATCATTTTGAAGCAGAATTCATGAATATCAGTTTTAAAGGGGTAGTTTTAGAGCTATATGTTTTTCTTTGAATCCTGATTGCCACTTTATATATAATTTTCTCTGACATCTTAGAAAAAAAAATGAATATATTGGATGGGCCCACAAATCACTGGGTCTCTCGGGACAAGTTTTCGTAGGAATGGAAACAAACACACTTCCAGTTGGTGGGGAACTGTGATGTCATAAGACAGTGTGATTATAAATGTTCGTCAATGGGCTCAATAAAAATAGACCAATTAATTTCATGAAATTAATGGAGGAGTGTATTAGAACCGAGGTCTTTCGACTGTATAGAATACATGATATTGGGGGGAACATCAACTTCAGTAACACATCTAAAGGAAAATCATCTATTGGAGTTCTCAGAAAGCAAATCAAAATCTTCAACTGCTTTTAAGGTGAGAAAAAAGATACGTTGTTGTCCTCTACAATCAAGGTATTTGACATTTGGACCAAATATACTTATAAGTGGCAGCAGCGTATCTAGGAGGGTTGGGGCAGGGGTACCGGTCGCTCCCCCTTGATCACATTATCAAAATATGGCGCCTTCAAAACAAAGGGATATGAATTTAAGCATAAATGTATCTATTGGATCCATGATTTTCGTTTGAAGCAGTTTATTTCTGACTGATACTTAACTACCTACCAATAACTCTTAGCACAACATGTATATTTGAGCCGTTTATTTTGAAAGTGGAGCAAGCCCATTTGGGAGTAGTATTTCTATTTCCTTCAGAATTCTTTAGTAAGCATATAATTGGTTAAAAAATTTATACTATACTAGGGACCCGCCCGTGACATAGATACCTTGATGGGTGGGAGTAAGGGTGGGTTGGTAAGAGATGTATAATATCTAAACTATTATCTGACCCGATCGGGCAATTCCATGCTCTAGCGTTTCGCTCTGTGTGTACGTGAATGAGTGTGCGTGTATTCATTAATATGTGTGTGGGAATGTAGCTCTCCACGTTAACTTGTAAGGTAATGCTCAAATATATAGTTAAAAACGCAATTAAATTTTTGTATGGCAATCCTACAAAGGAGCTACCCGATTTGTATCATTTTTCAACTTAAATTTACATTTTTTTTTTAAACGCCGTGTACAAAATTTGAGCGCTCCACGTCAACGCGTTTTCATGCAGTTTCTAAGTATATAGTAAAAAACACAAGTTTTATATGGCAACACCAAGGAGGATCTTTGAAATTTTATTTACCATTGCTATAAAAACACCACGTACGAAATTTTTTGTATGTCAACCCTACGAGGGAGTTGCACGATTTGTCCCATTTTTTAACTTAATTCAATTTTTTTTTTTTTTGAAAAAGGCCCATGTACAAAATTTCAGCCGTTTACGTTGACGCGTGAGGCAATTTCCAAATATATAGTGAAAAGCTAAAGTTTTGTATGGCAACATTAAGAAGGGGTTGCTCGATTTAGATTATTTTTATAATTTTATTTACAATTTCTATGAAGATATCATGTACCGAATTTTAGTTCTCCACGTCGACACATTCTCAGGCTGTGGCAACACCAAAAATGGGTCGCCCAATTTGTCCCATTTTTGGATTTAATTTACATTTGTAAAAAAAGGCCCGTATACAAAATATGAGCTCTCCACGTCGACGCGATCTCATACATTTTCCAAATATGTAGTGAAAAACCAAAATTTTGTATAGCAACACCATGAAAGAGTTGCCCGACTTAGTCCATTTTTTAAATGTTATTTACTATTGTTATAAAAATATCACATACCAAATTTCAGCTCTCTACGTGTACTTGTTATCAGGAAGTGTCCAAATATATACTAAAAATAGAAATTTTTGTATGGCAACCTTACGAAGGAGTTGCCCAATTTAGTCCATCTTTGATCTTGTATTTGCAATTTTTACGAAAACGCTGTGTACAAAATTTAACTTTTCCACGTCGACGCATTCTCAAGCAGCTTTTTAGATCTCGGCAACAGCGCCATCTATCGTGTTATTCCATCTTTCAAGCTCTTGCCAACTACACAAAATTTCATTAAAATCAGTTACGCGGTTTCGAAAATTAGCATGTACGAACACAGTGACACTTGATTTTTATGTATTAAGAAGATTTAACTTCGAAACACAAAAAAGTTCACTGTAAAATCCTATAAATATTTTTAAATTATTTTTTTAAATGCGTTTAATATTCTGTCGTAAAAAAATGGACTTGCACCACTTTCAAAATAAACGGCTCATTTCTTCATAATCGAAACAGTGTTTGCCCCAGATACGTAGCTTTGCCAATCTTTCGAGAAATACTTCTCAAGTCATGAAACAGATGTGCGCGTGCTGTCTAATTTTTTAAAATGTTTTATGTATATTGATACATATGGAAAAGTGGCTAGATATTGATTTCAAATATGTTAAAGAGCCTAAGCCATTAACTATCCATACAGGAAAATAGTCTTCCAGTAATTTTACACCTCCAAAGGCCATACTTGTTATATACTCTACTTAACAAAATAGTAAAATAGTTTTAGTTCAGAAGAAAGACTTTAAAGTTTAGATCGTCAGCATGTTAAAGAACGGGGTAAATGTCATCGAATCTACTATATTTTAGTTGACATAGTCAACTCTTTGTTATCAATTAGTTAATTTCCGGAAGTTTTGTAGGAGTTACTTATCATACCTATACAAAAAACGAAAAATTCGAATTTATGCGAGAACCTTAAATTAGTAAATTAGTAAATATCTTTCCTTTGGAAAAGATAATTCATATTATAATTGATTAAATATGTGGAACAGTGTTATTTTTGAATATCAGTTAGAAGCTTTAGAAAGCAGAATTCTTGTAAAATAGAATTAGCAATAGAATTGCTTGTACACAAGATATTATATCTTATAAATAAGTACATTAATAAAAAGGACAAAGTAAGTATGGAGGCATAAAAGAAAAGAGAGATGACTATTGTATCTAAGAACGTAACAAAACTAAAACTAACTACTAAAACAAAAAACAAAAAAACAAATAAACAAATATGAGAGCTACGTACATAAAGACAAAAAAAGTTCAAAAATAACAAAATTGCGGGCTTACATGCTAAAAGAATTAATTGAGAATAAATAATAAAAAAAAAACAACAAATACATACTCATTAAAAAGAAACTAAACTTAAATAAAAAATTAAAAAAATTCATCGTAGTAGAGTTGATTACTACACTCAGATTTTTGACGTGCTGCACTAGAGAGAGAGAGTAGAACCATTTAGTACATCCCCAGGAAAATCACTGATGTTGGAGATAGCGTTGTTATGAAGGACCATGTATTGAGACTTGCTAGGATTCAGATTGAGTTGATTTCTTATTAACCAATGGTATATTCTTTCATGGTCATCATTTATGCGTGATATCCAATCCTACATCAGAGATGAGGTAAAGTGCACATCGTTAGCATACAAATGAATATTATGACGGTCATTTATAAAAAAATCTGAATAATAGAGGACCTAATATAGAATCTTATGGAACTCCATACAAGACGGGTAGAAGGCTAGAAAAAACATTATTCACTTTAACTTGCTGACATCTGTCCCATAAAAAACTATATAGCAACTCGTTAGCTGAAGACGAAAAACCAAAGTTAGCAGATAACTTTGACAGCAGAATTTGATGATTTATGCTGTTAAATGCTTTTGAAAAGTCGAGTAACTCTAGGACACCAATATGATTTTTATCAAGAGCTAATCGCAGATCATTGGTAGCCTTTAGCAAGGCAGTTACACAGCTATGATGGGAGCGAAATCCGAACTGTCATTCCTTGAGTAGTTTGTTTACATCTAAATATTTGAGCATTCGAGCGAGCGGAAATCGCTCAACTCTTTACGAGACGATATCTTGGGAAGTACTAGAATAGTTGTAACTTTCCAGACACACGGAAATGTAGAACAAGTCTGACATGAATTCAGAATAAGGAGTAGTCCAGAAAAAATTGACCCATTAAGTTATTTTTATACCTGCAAAATTACAATAATCCAGGTCTGGATTTTATTGTTAAAATATTCCATAAATACTGAACTCTGAGTTTATATGAATCGTACGTGTATTGGAAGTGAAATAGTTAAAATGTCTCGAAGCGAAAAAGAAGTGCGTGAAATGATTTTGTCCAAATATTTGGAAAATGCCACAATTTCATTGTTAAAAATTTCAAAAGACCTGAATACAAGTTATTCCACGGTAAAAAGGACAATTGCCAAGTATAGGCGAGGCTTGTCAATAGAAAGGATATGTGGGTCAGGTAGAAAACCAGGGCCATCCTGTCCAGACGTCATAAAACAGATGAAAGGTACTTATTCTCGGAAACCGGGAACTTTGGAAAGAGATATGGCTACATTGGCAGGAACATCAAAGTCTACAGTGCACAGATATAAAAAAATCGGTGGATTAAGGAGCTATAAGGTTCATAAAGTGCCGCTGAGAAAGGAAGAAGAAGAGAAAACAGCAAGAAGAAGAGCGAGAAAACTTTATGAGAACTACCTGACGAAATACGATTGTGTCACTATGGATGATGAAACCTATTGCAAAGCTGACTTTTCGCAGATACCACGTGACGAATGTTTTACTGCAAAAAGTCGGAGCGGAGTATCCAGAAAATTTTCAACAAAAGGAATGACAAAATTTCCTAAGAAGTACATGATTTGGTAGGCGGTTTGTTCTTGCGGTTTACGAAGCAGTGAATTTATCATTAAAGGAACAATAAACTCAGATGTGTACATCAAAGAGTGCCTTCAAAAAAGACTTCTACCTTTTATTCAACAGCATCTATGGTCTGTTATTTTCTGGCCAGATTTGGCCACCAGTCATTACGCAAAAGCAACGATGGAATGGTACAGAACCAATGAGGTCAATATCGTGCCAAGGGAAGCCAATCCAGCAAACTGCCATCAACTTCGTCTAGTAGAGAGGTACTTGGCATTAATGAAAAAGGAGCTTAGAACAACAAAGAAATTTGCCAAAAATGATGTTGATTTCAGAAATAAATGGAAAAGAGCATATAGAAATGTTACTAATAGAACTGTTCTAAATCTAATGCGCGGCTTGAATAACAAAGTTAAAACATTCTTCCAAAACAAATACTGTATTAGAAATAACTTTTGTATTTTAAAGTTTAAGTTGTAAGAAACAAAATATAGAAATTTTATAAAAAAATTGCCATTAGTGTTTTTACTGCAAACAAAAATAAATGGGTCAATTTTTTTCTGGACCACTCCTTATATGTATACCAGATAGACTAATAATCATGGTTAAAATTAATTTAACAAAACGAGGATGTATCTCATCTGGACCTACCGAATCAGATCTTATAGAGAAGATAGTTATAATTACTTCGTCAACATCAACACACGTGTTATATGGGAATTTTTTTTTTTTTTAATTAACAACAACGAATAAATTTTATGGAAAACTATGTCTTTATTTCGGATACCGTACAGTACAAAAATCGACTAAATTATCTTAGGATTAATTGCGAGAATTTTGTTTCAAGAAAAAAATCTTGATAAGCAAGAATCTCTAATTATAAAATTTCTAGAGAGAAATTGCAAGCAAAGATTGCACTCTTATCTGTGCATGGATTTAAGTTTCAACTGGATTAAGTGTAGTTTCAGCAATTTGGTTATGGTACAAATAAATGAGAACGAAAATTATTTGTGCGTCATATGAATTACGTAGTTTTTCAACTATAACACATGTAGAGGAGAAGCTGGATCCAGGAAAATCAACAAAGTGATCTCGATCATTCGTCAAAGCTTGGACAATACCCTGACTAGAGGTGAAGAATTTATTTAGATCATTGGCGTATAAAACGCAATTAGGACCATTATCCTTATTACGACTGACACTAGCTCTCCTCAGATTGTTCGAAAGCAACTTAGGTGGCAACTTAGGGTTCAATTTGTTTTTATAAAACTGACTGCGTATGGCTGAGATAACATGATTGCAAGCAGATTTGTACAATCGCTTGGTATTGTCAGTTCTTATCCGTCGGTGGTGATGATAAAAATGTTCTCGCTCATATAATATTTTTGGGGGAGAGCCAAGGGCATCCAGAAAATTGCGCTCTTTTATGTATCAGAATATTATGTCGATCATGCAGGTGCTTAATTAAAGCACTAAAAATTTCAACTTGATGGAAGGACTCAAATAAATGTCACACCAATTTAAGAGACTGCATTCATCTCCAAGTTCTAACATATTTACGCCATTATAGTTTCGAAATGAAACCAATTGAGGTTGTGGGAGGGTACAGAGATAGAATGGAACTCTCTTCCAAATACAATTTCATGCACATGTTCCAGCATAACTTTTACTAAACTAATTAAATATAACCCTAATTATCAGTTGTGATTGGTATTAATTCTCAGACCTTCAAATTCCCGTTACATTGTCTTAATGTTTTCTTTTTTTTTAATTTTTAATTTTTAATTTGTTGTATTTCTTATTTTTATTCCTATTCTCTGCGCTCCTTATATTAAGTATGTTGGCAACAGAATACCACGGGGTAACAATGTATGACAGACTCATTTATTTTTCCCGGACGGGAATCGAACCTACACTTGTTAGAATCAGCCAATGATGGATAAAGAAGAATTTTAAGAACTTTTATTTTTTAACGATTCTAAATCAAATAAATACAAGAAGAAAAAACAACCGCCTCGTCCGGGGTTTGAAACCGAGAAGGGAAGGGGAAAAATCATCTGTCTCGTTAGCTCAGTGGTAAGAGCAGTCGCCCGGCAAGCGGCAGGTCCCGGTTTCAAACCCCGGACGAGGCGGTTGTTTTTTCTTCTTGTATTTATTAATTTGATTTAGAATCGTTAAAAAATAAAAGTTCTTAAAATTCTTCTTTATCCATTATGACAGACTCATTTAATCATGAGTCAATATGTGTGTTTCATTATTATACCACTGACATCTCAACTACAAAATTACTGATGTTATGTAAACGAAAAAAAAAAATCAAAATAACAAATATTCAGATTAGATTACATCTGTGCATAAGCAAAATAAATGGTTACCTGATGCAATGCAAACCAAATCGATTTTTGTCACACCTTTATATCTTACATACATATATACTTATATATAGAGACCTATATTGGAAGACTGAGTTGAGTATTCGTCACGTTCAATTTTTTTAGTTTCATCCGTTTGTTGAAATCCGTGAAGATTTGATGTTATCTACATTAATACAGTCATTTCAAGATAAGCCATCATATAATTCTTCATAAAGTCTAATAATTTAGCGATCAACTCACGATCACTTTAAAACTCAAATAAATCTAGATTGATGTTCAACATAAATCAGTTCCACTTATCACACAATAATCGATCACGATCAATTAGCAATGGACACCATTTTGGTTGACCAAAAAATTTTGACCAAAATACACGATCACTTACATCCGCCAAATTTCTCTTTAACCTAGTGTACAGTTCGGTAATGATCAAAGATCTATGGAGCCCTAGTTTTGGTGATTACATCTCAATATCGAGAAAAAAAAAAAATTAAGAAAAAAAAGAGAAGACAATTCAAAGCAGCGAAGATTCATAGCACAAAGTGATGCCGCTATCGAATTTCTACTTGTATCTGATCAAATACGATCGTATCGGATCAACCCCACTTTAGAGATTGGTGTAACACTCACTAACCGAGTACTCAAGATGCCATGAAGCGCGAACACTTTTGTTTCTTGTGTTTTTTTTTTTATTCTATTAAACCAGAACTCAGGTATATGTAAAACAAAACAAAAAAAAAAAAAACATCCTTGCAAAGCGATTTACTCAAAAAAAGAACAACTACAATTTCATAGAAGCTCACGAAGGTGATGTATGACGGTTATATGAAGATCATCACTATGCGAAGAATTTTTAAAGCATATTACCGCTGTGGGATGAAATTCTGTCCGGATGGATCATGATGCGGCAAATTCCAATATTGAATTTGCCAATCGATTTGCGGAAATCTTATGACTCGTCGTCTGCAATGATGCTACAATCGTTGTCTATTCAGGGCAATAAAACCTGCTAGACAATGAGGCTCGCAGTAAACATTCCATGCTGTGGGACATACGGGACTCTGGTAAACGGTAATGGGCGGTTCAGCTCACACGTAATAGTTTTTTGTTTTTGTTTTTTTTTTTCAAATCCAATTATGTATAAAGAGAAGAAATTGAAGCTTCAAGTTTTACATTGTTCATGTTTTGTCGAAATCGAAACGGTTTAGCTTCAACACATTAATCTACTTCAAAATAGTATATCGCTTCGGATAAAACGACTGTCTAAATTCAGAGACTCCCCTTCACCAAAATAGATTGCTTGAAGTTTAGTTAAAAAAAAAAAGTAAAAAAAAAAACAAAAAACAAGGCGGAGATGATAGAGCCGAACCACTCAACCTCTCAAATAAAGTCATTACAAGTTCGGTGAGGCCATTAATCTTCCTAAGTTGTGTCAATTAGCGACCAGTGTAAATAATGTGTAAACGTGTTTTTATACACTTTGTTTTGACCCTTTTTGTTTTCACGCCTCGACAAATCTTGGATTCATCCTTTTGCCCCCACCGACCACGATCAGTGGTACATATAGCATCTTGATGGAGATGAGCGTTTGTTCTTTTTTTCCTGTACCCTTGTCTTTGACTAGAAAATTACATCTGGCCCAAGATGTGCGCCTGGTGGTACTCCTCATCGCATGTTCCCGATTTTCTTTAATTCTTTTATTTTTTTTGTATAAGTAAGTAAGTATAATATGCCAGACGGACAACACACCAATGACCAGTGTCCGATGTCATCCGGTTATGTTTATATGCCCGTCGCTCGTATTTCAACTAAAAATCGATGTTCGGAGTGTTCCAACATGTTTTTCTAGTCAACTCAACCAGAAAATATATTTTGATATTTCTTGTGGTTGATCGGTTTTTTATTTAAATTAATTTTATTAGCTTCGATTCGTTTTGGATGCCAATAAGGTGCGTGAATGAGATTACGAGATTTTGTGCTTTCCAGATTTATTCTGATCTGCTGGCTGCGCTGTTAGATATTTTGGTTATTTACGGTGGTTAGATCAGTGTAGGATGTAGCGGGTTACACTTTTTTTGTTTTTTTTTTTGTCTTTTTAAACGAAATTAATGGAGATGAAAGACAATAACCTTTATATTTTGGATAAAAGTGTTAGATTATGGGAAAATATTATATTAAATTTCAGTAGTTTAGTTAGTTTATAATAATATGATGCTGATGATGATGAATCAGAGTTAGAATTTTTTTTCGTGTTTTAATCTAAAAACAATATATGATGCATAAAGAGAGAACAATGAAAATTTGTAGAGCTGCTTTTTTTTAAAACCGGGTTTTATTTTAATTTCTAGCTTTTTTAACAGAATAATGAGTTCATATATTTGTATTTTCGAAATAATTGATTATTAATTTAAATGGTGCCAGTTAGGTTTTGTATACAGCCAGATATCCAATAAAAATTGGTATAATTCTTCAAATGTATAAATCAAAGAAGGTTATCAGAATTAAAAAGGAAACACAAGAGAACTCAGTGAAAACTATACTAATTATCATAGTATTTAGAAATATAGTTTTTACTTCACAATGCAATGGCTTCATATGTATGTCACCCTTAATTAGACCGTTTAAAAGACTTGAAATACTGCGTTTAGGGTTTTTTTTTGTGAATCTATATTAGTACGAAATTATTTATCGTATAGATATATATCATGGCTCAGTGGATACCTAATCAATCATGGTAGAGAATTAATATATATTCGATATCGAAACTAAAAAATTTATTTAACTAATCTTGTTTATTTTTCCTATAACGTTTTTCTCACCGTGAATTATATCAGACTGAAACATCACTTGTAATTCTAGTGCTTGCGAAGCTTTTATTGAAATTTATCTCAGGAAAAGTCTGCAGAGATGCAAAATTTCAGAAATGACGAAAACTGAATTGCTGTACTGTAATTTAACATGTTTACATCAAAGTTACTAGATAGTTTATATGATTAAAATTTTCATTCAAAATATAATTCTTCAGAGTTAATTTTTGTACTGAGTATAAGTAGGGAACTGGAGACTTCAACCACTTACATATCACCTATCTACATACTCTCCCAAGTTAACTTACCATCCTAATCCTATCCTATCTACGTAATCTGAGCTTAGTTGGCTTGTCTTGGAAATGGAGTTAGGTTTTCCCTACCGATGATCATTGAAATAACTCAAAAGTTTCTTAACTGGGCTATAATTTGCGGTCTACGGCTTAATCCTACAAAGGCCGAACTAGTTGGATGAGGACTTTCGCACCCATCAAACTGGGTAGCATTACATTAGGATTGATACTAAACTCCAAATTAAATTGGAGGATAAATGTGAATTAGTATCTACACGGCTATCGCCAGACCTATACTCACATATGGAATCTTTGTGTGGTGGAATGCCTTTGAGAAAGCGACTCATCTGGAAAGTCTTACTAAAATACAGAGAAACGTGTAGAGCTTACAGGCGCTCTTCGTACAAAATCAACGGCAACAATGGAGATTGTGCTCCAGCTATAGCCTTTTCGGGCCCGCGAGCCCTTCTGGACTCTTATGTACTTGAATATGACAGATTTCAGACTTTTCTCTTTTTTCAAACCACTCCCACGGAGTAACGGGTATATTAAGAAAATTGACTGTAGAGGACCAGTGATGATTTTTTAGAATATAAGCAAGATCATACTCTACGTAATAAATGGTATAGTTTAAATCACGTGTGCGACAATTTCGGATAATTATTCTAACTTATCTGAGGGCCCTCATCGCAATGGTTTCGAAATAAAAGAATCATTTTTAAATCGCTGGAGCTTCCTTGATTCAAGGGCTCCCACGCCACAATATTAGTTGCTTGGCATTGCTACGCCACTGGCGCGCTTGCCCTCGACATCCATAGGATATATATGGGCCATCCCACACGAATATTCTTGATGTAGTAGATAAACCAGTCTTTTAGGGAAGAGGTGAAAAGGCGCAAGACCCTACAGGTGCAAAGTGTGCACTAAGGCTTAAAGAGTCGGGCTGCTGGATAACAATAGACCTTGATCACAGCAGAAAACTGAAGATCTGTTCTGGAGATTGTATGCGAGGAGCTACGGACTGTACGGTTCCAAGACTAGATTTTGAAAAAAAGCTCTCGATTAGCATTTCTACTAGAGAGGAGTGGGATAGTAATCGCGTAGCAAATGACTCTGATATATGTGTCTTTACGGATGGTTCTAAAATGGATGTGCGAGTGAGGGCTGCGGTGTACTCATCACGCCCTGAAATACAGGAATCATGCCGCCTACCGGGCCACTATAGTGTGTTCCAGGTGGAAATCTTGGCTATTTGCAAAGCAGCAAGGCTTCTGCGTACAAATTGTAACGTAGCTAGCGATCGAGTTATCAGGCTCGAGCACCCTTAGATCGCGGCTAGTGCAACGGTGTCGCTGTGTTCTTAGGAAACTGGGTGCTAACAACAGAGTTATTCTCTGGTGAATGCCTGGTCACAGTGACTTACCCGGAAACTAGGCAGCAGATGCTCTGGCCAGAAAATAAATCAGTGAAGAGAATTCTAAATGTTTAGGATTGTAAGCTGGTAAATGGTAAAAGTGGAGAATTGAATTGTTTTTAAGACAGCTTTGGCCCGATATTTGTCCTGTGAAAACTGAATCTCTGCTGAGGAGGAACCAGAATAATGTACGTAATTTAACTGCAGTTATTACGCAACACTGCCTCTTTCGAAAACATGCAGGGCACATGGAAGTTCCACACAATGACTTCCGCAGAAGCTGTATGGACGAGGAATCGCGGTTGAGAGCGTTTAGCGCCTACTGTGTGAATGTCCTAACCTTGCTAGATCTAGAAGGAATATGTTTGGAAGCTACTTTTTCTGCGAACTGAGGGAATTTACAGACAAAGATTTGGGGGAGCTGGTGAGGTTCATTAACTTTTATGGCTAGTTTCACCGCATCCTCTTAGCTCTTGCATATCTTTTCCAGGTAGGATCCCAATAAAATGGCAGCATAATGGACCATAGCAGATGGTCTAAGTGCGGCTGATCGAACATGCTTTTCACGATGGCCGAACCTCTAACCTAACCCAACCTAGACTTTTCTGCCATTAAAGCATAGATAAACTAATAACATACCAAACTGGGCAAGTATGCCCCGTTCAAATATAAAATCGACGATGCCTCGATTTGTTGACATAACCAAAGAGTAAACAATGCCTCGCTTCAATATAAAATCAACAATGCCCGACCTGATATAGGAAAGCCCTGAATGTTTTCTTAGAAATTTACTGTAAATTTTTTCTTTAGAAGTTTTAAAATAACAGCACCAAAAGTGTAAATTTCTAAGAAGAAGTGAATGCTTATCTACGAGTCTACGCTCACAAAAATTCTTAGCGGCCCAAGCATCCGCTGTCGGCTCCAATAATGATAACAATTTTAAAGAAAAATTTCCAGCCAATTTCAAAGAAAAAGTTCAGGGCTCCTATATGAACATTAGGTCGAGGCATCGTTTATTTTATATTGCAGCGAGGCATTGCTGGCCTACCCTTTAATTATGTCACAAAGCCAGGCATTGAATAAACAAGGCAGTGGACTAATAAATTCGAATCATTAATAGTAATACGGCGACATTGTCGTGAGGCTGTCATTATATTTTCACCTTAATGAAAAGCCATTTATGAATATAATAAAAAAAAATAAATGGATCAAGAATTGTACCTTGCGATATATACTAGACGTTTGCTCAAATATAATAGGTATAGATCACCATCCCATTGTTCTACATTAAGTAAGACAAAAATCATAAAATAATAGTGTTTCCGATTTCTTCTCTCAATTTTTAAGAGGTATTCTTTATTTAGCTTTTAATGGAACGTCAAAGAAAACTAGAAAACTGAGCTGATGTTCAGAGATATATGACGTTGTCAGTTGAAGACTATAGCTATGTTCTTTTGTGTCTGCACAATAGGGCAGAACAAAAACCACATAAAAGAACGCTTCATACATTTTCATAGAAGATTTATAATTGAAGCGAATAGTACAAACAGTTCGCTTCAATTGACAGAACAATTTGTTCTCTACAGTATATTTGAGTTCTAGAACAAAGTACACAAAAGAACACAGCTTACAAACAAGTTCTTCGGAAATTAAGAGAAGGTGGAAATAGATATCGGATGATAGTTTATGACTAATCTAGAATGGTCAGATTTCAGTATTTGTGTAAAAAACCATGCTTTAGCCATAAATAAGAAGACTTATGCTGGGATTTAGTCTAATTCGTCATATTTATGACGTCATAAGGTACTATCATGTTTGGTATCAAAATATTTGCGTGCGCCACCTAATCTGCGCAACTTTCCATTTGTGTTGCAGCTGATTTTATAAATCGAATATCTTTTTCAATGTCAATGTATATTAGGTTCTCATGTATCCCTAAATTAAATATGTGGATTCTGTGGGATGTGTACTTTATAAACTCAAATAACAACAAATATCTAGATTTGTACGACGTGCCCTTGAGCGATATTTTTGGGTAATTTTATAGACGTTCATGTTTTAAAGAATTGAAAAAAAGTTTTAAAGAGGGAATTTAACAGATCTGATTTATTCTGCAAAGTAATTTAAAAATCCTATCTTCTTCTTCTTCTACATTCATAGACACAAATATGTGCGTGTATTACTTAAATTTAGTTGTCATTCATCTGTCATAATTTCTTCAAGAAGATTTAAAATCTGAATTAATTTTAAGCAGAAGAAGCACTTCCCTGTAAATAGTCATCATCTGTGTGTCGGCAAGATACAAATTAAATCTTATACCAAAACCACAGTATACCGCTTTCTTTGTGGGTTCAGGGACTCCATTCTTTCCAGCCAACTGTTACGATCTCCTTTAAGGTATCGTCTGACTTCAAGCAGACCAGTAGAAGTGTTTTTTGTTTTTGTTTTGTTTAACAACTACTGCAAGGCACCTATACCTCTATATATTTGGAATCATCTAAAATGCCGCAAAGGCCTACATCTTCAATTAATTCTTCGGTTACGTCGGAAAATGGATTGCGTGAAGCACAGACCGCATAATTACAGACCGATTAATGTCAACATCAGCCGGGAGTTGTGATTGAAATTCGCTTCTGAATTTCAAATTTTCGCTTGCGGTTCATTGGTTTTAAGGAGTTGTTGTAAGAAGATAAATGCAAAAGAAGAAGAAGAGTCTAGGTATGTGTGGTGTGATGAGCAGAGGGTTGGTTAATAGTATTGATGATGACATTATCGAAGACAGTCAAATTTGTTAATTAGAAATTTGTTCACGTTGTGTAATAAATTCTGTTGTAGTATTTTCATTATTTTTATTAATTTTTTTTTTAAGATCGGTTCTATATCAGGGCTTTAGATTAATACCCTAGACAGACTGTCACCATAATGACTCAATTTTTAATTATGGGCCAAATTCTACTCGATTTAGTAAAATTGCAATAAAAGTCCCACCTACCGCCATTAAAATGAAAATTTTCCCAATAAAGTTAGCAGTGACAGCTATCAGCTGATCATGAAAGAAATTTATTGCCGCTTTCTTCTCTTTTTGGTCCCTTTCAACAACAAAAATTGTCTTCTACGAAATGCTTTGCAACTACAGTAAATACTCGTAAATTTCCTTGATAGCTGTTTGGTATCCAAAGGGCCTCTTATCTCAAGACAGCATTCTAGCCTAAAAGATAAGATAAAAACAAAAAGTACCACGAAAATATTAGAGCAAAGGCAAAGAAACTTATCTGACAATCCGCACGTCTCCACATCGAATCCTCCAATGATCATCATCATACCTCTTGGCAGCAGCTAAAAAATAGAATCTAATCATTAATTAAGGTAGATTGAATATTTACATAGAGGTAAGGTTAGGATTCACACATAATGCGTAGGGTAGTATGTTTACATATATATTAGAGGTTAGGATTCACATAATTAGATAAATTAGATTTAGATACTTACGTTATGTTAGGAAACAGAAGCAATTCACAAAACTAGCACAGAACATAAAACACGTAAAAACAATGAATTACATATACATAGAAACTTATAATCACCATTCTATGCACTTTGAAGATTTCTTGCTATTGCACCATTCCACAACCAGATTGACATTTGTCAGTGTTTTCCCCTTTTTCTCCTCGTTCTTCGTTAAGTTAGAAATTTTTTGTTGATCCCATAATTTTATAGTTAAAAAGAGATGGTTTAGTTCAAGAAAGAGATAGGGGAGAAGAAGGGGAAAACCTTCTAGAAAAATTGTAATTAGAAAAGAAAAGAAGTGGGAAACGTTAAATTTTAGAGAAACCGTTGGAATTCAAATTCCAAAAAAGATCGAAGAAAAAGGTGAGAGTCGCAGTAAATCCTGCTACGCGACGGTATCGGAAACTTTAAATTTGTAGAAAACAATTGATATTAGAAAAAAATAAAATTAACAAGAAATCAAACATTCCTCCAACACGATAAAGATCACAAAATTAAGTTCTGCGGTAGTGCGATCTCTAGAAATCATTATTAATTAAGAATTAGTTTTTTTTATCTACTCGTGAACTCTCTAGAAATCACAGTTAATGTTTTCTTACTCGTGAACTCAGTTGTAAAAATTAAGAATCTAAACAATGACAATTTTGTTAATACTTATATAAGATTCTATAATTAGCTTGTTTTATTTCATGGACCCATCAAACAAAAATAAGTAAAAGTATACCAGTTTTAAAGGTGAGGTGGGTTTAGGACCCTCTGTGGCTCAGTGCCTAACATTATCATTTTCAGTGGAACGCAAGTTCGATCCCAGAAAATGCATTTGGTATTTTATTGTGTGGTTGCGTAGTCGTAATTTTTATATTGGTTCATAGAGACAAAGGAATTTAGTGAAAATCCGTTTTTTTGTGATCGTCCTTGAACAATAGCATTTAATTAAATGATTGAACTCTGCCATGATCTTTACTCACATTGAGAAGTGTCAATGAAATTCCAAATGAAATAACTTTCGTTCATAGTCTGTCATCTCTTTATTTCCTTGAAAGGACTAAATTTCAAATTAAGTCATTATGGAGACAGTCTGTATTGGGTACGTATAAGGCTACTGAAATTTCTAAGTTGAATAATTTTCTTTTCACCACTCTTCCTGATTATTGTTAAATGTAGTTTGAATTCTAGATTGGAACTGCATTTGACCCTGTTAAACAAACGACTTTATAGTTGATCCTATTTGTTTACTTGGGTTTGTGTAGAAACGTGAGAATCAATTGATAATTTTGAAGTGCAAAACTGGATGACTACTGTGAACGAAATAAAATTAAAATTTAAAAATCATCAATAACTTTTTTTTTTGCCTTTTTAATGATGTTACCAAAATTCAAAGGATACTCTATGATGCCGTAGCACAGCCTTGGCAAGAAAGAAAGATGGGGTAGGGAATTGAGGATTATTGGGTTGCGCTAAGAGGATGAAGGTGTGCATTACGCTTGAATATTTGCAGCTAAGGGGGACAAAATAGACGATGGAAAACTGTTCCATATTGGTACTATTCTGCTTATGTATGAGTCGCGGAATTTCACAGTTCGGCCGAATTTGACTTTCACGGTCTGAAGGTAAGCTTGGGTTTGAGCTCGTGTGGTGTGCATATGAAGAATTATACGAGGGATTAGGTTAGAGATTTCAGCCAAGCAATAGCCATAAAAGTGGCTGGAAAAAAGAGAGATAGAAATTCAACACTAGTCGGTGCTCTAGGGAATCAATAGTTGCTATTGATATATCATCGATATAAAGCCGGAAGGTTTTCTTTTGGACTTTGTCTAACGCGGACAATGGAATGCGCCAGCCCCACATATATAGAGTTATATTCTAATCTAGGCCTAATATGAGACTTGTAGACTTGCGCAAAGTCTGATGGAGTAAAATATTTCTTGCATCTTTGTAAGAAGCCCCATCGAGTTTTTGGGAATACCGAAAATATAATCAGACAAACCAAGATTGTTGGATATTACAATGCATAAGAAGTTTAGAGATGGTGAGTTCGAGATATCTTCACCATGGGTGGAAATGGTTGACTGCTTGTTGGAGAACGTTTGAGTGATAATGGATAACACTGCGTTTTGGAAACATTAAACAAGGTCATAGTTTTTAGTGAACTAGACATGTGGCTTCGTTTATCGACTATATGATTCCCACGGGAATCAGTTATAGAGACAAACGAGTACACATCATGGGTACTGCCATCTGCAAAACTATGTATAGGATTGATACTGAGAGCTAGCAGATCATTAATAGAAATGAAGAAGTGATTAGGGGAGTGAACAGAACGTTGCAGTACACCGGCATGTATTAAAAAAGGATCGGAAGAAACTCCATCTAATACAACTTGAACGTCGGGCAAAAAAACTTTCAATCCATTATAAGGAGAGGCGGCTTAGACATAATACCTGAAGTATAGCTAAAAGGAGGATAATGCCAGACTCTATCGAAAGCCTTCACGATATCTAATACGATCACTAAAATATAATATAATCACCAAAATTATGGAGACTATTGATTCCAACGCTCGATAAGGAGGGAGCTTAAGTTTAAATACATATTTTAAAAGATGGACTAATAGCTTTTATGCGTGTAGGGGAAACTTAATTGAACCCAAAATAATTTTTAGTTTCCATCTAAAGTTAACTAAGTCGGATCTAGATCCCGACTTGGGCCATCATTTTCGGTTCAAACGAACACTTTCACAAAACTTAGGGTGGATCCGGATTGGAACCGAGGGTTAAACGAAAATGGGATAAGAAATTATGAAATGCAAAACTACAATTCCACTCTTCCTCTTTCTCCGCTATACATTGTTGCGAGCGTGGTATTCAAATTATCGCCATTCAAAAAGAGTAATTCCGTCTGTTTACTACGTTCACTTCAGTGTCTGAAACAAGCAGTGAAAAGCGTTCTATTTATACTCTACAAATTGCCCAGAACCTTCCCGAAGATTACATTCCAGAAACCTCGAGTCTCCGAACCTAAAGTTTCTTACTGTCCAAGCCAATAGGTGTCGCTTACCTTAAAGCTTATGATGTGTGAACCAATAGATGGCGCTCGTATTTACTATTATACGTAACATTATTATAGACGTCAATATAACTGTTAGTCCCCATGAATTGACCTGAAAATTTTGAAAGTAAATAGGTATAATTAGGAAAATACATATAAACAAAAATACAAATATACAAATATATACGCCAATGAGTAAAGTTTGCTTTTCCTGTTGTTTATTTGGAGCGTACCATACAGTTGAGAAGCATGCGCATGCACAGATTGTAGACAATCAATATTTAATGTGAAATTATAAATTCATCAGACCAATAAGGTACTGCGGTTGGTCTAATTATATAAAATCATACACAAGAGTTAAACAGCTTATCACCCTTGTCTACTGATTCCCCCAAATCGCAGAAAAAGTATTCTTCCAACGCTTAGCAAGGTTAGGGAATTCACACAGCAGGTGTTATATGCGCTTAACCTCCTCCTCATCCACTATTCCAAAAACGGGTAGTCTGAACAGGGATTGAACGTTCCATTACAAATTTACCGAATCGCGGAATTAAAATATTATGAGTACGTGGCGAAGAAGAGAGCTGGAGAAATTCTCTAAGGTATTCTGGCTGGTTGCTCTTTAATATTTTGGAGAGAAGAAAAATCGTTCTCCGCTTACGATACGTACCCTGCGCGTTGGCTGCCACCTAGGATACTTACTCAGTGAACAACCAAGTAAAGTGTTAGCAAACGCGGAAACATGGTTCAATCTTCGTAGGCCATAAACAAATCGCACGCAATCATTGGAAGACACGTCCATCCTGTGCCTACACTCACTATCCAAGCCAAGAAACGCATGACTTCTAAATGTAAATAGGTCAAAATCAGTGTAATTTCAACCTCATATTTATTCCCAGAATACTTTCCGAGACCATAACCTTCTCAACCCCGCATAAACCATATCGAGAATCATACTAACGTTGTCGCAACACATAATTTTAGAGTTCAGAGCAATTCCGAAATTAGTAACCCTTCGAGATACCTGGATAACAAAACAACTCAAGATTACCGGAGGTATATCAATGACGTTGAAAGCGCTGTTTAGAAAGCTATGCACTGTGATTTTGCAGGACTAAGTTGACGTCCATAGAGAATCGATCACCTGTATATTCAAGACAGATCAGAGTTAAGTCGCTCAATACATTCCTCAAGCAGAGCAATAGACCTGTTTAGATAGATCTGAACATCGTTGATATTTATGTGTACCTTCACATTCTCTACTACCATAGGAAACTCATTAATATAACAATACAGGCAAAGCATATGAAAATTCATCACCAACCTTAACCTGCTGGGAACGACCACTGATAAACGCCCTAACCATGGAGATAGCTGATGCACTGAATTTGTAATTGGTTGCTAATTTATGAAGTAGAAGGCTATGGTCAACACTATCGAAGGCCTTAGAGAAGTTCAAGAGTGCTAAAATGCCAAATTTATTATCATTCAAGGTAGCCTTGATGTCCGTAGTATCCTTCAATACTGCAATTTCACAGCTACGGAAAGCACGAAATCCAGACGGCCAAGGAGTCAGAGATCTGTTCACTTCCACCCAACCAAGGATCTGATTATACACGAGTTTTTCGAGCACCTTTAATAGAAAGGATAAGATGCCTATGAGGCGAAAGTCACTAGGTGATTTGGCATTAGTCGTCCTCGGGATCGGTAGAACAGTAGCAGTCTTCCAAATACTGGGAAAAGTGGATGACGTTAGGCAGGTTTTCGAAATATGAAGGATATATTTATCAATTAGAGGTAACAGTGTTTTTATTAGGCTTAGTGGAAGCGAGTCCACCCCAATCGCATCAGATTTTACTGAAAAAAAAAAAACAGCAGAAGTCATCTACTCCAGATCTACTCCACAAAAATAAATACTGTTATGTGAGAGGGTATACCAAGGTAGACTTTGAATGTCATGGGAAATCTCAAAGTTGTTTGTTGAAGGAACACCAGCGGACAAAAAGTACGCATTTAAGTCATCAGGACGTAATGAGTAAGTTGATCTCTCCGGACCACACACACCAGCTTGTCGGAGATTACGTTTCAGTACTAAACTTACTACAGTAGTATCGACGTTTAGCATATTTTATAGCTACCGTGACTTTGTTGCGGATAATTTTATATTTAATACGACGCCGATTTCGATGGTATAAGAATTCTCTCTCACCGATCAATAAACGAATACGAGACGACCACTAAGGGCGTCCATCTCTCAATAAGCACCTGGACTTAAGATGACTATGTATTTCTAATAGGTATATTATTAGGGAAGGAAAAATATCAACCTGATCGTTCACTGAGGCACAATCAAATATTGTGTCCAATGGAAGTTGTCTGCATTCTTTAAACAAAGAATCAACATCATTGCTATTGTAATCTCGCTACGAATAGTTTGTTGGTGAGCCAATAAACCGAATATCATGATATAACGAGCTAAAGGGGCTGATATGATCGAAGAACAACACCTTACCTCTATTAGTTACCAGAAACATGTCGAGTAGTGAAGGGTTTGTTGCGTTAAAATAGGTTGGCTTGAAGTTGACTACATTGAAGTGAATTATTTGGAAAAAGTGTAAGAACCGATCAGCTAAGTAATCATAGCGAAGAATATTCACATTAAAGTCACCTCCCACTATGACATCAGCACAACTTTGCGAGGCCTTTGATAATAGATCCACTAAGCTCAACACACTATCACCCTAAAGTTTTCTGGGGGACAGTATACTGCAGACAGCATAGACTTTTGGATCCTTGAGCAGAACTCAACACCTATGAAATCCAAATCAACACTCTTAGAAGAAAAATCCGGTTTTGCATTCAGATAATGCTTAATATATTTTCCGACGCCTCCACCAGAACGCCCCCACCAGAACGCCCCCTATGATCATTTCTAATCAAAATATAACCCG
Organism: Dioctria rufipes; assembly: GCA_963924295.1. Taxonomy (NCBI): domain Eukaryota; kingdom Metazoa; phylum Arthropoda; class Insecta; order Diptera; family Asilidae; genus Dioctria; species Dioctria rufipes. Next base: position 46,111,131 of record OZ002744.1, on the reverse strand, counting down.
GAATAGAAACCCGTGATAAATACAATAAGATTTCGCACGTCAGTCTTCCCAAGATATTTTGGGCCACAATGATGTTGAAATCGGGCATGTGGTCAGTTTTCTCCATCTGCGATTTGTCAGCTTACAGGTCTGTACATCTAGAATCCTCTTCGCTGTTTCTATGAATTCTTCCACTAGGCGGAACCCTTTTTGCCTAGGGCATTATTTGCCTCGTTTCCTAGTTTGTCACTGTTACCAGGAACCAACCAGAGAATAACTCAATCACTAGGTACATCGTAAGTCGTCCGCTTGGAACATCTACAGTAATTCCGGAGGCGGTACAATTCTTGTATTTGAATGAATATCATAGAATATTTTCTCAAAATCTAGCTTAGAGATGACAATATAATTCGTAGCTCCTCGTATACTGTCGTCTTGAAGACAGTACTTCAATATTTTGCTGTGACCAAGGCCTGATGTTATCCAACAGTCTGACTCTCAAAGTCTTGTGCACTTTTTGCTGTTATACATTTCCCATAAATGTTCGAGGTCAAGAGCCGGAGTATAATCTCCATTGCTGCCGTTGATGTTGTTCGAAGAGCACTGTAATACATAGAATTTCTGTATTTGAGTAAGACTTTTCAGGTGTGTCGTTTTCTCTAGATCAATCCACCACACCAAGATTCCATATGTACGGATAGGTCTTATAATAGCGGTGTACATCCAATGCACGATGCGATGGTGTGTACCAATATTTTGCCAAAATCTTTCTTACAGTGCAATGGCCACCTTTTTGATGCGTTCATTCAATTTTATCCTCTAATATAATTTGGAGTCTAGTATTGATTCTGGCAGCAATTTTTAATTCAACGGTAATGTTACCGAGTTTTGGGGAGCGAAGGTCTGAATAATTCTCGTCCGTGTAAAATGGACTAATTCAGTCTTTGCGGAGCTAAGCCACAGACTACAAATTAAGAAGTTTTTGTAATGCTCTTGGGGTTAGTTTATTGATCGTCGATAAGAACTTCCAGGAGACCAGTATAACTCAATCATAATCATATGTTACCGTTTTTATTTCCTCTCATTGTAAAGTACAATGTAAAGAAATGAGAACTCCATTAACCAACAATAACCACAGTCCAGTTAATCTATCTGCCTGTAGAGGATTCACCTCCTGGACCAGTCCGGGCAACCTGAATGAGCTATATTCGAACATTATTAAAGGCTCCCTCGATATCAAGAACTGCACCTATAGTGTATTATTTTTTCTCGATTGATTTTTTAATGGTTTCTACTATGTCATATTGCGCAGTTTCAACCGATTTACCTTTTAAGTAGGCTTGCTGTGATCTAGAAATCTTACTTCCCTTGAGCAAGCTGTTCATGGGCTGTAGAGTTGTAAAAATACAGAGTGGCTTAAATCATTTAAGTGTCGCCTATATTGCTAACAGGGAACTGTATGAACTTCTGTAGCTACCATAAGGCAAGGAAAAGCTACAATTGTTCTTATCATCCATCATAACTTATATGTTCTTTATCAAGAGCACGTCCCAAACTGGACAGTCTTTTCGAGCAAGAATGTATGTATGTACACAGTAAAAAAATTGCTAGTTAAATTTATCTGCGTGCATGTCTAGTTATTATGACTAACTGGATTTCTAATTAAAATTAAAATTCAACTAGGATTCCGGATATAAATATTTGTAGTTGTGTTGTCTTATGCATACTGATAATCCAGTCCAATGTACTGAATTCTGTTTAAAATTAAAGAGAAATTTATAGAGTCCTTATTCTTTAGGATTCACGAGGACTGAGTTGTGTTCATTTAGTATTGTGAAATGAAAGACGACGGACATGCCAAAGTGTATATTAGTTGATCTAGCATATAGCTTACAGTGCTTAGAAAATAATATTTTCTATAATTTATTGTTTGATTGTCAAGTAAATAAAGTGTAAAGGCGTAATCAGAATTGCCGTCAAAGTCCGAATTTTGATTAGACTTTAATAGAACATAAAGACGGTGATGATGCGGCCCATCATGTATATTGCTAATATGTTGTATTAATTTTACTTAGATATCTGAACTTAAAACTATTTTACCTGTGGAGGAAAACTACTAAACAATAATTAATCTAATGGAAGAAATTTAGGTACTAGGCGAAAAATCGGTTAAATACATCTTTGACATGTTCCCAAGAATAATTGATTTTAAATGCGCTATGGTAAGAAATTATATAAAATTTACTATTGACATCTTTACGTATTATATTCATATTCAGATTAACCTAGATTTCCAAAAAATGGGACAGTATGAAGGATGCATTGATGACTTTGCTATGTACCAAATAAAAATCCTTCAAAATGATACTTATCGAGAATTTTTAAAAGATGGTAAGATTTTATATTACCTTAGAAGTTTGAATTAGTTCATAAGTTTTAATTAAGTTAATCCTTATTTCAACTCATTTTTGACGCAGAAATTCAACTATATTTTTCCTTCAATCTGTATAGATTTATATACATATATATGTATAATATTCTAATTCTAATAAAATATTTTATCTTTTTATCTTAAATACTTACACATTTATAACTTAAGGATGCTCGAAACGGTTCTAAAAAAACCGCCAAACCGCCAAATAAAACGGTCATACTGCCAAATTTCCACAGATATGGAGGATTGGGACGAAAAAAACTTTAAAAACATTTTTAATGCAACTAATACAGTGGATCAATGTAAGTTTGAAAATAATTTAGGAATACAACAATAAATTTGTAGTTCGTACTTTTCGTGTTTTCAGATTTTCAGATGACATAAACACCATTATTAAAAAAAAAGTGAGGATCAACCCATAATCATCTGTAGATCTGAGCGACTTTTTGAAACGGGAGTTTTTTATGTATCTTTAGAGAATATTTGTATAGAAACAGGGGACGATGTACGCCATGCATTTGTATATTGTGAAGTCTTACTATGTATTCAATTTTAAATACAACACACATTTGACAGAATTTTTTAATTTTTTTTTACGCTTTTATCTAGCAAAAGAGTAATTCCATTAGGGGTAGTGTCTCTATTTCACAAAACTCTGGCTGATTGATTGAAAATTTTGGGTTTTTCTTTTTATTTTTTAGTATTTTCTGTTCCATATAACAGTTATTTCCAACTAGCGTTTCTTTAATAGTCAATAAATTAGTGTAAATTTAAATTATCCAGTTTTAACTTATTCTTTCCTTTAAATAATAAAAACAATTATTTCCTGATAAGAACTAATTCTATAACTATAGGCATTTTCGGCTATCCAATTTTGTTTTACCAAGTGAAAATCTTGCAAATAAATGAACAAAATGTTATGCATGGACATATATACGCGTATGTTATACAAGGTGTAGGATATTGGAAACGAAAATTGGCAAGGATTAGTTTTCGCAACCAGAGCAGATTTCTAGTGAAATTAAATAAAAGTTTTTAATTTCACTCGAAATCTGTTCTGATTGTGAAAACTAGATCCCTATTTAATTAAACTGAATTCGGTTTAAATTGACTATAAACTTAGGTGATATATCTAACTGATTAAGTCGGTTGGTTAAACTAGAAATCTTCTTTAATTAACTAGAAAAGCATTTTGAAATTTAATAGTTAATCCAGTTAAAATATGGGAAATAACATTTAAATTTACTTGAAACCCAGTTCATAAAATAACACTGGATATATAGTTTTCGTGTCCAGAAATCTGGTACATATTCACTGCAATTGAAATATTCAACTGGACTTCTGCTTAAATGATTCCAACTAGATTTTACACTAGAATATCTAGGAGATCCACACTAGTTCACTTTTAATACGGATCTATAGTTGAAAATCTTTTACAGTATATATGAATGTCGCCAGCCTATAAATTATAAATCGGTATTAAAGTTTTTATTCAAAATAAACAAAAATAATAACGAAAATCGTATAAGACTTCTAAATTTTTATTCTACAGCAAAAAGTTAACTCCACAATCAGACTTTTTCTACACTACGCATAAATTCTTCCAATACATATTGCCTTCATCCAACCCAACAGATTTTCCAATTGTTGTTAGCGTGCACTGCACCCAATTTTCCAATTTGCCAATTAATTCCCAGCATTCAATTATGTGCACTTCTCCAGATGCTTGGAACATAAGGTGCGCGCGCTGGTGTTCATCATGAAAGGTCTTAACTCTCAAAGTCAGAAGCATAAGAAGATCACGCAATCATCGTGAAGATAAAAATGAAAGATAAAAAAAAAATTTAGAAAAAAATTCTGCCCTCTAGGGCGATTTAATAATTAAATTAAAGACCGTCTGGATCATGGAGGGTACTTAAGTCGGATTATGTCAAAGGTTACTGCTTTGTATAAATCAGTCGCATGCACCAAATGGGATGTAACTTTAGGTTATAGGTATATACCGGAAGCCACAAGATAAGATCAAGATACTACCTAACTATATATGAATGAGAGTGGAATCAGATCAAAACAACTCTGTAAATCCTGGGATAATAGCGGGATGTGAAAATATTATTTATCTACTCAGACGGGGTTTGTCTAATTTTATTTTGACAGTTTGTGATTTGTATTTTGACCATGTACACTCAATGAGATAATTATAATTTTGGTTGGTGAAAATTGCATTCGTAGAATAAAGCAAAACATAAAAATAAAACATGATTCCGATACTAGAACATCTTAGCTGTACGAGAGAGTAGGTAACATAAAAAATCGCTTAGAGATTGCGGAGCCCCGAATTACATATTCATGTATTCAAACAATTGTAATCTCCCCAACCCGAGAGTGACCTCGTCTTATCTAATCCGCTCTCCTGAAAATTGAAAAAGAGATGTCAAAAGTCACTGCTAGCATTTAAGGCGTATGGCTATATATGTACCATACGTAGTAGGGACTACATCGGATTAGATTTATTCATCATCCTGACGAAGTGATAAATCACATTGAACTCCGCCGGAAGGGGTGTGACACCCCCGTATAAGAGCAACTAATGTTTTTTTTTATATTTTTCTTCTTCTAAATTTAAATGTTTTTTCTTTTTAATTTATACAACAAAAATGCAATGAAAAGCGACCATTAGAAGGGTTCGATCCTCCTACACGATTAATAGTGTAGTGTTGTCCTCCAACTACTATGGAAGAGGGTGCACTTAATCCTCGATGCTTATCAGAATGAGAGGCTTATGTACGTCCAGGCGATAAAACACGCGACTTAGCAGGGTGGTCTGTCGGTTTTAGAGTTTTCCTTCTTTTTTTTAGGGGTGCATAAATTTACAGCAGCAGAAGTAGCAGCAACAGCCCCATACGGACACGATAGTTGGGAACAAGGATGAAATGATGGATTTCACTTAAAACTGTCCCCCAGTTTGTAATTGAGAAGGCGGATTCAGTGGTTGAATTGCTCCTAAAGTTAAGTGGGGTTACATGCTTTAGACAGTGAAAGGTGGTGGATAGAAAATGAATGTTTTTTTATCAGTTTTAGGATTAGTGGCGAACTAGATGGAAAAATTGATTTAAAATGGTTCTTATTTAAAGTACATATGGGGTAAGTGTACCTACTAACTGTCTCTAAATGTACATACATATAAGGAGTGTGATTTTATTATAGAAATTTCTGTACGTATCCTTATTTTTTCATTATTATCTCTCAGGTAGATGCAGAGAACGTGGGAGATAAAGATTTGGTTTGATTTTATATAGATTTGTGGAAATATTTATGTTTTTAGATATGAAACCGAGTATATACATTTTGTAGCAAATGTATTTGTAAATAGGGTGTGTTCAGTCCACCGACGTATTTATGTTCCCACGGCGAAATATTTCCTCCTAAAAAAGGCAAAAGAGACCCAAAGAATTCAAACCAAAACAATAAATAAAGAAAAAGCACTCATATAAACCAGGATCTTCCTTCCAGCGATGTCCATACACCCCAAAAAATAGATCTAATACCTAAAATATACAAAAAATCATTTTTATTTATAACGAAATTTTATAAAAATGTGATCAACTTACCTCAGATGTCACATATCTCCAGTGTATTTACATTTGAAATGTCAAAATGTCATGCCCCAATCAGCTGATTTCGCCTTAGGCCTACATTATAATTACGACTGATCAGTCGACTACGACTTTGCCCAAATGGTAAATGATAGAATTGCAACTTCAACTTCAACTGCGACTGCGACTGAAACAAAATTTTGCTCAAAGGGCAAGGTTGGTATTAGCTGCGGCCAACTTGAGTTCAATACCAGGAGTCGGTACTTCTGGGTTTGTTCAAGCAGTTGAAGCTTTAAATAATTTACAAATTTCACCTCAACGTCGACTTCGATTTAAAATCAAGTCGCAGTCGACAAATCAGTCGTAATTGCAATTTAAGCCCAAGGCAAAAATTTGATGCAACAAACTTTGCTTGGGCAACACCAAAAGGCGAGAGTTCATAACTGGATATAGCGGCTATATAAAGCCGACGAGCCGCAACAGAAAATTAAAACGAAAATGGGACAACACTCTTATACGCTGATGACTCCCTCACGTATGCCCAAATTTGGCTATAAATAAAGTCAGCTTGCACCTTAAAAAATTAGACTCCTACCACAGAAAGTGGGGGATCAAAATAAATGTCCAAAAATCTGAACTGATTTGCATCCGGAAACCTGGCATTGGGCGAAACCGCCAAGCTGCAAAATCTAAGACCATTGAAGCCATCTACAACAGGGGAAAAATAAAACTCACACAAAGTACGAAATACCTGGGCATCAAATTTCATGAACTGGTAAGATTCAATGACCATGCAAAAGCGACCATTAGCAAGGCCAATTTTTCATATAGTTTACTTAGTCCAATAATAAACTTCAAGGACGGCCTCTCATCTCAGACCAAACTTCTGTTGTACAAACAACTCATTAGACCTGTTATTACTTACTGCTTCCCTATCTGGCATGCTATTTCTCCTACCTATATGGAAAGACTCAGCAAGCTTGAAAGAAAGATTCTTAGAGCTTGCACGGGATTCCATAGATGAGCCAATGGGAAATTCTTTCCCAACAGAGTAGTCTATGAGGCAGCCAACATCACTCAAATCCAGGAGTATCTATTTGAACTTGCGAACAAGCAAGTTCAAAAAATACCAAACCACCCAAACCCACTGATAAACAACCTGCCTGACCTTCTCATACCGGCAAATTTTAATTACCTCTCACCCCTGCTCTTAACGAAGCCCGAGGCTAGAAACATCTACCAGCTAGATGATGGTAGATTAAGTTTCTACGACTATAAAGGTGATTACTATCGCGGGTAATCACATTTCAGCCACATTAGCTCAGAGAGTGTCTCTGAAGAAAACCAATGCCTTAGGAACCATTGATTCCTAAACACTCCCAAAAATCCACATCCTATCCTCTCATATCTCCTTCCTCCGCCCTCCTACTAACAACTAACTCCATAAGGAGAACGACATGAGGTACGACTGATAAGACGCATCAGCTGTAATTGAAAAAAGACAACAAAACTGAAAGTTCGAAAGTTACAATGGACAACTGGCAACAAGAGAAAAAAGGACGACATCAAACTGAACTGAGAGCTAGATTAGATTAGATTCGTAGAGGGGTGTGTAGGCGTCAGCCTCGCAATCACCGCGACCTAAAAGATCTATTGTGAGTCCCCGTTGAATTTATTCCCTTTCTAGGTTCAGACTGTTAATAAAGTCTAGGATCCTTCTGGGATTGAGGTTCCGTACGTAGTTAGGTGTAGGAAAAGCATGTTCGAGATGGAGTAATCTCCGCCTGGTCAATGCTTCGCAGTTGCAGAGCAGGTGCTCCGAGGTTTCATGAGCATCCTGGCAAAAGCGGCAGGATGAAGTCTCAGCCAAGCCCATCTTGTTAAGGTGATACCTCAAGGGGCAATGGCCTGAGAAGAGTTCTGTAATTATTTTGAGCTCTGTTTTCTTGAGGAGTAATAGTTCTTTTGTTTTTCCTCCAGAGGTGTCGACAAACTTTTTTGCCTGACGAAGTCCTTGTAGCCTTTCCCAGTATAGGGATTTTTGTTTGTTCTCCCAGTTATTTAGGGCAGCTTTGAGGTAACATTTTGAGAACTGAGAGCTAAAGATGAGCCCCAACGAACAAGTGGGGACATCGAGGGAAACTACGCCAAAGCGAATAAAATTGGCGCAATACACACTTGACTTGACTTGACAGAAAATTATTCTTTCCAGAACCAGGTTTCTAATTCTAATTTAGTTACGAAGAGTTTCATTTTGCTACCGGTAGTGGGCTCCTTTAACTACCAAATTGTAGCTAAAATTTTCTTTTGTTTTGACTATACAGTTTTTTACCAAATTGTGAGAAAAAAACGTATGCTGACCTGCATCCCAAATATAAACTGCTAAAAGGTTTAGTTTTGGCACTGATTGTACTGACACTGCTGTAATTTACTTATGCTTGCTTAGTACATTGCTACAGAAATGCGAACACGAAACTGTAAATCTGTGGTTTGAAATTTATAGATACAGTGGAAACTGAATAGAAACAATCCATTTAAAGAATGTGTCAGTTTGCTATTAAATCATTCTCTTTACCTCATTCCAATGCTGATATTGAAAGATATTTACCGTCATGAATATTTTTAAAAACAAATTCGTAACAAAATTAAATTAAAACTTAGATTCAATTCTTTCGATTTGATTTGGGTTTTAAAAGAATGGTAAATGTTGTGATGAATATGAAATTCCTAATCTTGTTGTTAAAAAAATTGGTATACTTTACAGACTTATACCCTAGACACACAGCACGATCTAATGAATCATTAGTACTAACTAATCATTAAAATGCCGTGTGTCACACAGTATACGTCAGTATGGCTCGAAAATCAGATGATAATGAAGTACACTAATGAAGCTATAATGAGGAAAAATGTGCTAGATTTAGCATATAATTTAAGTATGGAGCTCCGCTGTGCATCTGCTGATTTGAAAAATAAGAAGAAGAAATGCAAAGCACAAAGTAATTATGTCAAAATATTTTTTAATCAAATGTTTTTTCTCAATCGTTAAATGAAATAAAATAAAAATAAATAAAAATTAAAATTAATAAAAACAAAGTTTATCGCATTAATTCGATCCATATTGCTTTTTTAATGTAATAAGTTTATCAAAGCAAGTTTGACAGAACAAGTTAATTAAAGAAATGGCTGTGTGGCTGCAGTTTATAATGATTATATATATATACACTAATGAGTCGTTAGTTATTTTTTAATTAAGAGTGCTTTGTGTCTAGGGCATTATGAAATTAACTAATTATTACTTATTTGATTTATTTGGATATGTCTTTGGATTTAACCCGTCTGTGTTATTTAAAGCTCTTTTATTTTGATTTTCATAAATATATACAAGTTCTTTACAATGAAATAATTTTTTTTTGTTAATATAATATTATTTCTTTAATTGAACGATTATTAATTGAGAACACCTAGATAGGTATATTCATTTTCCTTCTTTTCCTTCTGAACGTGTTGACATACCTATGCATGTGCATACACTGTCGTTTATGGTTAATTTTTTCTATCAATTAGAAAAATGTATTTAAGTAAATCTTGTGAAAAAATTCCATAAAGCTTACATAAAGACAATATACTTTAATGAAGGTATATAATACGTGTATAACTGTTGATCTACCATTTAGCTGCGAAAAGGAGTTTAGCTACCAAGGAGCTGGGAAGTAGCTAAATTTAGCTACTAGAGTAAACTCAGAGTTGGAAACACTGTCCAGAGCTCATCTGGTTTAGAGACTAATCTAAATACAAGAATAATATTCCCAACTTCCATTATAGAGGACTAATTCTATATTTCAGAGATTAATCTGAAAAATCCTAACATTTCCTACACCTAAGCAGAAGAATAATTCTGCGCAGAGATTGTAACGTATCTACGAGAAAGCTAGAATATTAAGCGCAATTCCGTCGAAAAACGTCTCAAGGCACTGGTTCAGGAAGAGCCCTGTGAAATTCCAGAAATTCTCGATTCTCCTAAGTAAATACCCCAAAACGTAAGGTCAAGGATTTTGCTTGTCCAGAACTTAATTTTCATGTAAACCTATGTAAAAATAAATAAAAATAGAACTAACCATAAAATAAACCTTTATTGATAAGTAAAAATAATTGTTGAAATAATAAAAACAGAACCAATTATGAAATAAAACTTTATTAATAAATAATAATAACTGTCACAAACAATAAAATACACCGTCCCTGTGGTCGTTCCTTAAACCCCGTATAAATAATCTTTTCGAGTTCAATGGGTGACACCGAACAGCTGATTTCTTCTCTTCCGTCTGACACGAGCAACAGCGAGTGACAAAAGTTGATGTCCGCAGCGAGTAAGGAAAAGATCTATAAGAATCCGAGCAAAGTTTTTATAAAAAAGGTAAAGCTTTTATTAAAAAGGTAAAGGTAAACCCTGCGAAATTAGCAAGATTATCATCCAAAATCTAATTGGATGCAAGATCCAGCGGCATTCACCAGCCAGCTAAATACTTGGTTTACGCAAGACGGGGCCACATTTGGTAGATTTGTGAAAAATCGGATTGAAGCATTCTACAAATTGCATCAGTGTGCATCGCTTAAATCTTACAGTGCCAATTTTAAAACTACGATAAGATCATCAATAAGATACTACATAAAGATTGAACTGGCAAAATTACAACAGTCATCGCAGGAAGGAAATTTGAAGGATTGTTAACTTCTTATGGAAACATCGAAATATTCATATCAAGACCGACCACGGCATCACGAAAACGAATAGCACGCAAGAAAACAAATCGAATCCGGTAACACGTAAGATAATTATCGCTAATTGTAGCTCCTTTAACAAAACCGAATTAAATTGAAAATTAAAATTAGTATTAACCCACATTTAACAAAGACAAAAATTATCACTAACTGTAGTTGCTAGAACAACATTAATTTGAATTGGAAATTATAATTAGTACTAACTCATATTTAGCTAAATCATTTTATAGAAGGCTGCCGCAGATAGGGCATTAGCGTAATTGGAAATGGTTATACCTATGTAAAACAAGATCCGAGATACCTCACACAAATATATAATTCGAATCTTAAACAGTTGTCGACTACTCAGTAAGATTCAACTTTCAGCCTAGATGTCCATTTGACATACACCATTTACGTATTAATTATTTTCTTAGATATATGTAATGTAAGCCGAATCAACCCCTAGACCAGGTTCAGCTTACTCTCCTACCCACACCTAAGCAGAAGAATAATTCTGCGCATAGATTAATCTGCTACTCTCCTGCCCACACCTAAGCAGAAGAACAATACTGCCGCAGAGACTAATCTGCAACACTTTTATCCTCTACATCATTTTGTTACCCTTGTGCTCTCACGCACTAGAAAAAAGCATTTTGTTACGTTGGTGCTCTCACGCACTAGCAAAATGCATTCTACTACCCCTGTGCTCTCATGCAGGAGTAGCTTTGCTAGCCTCTGCTTGCACCCTCCAACAGAGAAGAATAATTCTGATCTAGAGATTAATCTGCGCTATTTCTTTATAGAAACATATGCTGCCTTCGTGCACACATGCTTTAGCACCAAGCTTTTACCTCACAAATTTATTCATCCTGCAGTAGATTTATTCTATTCTTCTTCTTCTTTTCAGAAGTGAAAATCGAAATCCCGAATTTTACGGACGTATTGACGTCATCAAAACATTAAATTGGATTCTTTTGAATTTCCATTGAATTTTTAAATTATTGAATTCTTTTTTATTATTTGAATTTTATTGAATTATTTTTAGAATTTTTTATTTTTTGGTTGAAGTTTTTTATCTGAATTGTGAATTTTTTTGTGATATTAGGTTAAGCAATTGATTTATAGTTTTGAATAAAATTTTATATTTGAAATTTTAACGACTGATTTGTTCTTTCAAAAACCGGAACTACCTCCCACGTTCGAGACTAGATCTCACAGGATGATTTGCATAGGTTTTGCACTATTGTAGGAATATTGAAAAAAATTTATGGATGAGGAGAAATTAAAAATATTTTTCCTTAATATTTGTGAATCAACCTATAACTCCCGAACGATAACCCTCTTATAATATTCCGTAAAACAGGGATACTTTGTACAGTGAAGGATATATTGACCGTAAACTAAAATAAAAATTCAAAGGCCTTCTTTTCTTTGAAAAAATAAAACATCACAATGCAAACAGTTGCAAATTATGTATTTCGTATTAAAGTGCAATTGCTACATATATATTGATCAATTGTATCGTGAATACAGACAAAGCAGGTTGCTTCTCAAATTGTACAAGATTTTCACTGGTGAAAATCTGAGTTGACAATTTTATAAAAATCAAATGCTTGAGGCTAAATTATTCCAAAAATATAGTGCAGGCAAGTAATTTATAGCCATAGCTTAAGCATTATGATTTTTCTTGCAAGAATTTTCGGTTTTATAATATTTTACAAATTTTACAAATTTGTATACCATTTTGACTGCTCGGTCAAAGTATTCCTTGGAAGCAGTAAAAGTTTTCCTTGGAAGTCGTCAAAAATCCAATCCCATTATTATTGGTAATTTCTAAATTACAGACGATAATACTTTCATAATAACTCGATAGTATGTTACAAAGGCCGGTTCACTTATAAATATGGGTATTCTGAAGAAGATTTGAAATCAGGTATAAGTGACGTTGAAAATATGCTTCGTTATATTTTATTCTATTTTCTTTTGGGAACTTACTATTTTGATAACATTATCGGACTGCTGTCAATTGTTAAGGCTGCCCATAAACGTAAAAGAGCATAGGAAACACTTATTAAAAAGTTGAACGGGAAGCACACAGGCAAAGTTGGCTGTCCCTTACCCGGGGATTACACCTGCAAGTACAGCTTGCACGCAAGCCTCCCTTCCAACGCGATTTTAAACTTGACAGTAGAAGGCAGTTCGGTTGCTGTCTTATCAGCTTGCATTGACATTCATTTAAAAAGTAGCATTGAGACGTAAAGTCTTGTGTATATTGGAAAATTATAGCAATAAGGGAAGTAGCAGAATGATAAAAGCCCACGAAAAAATTAAGAGGAAGGTGTTGGTAAATGATTGCAAATGATCCCAGAAAACCACATTTTTCCAGTATAAATTTATCAATTTCTTTCAAGCTTTTCTTTTCCGCCATCTTGAAAACTATGTAATGTCAAATTACTATCACCTCAACTGCCATGGTTTTTCATCATGCAAGTTGGATGAAAGCTGAGCTGCCAGCATGGCAGTAGAGGTTACACATACAAGAACTATGGCAGTGCAGCTTGCATGTAAGCTGTACTATTCGTGTAACCCCTGGGTTAGTGTTCACAGTTGGCGAGGTGCCGCCCATTTGCTAAAGTCATGGCCAAATGGGGATTTCCTTGCTATTCGAGAGATCTTCTTCAGCTAGCCAAATTGTACCTAGCGGCAAACGAGTTTCACAATTCGGCCATCACAATTTGCCTAGCGTCGAATGGGCCTGACAGTTTTTGTAGAGGTACAAAATTGAGCTATCACATTGAATGTGCCAAATATTATTCTGTCAAAGGCAGCGGTAACACCGAAATAAATTTGCACCTATTTTGGCCATCTCCAAGGAACCTTGAAGGAGATCACTGGTACTGTACTGGGCAATCAACTGTTTCTCCTGAGCATATATTTAATTACGATGGGACAAATTTGGCAGATAATCTTGACGTCAAAAAAATGCATTCTCAAATGCTGTGTAAAATATGCAGAGCGAGTTCGAGACACTCTCCCGCCTACATCGGTTATGTACTGTGGTTCAGCTACAAGAATGCTATTGCCATCTTATCTGGTTTACAAATCAACTCATTTTTGGCAAACATGGATGGAAGGGGGACCGCCAAAAACCCGGAATAATAGGAGCACACGTGTGGTTTGATTCCATATTCACCGATTGATTTGAAAACCTATTCATACCAAAAATGCAAAAATTAACTGGGAAGATTGTGATTCCTCCAAATTCCACCCAAATTGCTCAGTCATTAGGTGTCGCATTCTATGCTCCGTAAAAAAAAATATTGGCAACAACTTTTGGATGAATGAAAATCAAAGCAAAAGAAAAAGTTCCAGATTTTAACCAAGCAGGCATTTCCAAATCTTTAGTATACGTATATCGGATGCAAGGAATGTGTTTCTGTTAACCTCATTAGTGGTTTAAAAAAATGATAAATTTCACCAATTAACCCAGAAGCAGTGACTATTCGTCTGCCGAGTAATGAAGATTCGGCACAAGTTGAAAACTTTGTTTTACAAGCTGTATTAGAATTACTCGACAAAAATCGTAATGACACTTCCGATAAGCCAAAATGGAAGAAAATATTTCCCCGAAAAATACAACAACCGAAGCGTAATCGAATCATTAATACTTATTTCGATGACTCTGACGAGCAATCGATGTACTCCACTTATATTCCCTATATGGAAAATTCAGGTGACTATTGGGATCAAGAGCTGCTCAATGAAGTCTTAAAATAAGTTATTTCATATTTTTTAATCAAATATTTCTGATTGTTGTTGTTAATTTATTTTTTATTGTAATTGTTTGTAATTGACGAATTAAATCTTCATCTAAAATCTGCTTGTGTTTCCACTTTGAAAGCCGATTGCTTACCAAAATTTTGACAGAAAAATATCATTCTCATCTTAAAAAATTGTATAGTGCTCGATTTTATGTTTAGCCAGGGTAAAACCACTTTTTTTTAGACAAAGCTTAAGCAAGCGATAATTTCAGATTTTCTAACCAATAACCTTTCCAATATTAGTTGAATATGCAGTTCAAGATTTATATTTCAAGATATAAGATAGTAAATATGAAAGTCCTGCTTGCGAGCCAAGGTACAATAAGCAGTTGTACTATGAGCAGTGGGGTATTGTACCTGTAATTTACTAAGAAGAAACAATGATATATCAACAGAGTTAAGAGTTAAATAAAATAAAATTAAATAACACTCTTTATTAAAAAAAAAAAAGCAATAATCGCAGAGGTTATTTAAACAAAAAATTGCTATAGTTACCTATACATAATTAATTCATTATTTATGTAAAGGCAATATGGTTTTGTGAACTGAAGAGGACTATACTATACTATACTATACTATACTATACTTGAAAAGTTGTTCGTAAAATCCAAAAATTTTGAAGAATAGAAGGAGGAGTGTCTTTTCAAACGGGAATATTTACGTCCTAATCGTTTTTTCATAAAATCGAGAAAACTGACTGTAGCAATACCAACAGCTTTACAGAATAATAGGAGGAATATATGGAAAGGATATGATAAGTTATCTAGAATATATTATTTTGAAAAAAATTTGACTATTACTTCCGGTAATATTGGTTTGCAAAGTTTGGAAATATCCCCTTTTGAATAAAAATCTTTATAATATCCCCTTTTGTTCTGTACCATTTTGTAAATATCCCTTTTTGTGTTGTACGTTTTTGTCAATATCCCCCTTTGATTTGTACATTATACTAGAATAAAATTATTAAAGCATATTTTGAGTATTCTTATCAGTTTTTATTTTTTAATTCTTACTTCTATTTTTACTCAAAAATATAAAACAGAAACTTCTCACTTAAAAATTTATTTCGACTATTGAAATCGTACTGTAAATATCCCTTTTTGAAATGAAACCAAAGTAACAGTAATAATGTCATATTTTTTAATGTAAATATCCCCTTTTGATCGGAACAAGTCGTTTAAAGTAAGATTTCCTATGAGTTTATCGCGTTTTCTTTCGGTTTACAGTGACGAAATCTTGAATTTCAGAGTAGAGAATATAATCTCATACTTAACTTAAAAAAAATGAAAATTGTAAATATCCCCTTTTGAAAAGACACTCTGCAAGAACTTTTATTCATAACGATTCTAAATCAAATCATAAATATGTGAAGAAAAAACAACAGCTTTGAAGCCGGGACCTTCCACTTTCCGGGCGATTGTTCTTACCACTTAGCTTACGAGACAAATTATTTTCCTCTTGTATTTCTTAATTTAAAAATAAAAGTTCTTAAAATTCTTCTATTCTCCATCTTTGACTGATTCTAACAAGTGTGGATTGGATTCCCGTCCGGGAAAAATAAATATAGGATATTCATAAAATCATAAAGTACCTTATTCTGTTAAAAACACTTCTTTATTAATTAATATCGTAATCAGTAAAGTCATCCAAAAATTTTAAGTAAACTTCTTAGTGTAATGTTCCAACTGCACTTAATGGAGGCCAGAGCTTCAATACCACATCTTTTTCGGCTAGATCGAAAATTTCTGAGTTTTTATCGAGCTGAGAGAGACTAATGAAAATATGGCGATTTGCTCAAATATTTGACCAATAGCTCAACATTTTTTTGATTTTTGAAAATTACAAGGGCTACGTAATAACGAAATGACTGTTTTTCTCTGATTACAAGAGCATAAACTCTATTATATATAATCAGGTCCTCTAGTTTCATTACAACTATTGCTCTCTAGCCTCATGAAGATCAACGTCTTCTTAAGAATGTGGACATAAAGTAACTTGAAGCCGCTATGTTTCGAGCAGCTACAGTGCTTTACAAAAAAAAAAAAAAAAAAATCAAATAACTATAGAAAATTAAAGTTGCTTTTTGTCTCCATGTTTTTTAACTGTACCAGCTTTCTAATTTTTAAATAACTTTTATTAACTCACAAATCCCTGACTAAGAAACTTTGTCTCTAAGCGCCTAAGCGTCTGAGAGTGCGGCTCGTGATGAAAGAGCTTTAGGGTAGTAAACGTGGAAGGAGTTACATGTGGTTTCTATACCCTAGATGAAATCTATAGGGCAGGTATACCTAGTTTATCATTCCGTTTGTAACATTTAGAAATATTGATGGATTGGACACCCACGTATAATATTAAAAGTTATTTTGATTTTTGCATGTCCGTCCGTCCATATGTGCGCACGATAACTCGAGAACGCGGGTACTAAGAGAGCTGAAATTTTGTATACGCACTTAAAAAAAAAGTAAAATTAAGTTTCAAATGGAGGCAAATCGGGCAACTCTTTCGTGGGGTTGCCATACAAAAATTTCATTTTCCACTACATGATTGGACACTGCCAGAGAATGCGTCAACGTAGAGAACTGAAATTTGATAACAGGTGTTTTCATTATACTAGCAAATAAAATTTCAAAAATGGACTAATTCGGGCAACTCCTTCTTGGTGTTGCTATATAAAAATTTAGGTTTTTTACGTATACTGTGAAAATGATCAGTTCAAGACATTTTTATTATACCAAAAACTTCTTCAGAATATGAAATCCTATAAAGCTGGTTATAATCATTTTTTCTGTGCGACAAACCGTTCTAGAAGTATATGCTAAAAACCACTTCAAAAATCAAACTTGCACAGATGGGTGACGATACGATATTTCATATGAGTATTCAGACTATGGAATAGTTTACCCGTTACTATACAAACCGCAAACACCGTCAATGCGTTTAGAATGCAAGTTCGAACTCACTTAAAATAACCCCTTTATAGGATAATTCTTCCTATTCTCTTCTAGGCTAAGAGGCAGTATTTAAACTATTTATATTATTCTTATATTATATTTAAACTAAATTTGAACTAATTGGTAAAATGCAGTAGATACTAATTTGTTTGCTTGTTTGCTGTTTTGCTTTGAAATAACTTTTTTATGTATTTTTTTTTATTTTCTCTGAACTATCAACTCAATGCAGATTAATTTTATTCATAGCTCAATTCTTATTTTTAACACTAATTTATCTAGCACCGACTTGCTTGTTTGATTTAGAATCAGTGAATGGAAAACTTTCCGATGGGCTAAAATTTTCTTACGTTTTGAGGGGTTCTGGGGTGGTTACCACCCTTGGGGTTGTCCAATATCGGCCGTGAGTGATATGAGTGGAGACTCGGGAGTCGAGATTTGAGAGTCGAGATTCGAGTGATGGGATTCAAAAATCGAAATTCGAGAGTCGGTAGTCGAGATTCGAGAGGTGATATTCGAGAGTCGAGATTCGAGATTCGAGAATAGAAAGTGAAGTGTATAGAATTTATGACTAAAAATAGAAAATAAAATACATTAAAAGAAAATCTTTAAAATAAATAACTTTCGTGAATAAATTGCACTAAAAAGTAAAACATATTCTTTTTTCTCAGTGATATATACAAGAAAAGATTCATTGCAAAATATAAGATATGCTGCAACTCAAATGAAATCTTAAAAGTTTGGGCTTGAGTCGCAGTTAGATAATTTTGATTATAGTTATGGATGTCAAAAATTTTAAGATTTAGTCCAACTTCTAGCATTTCTTATTTTACAACTGAACTTTTCTTGTGTATATCATTGAGAAAGAAAAAATTATTTTTTACCTTTTAGTTTAATTTATTTTAAAAGTTTCTTTTTTTTAAATTTTATTTATTTTCTTTTTAGATAGCTCGATTTTTTTTTCTCCGGTGTTTCCATCTAAATACGAGACTGCCTTGGTTTTCGACCTCACCTATTTAATTTCTTAACAATTTCTTTCGGGTAGGGTCTTATAAATTCTCGAGAAATGGATCCAGATTGCCATTCAATTTTAATGTAGACTAGAATCTTTCCACTATGCAGTACTTAGGAGTTCAATGTATTATATTTATTTTTCTTGAAGTAGGCGGTCAGTAACGTTTGAAGGTAGGATCTCTTGTTCTTCAAATCTACTCTCTCTAAGATACTTTGCGTTATTTCCATTTTGGTAAGCGTTTGTCTCCTTAGTGAAAACTTTTTAACAGTTTCTACAATCGCCAAAACACACTGATCGGTACTATCTAACGGAGGTTGACCATCAGTGCAACTGCTCGTACTGGGTCTACTTTGTAGATATTATAACTTTGTCAACTCCAGATTTCCCCAGATTGCTAACTTGCTTTTTTTTTTGCATGACGTTGAACATTACAGTCATCAAAACTTGTATCATTTTTGTGATGAATAGGATCCAATCCACCATCAAAAATCAATACAGGATTCTTTGCTATTGGACTAGATGTCATCTCCATTGCATGATTCCATGTTTCTCCTGGCTCTATTATTGGACTCGGTATCTCTGTTGCTTCTTGACTTCCTGCTTTTTGGTAAGACACATTCGATTGTGTTTTGGTAAAACTTAATTAAATCCGAAAAATATCTATTTGTTGAGCCCTGCACCATTTTTTGTAATAGTATTTAGCTGCTTCTCGAAGGCATTCGATAGAGTCAACCATATGATATTAATAAAAAACCTAGAGGCTCTAGGCTTTCACTCTAAGCTCTTAGAGTGGATTCAATCCTTTTTAAAAACCGCAAATTAATAGTGAGAATAGATGGACATTCTTCATATGTTATAGAACCTAAGTCAGGTGTACCTCAAGGTAGCCATTTGGGTCCAATTATATTCCTTTTTTATATCAATGTTATTGTCAAAAGCGGCATAGATGGCAATGAGGTTATGGGGGTCTTTGAGGTGCTGTATTTGGGGGTAATAATCGATAAAGAGCTTACTTTTCGTAAGCATTACGACTACATAGCTGTTAAAGCCAGTAGAAACCTGGGATTTCTACGTCGTAACTCTCAGGACTTTACAGACGCGTTTACTTCTAAATCTTTGTACATTTCATTTTTTCATTTTTCATTTTATTTCAGAAAGTAGGTACACAAGATTATTAATCTTTTAAAGTACCAGTATAAAGAGTCAGTATAATAATGCTACTACTAATAAAAATTCCAAAACAGAAGAAAAAGAAAAAAAACTTATAAAATAAAATAACTAATATTACCTACTATTCATAAGAAGCAATTCCACCACCATTAAGATATATGGGAGTAAAGCAGCGTTTTGAACTCTCCAACTGTACCCGCACTCCTCACCCCATTTGGCAAATTATTCCAACTACGAGCAATATAAACAAAGTAAGAGCTTTCCAATACTCGCCTATTAAATCGCATGATCAAAACGTTACGGTGCCGCGACGATTGAAGGAAAGAAATATAGTCAGTCAGATAATCCGGGACACCCGTGCGCACTAACTTATAAAAAAAGACAAGTGCCTTGCGCCTGAGATACGACTCCAAAGAACAGCCGAGAAGATCTTTACTAAACGGGGAGATGTGATCAACGAAGACCGAAAACAAATCTAATGCAGTCGTTAAAGGCAACATTAATTCTGCGACGGCAACATGAATCTAGTAGTGGATAAATAAGACTTCCATTAGAAAAATGGGGTATGATCAGGGCTTTGACGAGTTTCAGTTTGATGCTGCAGCTTAAAATCTGGGTAGAAAGCCATAACCGCCGCAATCCACCATAAATTTTGCCAATGAGGAAAGATATGTGATCACAACAGCTCAATCTTGAATTGATCTTTATCCCCAAATTTGTAGCCTGCTGAACATAGGGTAACACACGGCCGTCGAGAAAGACGGGAGGAATATATGCTTCTAAGGAGTCATGGCGTATCACAAGGCATTGAGACTTGCCTGGATTAATCATAAGGCCGTTATTTACTGCCCAGCCAGAAACTCTTTCCAAGTCCTCGTTTAGACGTGCAATAGAGTCTTCAATGAGACCAATTGGACTGCTAGTGTACAATTGAACATCGTCGGCATATAGGTGAACTTTAGTATCACGTACGGCATCTGTCAGATCATTAATAAATAAGCTAAATAATAGTGGACCCATAACAGAACCCTGAGGTACACCGGAAGACAAAGGAAGCAATTCAGAAAACATTTCATTAATGCGAACCTGCTGAGATCGTCCAGAGAGGAAGCTAGAGACTAAATTAATAGCCGAGGGGGAAAAACCGAAATTAGATGATAACTTATTAATTAGCTTAAAATGATTAACACAATCGAAAGCCTTGGTAAAATCTAGCATTACAATAACACCCACTTCACCTCTATCCAGGCTACATCTCAGGTCTGTGGTGACCTTTAGCAGAGCAGTTTCACAGCTATGGTTCGAACGGAAACCAGACTGCCAGCGGGAAAGCATATTATTATTTCCGATATGTGCCAGCATCTGGCTGCACATAAGTTTTTCGAGGACTTTAGACAGGAAACACACAAGGCTTATGGGTCGAAAATCAGAGGGGGAAGCTATCACAGTCTTTTTCGGGATTGGAATCACTGTCGCTTTTTTCCACCTTGACGGGAAGACAGATGTAGTCAGAGTAGTATTGAGTATATTGCCTTGGTGCGTTCTGTGTTAGAATAGGTATGCATCTCCAGTCTGGAATTCCAATATTCATTTTTATGACTGCAGGTTGGAGTCTATTCAAAGAAAATATGTTTTTAACAAAATCCGTTGGCAAGGACTTTGTCCGCATTATCAAGATAGGTGCTTATTTATGAGTCTCGAATCTCTCCAAGCAAGAAGAGAAATAGCTGAAATTTTATTCATTAGGGATCTTTTGTGCAATAAGGTGGATTGCATGGATTTACTGTATTTGATTAATGTATATGCACCGGAAAGAAATATCCGTTCTTGGCAACTGCTTTATAACCCACAACATAGAATCAATTATGGCTTTAGATAGCCACCTACGAGGTCAGTGATTAAATTGAACCAGTACTTCGAGTCCTTAGATCTGAATAACAATAGGGTTATTTTTAAATCAAAACTTAAGAAACTTCTAAGATTAAAGTTTGTAGTTTAACTCACATAATGCATGCGTTATATTTATACTTTGTACCTTATTTAATCTGAATTGTTTAATAAAGTCTAAATTTTGTTAGTCTGTAAGAGAGATTCCTCTGTAGTCCGTAATAATAAATTAATAAATAATCATAATCTTTTACTATACGTAAAAACCTTGTAGACAATAATTATACGACTATCACAATCATCTTTCTTCACACATTCACATCTGTGTTTCTTTTCTTTCTAAATTTTTTTTTTTTTTTCATTAGGATCATACATTATACCCAAAAAATCGAAGATGAAACTTATATGCAAAACTGATATTTAATCCCTCCATTACAATAGTGATCAACACCCGATCAATACCGCGCAGTATAATCCCTAACAGGTGATAATAAAATCACACTAGCCAGCCAGCTAGCCACAGTTTTCCCACCGTGTCGATAGTTGCAATCACAACAAATTGAGATTAACTGAATACTTGATGGCTATAAAATCGATGAATAATTATCATAACGTGGGCATAAATAATCGAATGAAAATGAAAAAAATGACGAAAAAAAAAAATTATCACCTTCTCAACCCCGGACGACTAAATTCTCTCAAATTAGTCCTAAATGGCTGAGGCCATAAAAATAATGCCGCGATATCGAAAATGTTGATAACTTTTTTCATTTTTTTCCATAATTTTTTTTTTTTCTCTACTCTCAATGGCATCAATTTCACTTCAAATTCTGTTGGATAAGTTGCTAGCAAAGCGCGAAGATTCTCTTTTTTGACCGTTTACATGGGCTTGACCAGTGCTCGTTGTTTTGTATTTTATTTTTATTTTTGTTAGTTTTTCTATAAGAGTTGTGGGCTTTTACTGATTTTTATAGATATTTTACGATCAGGTGAATTACAGTGTTTAAATTGACATTTGCATAAATTATTCCCAATAAAAAAAGCAAAAAAAAAAAAAAATACTATCCATGTTAGATATGAGAGCAGAGAATGGGGATACAAAATTTGTTATGGTGCTATGTAGTCGAATGGTGCCGAACATTGCTCTAAATGAGCTGAAAAAACATCAACCTGGTTGTCAACTTATCAAATCAAACATAAAGTGGTAAAATATATGATCGTTGACATACGTCAATCGATTTATTTGAATTTAATGATCATTTAAATTTCATCCTAAGAAGCATGAATTTTGGGCGGAGTGTACAGAGTGTGCCTGCCATGCATGCATTCGAAATCGAAAAAGGTAAAACTTTTTAGCTTTCTTCTTCGGAGGCTAATCGGATTCTATTGGCATTGAAGAGAAATATAGAAGAGGTATAGAAACCTTCGACCTTTAGTAAAGATGTCATCGGAATTTATATTTTTATTTTATTTAGAATTTCGTATCTTATTAGAATAATTCGGAAGTTGTTATTAATAGTTTTGGTTAAAAACAGAATATGACTCAAAATAAGCTCGCGCGACACGCTGTCAAGCCTGTTTCCTTTTCGTATAAAATAAAAATAATTGCTAAAACCAGTCTTAGTTTACTAAAATTTATTGACATATTTTTACTATTCTACACGCAATACCCTAAATTAAAAACCAACGCAATTTTTTAAACACGTGTGTGTGTGTGTCCGTGTGTATGTGCAATTGGAAAATAAATCATACAAAATTATGTCAAAACACTTAATTTAACCACTAACCAGAAAACAAGAGTAGGTAAGTTGCGCACGCGACTTTCTGGATACGTGTAGACATGCGCGTATAACTTAACTGGAGAATATAAAACTTGCCACAGCTTGAGTTCGATAATTGCAGAGATGTTGTTATCGTGTCATCTGCAATGAAAATTAAAGAAACGTTGAAATTTTGTCCAGAAAACTGCCGTAATTACTGGGGTTATATATGTATACCTATATATTGTATGGATGTAGATACAGGAAAATTGTCCCATCGGCGCGGTGGCATAGCTCGTATATATATGTATATATATGAGGTCTCTCTTTCTCTCTTTTTCTGCAAACCATTGATTGCAAGGTAATTTCACGCACGTGCCTTTTCATGAAGCCTTTTAGTAAGTGACATATCACGAGAAACGAACCAAATTATTATTTGTCTAAGCATGAAATTAAGGTAATCTCTCAACAGTATTCTTCGCAATGTGGATCTAATAAAGTTTGAAATCGAATTTGTCTATTGAATTGATTATATTATGGAATATGAACGCCAATTAAAAGGTAGTTGCTGTAAGAAGAAAAAAAATAATCTGGATAACACAGAGTCCATGGTATAGGTTTTTTACGCATAACTCAAAAACTAATAGGTATTTCTCCAAAATACCTTAAAGGACCATCTGTGTAAAAATTTTGAAAATTCGATTTTGTTGTCTCATCTTGAAGTACATATAGTTGTGTGTGTTTTCTCAAATTTTCAAACTATATTTCGCATTATTACGGTCGCTACAACCTTTCTTAGAAAAAGAGATTGGAGCGTAAGGCGACGGACGTCATTTCTTTTGTTCCGTCCCTAACAGCACATCCCTACCTAGGGTTCTTACCTGCTCTTCTAGAACCGAAATAGAGTGGTCAAATTCGTCAGTATCGTATTGTTATTCAGAATGGGTTATGTATGGAGCTGGGATAGCCGATTGATTGTAAGTAGGCAATTTATGTAAAAAAACCCTCCTTCAAATTTTAAACGCGTTTTTCTCGAAATGCCCTTTTTTACAAACGGTGTCAACTCTCAGAGGGAGAGTTTTCAAGCTATCAACTTGAAATTTTTACGGAATTTTCTTTACTTCATTCTTTATGTCCCTATGGAAGTTTTTTCTTTTTTTATGGAATCTTTCTATTTTTTCACACGAAAAACTGTTGAAAAACAGGGCTATATTTCATACTTTTTCCTAAGCTGTCGCCATTTTGTCAAAATTAAATTAAAAAAAAAAAAAAGAAACCTCCATAGGGATATAGCGGCTTCCCTACAGATTAATAATCAATTTGATTTTCTTATTTCTGATGCAAACTGCGGCCACAACCGTGGATACCAATTGCCCCCATTATTTTAACTCACTTTCTAAAATAATTATTAACAACAAGTAAAAATTAATAAAAAATAATGAAAAAATATTTTTGTATTGCTAGAGAGTGGTTTTATTCGTAAAAAAAATCATCCCGATCCCCCCCTCCTATCCATCCGAAGAAAAAAATTGCGAAAATTGACAATTTTTTGGCCGGTTACACTGAGATGGTCCCTTAAGAGTACACTCTCGGAGTAAATTAGCATCCACAAAGTATTGTTTCCTTGAAATCTAGCACAGTTGATTTCTCGAAAAATTGACCCTACCTGGCCACCAACAGATCAATTTTTTGGACCTATTACCAAAACAAGAGAATTTCTGCAGGTGTATTCCTCGTCTCATTACACTTACAACAAGTGCTCACTCGTCAAAATCGTCGACACATAATTTTCAGCCAAAATTCCACAAGAAATGTCTATAAATTTTTTTTCATGAAAAATATGAAATGTCATGTTTTGACGGGGGATAGATAGCTCTTTCGACGAGGAACAATAAAAAAAAATTGAAGTGCAGAACAATTACTCTCATAAATAAAGGGCTTCCAATAAGAGGTGTTATTTTAATTAGCCCGCTATTTCGGTAGATGTCACTTTTGGAGCTGTCATTTTTTGACATTTGACAAGTAGAAACTACGCCATTACTAAAAATGGAACGATACACGATTCAACAACGCATTGAAATTATTAAAATTCACTATAAAAATGGTGAAAATGTGGCAGAGACGGTTCGTAAAACTCGAACATTTTTGGTTCGTCGTGAAGCACCTTGACGGACCGCAATACAGAAATTGGTAGAAAACTTCGAGCTGTCGGGACAAGTTAGTGATGTGAAGAATAAAACCCGTGCACGTCGCTCAAGAACAGCCGAGAATATTGCTGCTGTAGCCGAAAGTTTTGTTAGAAAACCCACGTTTGTACATTTCTCGTCGTTCTTTGGAATTAGGCATTCCACAAACATCATTACACCGTATTTTGCATAAAGATTTGGGTCTTAAGGCTTATAAAGTTCAGTTAACATAAGAACTCAAGCCGGCCGATCATCAACAACGTCGAGTCTTTGCTGATTGGGTCCTTGAAATGCATGAAAATGATCCGGAATTCCATCGAAAACTCATCTTGAGTGATGAGGCCCATTTCCATCTCGATGGCTTTGTCAATAAGCAAAATTGTCGCATCTGGCGCTCGGAAAACCCAAGAGTTATTGTTGAAAAGCCTCTCTATCCTCAACGTGTGACTGTTTGATGCGGTTTATGGTCCCGCGGAGTCATTGGACCTTACTTTTTCGAAAATGAGGCTGGAGCAACAGTTACGGTGAATGGATTGCGTTATTAACAGATGATTAATGATTTTTTATGGCCGGAATTGGATGGTATTGATCTGGACAACGTTCACTTTCAACAAGACGGCGCTACGTGCCATACAAGCAACGAAACTAGTGATCTTTTACGGGAAAAGTTTCCGGACCGTGTTATATCTCGAAGAGGTGATCACAATTGGCCACCGAGATTTTGTGACTTAACACCTTGCGACTTCTTTCTTTGGGGCCACGTGAAAGAGTAGGTCTACGCCAACAGCCCAGCGTCGATTCAAGACCTCAAGGATGGAATTCGTGAGGCTATCGAATCAAACTCCAATACAAACTGGTTTGAAATTTAGTTATTATAATAAAATACGTACTGTGTCAAGCGTAATTACCTGAACACCCAGGGGCCGGATTCATTAACTCGGAGAGTTGTGGAGATGAGAGTTCTTTTGCCACTTAACTCTCCACTCGGAATTCTGTAACTCGGGGAAGTTGTATTGAGATTTACCAAACTCTCAGCTAAGTTAGTTTTGGAGAAGTAAGAAAAATATTTCACAACTGACAGTATTGTCTGCTTTTATTGTCCTTTGTGAAGTTACCTATGTACCTAGGATTTTTGAATTGAATTATGGATTCATTTCATATGCTGGCTATGTTTACAAAAACAAATTATGGAAATCCTTGTAATACTTACAGAGAAATAAGAATTTTGGTGTCTCAAGGTACCCGCTAAAATGCTCAATTTGGTCGTCTTCCAGTTCAGAAGAGATACTATAAAATCTTTAAATATGTATGTTAAAGCTTATATGTAGGATTGAATCGCATCTACATTTTTTTCCCTTATTAGATATGTAATCAGTTTTTTAGTCCGATAAATAATTTGGAGATAACTACAAAAGAAGTGAATCAGTCCTTCTTAAGATCAAAAAAATGGAAGTTTTTTTGGTACAAAAATGGACGTATTTTCAACTCATCATTATGAAGAACTGGTAAGTCGTGTAAATTCACTTTTCAGGAGAAAAATGTTCGCAACAGAGTACTAATTAATGTGAAACAAAAAACGGACGAAATATATGCAAAATATAGGAACTGCGGTGTATATATGATCCAAGTACAAAAAACCATCTTTCGGTGGTAAAAAGTGAGTTATGAAGTCAAAATGATAAAAAAAAACTAAACCACTCGATTACTCGCCTCTCCCTCTATAATTTAATAACAAACATGACGTATTGCGGACAACGCCTAATGGTGGGTGGTACGACCCTCCATCCCCAAAAGCCCTTCCCCCAGAAATTGTTCATCTATATTTTTGTATTCTAGACCCTAAATCTGTAGGAAAAAACCCCAATGCTCTACGACCCTCCCGCACAAAGTTAGCCGTCTTTCAATATTTCGATACTTCTCACGTTTTCTTCAACTCCCCCAGTATGTGGAAGAATTTCGAATGAACAGTTAGGGAGTTTTAATCGGGGAAAACGAAAATTCTCATCTCCCAAACTTCCAATCTCTCCGAGTTACAGAATCCGGCCCCGGGTTACAAATTTTGGTCCAATCTGAGTGTGCATGGTGCATGGTCTCTCTTGGGAGTGTAACTCCTAGATTGATGTCAGATAATGGTTTCAGTTTTCGATGCGTGGATTCTGCAGAGGTGTACCACACTATTCTCTCAATTGGATCGAATGCCTGCAGGCCAGACAAAATACCGGAGTACTTCTGAAAATCATACTTTTGCCTATAATATTACTTGTTGTGAACCATATCTTTAACGGAGCTTGAACATCCCCAAAATTTCCAATAAATTGGAAAAAAGGTACTGTAATGGCCATCGCAAAAACTTATTTCCTCAAATTGTATGTCTGATTTTTGACTTATCTGTCTACTGTGCTTCTTAGGTAAAGCTCTGGAGAAACTCTTGACAGATCAAATGCTTAACTAAATCGGGGATAATGCTTCATTATCAACGTGGCAGTCTGGATTTCGGCCAAGGAACAGCTGCAGAACGGCTATTTGATAGAGATAACATGGGAATTCTCGTCTTATTAGACTTCTTAAAAGCCATTGATAGCATTATTCACTGTAAATTATTGAAAAAGTTGGCCATGTAATTTAGTTTTTCCTCTCTCGTTCTATCAGTAATGAAAAAGATTTTTGTCAAGTCGATCACAGCAAGTAAAAAATAGCATTCCTCTCTCCATCTATCTTATGGCGTACCATAAGGCTCTATTCTCGGAACAATACTGTTTAGTCTATATATTACTGATTGGTCAGAAATGATATGGAACGACAACATATATATATATGCAGACAATGTCCAAAGTTTTCTGTGTTGCGCAGATGGTCTATCCCCTGCCTCACTTGGAGCTAATATTTAGAAATCTTGGGGTAATGCCGAACTCTCGCTTGACATGTTGCGATGCGATTATATTAACAGTATACTGGGTAAGATATATGGCCCACTTCGTAAACTTAGATGTTCGGCAGATTGTCTCTCGGATTCTGGCTGTTCGCGGAAGTTAGAGGTGGCTTTTCATAATTGTATAAGATTCGTGTTTGGACTTCGACGATTTGACCTAATATCCCTATAATAAACTAAATACTTGACTGTCCCCCAAATCTTAGTTTCTATACTAATCACTAACGTTTCTATATCGTCTTATATATACTAACAATTCCGCATACTTGGGCAGTAGTATTTGCGCAGTTCTGGACATGTCCACATTCTGATACCTCGTTACCTAACAGTCATGGGCCAAAGTTCCTGTTTTGTTCACATATCCAGTAAGTGGAATTCACTTCCACTGCCAATACAGTGTCTCTTGGTGCATTTAAGAGGCTCCATTACGGACATTTAACTGATAGCAGCTAGTTGTATGTGTCTAATAATAGAATATTTAAATGAAATAATAAACTCAATAACTTATACATTTTTGTTTCATATTTAGTTATACTTCTTAGTAGGTTATTTTGGCATTTTGCTTATCTATTTAGCCTATAATTAAGGACATTAATGGCATTACCAACATTTGGCTATATATACATGTTGTATGTATATACCATATTTTGTCTGTCAGTAGTTGCTACTAAATAACATATTTTGTACATGCTAAAAGATTAAGTAATCTTCATGTATAGTTATCTTTAATAAAGAATTGAATTCAATTCAATTGAATCAGAAAAGGGAAATAAGTCTAAGAAAATTTTTCTCACATATTGTTTATAATTATATAAGGATGTAATGCCCTAGACACACAGCACTCTTAATGAAGAAATAACTAACGACTCAATAGTGTATAATGATTCATTATAAACTGCAGACACACAGCCATTTCTTTAATTAAGTTGTTCTGTCAAACTGGCTTTGATAAACTTATCACATTAAAAAAGCAATATGGATCGAATTAACGCGATAAACTTTGTTTTTATTAATTTTAAATTTTATTTATTTTTATTTTATTTCATTTAATGATTGTGAAATGAAAAAAACATTTTATTAAAAAATATTTTGACATAATTACTTTGTTCTTTGCATTTCTTCTTCTTATTTTTCAAATCAGCAGATGCACAGCGGAGCTCCATTCTTAAATTATTTGCTAAATCTAGCACATTTTTCCTCATTATAGCTATAATGAAGGAAGAAAACATTTCATTAGTCTACTTCATTATCATCTGATTTTTGAGCCATAATGACATATACTGTGTGACACATGGCATTTTAATGAATAGTTAGTACTAACGATCTAGTGCTGTGTGTTTAGGGTATAAGGATTTACAAGAGTTAAGCGCATTAAGAAAAACTGGACGATTCAGATCCACGTTATAAAACTTTTATTTGAAAAACTCAACAAGACTGATAGACATACTTAGACCGAACAATTCAGTGCAAAAAAAAAAAAAAAAATACAATTAAAAATGACATTAAACAAAAACAATAGGTAGACAAAACTATTTCAGCCTACTTAATTAGTGATTATCTGAATAGTAATTTTTGTTGTACCTCAGGTACGTATAAAATTATATCATCAGCTGGAGGAGATGTTTGTTAATTAAACTAAAATTTAGATCTAAAAAAAATTGCTCACGGGACCGGTTTTTTGTACCTAGACACATATTTCCAAGCGTGTTGGGCGCGATGTTTTGCAGGCATATTCTTCTCATTATTATGCTTCCAATGACTGCTCACTCGTCAATGACATAAAATTTTTGCCCAAAACTTCGAAAAAAAATTGGGCTATAGTATGTTGATTTGTTGCATGTAAAATATGAAATGTAGGGGAAGGTGCTGTACCTTGATAGCATTTTTGGAAACGCTCCCTCCTCCAAGAAATTATAGAAACAATAAAAACATTCATCAATTCGTACAATCTTAGGTCTAATTAAATTGCGTCCGTTCGGTCCGGAACAGCTCTAAAAAGTTCCTTTCTTTAAGAAAATCTATTGAAAATCTATTAAAAACTGTTCTGAGATTGCTCTGATTTCACTGAGTTTTGAGAAAGGCGTGAGAAGATGTATTCCGCATGAGAAATCATGCGGAACAATTTTTACTAGTTTGTGGGGAAATTTTAATTGATAACCTTTGATATCAATGAAATTATGAAAATTTCGTAAACCTTTGTGTAATTTTTCGGAAAAAAATGCCTTTTTAAGCTTTTTCGATTCCGATCCCAACGGATTAAATAATAAGTCTGATTATCTTTACAGAAATATTTAGTGCGCAACTAAAATTTCAATAATATTCTTATTTTGTAACATTAGAAAATAATGATAGAGTCCACTCTAGGTAAAAGTAATTTAGTGGAGTTACCATCAGATACAAGACCTTCCGAATATTGGAAGACATTTGTAGAAAATTATAAAAATGTTTTTAATGTAGACATTTCCACCATATAGGCTGAAACAAAAATAATAAAGAACATGTTCCAAAAAACAAGAATATTGAAATAAATTTGGAAAGACTTAAAACAGAAATTAATTAAAACTTCTCCCTAAATTTATACAAGTTGCTGCAAGCAGCAGAGCTTTTAGTTATGCGTCGAGTTAAGACTTGGCTGAGAGCAACTATGCTTCAGGAGAGGTTTTTGAATATGGCACTCCTAAACAATGAAAATGAAATAATTAAAAACAAAATAAATGCGAAACAGGTGCTAAATAAGTTTACAGTAAAAAATCACAAACTAAAGCTTTTAGGTATCTTTTTAACAGTGCTTAATAAAAACGGTACTGATTGTTCTAAAATATGTATGTAACTTAATTTTTTGAAATGCATATAGATGGTATAAATCGGAACTGTAAAGTACTTAAGTGCATTGGTACTTAAGTACTAGCACAATTACCAAGACCTGGACTTAAAAGTTTTTTAAGTACAAGTACAAGTCCCGGTATTGGTACTTAAAATGTTTTCGAGTACAAGTCCCGATAATGGTACTTGAAAATTTTCAAGTACAAGTGCAGGTACTGGTACTGAAAAGTACCCTATAAATACCATAACATGCACTTACTACAAATACCGCCATAACGCAAAGTACTTCAGCTCTTGTAAATTATTTTAATGTTTCTTCCAATAGAGGTTATTTGCAACTCGACAGTACTCAAGAAATCTTACCGTCTTCAGTAAAATATAAAAAAAATTTGCGGAATATATGAGTGACAGTAGGACAGAAATTGACATTTTGAATCGATATCCTTTGTTGCACCAGATAGGTACTCATTATCTGATGTGACATTTGAAAATCTTTTCATTTCCTAACATTTTGCAACATATTGTATGATAGTTCGTAAATGGACACCTCATCCGGTTATACAGATTTTTCAAAATTTCTGATTTAAGTTTTCGAAAGCTCTTGGGCCTCCATTATTAGAAGGCGTTCTAAAATAATTAACAAGAACTTAAGTATGTACTTGATTGTACTTAGGTACTGATAAGGTACTTAAAAGTTGATATGTGGGACTTATAAGTATCGGTAACAGTATCAGGACTTGTATACAAGTATACTAAATTTTTAAGTGCGAGTATCGGGTCTTGTACTTGACAATTTTTAAGTATCAGTACCGGGAATTGTATTTGTACTTAAAATATTTTAAATCCAGGTCCAGGTACTGGTACTTGCACTTAGAATAAATATTGGGCATGAGGCAGGGCATCACTATCATATCAGTTTCGTATATTGAACTTGAATATTCTGCCTTATTTATTATGTAGAAGAAAAGGAGAGGAAGTGAAGAACAAAGGTATCTGTTAATTAAACGACACCCAGTTTTTTATGTTTATTTTAAAATCGTACAATTTTTATTTTATTTTTCAAATAAACACTATTTCCTATGACTTAAAAAAAATTAAAATCACGTCCGTTGTTTGGAGTGGACTGTACGGCATATACATATGAGTGTCTCTTGGGTTCACTTTCGCTCAATTCGCCAATTGCATTATACACTAATCTATTTTCACAATAATTTAAATATCCGATAAAAGTGAAATTAACAAGTAGAAAAGGAATCAAGTTTTACTTTGTAAATGAAATATTCGTCGCCTAGTCTCTAGTTATTATTCGCAATGGATTAGAAATGACGGTCAATAGCTTGGAATGCCCATGAGCTGGTACTGTTTTTTTAAGGCAGTGGAACAGGCTTTCCCATCTTAATTACCGAGACCAGAGCAGCCCAATGTGCTATCCTGCTAGAAGACCTTTCACCAAAACCTTCCTGTCCTCTTAATAAAGCGCATCAGGTCTTGGTGAGGCACAGTTTTCAGTTCAGCTATAGATAGAAGGGCAGATTATAGAGTATCTAGCCTGCTCCGGGCGAAGGTCGGACACGCACACAAAACGTATTCGGTTGTCTCAGGCTGTCTTTCTAGGCAGGACAGTCAAGGCTATCGACAACTCCCATCCTTGCTAGCGTGAAGTGAGCTGTGGCCGGTGATGATGCCAAACATTGCTCAACATTGTTTCCTTCCGAGCTACATAAGAAGATCGGAGATATTTCTATTGCGCCCATTAAGAAATAGTTTTGTGCACCTAGAAGTACTCAGGTTCTCCCATCTCTGCTGATGCTTCCAATGAACTTCCGCTTTGTTGATAGACTCGATACTCGAGGTGGCAACGTCTACGGCGGGTTCCGGTCTAAGGATAGGAGAACCAGAGCCAGCCCAATCTAAAAGGTCAACCCTTTCCCCATGTGACCTGGATCTCACTGATGGGCCACCTTGTTGTGGATACACAACTTATCCACAGACGACCTGCAATCCTCCAATAATTTAGATGTTATCCGAGGACTACTCTGAGTCATCAAGGCTGCCTGACTATCTTAAAGGATAGCAATGTCCAAAACTTCATCCTGGAAGAGAGTGGTGTGCCTTCCAAGTGAGTACTCCATTCGAATATCAGGTTCAGAGAAGTAGACGCCCGCAATGTTTCCCTCGTCAATGAGAGAGCCGTCGACACTTGCTTCAGGCCACGATTCCCTTGCAGGAAAGCTCACAGAGAAGCGGTGCGTAAAACGAAGCTCTGGATCCATCGCATCTCGTGGCGTACTGGCCAGAGGATTTTCCATGTCCAGCCCATATGCCAAAGAGCAATGAGACGAGCCAGTCCAACCGTCCTCTCAACATTCCCATGAGCGCAATCTGTACACGGCTCTTTTAGCATCAGCCTGAATGACAAGATCCAGGGGTAGCAAGTTTAGTAAGACCTCAAGAGCAAAGTGGCCGTAAATCACATGGAGCCCGTAATTTCCAAGCAGACAAGCCTTCGCAGACCCGCCAGCTTCAGGATCGCAGTCCCCACAAGTGTCCTCGGACCATACACAGGAAGCACACGTGAGCATGGGTCGGGCGATCGAGATGTACATCCAGTGCACAACCCTGGGTCTTATGCCCCATGTACAGTCAAAGACTTTCCTGCATTCTCATACTTTGCAAGTTTTTAAAAGCTTATGTATAAAGTTGGAGGACATGGCCCACACCAAATCGAAAAAATCCTAGTTACTTACGCCAGCGGCTATACATATTTAATTTATTATTTATGTAAAGGTCGGGCTATGGCGGTTTTTGACACGTCCATGGTATAAAGTTTGAGGTGTCCAAGGTACATACAAAATAAACAAAACCGCATGTGAAATATTTTAAGGCGCACAATTCACCTGGATTCCACTTCAGATCCAAAATATAGGAAGAATAAAACTCCAATACTTTCAACTCTTTATCACTGGAAAATATTTACTTTTTTCACGACTTTTCTTTAAAGGGTAATAACTGAATATATGTCCGACAAACTAATTTCCAGAATAACTTAAGTGTCATCTGTTGATTAGTACAATCGGATAAAAGTGCGTTTATGTTGGTAGTATCTACAGTCCATGTGAAACATTAAATGACCAAGGTACACACATGTCCAGGTTACAGCATCTTCTCCTAATGATCTTGATCAGGGAAGGTTCCTTCGACCAGGAATAAGAAAAGAAAAGAAAGCGTAGAAGAATTTTTCTCATATATGCATTAGGCCTAAATTTAGACCAAACAACTAAAAAAATAGAATTGGTCTAACAATAATTCTTATAATACCCTAAATGAATGCCCGTATGAAGTTTCGAATGGTTACCCATTTGAGCAAATTTGATTTTTGTATGGTTTTTCACATATATATCTAGAACGGTTCGTCGCACAGAAAAAATGATTATAACCAATTTTATAGGATTTCGTATTCTGAAGAAGTTTTTAGTACAATAAAAATGTCATGAACTGATCGTTTTCACAGTATACGTAAAAAAGCTAAATTTTTAAATGGCAACACTAAGAAACGGTTGTCCGAATTATTTTATTTTTGAAATATTATTTGCTATTACTATGAAAATACGAAGTACCAAATTTCAGCTCTCTATGTCAACTCGTTCTCAGACAATGCCCAAATATATAGTGGAAAACGAAATTTTTGTATGGCAACACCATAAAAAAGTTGCACGATTTGTCTCATATTCGAACTAAACTTTACTTTTTTTTAAAGTCCGCGTACAAAATTTTAGATTTCTAAGTACACGGTTTCTCTAGCTATCGTGGGCACGGACGGACGGACGAACGGACAGACAGACATGCTAAAATCAAAATTACTTTTAATTTTAGGCATGGGTGTCTAATCCATTTTGCTCTACTATCAATATTTCTGTGGATTACAAACGGAATGACAAACTTAGCATACCCTACGACCTTGGACCTATTTCCAAAACTAGCTAGATTTTTCCAACAAACTTTTGCAAATGTATTCTTCTCCTTATTAGGTACTCTTCCAATGGATGCCCACTCGTCAAAATCGGTGAATGTACAGCCAAAACTTCAGAGAACTTGGCCACAGAGTTTTCTTGTATAAAAAATATGAAATGTCAATTTACATACATACATCCACAATTTTATTCAAGTGACATTTTGGAAAAAGTAAAAGACAAACGCACATAAAATCAATTTAATTAGAACTCCACCTACCCCGTAATTTTGAATCATATAAAATCGAGTCAAATCGTGTAAAAAGTTTAATTTAGTATTTCTGCAAAATTTAAGATAATTCCAAAATGAAATATAATAGGAATTCGGATTCGATTTAAAGTGATAAATATTTTTTTTCTGTATTAATTGGCACCCTAACGAATATATATTATTCGTCTAGAATTTCTTAATTGATTCGAGAGTTATCAAATCCAAATTTAGTAATCATTATGTCCAAGAAGTGGGATGACATTTATTTATAATATGTAAAATTCGTATAAAGTTATGTTCTCGATTTCTTAATTGAACGTGAAAGCCATTTCACACATGAATAGAACACACACAAAACCAAAAAAACAAAAAACATTAATAACCAATTCTTTCCCACGGCCCGAAACAATGGGTCGCTCATTCGTGGTGCAAATTTTAATTTTCATTAACAAATTCTAGACAATGGCCAGCATATTTTAGCATCAAAAGTCAACAAACAGATTTTACAAAAATTAATAATAATTTATTTGTGGTGCGAAAATTTCGCGATAGGATTAGTTTTTGGTTGTGTATCTTTTGTGTTTGATGTTATCTTATAAATTGTCATCGGTTAAAATATTTATTGGGGATTCTCCCAGTCCATCTGGGGTGTTAATGTATGCTCATTTGTTCTATTAATTATAGATTAGAAAGGTTTCGTCTTCTTCCAAGTTAATTATAATCGTGGCGTGTTCTTGTTCCGCCCCTGGCATACCTACATAAAAGGCCTGTTGGTCCTGCTGATTAATGCCTTCTCTAATCGCGTTATCACCTTTTAGGTCAGTATCTTCCCACGAGCTGTGGTGGTACCGAATCTCGAAAAGTGGTTAATGTCATTATCAACACTTTTTTTTTGTGGAGTTCGCCAGATTTGCATATTCAGCTGTGATATCTCCATTCCATTTCACGGCTAGAACTTAATATTGTGAAGATTTATTGGTGAAGCGAGACCATTGGATTACAATATGGAACAACAGAATTTTCTAATAAGATAGGTATGTTTAGACCCGAAGATTGAGATGTCACCGTGTTAGGCGAATGTTAAATTGCCCCCAGAAAGGTATATAATTTAGCCTGACTTACTAATTTATTAGATCTAGTTTGTTGGAAAAAGGTTTCTGGTTGGATGCATAATTTTAGTTGGCCATTAATCTCCTACAGACACAGGTCTGTCTTGATGCTAGGTGCCTATAGATTCATAATCTCTTGAGGAATGTTGGAGATTTTTTCAACAGATTTTTGGGATTTATCATATGCTGGGGGAAATTGATGTCGTTTTTATTTGCTGCAATATTTTTTGTGAAACTAAAGTCTACGGAAAATCATATTTTTAAAGGTAAATAATTAGTACAAAAAGACAACTATGCTAATCTTCTTACATTCTCTCGGCAGTAGCATTCTTTAAAACTAAAACATATCTGAGATTATTACACTCATCAAAAAGAGTCAGACAGCAGAGTACCACAATGAAAAATTGCTCTTATCAGGCTATTCATGATGACCACTTAATTGTTGGATAATTAATTGCTACAGCGATAAGATTTCTTATTTGACTCAATCTTTTTACAATTCATAGATGACATTTCGGAGATGTGTTGCTATCGTCATTATGGAAGTATGTTTTTCGCCTCGTCTGTCCGCTCGTCCATTAAGTAGAGACGAATTTTCGGCAAGTTGTCGGCAGTCGTCTTGGAAGAAGGAAAACCGGAAAAAAGTTTTCATAAAAAAAGAAGTGATCGTAAATATACTTAGAAACCACTGAATAATTTGTACATTTTGACTGCTAACTGCTAAGGGATATGTTTGGTCGTTGGCGGTGAAACGTAGAGTAATCAAAATTAAAAGTTACAATAAAGTTGAGAGTTTATTTTATGCTGAAGAAAGTATTTAAGAAAATTTAGAGGCATTTTATTGGAGGTTAGAGAATGTGTGTGATTTTTAGTTTTTTTTTCTTAGTTTTCCTGTTTTAGAGAAGACCAAGAGAATTAATAATTTTTTTTTTCTATGTAAATATGCTCTTGAATATTTTGACTCATATAAAATTTCTTAAAATTAAATGGCAAAAAGCTGCTCAAAAGTCGTAAAAAGATCCTAGCTACATTAAGTTGTAAACAGTTAATAGGGACAAATAAGAGCATTTAAAACAATTAGAATAACTAATAAACAACAAAAATGACACAAAAATGTAAAACAAATAACACAAAATTCTCAAAAGAGACTAGAAACGTACACAAGAATTTTGAAAAACCAGTCCCAATTTTGACAATTGGGTAAGTGGCAGTTCCAAGAGGTTCCAAATTTCTAAAAATAATATAGTAAAAATTAATTTCTTAAACGAGCGATTTTTCAACATAAAATTTTGAAATTTAGCACCGAGACC
Organism: Dioctria rufipes; assembly: GCA_963924295.1. Lineage (NCBI taxonomy): Eukaryota > Metazoa > Arthropoda > Insecta > Diptera > Asilidae > Dioctria > Dioctria rufipes. The sequence goes on along the minus strand of OZ002744.1, from coordinate 46,073,179 downwards.
GAAACCGAATTAAAAACTAAATAGTCGAACGAACTAAAAACATTACCCGAAACCATTCTAGAGTCCTGCGAGAGCAGCCTGTAATATCATAGAGCTCTACAAACTGCCCTTATAATCATTCCAGCTGAGTATCTCTAACGGAGCGCTTGTCCTTCCCACCGCTCTTGGAATGGTACCAAAGCGAGGAGAAGGCTCGTGGACTAGTTTTGAAAATTCTGTGTCCTGCTATCACCAGCGAAAGACAAGAGCGCCATCATGCTCCGACGATAGTGGCTGCCATATGCAGTTGAATGTGTCTGCGTTCGTTGCCAGATATTAAAGACGTAAACGTCTCTTCAATCTGTTAACGAAGTGGAGCTTAAGTGCTTCTGCATGGTGTTGTGGGTCAGTATTCTGATTCCCATCTCATATAGTATAAGTGAATTGTAGATTTGGCCAGTGTCAACACAAAGCTAATCAAACAATTCACCCGACTACAAACCTTTGGTCCCCATAGAAACGATGGTCTAGTAATGCCAAAATTCGGGTGGATCAACTGGCACATATCGCGCACCACTTCAATTAGATTTTGCAAAGCTGGGCAAGTGAAGAACCTGTGAAACAGGGTGCCTTCACCAGCACAAACTGTGCAGATCCTCTGAACTCGCCGGTCAATATGTGACAACTGATTAGGATGCACAAAATTGTGATGCAGCAATTTGTAATTAGAAGGATAACTGTAGACTACTCTGCAAGTTATACTTCCCATCACGCCGATATTCACCCCGAGGTGTGTTCGCCATCTGTTGTATCCTGTATACTTCGGACGTCTTATTGACATAAGCCCGTTACGGAGCACATGTGTTGTAAGTGTGCTCAAAGGTGTGTGAGGTGGTCTGTTCAGAACGAAAGCATCTTCCAACTTAGTGCCAGGGTCTCTAGTCCCAAGTTGGTGAAATCTTTCCCGCGCAGAAGCAGCCAGGTCGTGTAGTTGTGGAGTGTTAGCGTTTATTAGACAGTTTCCAGAGATATCAATAAAATCTCCGAGAACTGTCAGTGTATGCGTGTCAGATTCAAAACCCCGAGCATTACTGAACACTGAATCTATTAATTCATAATTAAACCTGATTGGAATCGACGCGAATTGCGTGTACCGTAGAGCATTCCACTTAAGGTTAAATGCTGGCCTGATTCTGCCCCAGAACAGAGAAAAGGTAGTCATACTGCCATATGCCGATCCCTCCCAGTACATTCACACCCAGTTGAGAAATCAATCAAGGTGTCTCTCTGACAAAACACTCGTTGGAATACACGCACTTGGAGATACCTTGATTTCACAAGCAAGTTAGTGAGACCTAATCCACCTATTTTCACTACCAGACAGAGCGTGCTTTCAGCAACCCATCGTCCTCCGCACTAAATTGCGTCTATCGATTTTGCTTGAAGAAGACCTACGAAGCCTTCATCAAACATCTCAGACTTTAGCAGATAAACGATGGACGAGGTAATCAAATAATTTATCACGACAGACCTTTCCATTCAGGATAATGGAAATAGTCGACTACGCCATGAGTTTAGAGCTCTACAGTGTTTCTCAAGAGCAATGCGGCTATTATTTGATTTACTCTCGCGTCCGTTATACACACCTAAATACTTCAGGCAAGTATTAGTCCGTTGGATGTTCAGGGGAGTATCTGTATGATCTCTCCACCTTCCACACCACAAGCCTTGACTCTTGCTAAGGTTGATTTTAGCGCCCGCTATACGTTCGTACTGTTCGAAAACAGCACGAGCGACCGGAAAAGCTTCATCTCTTGTCACGAAAAAGGAAAGGTCATCCGCATGTGCCAACATAAGAGGCCTCACATTAGTATTTGGTAGATGTACTGAATATTGTCTGAGCATTCGACGAAGATTCACCAGTAGCGGCTCCAACGAAAGATCATAAAGCATACCTGACAATGGACATCCCTGTCTGATACTTCGATGAAACGAGATAGGAGTCAGAACTTGTCCTTGATGCTTAATCAAAATCGCTGAATCTCTATACAATCTCCCGACGAAATCGATCCACTTGGGTGGAAACCTAAATGCCTCGAGAGCAAAATTCTCGAGAAATTAATGTGCTCACAAATTATGCAGTATGTATCTGATAATAAGCTTATTGCGAAATTGCAGTAAAGTTTTCGTTCTGGTCATTGCTACTGATATACGCAATTTACTGGAAAGTGATTTGTTAACAGATTTGGTACTCCTCGAATTCACTAAAGCATTTGATTCGGTCAATTACAGTTAACTTTTGTCAAAACTGCGAAAAATTTATAATTTTTCTCATTCATTTTCTAGAATGACTTCCTTTCCAACAACTCTCAGCATGTTGAAGTTGAGGATCCTAAATCGAAGTGGAGCAAGGTTAAATGTGGTGTTCCGAAAGGCTTAATTCTGGGTCCAATTGGGTTAATTGAGGACTGCATACACCGAATAAAAAATTAAATATCTCTGATTGGGCCAGAGCTTTTTGCATTCCCTGAAGTCTTCTTATATGATCTATACAGGAGAGATTTAAAGTTCTCAGATCTTCCTTCTATACATATTAATGGAGTACTTTTGCCGTATGCCAGCAAGGTTAAGAATCTTGGGGTTTATTTCAATAGTAAATTGGAGTATTATGACCATGTTAAATCCCCGTTTCTGTTTATAGAAATTCCATACCACGCAATTTGATAAGTTTTAAGTTTTCTTTGTATTTAAATAGTCACTTACAATTCTTGCATTCTTCCCGTCATTTAAGTCTTCGGATTCCTCGTACACGTTATGTTGTTAGGCAACGTTCTTGTTTCCAACAACTCTCAGCATATTATCATCATCATTATCATGTATGGAAGTCTCTTCCGGATACTGTTAGAAGGCAAACTCGGACAATGAATTTTAAGAATGAGCTGAAGCGTATTCTGAATTCATTCTAAACTGACACAATGTTTTTTCGTAGCTTAGATTAATATTAAATTTTGATTTTGTTGTTTGGTTTTTGCTCTGTATGTTTTTTTTTCTCTCTCTTTTATTTGTAATTATTAAATAATTATTATAGATATATTTGATATTAAATGAAATTTTTGCTCTCTTTCACTACATTTGAATTTCCCATTTCGTATTGTACTAGAAAAAGATGTAGTCTTTTGTACCTATTCACGAATAAATTGTTGTTATATGTATATAAATTTCATCTATGGTATAAATTCTGGTGGTTAGACATAAACTTAATAATCGTAAAACTTAATTTAACTCTACTGACAATATATAATATTTTTGTGTAATATAGTTTAGGTATACCATTATAGTGAAAACAATACAAAACAACTTAAAAAAAAACAATTAAAGCTTTACTTCGATAGATGGCTCCACTATCAGAATTAAGTAGAATATTCTAATTACGATTTTTATATTGCAAAAAAATCTGTTTTTATTTGGATTTACTTTTTCAAGATAATACGAACACGAATCGTAGTTATCCTTCTCGAACGGAAGTATATTTTATTATTGAGCATTTTGTTAGATGTGTCAAAAATAATTCCGTATGACGTATATGATGTAAGCTCATTGATAATTTGATACTTATAGAAATTCATGTTCCTAGGAGTATCAAAAAATCAATGAGCTTATGTCGTTACGAGAATATTGTGTAATGAAGAAGCTCATTATAAATTGAAATACTCCAAAATATTGTTTACAACGGAAAATTTTTCCCCAACTTAAAAATTTATGGGAATAAATATGACGCTTTTAAATTATTCGTATATAAGAAGGACATTATCTGCGACTTACCTTGACATTGCTAGGCAATTTTTTTTTTAAATACATAGAAATCGATAAATCTGGTTGCTAAAAATTAACATTTTCGAACAAAAGAAGAGAAAGAACTTAAAAAATATTTTTATTTTTATTTTATTAATTTTTTTGTAAGGAAATACAAGAAAATCTTTTGTATAAAATTTAAGTATTTTCCGTTTCACGTGTTTCCTTTTGATCTCTCCGGCTCTTAGATATATAATCCGACAAGAAAAAAAGATAAAAGTCATAATTGGTCTAACTAAGACCAATAATATTATGCCTACCGTAGATGAAAGTAAAAGTTATATAAAGTGAAAACCCAAAGTTCTGTATGGCAGTACCAAGAACGGGTTGACCGATTTAGTCTATTTTTGAAATTTTATTTACTATTTTTATAAAAACAACTTGTACAAAATTTCAGCTCTCTACGTCGACGAGTTATCAAGCAGTGTCCAAGTATACAGTGAAAAACGAAATTTTTGTATGGCAACCCTAAGAAGGAGTCTTCCTATTTTCCCATTTTCAAACTTAAATTTACACTTTTTTTTTAGAAGAGGCTGCAAAATTTTATCTTTCTAAATGAACGCGTTATTCAGTTATAGTGACGACGGACGGACAGACAGACACATCAAATAAATAACTTTTAATATTATGCGTAGGTGTCCAATCCACGTTGCTCTACCCGCATTATTTCTGTGCGAAATGACAACCTCAGTATACTAGTTTATAAAAAAAATGGGGCTTAAGGTATGAAAATAGTTTATTGGTCCTGTACTACTATCGATTAGGCCTCATTTCTTTCTAACCTGAAAAAGAAGAATTTCATCCTACCACTGTTTCTGTTATTACCCACCAATGCTTTGCATTTTCACGAAATTGTTTTTATTTTTTCACATATTGACCAAAATTTAGGGGATACGCTATGATGCAAAGCACAGCAAAGTAGGAAAGAGATAGGGAAAGGACTGATAACATAAGGAGAGTGACGCAGATGGTAGACTGTTCCAAGTTCGCACAGTTCGGGATTAAAAAAAAAGCATCACGGAGTATCACTGTATGGCCGAAAGTGTGTATGGATTTTGAACGTTAAAAGAATATGCGTGGCATGCAAGGGCCTACTGTGAATTAAATTACTACGTAATGCAGAATGGAATTGTATTGTGTTAGTTGGTCCCCCAAATCAGATAGAGAAGGCCAATTGCATTTTAATTCCATTCTCTTTAATCAACATTGAGCTTAGATTTAGTCTACAGTTCTTCTTCTTTTTCTTTAAAAATGATGGAAGGTAAAACTATTCCTCAACATATAACATGAATCGACGCCACCTGTTCAGCCTTAGAATTAACTCTATTGTCGGCCATTTATGTGATCTGGCACTCCCGCGAAGACAAGCAGATGTGGGTGAAGGGCAGATTTAATATTTCTTAATGTGCATACTTGCAAGCAAATAAAATAAATATGTATCTGACAGGACGCAATTCTAATGGTCAGGGAATGAAAATACTCTGATCCAATAGCCGAAGCGAGCGGATTAACGAAAAAGTCCGACAGCGATGGAGGGCAACTTAGTACTCTTGCCCTAAGTCAACACTAGATATATATATATATATTTGACAGCTGTCAGAACTTAGTGTAGTGTTCAAATAAAAAAAAAAAAAGGATTCTCCATAAGTTTGTTGGTTGTTTTTTTTTTTTTGTGTGGCTAGAAATTAAAAACTGAAGAAAATTTGTTCGCTAAGTAGTAATTGATTCATAAGATAAAAATAAAATTTAATTTTAAAATTGCTTCACCAAATTTAGCTGCAATATGGCTAGGATGTAATGTTGACGACTAATGAGGGTTCTAAAAGTGTATATCATTATTAATTATCGAATTGATTCAATTCGTTCCGGACGCAATCGAACTGCAAATAACTTATCTATGTCAAAAACCAGAGTGAAATCATTTCACCATTTTCTAGTCGGTTTCGTATTTAACTGGTGAGTTACCCCCACCTCATTTAATATTATTTTTTGTGTGGGACTTAGATTCAGCTGACAATTATGCTGATCAATTAGCGCTAGCGGCATCAGCACGAAATAAGTATAATGTAAATGCTAATGCTAATCAACCAGCTTACAAGCACGTGCTGGTAGAAAAATTTAGAGGACTTCCAACTTTTGTGCTTGTACTTAATGCTGATACGAATTTAAAAATGGCTGTGACTGGTAAGTGGAGAGAGAAATTGAAAAGGACAGAGCGAGAAAGCGACATAATTTACTAGCTCACTAGCACAGAATGTTAACTACATCAGCTACTTATGAACTTGTTAACCAGATAATGTTGAACCAGCTTTAATTGATAAGTATAAGTGTCAACTGGCCTTTAGCCTTAGACTAATTATCTGTCTAATGAAAGAAAGCGAGAGAAAGAGAGAAAAAGAGAAAAAAGAGGATGGTAGCTTTAGAAGTACTTATTTTTCCTATATATATTTTTTTCAAATTAAATTGAAGAAATATTTTTCCATGATACTTCGAATGCGATATCAATTTATTAAACCGAACGGAGCTTATAATTGATGTTGGCAGAAAGTTTTCTATTAAGCCGATTTATGCACCATTCCCATCACAAACACCATAGGAACGTACCTATCTAATTATATACGTGGGCGGATTTTCAGTGTAGGTTGTTGTTGAAATGTTCGTCCCAGGCCTACAAAGTCTTTGGAGGAATACAAATTTCAATAACATCATATTTATATAATATTAAGAGCTTCTAATATTTTTGATGTTTAATTTCTTCAAAGCGCCTTTCACTTCAATACTCCTCCTACTGTTATCCTATTAAAATTGCGAATTTTTAAGATTAACTTTATATAAAAAAAATATATACTTATATACAAAACTCAATTGTTATTCTTCTACATAATGCTAAATATTCAACATAAATTGTCAATGCTTCACAAAGATCTCTCAATGTATTTTCAGCTTTCAATATGTCGCGCCGCCTGCAAATACATTTCCAATACTTAAACACCTACACACAAATTCAAAAGAATAAAGATTGTACACAAAACAAAAAAAAAAAAAGACTTTAAAATTTCGATACCTTTAAAAGAGAAGAAAAGTCATTTGAATTTCTAACAGGTGATTTGAACTAACTAATATAATAAAAGATAGTGAAAAATAATAGAAAAAGGTTTATTTTAAACTTAAACCCTAGCTGTGCTGAATGGATTGGACGTTATAATTCAATTAAATTCACCCTAACGAATGCTGCACAGTTTCCTTGACAGGGCACAAAATTTTCCAGGTTCCTATTAAAGACTCAAACCGAAACGGAACTGAAAACTGATATGCGAACCGAAAGATGAAAATTAAATCGGAATTAAAAACTGAAAATCGAACCGGAAGCTCGAAACCGAACCAAGTGCTGAAAAGAGGCAAAAAAAAAAAAAGAAACAAAAACGAAATTTTCAACCGCCTTGAGATTTGTGAATCGAAGATCCTGAAATGTTTAATTGAACTTTAACCGAATCAAAATATTAGAAAACTACAAAAACTGAAAAGAAGAAATTGTAACTAAAACCAGAACAACTTTTAAATTCGGTTTTATTTTTCATTCATTAAGCACAATACAAATTTTGATTTTGATTAAAAAAACTTCCTATTTAAAATTGTTTGAATATTTTTTGCTTATTTTCACCAAAATAATTTGGAAAAATTAAAAGTATGATTACATGGGAACTTTTTGTTTATAAAAAAATAGGATATATGGCAACACTAAACTATCAAATATCAATTAAAAAGTGATTATCTTTTTTTATGTTTTGATTTTGTGTACTTAAAAAATACAAAAGAAAATTTGGAGAAAATACGTTGAAAAACAAAATTTTTATTTTTATAAAAAATTAACAAAAATCAACTCAAAATTAATTTTTGAAGACGTTAAACTAAAGATTTTTGCTTAATCTTGAGAAATTTTATAATTGGAGAGAAACCAGAATTAGAAAATTTTCCAAAATCCATCATATATACAAATATACAGGATGATTCAGATCAAGGTACCTTCCGGTATACTACGTGATTCCTTGATTCCTTGAGGTAAGATGATCAAAAAATTGTTCCACATACCCCCCCCCCCCCTCCTTCCCTCCTTAGAAACCGAGTTGTGGCCAGTGATGGGACTTCCCTGCCAAATTATGCTAGCAAATTTGAGAATAAATAGTAGCAAAATCTCCAAAAAGGTAGTAAACAGACTACAGAGTACGGCTAAAAACAATTTATATAATTATAGAATCTTATGTTTTATTTTATTATAATTGTTTTTATACCATTAATTGTGAGAACTTTCTCTTATTTCTTTATAAAAACTCCATCGAAAAATTTATATTGACTGCAGTACTTATTAGTTTATTTGACGGTGTAAAAATCTTTTCATTTCCTATCAGTTCCCTACAAAGAAGTACAGCCGAAACTGTTTCAATATTCAACTTATTACGTTTTTTATTTTTTAAGTTATTAAAATGTGAAAATGCTCGGGGAAGGAAGGACAAATAAATTAATTATGTAGTTGTAAGGATTCTCAAAAATTGGTTATTCAAAAAGATTTTTCTGTTTTGATAAATTTAGCCAAGTTTTAGCAATATCGTTACAATCACCAAGTTGGTCTAACTCTTCAAAGATTATGAGGAACCTCCACTTTGAATTAAATTTTTCAATATCTATTTCATTATGAAAAGGAAAGGATTCAACTAAAGGAAATATTGAAGTATTTTTGCCTGTTCTTATCTTCCTTGGATCCAAATATTCTAATAGTCTCAATTTGTGATCATTAAGATCGAAACATTTTTTAATTTGTTGGCACAATTCTATGTAAAATTACAATAGATTATCTTGGATATTACTAATATTTCCACAAGCATTTGAATATTGAAAGTGTACAAATTTAATTCCAAAAAACATTCTTGATTTTTCAATATGAAATGAACCGTCATTAAATTTGCAGTCAACTGAATGTGTTCTAGCTTTATACGCTTTGTTAAAATATTTTTGAAATTATTTTCAATTAAAGAGTTTATTAATCTCACTAAAAATATAGCACAAAAATAATAAGTACAATTTTATCCCGAACTATTCAGACAATCAATAATTGAATTTTCATCAAAATTATTAGGACTTTTAAAAGTAAGAGAGTGAAGTAATGAATAAAGCTGACCACTGCGCCAAGATTCTTATAATGATTTGCTCCAGCTCCAACCAGCGTGTATCGCTTAATTTTAGAATCTTATTTAAATTTAAATTAAAACTATCTTGAAATTCTGCCAACTAACTTTGCGTCTTAACACTGTGGGCAAAATGATTATATACGCAAGATAGGAAATTTTCAACTTTCCGAGGAATTTTTTTCATAGCATCCGCAGAACACAAGTGGAGGGAGTGGCAAGTGTATCAAAGATAAAATAAATGTTTATTCAATTTCTCTAATCGTGCTCTAACTCCCGTAACTTCAACTCTCATTACTGATGTGTTGTCAGTTCCAATAAAATTTTACGCAAAGTTTCTTGCTTGCTTATCTTTTTTGTTGTAGGTATAAATATAATCTCAACAACAAACAGCAGCAATCACCAGAAATCAAAAATAATCAAAAATTCACAACATAAATACGTAATTAATTTATATAGCAATTATCAAACACAGCAATCAGCTCAGCAAGCAATGACATTGACAATTAAAATAATCAAACAAAGCAAAACGTGCTGGAAAGTGCAAATGAATTTGAAGTGAAATATTCATAATAATCATCACAACAGGAAACACAATTTCTTAATGCCTGAAAGAAAGCCACCACCACGGTAACTTGCTGTCACTCAGTACGTTTACATGAATACTTGAAGTATACTTCAAGTAGAGATCAAGTAATCAAAATATCATGTAAACGCGCAGTGACTTCAAGTATACTTAAGTCAAGTAAATTACAATATTTTGTTCGATTTACTTGAAAAAATTCATGTGAACATTTTTCATTGTGCGAATTATGAAAACGGCAAAGAGGAACAAGAAGAAGATTATTTTTGATAATTCAGGTAATGATTTTTAGCACTTTTCTCAAGATATTTGTCTAAAAATCCGCACCTATGTATTGCAGAGTTGGCAAAGGTAAATGGCATGTCAAGTAAATTTCAAGTCAAGTAATTGAAATTAATTCAACCAAAAACCCTACTTGAGTTTGAAGTGGATTTTAAGTCTAGTAATCAAGTATTCATATAAACGTACTGAATGACACTTTTGTCTTGTCCAGCACAGCAACAGCGAGGCAAATGCATCGGCTTCGGCGCCGTTCACGCAAACAAGATGCAAACGCATGCAACGTACGTAATTAGAATCCGCGCGTTTGTTTTTCACATTCCTTTTCTTTCCTCGTATTAGTAGTTTTCTTTAAATGAATAAAAAATCCAGGAAAATTTGAAACATCAACATTGACAGTAGATTTTTGATTAGTTAGATTAATGGGAAGAAGCAAAAAAGTAGCAAGGTAGCAAACTTGATTAAACGGTAGCAATTTTGCTACTATAGGAGCAAAGTCCCATCACTGGTTGTGGCCAGTTGAAGATTTCGCCAATATTCGTGAGAATAAATGAGTATAAGTTTTGAACCACCCTATAGATTTTGGTTATTGTTAGCTTGTTAGCTTATTAAATAGCCAAGAATAGTAGCTTTTGAAAAATATATTACTCCGTATTTTTTAAGTAAGCATCTTTAAATTATTCTCAAATATTTCCAAAACATTGATTTTTTTACACACAAATTTCGTAAATACCGTTATTTATTTTAAAAATTTTTGTGTGTAACAAAATCAAAATTTTGGAAATATTTGAGAATAATTTAAAGAACCTTAATTAAAAAATACAGAGTAATAGACTTCTCGATAGCTACTATTCTTGGCTATTTAATAAGCCAACAATAGCCAAAATCTATACGCTGGTTCAAAAGTTATACTCATATATACTGACGAATATTGGCGAAATCTTGAACTGGCCACAACTCCTAAAGGAAGGTTCCAAAGAGGGGGTATGTGGAACAATTTTTTTGTTTATCTTACATCAAGGAATCACGTGGTATACCAGAAGGTATCTTGATCTGAATCACCCTGTATATTGAAAACTGATACAATTTATTCGGTAAGTAGTTATTGATTGATAAGATGAAAACAAGATTTAATTTTAACATTTTTCTTGCTATCAAATAAAGAAAATATTTATAGCATTTTTTCCTAATGTTTTCTAATTTATCTTACATTATATCGATTATACCTAGTACAAGAACTTCAATTCAGATTTTTTTGTATGTCTTAATTATGGTTATATAAATTAAAAAAAAAAAAAAAAACAAATAAAATATTGGTGTTGACATGAAATAGCGTTGTCCAGGGTCTCTCTCTTATGGAAATCTTGTTTCACCGTTGAATTTTGTTTCTCTAAGGACATTTCATAAAAACAACAACACCCTTCGCCACAAAGAAATTATCATCCAGAAAAAAATTTTATTAAAATTAATTTAAATTGTGAAATGTTGTAAAAAATATTAACAATAAAAATAAAATAAAATTTAAAACTATTACAAGTTTTTACTAAAATGTATTTGAAATTATTTCTCTTCCTCGACGTCTTTTTGTACGAAATTTCTTGAAATTTAGTGAAATCTGTTGATGTCATCTGGTGGTGACTTTTTAGATTTAGGCTAGTCCACAAAAGATTTATTTTATCACGATAAGCTGTCCAAAGGATGTCTCAAGTAATCATTGTGTTTTATAAAATTTTCTGAAATATTTTCATTTAAGCAATATTTAATATTTATATTGATTCAAATTAACATTTTTAATACCACATTGTTGAGGTGTTCATCTTCTCGTATTTGAAGAATTCGAGTTCGAAAAATTTTCAAAAAAATTTCATTTTGTATCGATACAGATGTTGTATTTCTCCTATTAAATAGTTTTCAATTATTTAAACTTAAATACGCCATAAAAATATTGATTATGAATTACCTGTGAAAGTTTACGCTCAATTATAGATGATTTGTATTATTTGTCCACGAATGATTCAGTGATTTTTGGTGTTGTTTCAATCTTAACTCCACCAGGTATTAAGAAAGCTGGAAGGTTTTCTGCCGATGGAGACATCTGCAAAATAAGAATTAAAAAAAATAATTAAGTTTAACTATAATGAGTGAATAAATTGTTGTAATTAAAATAAATTATATTTAACTCTTATAAAAATGATAGCTCTACACGGCTAAGAATTAAAGTTTCTTCTACCAAAAGTTCATAAACAGCTAGCTTTGGATAGGTCTTGGTGAGAGATTTAAAAAAAAGTTTTCATGTGTCGTCCTATAAATTCTGTTGATGATTATTTATGATTATTAAAAATGTATTAAATGGATAATAATTGCAGTGCTTTCTTACGCTCAATAAAGCTTTCATCCTTTATCCCCTCCGTTTCGAGGCTAAAGGGGTTTAAAAATAAAATTGAAATTTTAGAATTTTAAATCCACTTGGTTTTTCAATAAAAGAATTCTTAAAAATTTCTTCATTATCCATCATTGACTGATTCTAACAAGTGTAGGTTCGATTCCCGTCCGGGAAAAAATAAATTAAAAGAATTCAGTATTTGACGCAATGTGATACCTCTATTTAGTATAAAATTATCAAAATTCAATTACCCAGAAAGTTTTTGATTTAAGAGTGTGATTCAATTCATATTAAAAACTAGCCTTTGCAAGTGACTTCGTCCGTGTGAAATTATTCTATTTTATACTAAACAGTAATTATGCATGTCAATGCCGTATAATCTGTAGCCACTATTTATGTTTTAATTGGTGGAATTTTATTGGTTCGAAGGATAACGTAAGCGACAGTAAAAGATATCTACGATTGGGTAAGGCAGATTAAGCAGCAAAATAAAGAATTATCGCATCACACTCATGCTGGAGCCTCCACAAGAAGTAATCGTTCCTTTTTCAATGGAGCAGGTCCTATATGTATCTAAAACACTTTTTGGAAAAATGGTTCATGAGGATTCTGAAAAGATCTACGCGGCAGTAGAAGATCTTAATGAAAAAGAGAAACGCACCTTCAGCCTTCCAAAAGAACAGATTGCCATTCTTAAGTCAAGGTTAGATCTTTTTAACTCTTCATGGATCAAGGCAGATGCGAAGCGAGAGCAAATTTGGAGCAGAATCACTGGACTTATCATCAAAATAAAATAAGTAAAAAACAAGTTTTCAAACTTGGGCTCAGTAAGTCGCATGAAAAAGTAGAAAATAAACTTTTCTTCACACACAGAGGTGGACTCAGATTTTTTTATTGGGACATTTCTCTTGAATATTCTTTCTCTTCATGAATCAAATCACTTATTGATCATACTGAAATACATCGGTGATTGTCAGCGAATAAGATCTGAGTCCACCTCTGTGTGTGAAGAAAAGTTTATTTTCTACTTTTTCATGCGGCTTGGCCTTAGTTTTGTTTGAAAACCCGTTTTTTACTTATTTTATTTTCTACCTTTTTCACGTTAACTAAATTGTTATTACGTGCTGCATAGAGATATTTTAATACAATTTTATGACGGCTGATATGACACTGATTTACCAGTTTTTCAAAAAATTTATTCGAGTATCTTTGAAATACTGCAACGGTTTTCTGAAATTCAAATTATGTTTTAAACAGCGCTTTTTAGCTGTATTCCAACTTGATCCCATATAACATGAATTTTCCCGATTTTCCATGTTTTCCACAGACTTTTCCTATTACTATGAAATTCTTTTAAAAATTTACATGAATTTTCTTCAATTTTTCATGCAAGTTTTCATGATTTTTGAAGAGAAAGTACTGATGCCAGTAGGACGAAAAAATAATAATTTCGCATAGCTTATAAAACTTTTCCAGAAAAGGCGGAAAATTCCGGAAATTTTCGGAAAATTTTCCAGAAAAATTTGAAAATTCAGCATTTTTCCTGAACCAGATTTATCACTAATCGATGAAAATTTTTCCGATGATTTTCTCGCTTTTCCGGGTTTTTCATGGAGTTTTCCACAAAAGCAACTTTATGCAACTCATTTCGCTCTATAACTTTGTCTTAGGTTGCAAACCGCTCAAATGCTTCCTTGGTCGGAAAAACTCCGGAAAAGCGTTTTACATGAATTTTCCTCGATTTTTTCTGCAAAGTTTTCATCATTGTCGGAGAGAAAGTAATGATGCCAGTTGATTGGGAACTTGATCCTGCATAATTTATAAGACTTTTTTACCGGAAATATTTCTGGAAAAGTCGGAAAATTTCGGAAAATTTTTTCGGAAAAATCGGAAAACTGCATTTTTCCTGAAACGGATTTATCACTAAAGTGCGATTCTTTGTCTCAAATGATGACTAGAAATCACTGGATGTTTGTGATGGCTGGAAAAGCAAAGCTGGAAGTCAACTGCTGAAATTCACCAACCGAAATTAGAGAGCTATCATCGAAAGGAATTTTAAACATAAAAGAACGCTGTAATCTGCAAATCTGGAGATCTTCTTATAGCATCTGATTACAAAAATGTAACTCTCTGGCAGCCCGCTATCATAAAACCGACAGGTCCAAGGAATCTAGAACCTTCCAAGAGGCAAACAGGTAAAATCAATTTCTAGCGGCAGGTAATTTCAATCAGATCTGGGCAGATAATGCTGAGAAGATAGCCAAGATACAAGACGCCATAAGGAGCGAAAATGTAGCAGACAGTAGACTCATCAAATCGATTTAGCAGCTACGTCTTTGACCGGACTGATAAGCATCTTCAGTTTAGCATTAGTAGCAGGAGTGATGTTCGACTTAAGATACTGGAAACATAAGCAAGGATGACTGATGCCAACAGCAATAAACTTGCCTGCCAACCGGAAGCCTGCCTACTGTTGTTGGAAAATATGTCGTCCACTTAGAATATCTATGGTAGGTTTAGATATTAGATAAAAATTTGTACAGATTACATATAAATTTATATGTTATATTATAAATGTATTTTATTTGTAGACATAAAAAATTGGTAGAATTGTGACATCACGGCATGAGCTAGCAGCAGGTGTACAGGCAATTCAACAATTTGCAATAACTAAGCATTTTACTTCGCGGTTGCTAATTGTTTACTAAAAAAACATTAAATCATGGTTAAATAATCCACTTTGCATAGTGGAATGCTCAGCTGGGGTTACTGTGTATTTAAGAACGGTATTGGGGCTCTGGCTGACAGCAGTGGTTGACGTAATATTTGGTAATTATAATTGCAGAGTATTGCGCTGATCACTAGGTCAAAGTCCGTCTAATTGCCTAATGAGGAGAACGGCTGATTTAGTGGATCAGATTGCTCAGTTTGAGTCGGCTTTTTAAACTGTTAACACAGACAAGAAATACCCAGATACAACGGCTGTACTAACAAAGTGATATATACATATTTAGTGATTGCGAAAATGCTTCCTTGTTATAATGCCAGATGGCTCCACTTGTACCATTTTGAACAGTTTTGTTGATCACGCTCAGTCGTTAAAAGCTCTGCATTTGAGGTATGTACAAGCGATTAAAGGGATAATCTGTAAGAGCATAGGCAAACAAATAGCATACAAAGACTGCGCAAGTAGAACAAAAATCTGTAACGCCATGCTCGAATATAAAATCGACGATGTTTCGATGATGTCCCGACTTGATTACGTAACCAAAGAGTAAGCCAGCAATGCTTCGATCCCGAATATGACATCAACGATGCGTCGAGCTGTTGTAGGGAAGTGCTCAATTTTATCTTAGAAATTTACTGGAAATATATTCTTTAGAATTTTTATGCATTTGTGGAGGCCGACAACGGCACGCATGAAAGTAAATAAAAATTCTACCGAAACATTTTTTGTGGATTTCTAAGAAGAAATTGTGGGCTGTCCTACATCAGGTCATGGTTCGTTGATTTTATATTAGTGCGAGGTATTGCTGGCTTACACTTTGGTTACGTGATCAAATTTCGACATCGTCGATTTGATATACAATATTCTCACGTCATGCGGATAACAGTGAAAACTCTTACATCGGAAAGTGGAGATACATATTTATATTATACTCCATGATCAATGTAACCGAAAACATTTTTTTGTTCCGATTTGGATAGTTAATTTGAATCTCGATATTCATTTCATTTGCATGTATGCTGAAGAAAACGGTTCAGTAAGTTCCTAAGCAAAAATTTATGGCTATCTGCATCATAGAAATGTTTGTCTTGTTCGGATCGTTTTCAGCATATGGTCAATTTTAGTTCTAAGTAAAACATTAATTTTTGCCTACATTGATTAAATTTTTACCCAAAAATATGGTTTGTATCCATGATAGATATATTTAGCCGAGATCACTGAGTTATTAAGGTTTGCTACGAGCTGTTCTCATACATCCCTATGTTAGTAGAGCTGTCGATAGCTGGGTATTTCTTGTCTGTGGTGTTAAGTTTTACAGAAGAAGTTCGAGTTTTATTAGTTTGTAATAAATTATCAAAATCGTTAAAGGTATTGTAGTAATTACTCCCAGGGAAATGACAAATGTTGAAAAAAATAACAACAAAAAGTGTAGAAAATTTTAAAAATACTTTTTAACAAATATAAAAATATATGCAATATACTTTCAATATTTACATTAAAAAGTATACCCAAGTTTTGTTGAAGCATCACCCAATGTACGGGGTAGAAGAGGTAAAAAGAAACAAAGGTATGTCTAGTTGACAATGAGGTTAGTAAAGGTGCTCTTTATGAACTAAACTCACGTTGATGCCCCATCAAGTGTAGGGTGAGTGATAAAACTTATTTTCTATAGCATCAAATATTTTTTTAAATAGATTTTGAAGGATATTAAATTAATCGCTTTTTGTCTGTACAATCGTTAAAATCAGTATGAGGGACAGATTAAGAATTACATTTATTGTATTGCCATCTGCCATCTATTTCTTCATGTGAGCATATTAATTTGGAAAATCCACTATAGTGGATTTCGTGCAAGATTCATTATTTGAACTTCGAAATAAAGTGCGTAAACAAAAAAAGATAAGGATGTATAGGCGCCTTGCTGCGAAATTTTTGTTCCGGACTGTAATTTCGATGGATTGCAAGAACCGATGTAATCCCTGTACTTGAATTTCAGTTAATAAACATATTGAGGTATCTTGCTAACCGGGGATTTGGTAGGAGTTGGAATTTAAAAAAAAAAAAAGACAAGTAAAATTGGTTATGATACCCTAGATGAATGCCCGTAAGAAATTTCGTGTGAAATTTTCATTTTTGAAGTGGTTTTTCGCATATATTTCTATAACGGTTAGTAGGACAGAAAAAATGATTATAACCAATTTTATGGGATTTCATATTCTGAAGAACTTTTCAGCAAGTACTTTAAAATCTATACTACTTATAGTTTTCACAGTATACGTAAAAATCCTAATTTTTTATGTGGCAACACCAGAACGGGTTGCCCGATTACGTCCATTTGTGAAATTATATTTACTATTTTTATGAGAAAACTACGAACAAAATTTCACCTCTATACGTTGACGCGTTCTCAGCCTGTGTAAATATGTAGTGAAAAACGAAATTTTTGTATGGTAACCCTGCGAAGGAGTTACCTTGGATTGGATTAGCCCATAAGTGGTAATACCAACCGATATAACTGAATACTCAGAGAGATAGAGATGAACCGTGATGGGGGAAGTTGCGCACAGCCTTGCGAGATACATACTCAAACACAGTCTCACACACACGCGACTCGAACACAAAGCCAAATACATACCGGCGTGTGTATGAATGAGCGAATGGAATAACGTGAATAGAAAAGCACAATTCTATATTATATGAGATATACTTCTTCTTCTCAATCTGAACTTGAAGATAATACACAATTCTATCTGCCACATCACGGAATTCTGCGAGAAGATAACATGAGCACGAAACTTAGAGTCGTGTTCAACGGTTCAAGAAAATCGAGTGGAGGATGTTATATAAACGAATGTTTGGCAACCGGACCTGCTCTTCAACGGGATCTCCGCTCAATTATCCTACGTTGGAGGAAACATTCAATAGTATTCACTGCCGATATAAGGATGATGTTTCGTCAGATTAGGACTCATGATGAAGATAATAATTTGCAGCGTATTGTCTGGCGTAACAATCCATCTGAGCCTGTCCAAGACTTCCAGCTATGTACTGTTACATATGGAACTACTCCAGCACCATTCCTTACAATTCGTACTTTGCTACAGCTGGCTGAAGACGAGCGGTCAAGCTTCCCTTTAGGATCCAAGGTCCTAAGTACTGATTGTTATGTGGACGACATTCTCACTGGTGCTGACGACGTAAAAACTTCGCTTGAAGTACAACGACAACTTATAGGCATCTTAAATTCTGGTGGGTTTCAACTTCATAAATGCTCGTTCAACGATCCGATTCTCTTAGCAGCCGTTCAAAACCAAAGTCCAGCTTTAATCTCTCTTGCAGAAGATAGGAGCGTCAAAACACTGGGACTCTTATGGTATCACAACTCAGATTCCTTTGGATTTCAAGTCACCTTATCAGATCCACCTCCTATCATTACCAAGCGAAACATTTTGTCCGATGTGGCTAAACTTTACGACCCACTCGGTCTTTTGTCACCCACAATTTTGTTAGCCAAGTCTCAATTTCAATCACTATGGCTCGAGAAACATCTGGAGTGGGATACACCAGTGCCAGATAAAATTGCAGAGGAATGGTTAATACTTCGTCAAAATCTTTATCACCTGGAGGAAATAGTTTTACCTAGATGGATAGGATGTCATTCTAAAAGCCAGTCGTATGAACTACATGTTTTCTCGGATGCTTCGGAAAAGGCCTACGCAGCGGTAGCCTACCTTAGAGTCTGCCATGATTTCGATAACGTTCAAATTTCCTTGATATGCTCCAAAACTAAGTTGTCTCCTATTAAAAAGCTCTCAATTCCAAGGTTAGAATTGTCTGGAGCTCATTTAATGGCACGCTTAATAAGCACCTTCCAATCTTCAATGGGATTTGCGGATATCCCTGTCTACTGCTGGACTGATTCCCAAATCGTCTTAACCTGGTTGAAGTCTGACCCTTCAAGGTGGAAAACTTTTGTGGCCAATCGGTGCAGTCACATTCACGAACTGCTTCCAATAGCTCACTGGCGACATGTCCCTGGATCCCACAACCCAGCTGATTGTGCTTCCCGAGGAGTGCAACCCAATGCATTGCCCAGGCATGATATTTGGTGGCAGGGTCCTGCATGGCTAAAACTACCTTCAACTATGTGGCCTAATGCAAATTTAACACCATTAGAGAAGACAACAGATTTAGAAGAGAGAATGTCAGTATCTACTAGCATCATTTCTGCGAATGAACATCCAACGGGAATTGATTGGTAAATACTTCAGCCTTCATCGTTTGTTACGCATTACTGCACTTTGCATGCGTTTTCGTGATAACATTAGATGTGAACCTCTAAAACGGAACCTCACGCATTTATCAGCCTGCGGTACAAAAAAATGTAATAAATGAAAACAAATTCATTTCTAATAAAATATAAAGGAAAGTCAAACACATTAAAAGAATTAATACAGTTCTAGATAATAAACAACAACAAAATATTTGTTGGAGATCAGTCGTAGTTTTTATCGCATATTTAATGGCGTAAAAAATACAGAAAATTTATACTGAAACTACCGCGTTTTTGTTCCAAAGACGACAGGAGGTGGCAAGATCCATGTAACATCTCACGCCCGTACTTGTTATAAATCAGGAATAGCAGCCTTTCTTTTAGGAGAAAGTTAACGTCGAGTCGATATTTCCATTATTGTCAACATTGCTGATAGATTTTCCAATATAAACAACTACTATTTTACCCTGGGCTTTAAATGCTACTAACACATCCCCTTCTTGAAGTGTCCCATTAAAATTGTGTAAAATTTTTTCATCTAATTGAACAAAATCAGAGTCAGAATCTGACGATTCTACGCACAAATTTTCCATATTGCACTCCTCATTGCTGCTTGATTCAATTAAAATTTTTCTCTTAATTAGCACAGATGATTTTTTTAATGCGTTTTAGGCTCGATTTTCAATTTATTTCCGCTATTTCCGGAATATCTGTTCCAATCTTCCTCTTTTTGAATTTCACGTATTTTTTCTAGGACCAGCTTTGGGATATTCTCTGAACACTTCTGAGCTCTTAAGTCCTGTTGATGTTGAATGTTCTGAGATAGGCTCTTGAATTCGATATATTGTTGAATTTCTATTTTCTGGCAATTGAACAGTATTTACTCTTTCTAACTGTAGAATTTCATTTTGAGGCAATGACGTAATATTTTCTGATATACAATAGAATACAAAATGTTTTATTAAAAGACCCTGGCCAAGGCTAAATGATAGGTACATACATATATCCTAGGCTCTCTATCAGTAATAGAGCTTGGTAAAAAGTTAGCTTCTGAAAATGCTTCCTTATCCATAGGAAATATCCCTGTTTTCTGAAGGTAGCAATGATATTAGATGGTGTGATATACTGAAAATGAATTTCCAGGATTGCAAATCATCAATGAGTCAACTGCGGATAATTTTGTGGATTTTTAAACAGATAAAATACAGCAACTTTCAACGTCTAAAGTTTGAATTTTGTGCGTAGAGTTCGGTGGATATGTCGTAAAAATTCTCTTCCATGCATAGTTTGGCTAATATCTTGTTAAATGACCTATCTTTTCCCTTTTAAGTATTGCCGGAGAGTTTCAAAAGACAAGTTATACGTCTTAGCAGCTTCCCTAATGCATTTTTCTTCTTTAATTAATTTCAATCCTTATTTAACATCTTCGGATGAAAATCAAGATCTATTGGAACTCCTTTTGTATATCTACGGCATGATTATTATAAAGCTATAAAATAAATTAAATTTTCACATTAGTTAAATACATAAAATTATTACACTAAATGACTGAGTCTATGACTCAGATCTACGTGCCCATATGTTCTCTAAGTACATGGGTTCTCGAGTTATCGGGAGGACGAACGGACAGATGGACGGATCGACATGCAAAAATCAAAATAAATTTTAATTTTATGCGTGGGTGTCTAATCCATTTTGCTCTACCCTCATTATTTCTATGTAGGTGTCACAAACGGAATGACACACTTAGACACACTTAGACACACTTAGCCACACTTAGCCACACTTAGCCACACTTAGACACACTTTAGATTTCATCTAGAGTATAAAAACAAAAACAAACTGTATAGAGTTTTCAATGCTCCGGGATATATGGCCAAATGAAATAACGTCCAAAAGCTATAAGTGAAATAATACCTAAAAGGTTGGGTCTTATTTCCTAATGAAATAAGGCGCGAAATCAGATATGAAATGAAATCCAAAGTAGATGAAAAAAGGGAGAAAAAAGTGAACAAAAGCCCAAAATTCAGATCAAGAGAACAAGCAAATGAAATAAAGCCCAAAATATTGATAATGATGTGGTAAAATAAGAACGCGTCGCGTGGGTGGAGGAGGAGCGATGAAGCGGCGCGTTCTCGCGTTGCGGAGGCACGTTTTCGCACTGAGATTTGATTTAAAGTAAAAACGCGTTGCGCAGGAGGTCGACAGGGAGGGAGCGGCAGCAAGGGGTGCAGGGCACCCACGCATTGATATTTGATTCGAAGTAAGAACGCTTCGTGCGGGGCGTCAGCAAGGAGGGCCCCGATGTGAAAAAGTGCCGCTCCAAAGCTACTCCCCTACACGCGCGACACGTTCGTACTTTACACACATCGTTGGGAGATATTTCCTTTAGTTTCTGAAATGATTTTTGGGCATTATTTCATCAGGATCAATTTTGTTTCTTGGGCTTTATTTCATTTACGAATTTTGGATTTTATATCATAATGAAATAACGCCCAAAGCCGATAAGTGAAATAAAACCCAAAATTGTGAAATAACACCCACAAATTTGGGACATTATTTCACATTTGACACGTTGAAATTTATATGGAACTTTTGGGTCTTATTTCACTTCTCGCTTTATTTCATTAGGCGTTATTTTCCAGCACCAATTTTCATGTCAACCTAAAACTGAAGTCATTTTTAAAAAATAATTTTGCCTTATAAAAAGTATTGAAGATTTTTGTTAACCAGAATAAATAGACGATCAAGACAATTTAAACAACAGAAGAGATTTTGATTTTTCAGTGACAGCACCAATACCCTTTTAGAAAGAATAAATGAATTTTCATTTAAATAAGCTTTTTTAGCTAACTTACCCTTACGGGCTGACTGCAATTACTAGTAAGTGGGTCCAGACGACAACACCAAAAAGTTACAATTACCTAAACGGTGATCTCAGGTCGAGATTGGGTCTTCTTGAGCTTAGATCCGAAAGATAGCTATTTTTGAGTTTTTTCTCACAACCAAATTCGTACTAGCTATCAAATCGACATAAGAACGGATTGATCATTCAACAATTCTAGTTGAATCAGTTTTGTGCAGCTATATGAATTAGAAGCCTATCACACACATCAGTGGTAACAAAAACCACAAGCAGTCCCATTGAAAGTCACTCGAGAATCACATATTGTCAACTGTCTGTCTAGTTCCATAGATTTAGTTTGCATTTTCTCATCTTCCATCGTCTTACTGCAAGTAACGGTGATATTTTCGTCACAAGTCTATAATGCAACATAGGTTTAGTCTGGACACTATTGGAAGTCTCGGAATCAGTCCTATGCTGATTACTGAAGGGCTATCTTTAGACTTCATCATTTTCAGTACTACCAGCTCAGGTTTACACTATTCCTGGAATACATTCACCGCTATAAGAAAAGTCTTAGCAATGCTTGTAACCTTGCTTCTACAATTTAGCTACTACATCAATCTCAAGTTGTACTATTTAAATTAGTACCATGCCAGCAACTATTACCTCAAAGCTAAACTTCTACAATTCGACCACCACATCTAGGGGCACCTCCGGGGGCTTCCGTTCGCCGCTTCCCCCCAAATGTATGATTGGTAAGGCTTTCATGATTTTTGATTCCCAGATTCCGTTCAGATTTCAAGTTGAAATTTTGATATGCTTTAGCGGATAATATAAGGATGAAAATAAAAAAAAATCAATAAAATTAACAGAACGTTTTCCAGGATATTCAAAGATAACGGATATAATCCTTATCCATGATATCCCTTTTCACATATATTTGTCAAATGGCATTTTTCTAAGATAGTTTGAAATCCTAACATTTCAATGAGCTATATTTCGATGTTTTATCAAGTATGAATGTTTAGAGACTAGGACTAGGAAAAATTTTTAATTCGTAAGTATTTTTGTTTTCACAAACTCTCCAGGTATATAAAATTTAAAAAAATTGGTGATGGGCTTGTGACACATATCGCCTATTTGATATGGAATGACCCATACTCCTCCAGCGACATTGCGGCATTGCACGTCCATCATATTGCGTCCAGTTTCTGCCGCAGATTCTTATGGCACCGCATCAGTGCTGTAACTCAAGTCTCTAAGTATACTACTGACACAGGGAATATGTATATATACAATACAATACAAAAATGTTTAATTGAAAGACCCTGGCCAAGGCCACGTCCTTAAACGGTGGGTATATACATACAATAGAAATAGTATAATTTCAAATTAAAAAAAAATTAAATTAAATTAAATTTGCGTTATTAATTTGCACAATTGAGTCGTATGACTCATTAATACGTGCATGCTCTTGTACATAGGTTTTACAAAATAATGCGTATAATGACTTAATTAAAAAAAAAAAAACAATACTAAAACAGAAAGAAAAGTTAAAAATAAGAAAATATATATATAAAAAAAAAGGAAATAGAATTAAAAAAATAAAAATAAAATTCAAAATGAAATAAGGAAAATAAAAACTAATCAAATAATAAGCTATATATAGTAGAAAAGAGTAATAAAAAAAAATAAGTAAAAACGAAAAAAAAAAGTAACTGCTATTTACGCATTAAGTATTCACTCAAAGTTTATTAAAATTACTTAAGGCCTCCATCCTGAAACCCCGCTGACTCCGAAGTGCCCGAACATATACCGGGAGACTATTCCAGACTCTGACTCCATAGATGATAAGGTGCGAGAACTATATAGGAAAAAATGACGAGGAACCCGCAATAATAGCGTACGTTGTGATGACAGAAATTCAATATTATCCTTAAGGAATTCGGCAGAAATATTATTGATTATATTGTGCATCATAACGCATAACAGGTAGTCCAAGTAGTGATCCAACTTACATCTAAAAATTTGCTTAGTTACAGCTGACACGTGATCATATCTCCTGAGGCCAAAAATATATCTAGCGCAAGCATTGAAGTCCACGTTTAGGTTCCTACGACCTGAGCTATCAATCAATATTGCAGTATACACAAGCTCCGTGAGTAATAATAGGGACAATCAGATTAATGAGTCGTTCGCGTAGAAGTCTGGGGGTATACTCTGCATGTCGCCACAAGCTTCTCAACCCGCAGTAAACCTTAGACACAGTAGCATTGATATGACTTTGCCAGGACAGATCACTATCAATAAGCATACCTAAATTCGTAACCACGGTTATATTCAATAGGAGTGCCATTTAGATAAAGATATGGAAAGGATGAAGCGTCAAGTGGCTGATTGTAAAGAATTATGCTCTAAGTTCAAGGGTTCAAGGATAACTTGTTTCTGAGTCACCAGTTATGTATAAGAAAAAGATCCTCATTAAAGTGAGAGATATCGCTAGCAGCACTAGTCTTAGATGACGACAGAATAACTGCACGTCATCAGCATACAGTATCATGGAAGAGTACTTAGGAATTATCACGATATCATTAATATACAACATAAATATGAAAGGACCCAATATTGACCCTTGTGGGACACCTGATTGAAGAGGTAACAGTTTTGACGAGGACGCATTCAAGACAGTAGCTTGCTTACGGTGAGTTAAATATGACCATATAAAGTTTGCTGCAGACTGATTAAAATTGAACTGAGTCACCAATTTTTGATAAAGAATATGAAAATTGACAGAATCGAAGGCCTTGGAAAAATCCAATAAGCATAGTATTGTGGCTCTTCGCAGATCAATATTTTGTCTAACCGATTCATTGAGATGTAATAAGGCAGTAGCAGTACTGTGCTTAGGTCTAAAGCCACACTGCTGCTTTGCGATCAGGCAATGAGCCTCCGTATAAGTCCTAATCTGCTCATAGAGTAACCTCTCGAGAATGTATTTGGATGTATTTGTGTGCATAGGTTTTTCACGCTATGCCACTTTAGCCGCACTGCACGTCCAAAACAATGATGTGTGCATCGGACCTTCGGTTTATTTCTAAAATTTTTGGAAAAACGGCAAATATCGCGTGGATTGTAAATAAATAAATATATGCGTTTCAATGTTTATGAAATTATGATTAGAAAACAGTGCCAACAGTGGCTTTATGGATTTTATCAAATAAATCAATATCTATACAAAAGGAGTTCTTATGTGTTGAGATTGGCTCAGTACGCGAATTTAGGGCCATATTTTTCCTACCCATTGTCTAGGACACATAAGGTTTTGCCTCCTCAAAGCCAAATCCAGGATGCGCTACTGACCACATTAACCTCAAGTAGTACTAGTTACCTAGCCCTACACACATGCAACTATTAGCCTACTATCAAAACAAAGCTAAATTGTTGAGCCAAAGCCTTGATTTTTATTTGCTTTTTGACCCCCATTTTCACCCCCTAAGGGATTAAATTACGAAAATTAGTAAAAGACGTGTTTAATCATTTGTTTAGTAAATTAGTTTTGCAATGTCTCAAGCGTGGTATTCATATTTCTTCCATACAAACCTTAATACCCAGTTTTTACTCCTTTAGGGGTTGAAATAAATTTTCTTAGAGATTCTATCCGTGACAAAAGAAATGTGTAATCAGCGATGAAAATCAATCAGGACATGCGGCTTTATATATATAGAGCAGAAAGAGAAATGATATGATATATCACCGCTTTACGTCGTTTTGTACATTTATTTATTTATTTTTTCTTAATAATAAACAAAGACAATTTAAAGCAAAAAAAAAAATCATAAATAAATAAATAAATATTTTAGTTATTTCTCCTTTAGTAAAAAAAACCCGAATCGTTTTGTTTTTCATTAGGTGCTATCCAAACAAACAACCGACATACAAATTTCCATTCTAAATCATCACCCTATATATAAGAAAGCTCCTTCCATCTACCCAAATTTTTAAATCAATTTAAAACTGAACAAGAAAAAAAGAAACAGAAATCCATTTTTGCATCCATCACATCGAAAAGCAAACGACCATAAATTGTTATCTTTATGGTGGGATTCAGGAAATGTCCTCAAGCTATTCTAGATTACGTTCTCTCACCTTACTTATAGTACCTATAGCTCTCTACTAAAAAAAAAAATAATAATAATCACGAAAAACATCTGCCATTAAGACCTGATGCCGAAGTATTAAGGAATCTTCTAAAAGGAAGTGGGAGACTATAGTAGTCAGGCGAGCGGAAGAAATAGATAAGTCAAGGACCTGCACTTCTTTACCTTTGAAAATCGCATGAAACTCACTACTAACTCTCACCACTCACGTGCAATGTTCCGCGTGAAAAGTGTTTCGAGGCCGACATGAACTTGTGAATTTCTTTTTTGCTTTTTTTTTTAAGCAATCTAGGTAGGTATATACAGGTGTAAGTATGTATATACCTACACGAGTATACTACACACCTTCACGCCTAGAAGAAGCTGAGAGCGCAAAGTTCATCCGGCTATTCGTGCCAACCCCATTATCTGCGTTTTAAAATAATGACTTTCTAGGTCTGACCTTCTTTTTTGTGTAGTTCAACCTGAATCTAGAATCTCTAGATGGCATAGCCATAGTAGTTACCTTGCTCTCATCTAACTAATGCTGCTTCACAACTGCTTCCAAACTATTCCATATTTCATTCACACACAACTTCTTCTATCTGGGCATCCGCTTTTGTTGTAGCAGAAGCAGCAGTAGCACCACTGGGAGTTTTTACATGCCTCTAAAATTCTGGAAATGCTGTTGAGAGCTTATGCAGTTAGTGTGTAGCTGTATTTAACTTGTATACATAGTATATATATATATCTGTGTGTATGTATTTATCAAAGCCAGCGGGTGCATCCCTTTTAACTCACCTGAACGCCCTCTCCGAAGTATTCACGACTTGGTTCGATGGAGGACGGTACTCCAAACATGAAATGCATTCTTAAGTAGTTTCCCTGTGAAACAATCTTCGCCTCTATTGAATAGAAGGTGTAGGCAGGTGCGATTCTAGCGGAACGGGGGTGGTGCTTTGCATATAGATAGGCCCCTAAAATACCTCAAGCACTTCAGTTTCACCGCATATGAGCCTGATGCTATTCAGGTGGAGTTACATGTGTAAATATTCTGGAACATTGAAAAGGGTTACTATATTGCCCGTTGGGTTGTGGGGTAGGTATACATTTTCATTACTGTTACAATCTATAACGAGTTGAATACATGCCTTATAGACTGCCTGGCGTCCCGTTTTAAATTTGGGTTCTAGGGTGGAAGAAATATTCTTTGAGAGTGCACTAGGCTATGGTGAGAGGACATTTTATAAGATTGTATACAAAAAAAAGAAAAAAAAAAGAAAAAAAAAATTGTTGTAATTAATATTAGAGAAGGGCAGTTAGGAACACTATGTCAACACATCAGACCTCAAGCACACACAAGGACTTGACAGAAATATCCTTTTTCCATTTGAAATCGAGGAGAGCATAAAGGAACCCTGTGTATACTCACTGACTGGCATATAGTAAGTTTAGTCTTAGAGAAGGTAAGTCCTTGAGGGCGGAATTATAATGCGATGGTGGGCCTGTGGTGTATGTGATATGGAAAATTTCCCTCTCATATTTAAATGAATAGTGAATATTTTATGGGACATTTTTAATATTACTGAGGTGCTTTACGCAATGGATACAGGTAGGATAATGCATATATTATAGAAGAGCTCTTGCCTTTTGTTTAAGGCACCTGACTTTAAACTTTATTATGGCTGTATGTATGTATGTACTTAGGCTAATATATGGAAATGTTAAAATGTAAAATTGCCTGCTATAGGTGAATGATGTGTGAATGTTGCCACTAATTTGTAGCAAAAAGAAAAAAAAAATTCCACTCAAGTGAAATGCAGCTCACTTCAGGTGAATTTTGTTAAATTGATTCTCCTTCAGATGATTTTGGGTCTATACATGTGCACTTGGTTCTAAGCTTGAAATGTTATGGTATCGTATTAATAGCTATTAATCTATATTGTCTTGCAGGTTATATTGCTGAGGCGAGTAGGGGTGCGCTAACAGAAATTAATACTTTTTACGTACCAACAAAATTTCAAAAATTTTCTCCCGATCATGAAGGAAGAATTGGCTTCTCCCATCCCAGGACATTCACTACACAAATCTAACAAGTGTTCAATGCTTCGAATGCTAATATGTTCTTTCAACTTGTGCAGACGTCAATATAGTGAAGGCATATAGGTTTGAAATATTTACGAAGGATGCTTTGAGATCATACAGCTTACTAGTTGGTAAATTATATCACCTACAAGTATGGTTGGTGAGTTGAATAACCATTTGACACTTACATAACTGATTTTAGAGGGCTTGCTATCATTACATCTGACTTTTTAAAATGCATCTTTACCATCTGTAAGAAAATTAGATGTATGATACAGTGATAACCTCCCCCCCCCCCCATGTAGAATGTTGTTCTTTGTGCTCAAATAAACCAAGCAAGAATATCAATGGCTAAAACGCTGCATTTTGTTAATATAATTGCATGTGCTGCAATCAAAGGCTCATCATGAAAATGCTGGTCCTTCGAGCTGGATTTATAACCTACAAGTATTTTCTTTATTTTCTTCGTCAAAGCGTGTCCTAAAGGAGGTCACAATTAAAACTCTGGTCCTTCGAGCCGGATTTATAACGCACAACCTCCATGAACAGTTTCTATCAGTTACCGCGATTAATTTATAATAGTATTTCTAAAACTCACTTAGTAAAAACATCTACCGATGAAGCCAGAGTATTACCCAAAAATCCGGAGTACTTAAAAGACTCCAGTATTTCGATATTTCATTTTTCTATAATCTGAATACCTATTCTGTCTAGTAATTTCATTCGTATGTAATGGATGCCAAGATATAAGCTTTACTTGATTCCTAGTGTGTCAAAAATATTGTTTCAGATTATTTGATTCATTGTACTGAGAATGGATTTCTTCTGAATCTGCTTTTGTGCATTCCTATCTTCAGCAATTAGAAGTATGAAGACTGCAACCCTCAATTGCTGTTATATTTATATTTTATGTGGACGTTGTATTTTCGTATTAACCCCAGTGTTGCAGTTGGAGCTGTTCTCATAATTTCTAATACTCACACCAACATCAATATCTACAATATTTTAAATTATTTTGGTTCTGTAGTTTTTCGCTGCCATAAAAACGAATTCTTGCCTCATCTTCACTAATCCATTTAATAAAATTATTCTTGTTAAGTTAGAGTTTTCTAGCTTGCTTGGAATACTCTATTATTATTATTTCAACAAAAAGGATGTGGCTTTCCAGTTTCTCCTAATTCTTTAATGCAATAAATATTCTGTCTTATGGATGTTGGTCCAACATCTGTGCAACTGTTCATTTAACTAGTTTAGGAAACTCAATGGCGTAGGCTTGGATGCCTTTATCAACTATACTGAGGTTTCTAAGAAAAACAAAGACTACAATTGACTTCTATATGGTAAATGGGAGATTATCAGAATTTTTTTTTAGTGTAAATATTATTATTTATTTCTAGCACTGTAGCATTTATATACAAACAGTTTGGAGTCTATCACACCCCATTAAATCAGGGTGGCCGAATTGCATTTATGTCGGAGCTAAATGCAGAGCTATAAAGCTCAAGTACCATTACCATTATAATTACCAATACTAAGTATTTAAGAATTTACAATTCCCAGAACTAATACTCCTGTATTGAAATTAATGTTTTACAGTCCCATTCCAGGAATGACAAATAATTCTTAAAAAT
This sequence comes from Dioctria rufipes, assembly GCA_963924295.1. Lineage (NCBI taxonomy): Eukaryota > Metazoa > Arthropoda > Insecta > Diptera > Asilidae > Dioctria > Dioctria rufipes. The sequence goes on along the minus strand of OZ002744.1, from coordinate 46,043,222 downwards.
ACAGGAAGGAAATTGAATTTGCGATTCCATTACAAAAATACTTTAAATACCAAAAATATTTGGCTATTACTATATAATTTCTTTCAATTCTTTTCAATTATTTCCAAATACTTTTAATTACTTTGAAAACTTAAGTATTAATCATGATATTGTACTTAATTATGAAATGAACTAGATCAATTTTCTTTGTAAAAAAACTTTCGCCTGTTTTCGATGATTTCGAGGTAAAATAAAATTAAGAAGTCTTGACAAGTACGTTAACTTTAAAATTGTAGGTCAAGAGGTTCAGTGATATTTTGTTCTTGTTCAAGAGGGGTTCTGTTACGAAGTGAACAATATTTTAGGTACAATAGCGGGCACATCCATATAGGTACTGATTTTCAATTCTATTGAGACCAGATTACCTATGTCTACTAGTCCTTTGGCTACATATGAGAAGCAGGATGAATTGTCATCTCGACATATTGAGATATTCAGATATGCATCTCGGAAACATTAAAAACAGGAAAAAGTTGTTTACAATAAAATTAAAACGACAATAGACCTGCACGACAAATTAAGTACAAGTAAGTTTTCAAAGTAATTAAAAGTAATTGAAAGTATTTGAAAAGAATTGAAAGGAATTAGTGATAGCCAAATACTTTTTAAATACTTTTGGGTATTTATAAGTGCTTTTGTAATGGAATCGCAAATTTTCCATTCCGGGAATGGGACTGTAAAATTTTAATTCCAATATAGGAGTATTAGTACTAGGAATTGTCTATTCTTAAATACATGGTATTTATAATTAAGAGGTATTAAATCCATGAAAGACTGGGTATTTTACAGCTCTGGAGCCAAGGAACGATAATCTAAGTTCATTAATTATTATCTTCAGTATTTTATCTAGAAACATCATTTGGATAGATTGGACTTGGTTTTTCGTCAGCCTATCCTCATTATCGTGTGAAGAAAGAATAAACAGCCCAAGTTCTGTTACGACCTTCTATTGCTACAGAATAAGAAAAATTAGAGAGTCGTTTTTTTTTTGGGACAGCTCCTGCTTCCTTTTTCAATAGGGGCTAATTCCTAATAGCAGTAATATTTGGATTTTCTCTAACTTTTGCTTTTGTACAAGTACTCGAGCCTTGTATCGACAATGCGTCCCTGTTTTACCAGCCTGAAAGCCATTATGTTTTAGCCCCTCCACTTTGTTTACGAGTTTTGGTTTCTTGCCCAAGATCATGCAGGAAGTGAGGGTAATCTTCATTTCTAAGGCAGGAGGAACGGGCCATATCGAGGCAAAGGACTTCACACTTGTTAGTCCCTCCTCTTACTTGCTCAAAGTTTTGGAGAGACAAATTGAGGTGCATATAAAAAGTGTATGGCAGGGCAGCAGTGGAAGCCAGCATGCCTAAACAAAAGTGAAATGGGTAGAGTCGGCACTACATGCAGTGGTGTCCGTTGTTGAGAAGTCTCTAGAATATAAGGAGCACACTCTGGGTGCATTCCTGGATGTTGCATTCCTGAGATGGTTGGGGGTTGATAAGGGTCTATGTGACTGGATGAACTCAATGCTTCTCAATACAGAGATTATCTCTTGCTCTGGGTTGTGGCTATGAGAAGAGCAGTCTACAGAGGTACGTTTCTAAGGGTGGTGCTATCACCACTTCTCTGGCTACTGATAATGGATGAAATCCTCATTAAATTAGAGAGAGAGAGGGCGCTGAAGCAGTCACTTATGTGGATGACAACCGACAAATTTCTCACTACTATTAGTAAAAAGGTCGATTATGTGCTGATGGAGCTGGATATTCGGGATAATAATAGTGGATCTAGTGTAAACCCCTCGAAAACTAAGCTAGTGCTTTATACAAAACAAAAAGAAAAAAGGCAGGAGCAGACTCATTTTGCTGGGTGGAGAATATTTCACTTTCTCTACCGAAGCAAAGTATTTTGGAATCATACTAGCTAAGCTGGAAAACTAATCTAGAAAAACGTTTTAAGAAGGTCAGTTTGGTCTTCTACACGTGCAAGAGAAATTTTGGTTACAACTACGATTAAAACCCAGGGTGATACGTTGAATGTACACAGTCATAATTCGGCCGATCCTCTGCTACGGCTCCACGCTCTGGTGGTCGGCACTGACGAGTAAATATAGCTTGGATGTGCTGTCAAAAACCCGGTGAGAATCTTGCCTGGGAATAACCGGGTGTCTTGCGCACCACGCTCGATCTCCATTACAGGAGTGTAGCGGCAATTAGCGCTGTCAGGCTCAGAGCAGGTGGTTGATGGACAGAAAGAAGTTTTTAGCATTTCAATATACTCCAGAAGATAGACTGCAGTGATTGCGGGGAAGAAACGGACTATCAATTACCTTTCCCAACTTTTGGTGGGGGTTTCAATACGATGCCCACCAGGAGTGATTTGGATGGGAAGGAGATGGAAGTAACGTCGTTATATTTACGAATGGATCTAGGACGAGTGAGCGCACAGGGGCTGGAGTGTACTCCAGAGACTGCCAGTGCCATGACGCTTATAGACTGCTGGACAAATGCATTGTTTTTCAGGCAGAGCTTGCAGCGATTTACCAGGTGGCAGTACTGGCATGTACGTGCAGAGAGTCCGCACGACATAACTGCATATACACTGACAGTTAGGCAGCCATTAAGGCGCAAGATTTTGTGCTGGTTAAATAAAAATTGATGCAGTTTTGCAAGACCAGCCTCGAGGAATTGACTACGCGCCACAAGATGACTCTATGTTGGGTACCTAGCCATAAGGATATCACAGGCAACGAGATGGCTGACGTGTTGGTCAAAAAGGGATCTAAACTGTATAGCTCCACAACGACAGTTTATTGAGGATCCCGATCAGAGCTATAAAAGAGGAGATTATTATGGGCGCTTATCAAAACAAGCCTACGGTGGATCAATAAGGAAACCTGCCGTATTGCGAGGTAATTTTGGATGATTGGCCCTTAAGAGACCATGCTAATGCTAGAAGGATTCGGAGGATATCGGATCCGTCCAACACGTGCTTTCTGAGTGTCCTGTTCTGACGAATAAAAGTGGTAGGCTTTAGGATAGCTACTTTTTTTTAAGTCTGGGGCAGCTGCAAAAGCAAAGAATTCAGATGATTCCTGAGTTGCCTAAAGGAAGCACGATAGACTTGGGCGAATTTAAAGGCTATCTCATGTGGACAAGGAGTACAATGGGGTCTAAGTGAAGCGAGTTAGGCACTTTAAGCGGCACCCCTCTTACCTAACTAATCTAACCTTCACCTAAGGAAAATACTCAACTAACCTATTTATAAATTTAACTAAGCCATATAAGCAACTCTAACCTAAATTTTATTACAATCAACAATATCAAAAGTACTCGTAAGCTGCTTACAAATTTCGGTGGCGTGATAATTAACACTTGATAATCCTTTTAAATAACAACGCCATATGTTTTGAATTACTTATGTAAACTTTAAACATATATGTATGGTATGTACCTCTCAATAGAACATAGGTACTAGATATGAATGAACTCAACCGAAAACAACAACTGTGCGGTAACCATAGATTTTTGAATATCTTAAGAGCGCTGCAGAACATTCCGTAAAGTCTCCAAAAACAAAATCAATTAAATCAAGGTTTCATCGAGATATCACGCTGTGGGTGTGATATTTTGTGCTCAGCAAGAGATGACACTCACTTCTTTAGCTTGGTCTCAATTTCGTGGAATTTATTGTTGTTCTTGGTTTTTGTAATTATGAACAACGTTCTTATGCGACAGCAGATAAATCACTTTAAAAGCTCTCAAATTCAGAAATTCCAGAAGAATTTTTATTTTACGATCATATTTAATATTTTATGGAGTTAGGAAATTGATAAAAATCGATTCGAGCTCTTATCCTGCTTATTCGCTATCGAATCGACATATCGTTTTCGCCTGAGTTGAAGAAGAAGTTTTCGTGCTCTCTACATGGGGTCCAATATTAAAATTAATTAACTGAGATTGGATGCTACTCGAAACCAGTAACTCTCGACCACTGGGGTAAGTTTAATTTTCATATGGACTTGTGTTTCTTATTTTTTACAACTTTTGTATCCTGAATATAGCAAAATTGCTTGTTGCCTTTTTGGCCTTGAAGAAACTCAGAGTTTGTTCCTGTTTAATTCATAATCTTCTCATTAAGAGAAATAAAAAACAAAAAGTTCGCTAAGGAAACTTAGTTCCGTTGTGATGGAGCAAAAATTATTTTCTCAATGTCACATAAGAACCGCGACCCTTTGAGAAAGGCTAAATATTTTAAAATGTGCTTTCACCAAATTTACAAACATATGTATAGCTTCTATGTGGTTAGGGCAGGCCCTTGTGCATGATTTTTGAGGAATGGGCGGGGGGGGGGGGGGGAGTTGAGACAAAAAATTTCAAACAATATTCTTGTATTTGGTACAGTTTAATGAAAAATTTGTACGAAGAACATATTCAATTTTATATATACATATACTTTTCATCATTGTACGCCAAGGTACCGATGTAATTTTAGAGCAGCTAATCCGTGGAAACGATCTTCCACCATTATGACCTTGATTGACTGATTGATTGAAACAGAGGTTTGTAAACTAGAGGGATCCCCCGAGCATATGCCAACTCAAGGCCAAATGTTCACCCTCCAGACCAATGAGCAGTCGCTCCTAGGTCCCAATCGGACGCTCCTATAAATTTCAGTATTGGCACCCAGCCCTCTTCGCCGGCGTCGTGTAACTCGTCCAGGAGGTGCGGGTGCGAGCCAAGAAATCTGCAACGTTTTCTTGAGAGTGTCAGACAGTGACAAAGAAAGTCGGTCACTATTTCGGACTCCTCATTAACAAGTCTCATCCTGTAAAGGTGACCCCTGAGAGAGGAATGCCCAGTGAGAATAGACACCACAGTTCTTAGGGTTGGCTCGTTACGTCCTTGTAGCTTATTTGTTTGCTTTGGGTTTGGTTTACCCCACAGTTCCTTTGTTGTTCTACCCGAGGGATCTTCTAACCAAAGGCGACTATGTTGGCGGTCCACCCAGCTTGAAATGATTGAGACAAGGTGCTCTGGTGCAATCCAAACTGTAGCGGCAGATTCCTCCGAGGCTGCACCAAGAAGAGCAAGTTCTTCCGCCCTTTTATTCCCGCTAATCTTGCTGTCCCCCGGCACCCACTGCACTATCACCCTGTTATTCCGAGAAAGGCAGTTCAGGGTGGTTTTGCACTCCTTTAATAATTTGGAGGTTATAAAAGGTTTAGACAAAGCTTTGACAGCTGCTTTTCTGTCTAAGTAGATGGCTATATCCTTGTTCTCAGTGTCGTCTGAGCTAAAGAGGTGCTATCCCGCTTCAAGAATAGCCTTGAATTCTGCCTGGAAAATCATGGCATGGCTTTTAAAGTGCATGGCCCATGGCCAGTTTAATCTCAGGCTCCTCGCAGAAAACTGCCACTCCGGTGGCTTCATCGGACTTAGGGCCATCAGTATAAATTGTAATTGGGTTTGTCAATAGGTAAACCACGGAATATGATTCCCATTCTGCCCTGTATGGAATTCTAGATTCAAAATTGCTTTTCAGCATGGTGGTCGCTGTTTCTGTCGATGCCAGGTACGATAGACTGCACAAACTCCTAAATGGATTCATCTGGAACTCTTGTTCCCATATAAAGCCAGCCAAGCTTGAGATACAGTATTAGCGCTGTACTCGACGTCCTTTGATTAATATGTAATTGCATTGGACCGTTTAGTTTGATGAGTTGCAGGCTTGGGAAATAGTTTTCATTTTCTGAACATCCTCCTGGAACTCCCTATCGCTTTCTATCCTCTATACTCGAGTTCGTCCTATGCCAGCATCTGCCGGTGCGATAGGTTCTGTCTAGTCTTGATTTTTTGTTTGCAAAGCTTTACTTAACGATAAAGTCAAAGCACAGACAACAACATACAACTAGATAAAAAAAATCTCCATACAAACCCGGAACACTTTTTCAAAGCTCTTTAACTTTTTATTCAACCAAAAAAAGCTATCATTGCGGAGGATTTATGTGGCATAATACAGCAAGAGAGAGAAAATGTATAGAGCTTTTTATTAGAGGGTCACTAGCTCGTTTTAATTCAACCGAATTTTTGCGGGGTTTTCAAATCCAGATGAAAGTTATCTCAGGCCAAAGAGTGTATTGAATGAAGAACCAGAATCGATGCTTGAAAATTTACGATTTTGATGGCCGAAAGCAATTGAAATGCAGCAGTTGGCGTAGTTGCATCTTTCCTTGTTAAAATAATCTCCAGAGCATCAAGGACGTAGTGTGAATCGACGTAAGGTGCCTCGGATTAGTGCTTCCATCCGCCCGGGTTTCCCCGGATTTGTCCTAGTTTGGAGAGCGTTCGGATGGGGTTTCCTATACCGTCCGGGTTTTAAAATTTTCAAAAAAATTAAATAAAGTTTTAAATTTTGCGTGTATTGTACGTATACGGTGTACCTTACTCAACATGGTGTTCCAAGGAGTTAGTGGAAGTGTGTAATATTTACAACAATTTAATCAATTTTACTGGACGTTTTTTCCTAATATAACTGAGAATACTCCGCGAACTCCAATTGAAAATACGGTTTTATTTTTACAAAAAAATTGATGACACAAAATTGATAGATGAGTGGGTGAATTTAAAAACTTTCAGTCAAAATCTTAGTGTCCAGACAAGCTTTTAACGAAAAATCAACTCTGGTTTAATTTTTTTTTAAACATCGAATGCTCATTTAAGCACAGAGTTATTCAAGATTGCACAGTATTTTTTATGCGTACCAAGTCACAATGCCAACGAAGCAAGTGTGTTTTCACTTATTTCTCAGTACTGGACAAAAGAAAGAATTTTAATTGATTTTTATAAATTCATAATGCAAAGATAAACGGTGACAGACCTTTAGTCTCTAGTCATCGGTTTACAGAAACTAAAATCTCCAAAATTTTTATAAGGCAAGAGACTTTTGTCTCTGGAGATCAAAAATTTAGGTCTCTGGAGACCATAAGAAAAAGTCACTAGAGACATTGTCAAGAAAGAGATTGTTAGAAAGAATTGTCTCAAAAGTTATTAAAGTTTCTATATCATGCGAAAAGTGAAAAAATTTAAAAAAAATTTAGCCTTAGTGTGAAAATTTTACGGGATAAATGATACCACAACAAATTTATATGATTTTTTTTTGTTTTTCCAAATTATCCTGACGAAATACATTCTTTTCCGTAATGGGTTTATTTTCTACTATCCAAATATGAGGTTTTAATAACTTACTAATAGCATTATTAATATTTTTATTTAAAGAAATTAGAAAAATTAAAAAGATGCATTTTGAGATAAAACATATTTTTATTATCCTTAATTGTTTGTATTATAAAAGGCATTCATTACATAATTTTTTCTGAACTAATCTAAGGACCATGCCTGGTGATAATTAGATCCAAAATTATGATTTTTTAATATAACTACACATATCAAAAATTGGGAAAACTGTAAGGCTTTCAAAATCAGTTTAAGTTTAGTTTAATTCAGGCTGCATGCATCGCAGGACAAACAAAAAAATCTTATCTATCAGCAAAAGAAAAACTTTGGGAAAGTGCAAATTTTCTTCGATTTTCTATAGAATGACTTTATAATAAAAAAAAAAATAAAAAAAACTTTGTCAAACTGGACTAAATCGGGCAACCCCTCCTTGGTGTTGCCATATACAAATTTGAGTTTTTTTTCGTATGCTGTGAAAATGATATGTCCTAAAGGTTTTTGTTGTACTGACAAGTTCTTCAGAATATGAAATTGTTCATTAACATTTTTACTGTCGGACGAGCCGTTCTAGAAATAAATGCGAAAAACTACTTCAAAAATCCAAACTTGCACAGAGAGACGACTATACGTAATTACCTACGGAAATTCATCTAGCTAGAGTATCATAAGAAATGGTTCAATTCTAGCTTTTGTACTTGTTTGAAGATATATTTTTGTTCCTAAATTGCAGAAAGATTTAATTTAGTTCGTTTTATTTTTTCTTTTTTTTTTGTAAACTGATCTATTTTGTTATAAATAAATACGGGAAGACACTGTATAATAATTTGAACATATTTTATTAGTAAGTAAAATAAGAAAATTATCTGGAAACAATGTCCGGGTTTCAAGCTAAAAAATCCGGGGGTTTTGAACTCGTTGTCCTTGTTTAATGATTTGACAGATAGCAGACCCTATCCTGGACTCGTGCCGTTTCAGCCTCCATATTGTTCATAACTTTTTTAGCTTTTTTCTTCAACTTCAAAAATTTTAAAATTTCGGTTACGATTGGCGCGATAAATATCATTCTGTTGTGAGCGCGCCTTTACCAAGAAATACCGGATTGAATTTCTGCATCATTTACGAATGTATGTAAATTACTTTAAAATTAGATTTTCAAAAAGCAAAGTTTAAATTTTCACTAATTTTTTATTTTGTAGCTACACTTATAACATAATTTTAACTTATATCATCGTTACTTTCCAACTGTGGTCTTTTACAAAAAAAAAAAAATCAACGGATATCCATTTTTAACACTTCGAAATTGGGATCAACAAATATTTGCCCAATTGACATCAAATAGCGTTCATACAATGTAACATGATAGGCATTACAGCTGATTCAATATTGTTTACAAATTTTGTTGTGGTCACGTTACCTCACTGGTAAGAATAGTCGCCCAGAAAGCGGAAGGTCCCGGTTTCAAACCCCGGATGAGGCGGATGTTTTTTCTTCTTGTATTTATGATTTAATTCAGAATATTTAAAAAATAAATTTTTTTCTCCATTTCTAGGTCAACTAATTTAAGGTACATTTACAGAGAAATAATTTGCGAGAGCTGCTGCGTCAATACTTCAAAAGTAATATGTGACCGTGAATCACACAATTTTATTGGTGTTGAATTTGTATCGCTCTGATGTTAACACGCAAAAGTGTTTTACCAAAACCCCTCCAGGGTCCACGGGCCTGGATTAGGGTATAATCTGGTCACTTCATTAGGGTACCAAAAATTGGATATCATCATTAATTATCGAACTGATTCAATTCGTTCCGGACGCAATCGTACCGCAAATTATTTATCTAAGGCTTATGTATGTATGTATGTCAAAAACTAGAGCGAAATCATTTCACCCTTTTTTTGATCGGTTTCATATTTCATTGGGGAGTAACAAGTATACGCCATATATTCTATTGTTTTCTTTGTAGGCATTTAGCCTTAGATTATTCATTAGCTGTCTAAAGAAAGAACGAAAGAGAGAGAGTGAGAAAGAGAGAGAGCGAGAGAGAGAGAGAGAGAAGGAAAGAAAAAAAGAAGGATGGTGGTCGCAGTAGAATTTATCTTTTTTTTACATTTTTCTCAAATTAAATGGAAGAAATATTTTTCCATGATACTTCGAATGCGATATCAATTTATTCCACCGAACGGAGCTTATAATTTATGTTGATACATTAAGCCGATTTACGCACCATTACCATCACAAACACCATAGATAGGTATCTATCTAATTATATATGTGGGCGGGTTTTCAGTGTAGGTTGTTATTTAAATGTTTGTCCCAGGCCACAAAGTCTTTGGAGGAATACAAATTTCAATAACCTCATACTTTTATAATATCAAGAGCTTCTAATATTTTTTATGTTTAATTTCTTCAAAGCGCCTTTCACTTCTATACTCCTCCTACTATTATCCTGTTAAAATTGCGCATTTTTAAGATTAACTTTATATATAAAAAAAAAATATACTTATATACAAAACTCAATTGTTATTCTTCTACTAAATATTCAATATAAATTGTCAATGCTTCACAAAGATCTCTCGATGTATTTTCAGCTTTCAATATGTCGCGCCGCCTGCAAATACATTTCCAATACTTAAACACCTACACACAAATTCAAAGGAATAAAGATTGTACACAAAAAAAAGACTTTAAAATTTCGATACCTTTAAAAGAGAAGAAAAGTCATTTGAATTTCTAACAGTTGGTTTGAACTAACTATTATAATAAAAGATAATTGAAAAATAATAGAATAAGGCTTATTTTAAACTTAAAACCTAGCTGGGCTGAATGAAATCGACGTTATATTTCAATTAAATTCACCCTACGAACGCAGAACAGATTACTAGTAGAGACTCAAACCGAAACGGAACTGAAAACTGATATGCGAACCGAAAGACGAAAATCAAATTTGAACTAAAAACTAAAAATTGAACCAAGAGCTGAAAACCAAAAAAACCAAATTTTCAACCGTATTGCAATTTGTAAACGGGAGATTCTGAAATATTTAATTAAACTGTAACCGAATTAAAATATTAAAAAAATACAAAAACAAAAAAGAAGAAATTGTAATTGAAACCAGAACTAATTTTAAATGGGGTTTTATTTTTTGTTAATTAAAGAAAATAGAAATTTTGATTTTGATTAAAAAACAATTTTAATTAAAATTCTTTGAAAATTTGTTGCTGTGTTCATCAAAATAATTGCGAAAAATTAAAACTATGATTACATGGGAGCTCTGCGTTTACAAAAAACAGGATATATGGCAACACTAAACTATCAAATATGAATTGCAAGGTGTTTTCTGTTTTATGTTTTAAAGTTTTGTACTAATTTGGAAAAAAAAAACATTTGGAAAAAATACGTTGAAAAACAAAATTTTTATTTTCATAAAAAATTAACAAGAATCAACTCAAAATTAATTTTTGAAGACGCTGAACTAAAGATTTTTACTTTTTTTTGAGAAATTTATAATTTTATATTCGTTCAAGTAGGCCTTTTTGGTATTCTCCGGTATTTTTTTATTTATTCTGTCACACAGTCATTTGAATTAAGGCGGTAAAGTTTCAAGTTTTGAGTCGAGTCATTAACAGATTTAAAACAACAGAAAAAAATTGATAAAAATAGGAGAATGCAAACAAAATTCTCCATTGAACTTTTGCCGCCCTAAGTAAAATATTTGTGTGATAAAATAAACAAAAAAATTCCTTTTTTGCTTTTCATTTGTACCGGAGAATCTCAAAAACGCCTACTTGAACAAATATTACTTCATTCAGAAAAATAAAATATAACATAAACAAATTAAAATATGCAATAACTCAATAACGTTCCATTTTTTGAACATTAACACTGTTTGATAATAATTTCTATTTGCATATGGAAGATAAACTAAAAGAGCTATAACATCTTTGGCCTTACCTTTAAATCCAGGTTGGTTGATTTTAATCGATATACATTGTTTTAAAATTAGGACTGTTTCAGAAAACAACCGACCACCCATCTCCGCTTCTATTACTTATCACCAGGTAAACAAAATTAGGGACCACTGGTATGACTGAATTATAACAGGTGTGAACTTATAATTGCAAGCCATTAAATGCAAAATTCTTATGCAGTAAAATTGGAAGTCAGCCAAGAAGAATGCCACAAATTGATTCTTTCCACCCATACGGAAAATCCGAATATGTTTCAAAAAAGCTTAGCTAAAAAGTTGAAAATTTCGAAGACCATTCAAAATATTCTCAGTGAATTTCGAGAATTTTATAGCAGAGCCTGAAAATAACTCTCCATTAAGTTGTTTTTTAAGTGAGGTCCGACCGGAAACTGTTATATTTAAAAAATAAATTTTTTATAATACTTTTAACTTTTATTTTTAAAAGTAAAAGTTAAGAGTAAACTTTTATTGTACGAAATAAAAGTTTTCAGGTCTTTTCAGACCTTTATCTAACAAAAAAACTTTTTGAGAGTATTTTGAGACTTTTATTTTATAAAAATCTTTTTAAGAGTCTTTCTTTATGTTTTTATTTAAATATATAAAGTATTAACGGTCTAAAGTAAAAAAAAAAACTCCTCTCCTTATAGCATTTTAATCGATTTGATCCATATCATAACATAATTTGTTTATATCATATAAACTTAAGAAAAGTCCAGACTCTGCCTGTCTGTAACGCGTTCGAATTCCAGGATGGCTTGTCTTTTAATTAGAAGGAAATTAAAAAAAAATAACAAAAAAATAAAATAAAAACAAGTAAAAAGGCTGCAACTACATGGAGCAAACCAAGATTATGGCAAAATTGATTTTGATTTACTCTACGTGGCAGTGTTCTTAGCCACATGGAGCAATTAAATTTTAAATACTGTTTTAAATTTCCGCACGTGTATCACAACAATACTTAAAAAAATATTTTAAAGTATTTAATGTATTTCATGCCCCATGTATAAACAAATTTGATTTGGGGTAAAACAATACTAACTATTGTGGCAAAAATATGATGTGGGGCAAACATGACATGACTTTTTACGATAAATATTTAACTTAGAAAAAAAGCTGATTAAACCATTTAATTCAACTTCATTAATAATCTCAAAAGCCGTACTTAACTCAAAATGTCAAATTTGGCGGATGGGGCAAACCAATATTCAGGCGACGAGTTTACAAATTCTCCAAAATCGATACTATAAACAAATTTTAGATTTGTCAAATTAATGAATGTGGAGTTAAAATTAGTAACAAATTTGAGCGACATATGGTAGTGGATATTTTCTGATAAATATATGAATTATTAAAAAATAAAAAAAAATAAAAAATAGTAAAATAAGAATATAAAAAGCAAATGTCAGGAAAAATATTTGTCGACGCATTTATGGCGCTTATTAAAAAAAAAATAAATTAAATTGTAGCTAAAAACAATTTTAGATACGATAGAAGTTTTTTTTTAACCGAAAAAAAATCGGGTTTGAACCATAAAAAAAAACCAAAATAAAATAAAATTTTTCAAACGAAAAACATAACTGAAAACCGAAACGAAATAATCTTGAATTTGTTTCTAGAAAAGCCTAAAAACACAGAGACAAATTAAATTTAGTAATTAGCGATTTATGAGTAGACTTAAATCTAGGTTGAAGCTAATGCGTTTTATTTAGCTATTGCAGTAGTATCTTCTTATTGACAATTTTCTACAAAAAGCATCCAGAAAGAAATATTCATAAATTATATGTTTGCAACATATATTTCTCACAGAGCTTGTTAGGTGATTTTTCCTGCCACCGTTTCATAGAAAACCTCTGGACTAGCTAGGGATCGTAACGGCTATAAATTTTACAGTAAAACTTATTTTTCAATGAGTTTAGACTTCCTGATCACGAATAAAAATCACGGCGTGATTATATATTTATTTTTATCATGAATAAAAATCATGAAGTGATAAAATAGGCGGACGAATAAAAATCTCCAAGTGATTTTCTTCCTTTTCGGTTGACATTTACAATACTTATTTTTGAATGCTTAAGCTATCAGTTCATACAAAATAAAAGTAAACTGTGATAATTATTGCAAAATAATAGTTGCGGATGTTCATATGTTAAATTTTTGGTGACCTATCGTTAGACCTCTTATCTCATCTGAACATCTGAACCATAACATTGTATAGCGTTGTAAATAGTTCCTAATAAATTAATAAAAATCACTTGGTGATTTTTATTTGTCGACCAGAAAATTAAATATCACGCTATGATTTTTATTTGTGATCGGGAAAAAAAATACCAGGAAATTATTTTTATTCTTGATGAGAAAAATGTTAATCATCTCATAACGAGAAATCATTTCATAATAAAAAACAGTTAAGGTATATAAATATATACCAATATTTTTAAGTATCTTATAACAGACATGCTTCGAGCAAATGACCACAATATCTGATATAATCACACCAAAGGAAATATGTTAGACCATTCGACGTGGTATTGGGATATTGATAACAATGGTGTTCCACTAAACTGTCCTTCCAACAAGATGTGGTATACAAACGGTTCAAAAACGAACAGTGAATTCGAACGGGGCACATACGGCCCCTGATGCTATATATTAAAGGCCCTGGGCTCTTCGCCTAGTGTATTCTAAGCCGAGGTATTCGCCATAGAAGAATGCGGCAATACTTGCATTAAAAAATGCACAAATAGCTCAACCATTTATATCGTCTCAGCCAGTCAAAAGTCCTACACTATCACGTCAAACAAATTTATCAAGGAGAAACAAAGTTATCCTCATTTGGGTATCTGGACATGAGGGTCATAAAGGCAATGAAATTGCTGACGGCCTAGCCAAAAGCTCTTATGTTCGCAGCTGTATGGAACGGTTAGGCGAACCGAATCTGCCAAAGGAAATTGTGGTTCGACAATCGGGCACGATTTTAGAAATAAAAGTGTGGGTTTTGAGTTAGCAACAAGTTGGGAAGGAAGAAAATTTTAAAAGTGTGTGGTAACGCGGTAAAAAGGAATAGTCCTGAAAGAAAAAATCTGGAAAAGATTGTACAAAGAGAATAAGTGTATGGAAAATTTTCCTGTGAAGCACTAGATTCGTAGATTTCGTATAAGCCCCGAGAAACTAGAGCAAATTACGGATAATCCCGATTAACTAGAGCAACGCTGTAAATCCAGGGAATTTGATAGATTCATTGAAAAAAAAAGATTAAATTCCGTGAGCTAAAGAAATTTTTTTTATTTTCCTGGAGGGTAATTCCGTCCGTAAAGGGAATTCCCTTTCGTTTGTTTCTCTTCCAATTATCTACTAAGAACCGGACTTAAAAAATTAACGCTAAACTTATTTAAATGCAAATGGGGGAAAATTAAAAGAACTCACAAGATTAATTAGTCTTTTTAATAATACAAAAGAAAGATCACGGTTCTTCCAATTGTAATATTTGTAATATATTGATTAGGTCCACTACTCCGCTTTTTCGCAGGTTTAAATAGGGACATTGTTAAACACCGTGCCAGCAATGTTATAAGGGAAGATGGGGAAAGGGCACATGAGGACTGTCCACCAAGTCCTCATAATAATCTGCAAGGTGAGTGATGTAAAGCAGTCCCTTCAGAGCTGCGGGATGTGTGCGACTTTTGTTGTAGGTACGATTGTTTTTTTGTAAATAACGCGTAGTAGCTGTAGGTTTTCGTGTGACTTACCACACACTTTCGGGCAATAGCCGAGGTATGCTAGCGGCCAGACCTACATATACAACACTTGTCACGAAGTGAGCTGTCAGCTTCGGCTGATAGTCTGGACTTCACGTCCAAGTCATGCTCACTCATATGCTACAATAACAAGGAAACCCTTCGTCGGACCAGAGCCATTTTCTAACACTTCAAAGTGTTATCTCAAAGCTACCCTTAATAGCTGTGAGAACAAACAGGATTTCCTTTATTAGGAACGGCTACAAGAACTTAATCAGGCAGAAAAGTTTATAGATACCTCTGGCGGAAAAAAAAGAACTCCTTACGAGAACAAAGCTCAAATTGATTACAAAGGCCATTGGCCCTTGAGTTATCACCTAAACAATATGGGTTTGGCTGGAACTTCATCTTGCCGCTTCTGTCAGGATTTTCATGAAACCTTGGAGCACCTGCTCTGCATCTGTAAAGCATTGACCAGGCGAAGATTACTCCACCTCGAACATGCATTTCCTCTACCAAATTACGTGTGAAACCTCAATCCCAGAATGGTTGTAGACTTTATTAAACACCTAAACCTAGAAAGGGAGTAAAAAGAACAGGGACTGACAATAAATCTTTCAGTTCGCAGTTAATAAGAGGCTAAAGCTTGCACACCCCCTTCACATATCTAATCTAATATAATCGCCTAACGTACCATATACTCATTATAGCTTTCTATTGAAGATGAAATTATCACGAATAAAAAAAAAGTGTAAGACAAAACAATTGGAATCACCATTTATAAAAAAATTCTCAATTTTTGAGCAATCATTAGTTGTTGACCAGTGGCCACAGAATTGCTTTACTATGATCTTTATATTATTAATCACAAATTTTTTGTCATAATTTTACTAGCAATGAACAGAGCCACTTAATAGCTGCAAGTAGGGGTAGAAGAGAATTTAATTCGATAAATATTTCTTTGTGATGTTTTCTACGTGAATTTGAAAAACATATAAAACAATGTATGAAAACAATCCCGGAATAATTTGAAGCGATAATGGAGCACGTACAAATACAAATCAAGTATCAAAATCGAATTATAAAGCAATTGGACAAAGTACCGAACAGTCTAATTGGAATGAAAAATTAAGGTAATGAACAAAGAGAAGTAATTAAAACAATATTTAAAACGACTAGTAAAATGGAAGATAAGGTAGGTGTTTAAATAATAAAAATGCATACTCGGAAGTAGTAAAGTAGGGTGACCCACGATACCAGCACAGAGAGTAATAATTAGACCATTAAACTCAAACCAAATATCAGAAGACACAAAAAAAAAACACGTTAATGAAAATATTAAACCAAGTACCTTGAAGGTGCCAATAATTGAAGTAAAGCCCATAACTAAAGGAGGAGTCATAATTAAATTAAATTCTGCGGAAACTTCTCTCTCTCTCTCTCTCTGGAAGCCAATAAAGAACTGTGTGAGCGATATAACATCTCCCTTAGTAATAAAAGAATACCCTGTTTATTTATTTCGAATCTGGATAAAAATTACACGTCGAAAGAACTACTAAAACCTTCGAGATCTAAATCACTCCTTCAGAACACAATACCAACTTAAAATAACTTACAGCAAATTAAATAGACGCACAAATAAATAGACCATATTTTTTGAGGTCTTTGCATCCATATACAAGCGTATGTCAGATCAATACGTAAACATCGATTGGAACTCACACTATGTACCTACGTGAGGACTTCAATATAATGAGATGTTTCAAATGCCAAAAATATGGTCATTCATCAGAATATTGTGCGAGAACTGTGGTGAAAACCACGAGTCATCCAACTCACTAAGGCTGGAGTCTCTTGTATAAACTGTCGTATGAACGTGCCCAGTATACCAAAGACGCAAAGAGATAGTAAGGAGCAAAACCGAATATACTGTGCAATTTTATATATAGAGTGCCCACCATGCTAAATCTAATACATCTAAATATCAGGAGTATTCGAAATAAGCTAGATCAAATGGGGATTATGGTTACCAATATCCTACAGATAGGTATAATAGTGCTGAATGAAACGTGGCTATATTCTAATGAGGTGAACTTCTATAATATCAGAAGCTTTACAGGAATTTTCAATTGTAGAGAGAAGAGTCGTGGTGGCGGTACGGCAATTTTCATTAAACAAGGAATAAAGTATAACAATATAAAACTAGACAATAAACAAAACATGCTACTAACTGAAATAAAAATAAGCAACAAGAGTAGTAATAAAATTCTAACAATGTACAGGGTGGGCCAAAAGTCACCATGGGATTTAAAAATTAAATTGGTAACATATGGTAGGATGAAAAAAAGGAGGGGTAAGGTGGGGTGGAGAAACATGCTTACCTATGAAGAACAGACAGTTGGCTATCATTTAAAAAAGGAATGAAGAGAAACGGTCAACAGGGTGTGGAGCAATGTACAAACGAAAAAGTTAGTTATTTTTAAACTTTTGGCCCACCCTGTATAAAGCACCTAGCGAAAGCCAGCATAAATTTCTAGAATATCTGGAGAACTTACTGACTCAGCATATTTTTGAGAGATACCAACATTGATATGATGGCGAAGAATAATGCAGTAACTCAATATCTAGACTTATTATCTACACTGAAAAAAATATTAACACTATTCCTCAAATTTAAGACACGTTTTCCCTAAAAATAAATGTAATTTTCTCTGATAGAAAGGGAAAATCAGTTTAATTTCTTCCCCAAATCAATGGAACATTCATTTAATTTATGTATCCCACAGAACCTCTAAGGAAGAGAACATTCAATAAATTAGGTATTAGCCCCAAAATACATTCACGGCCTCACGCCACGGTCCACAAGCGACTTGATGATTGTGGCCGGCTGCTGAACCCAAGTAAGTTACATTCACGGTTACTGGCCACAAGATGCAATTTTTCTGATTATGCATAAATGTATATGCATTTTCATGTAATTAATAATTATACCCTAGATGAAATCTATAGGGGTATACTAAGTTTGTCATTCCGTTTGTAACACCTCGAAATAATCATGGTAGAGCAAAATGGATGGGACACCCACGCATAATATTAAAAGTTATTTTGATTTTTGCATGTCCGTCCGTCCGTCCGTCCGTCCGTCTGTGCGCACGATAACTCGAGAATGCGTTTACATAGAGAGCTGAAATTTATTACACGGACTTTAAAAAAAGAAGTAAAATTAAGTTCGAAAATGAGACAAATCGGGCAACTCCTTCGTGGGGTTGCCATACAAAACTTTCGTTTTCCACTCTATATTTGGACACTGCCTGAGAACACATCAATTTAGAGAGATGAACTTTTGTACATGGTGTTTTCATTGTACTAGCAAATAAAATTTAAAATTTAGACTAAATCGGGCAACTCCTTCTTGGTGTTACCATATAAAAATTTAGGTTTTTTACGTATACTGTGAAAACGATCAGTCCAAGACATTTTTATTGTACTAAAAAGTTCTTCAGAATACGAAATCCTATAAAATTGGTTACAATAATTTTTTCTGTCCGACAAACTGTTCTAGAAATATATGCAAAAAACCACTTCAAAAATCAAACTTGCAAGGGTGACAATACGAAATTTCATACGGGCATTCATCTAGGGTATCATAAGAGACCAATTCTCGCTTTTTTACTTGTTTTTTCTTCAATTTAATTTTTTTGCATAAGTATTACAAAACAATATGAATTAATTCACACAGGTAAGCAACTTTTCTAACTGATAAATAAAATTCCGATTAATTTCAATGTTGGTAGTATCGGGGCCACGAGCCACAAAATTTAAGATTTGATCAAACTGTACCACGGCCACAGCGTGGCTTCTGGCCTCTGCCCGCGAATGTAACTTTGACAATACATTTACATTAACATTTGGTTTAGAGGCGTGCATCAGTGACCTGTGGCTTGTAGCCGTTAATGTATTTTGGGCCTTATGCTACATTTTTTATGGAAATATATTTTCTTTTATATAATTCACACATTGTTCTTGAAAACAAGTCATATATTGTTTTTCAATATTTTGTTTAAGCGTGCCCAGGCCCCAGGGCATCAACATAACTTTCATACTACTTAGTAGTATGGACCATGAGAGCTCTTAAGCTCATTCTTATGTTTTTTAAATCGGGTGGTCTTCTATCACCGTCACCTATGGTGGAGAGTGGTGCGGTGCTACCACCTATTGGCCGGATTACATTAACAACGCCGAAGTCGGCGTGGTCGTCGTTTTATGTCAAAAAAATTTAGAGACAGTACTACATGTATGAAATGCATTACATTACCCATGCCGGCGTCGTCGTGGTCGTCGACCGATCTCCAATCCTAATTTTAACGCTGGCGCTCCATTGCTGCCAATATGCAAGATCTGAATCTATTATGGAAAAAAAAAAATGAAAAAATGAAATTATATTTGAATTTCTGAAAATAAATGATTTTATATTAAAAAATGTGAACTTGAAGGAAAGGAAAATATCTTTTTTATTATTATTTAAAATTTTATTGCAAACCGGCAGAGATTACAAGCAAATAACTCAACTGTAAAATGTAAGGGAAATTAAGGTATGGCGGTGCCGCCCAGTGTTAATGTAACACGCCCGGCGTTTTGTTCGGCGTTTGATGATGACGACGACGACCACGTCGTCGTCGGCGTTGTTAATGTAATCCAGCCATATCACCTACATTTTAGAGGGAATATTCCCTAAACTTTAAGGATTAGTCCCTACATTTTAGGGGGCGGGGGAAGGAACAAAACAACAATTTAAAATTCCCTATATTTTATGGAATGTTCCCTACATTTTAGAGAATATTCCCTAAATTGTAGGGGGAAGATAAAAATTCCCTACATTTGAGGGAGGAAAACCTAATCTTAGTTTTCCAAGGTGGAGCTTTCCCTAATCTTATCGACAAATGTGTGGCACAAATTTTAGCCACTCACTTTAGAGAATTATTTTTTACTGTGTATATACAACTTCAGGATCCTAAATAAAATTGATATTAAGCATGCAACTAGATCTACAGAAAATGCGGCTACAATAATAGATATTTACGGATCTATGCGACAGTTTTAATGGACATGAATATGGATGCTACTTCCATATCAGATCATAGCATAATTAAGGTTGTAATCCCTACAAATATTTTTTTTTTAAAAAGGGATGAGCACAAAATTCATCTCAAAGATAGACACAGAGAGATATAGAGAAAAAATTAGAGAGAGAATACAAAACTCTCAAGCAATAACAACGGAGGAGCTTATTGGCATTACAAAAGATAATAAAAAGATATCACAGTTTACAAAAAAATTAGAAATAGAAATAATTTATGGAAAACGGATAAAATTATATCTAGATAAAATGAGGAAAAGGGAAAATGATATAAAAAAATTAAGAAGCACCCGGTGTATATTGAGAGGACGAGAGATTACACTCGTGTTAAAAATCGGGTAAACATGTTTGTAAGAAAAGCGAAACAAGGATATATAGACAAACAGTTTTAGAAGACAAAATACGATACAAGGAAAATATGGAAAATAATTAATGAATTTATAACTAAAAAGGAGAATGGAAATAAAGAAACTGTTACTGAGGTAAGAAAGTCAGGGAAAATGGAAACTCATCCAAAGACAATAGCAGACACACTTAACCAGTACTTCGTTAACATTGTTAATGAACTTAAGGAAAAGTTATCAACAAAGTCACCTACTGCAAATAAAAGGCAATCAAAATTAATTTTTTTCAACCATCTGATATGGCAGAAATGGAATATGTAATTAAAAGTCTTAGAAAACAATCTACACCTGGGCTTGACGGAATCACTGCATATGATCTTGTTGTTGCGGCTGATATGGTACCTATGTCCGACTATAGCCAACCTTGTAAATCAAACCATCTCAACTGGTATTTATCCAAATATATTGAAGCAGACCGAAATACTGCTAATTTATAAGGGTGGAGATAAAAAGGATACGACTAATTACAGACCAATTACAATTCTTAGTTGTGTTGGCAAAATATGAATATATATAAGAGTGGAAGAAACAGAAAGGATTCGTAAGGGACTATTGGCGACATCTAGTGAGATCTTCAACGCCATTTGAGATTAAAAATATATCGAGTAGAAACTTCTTCACAAAAAATGTAAGAAACCATGTATGTACTATCCATGAAATATAACAAAGTTGAACTGCTATTCTTATTAGGCAGTATACAGGGAATAAATAGATTGTAATTAATTAAACTTAAATTAAAAGGATTTTCAAGATCTTCCTTAAACCCTAAGCTGTTTGAAAAGGGGGATTGAGAAAAGGAAAGGAAGAAATATACATGGAAAACACTAGGCTTAGGCTTAAGTGTATTAAGGAAATATAATTAAGGATAATAATAATAATGATAATAAATAAATAAATCTCCAGAAATAAAAATTTCTATTGATGTGTCGTTTTTTTTATTATAATATAGATTCGAGTTAAGGTCAGAAGATTCACTTTTAATTTCTTCTGATAGAACTGGGATTTAAATTATTTTTATCAAAATATCAATTTTCAATAATGCCAAAGATTGCCCCATATGCGATCTAAGGTTCAATATTAGACACGTTTCGATTGAAATTTCTCGATGTAATCTGATTCAAGATTTCCATTACGTCAAAAATACCTCTATGAGAAATAATTAAATTTGTAAATTATACTAGTTATTTTTTCAAGATGTTTTATAGTTTTTACGATTTTTGTTTAGCGTTAACTAGGTCTGATTAAATAAGAAATATACAAATACATAAAAATTTCGATAATTAATACTGTAGTGAGGAAATATTTACTAAAAATAAGTAACGAAAAAATTATTCTGGATATAAATTTATTCAAGTAAACTATTTATATACATAAAATTTATAATTTTTTACTTGTAAAACTCAATAGTTAAGTTTGCGCTAAACAAAGTTATAAAAGAAGAGTAAGTAATGTGGTTTTTCGCATCTCTTTTTTAGTACGGTTCAAGGAACATTTCATAGATGTTTTACAATACGAAGAAAATGCGTTGTTAACCAATTCGAATATTTTTCCATCTATGATGAAGGTTTAAATTTTTTTAGATAAGTAATTGACACAAGAAAGTCAAAATCTGAAAGTTTTATTAAAAAAAAACATTTCATTACCACTAGATTTTCATATCGAACAGTGTATGTATGAAAATCACAAAAACTAAATAAATTGTTAAAATTCCGAAATTTTGACTTTGTTTAGCTGATAACATCGAAAGTAAGATAGGGGGGGGGGGGGGGCGGTAGAACGGAATTAATACAGACCATCCTGTATACAAAATGTGACGGTGGTAAATAATTTTGAGATACTAAAAATCTTAGTGATTTAGAACTTCAAACTCAATTATTTCGACAAAAAATTTTTAGGGTTGGAAAACTTTTCATCAGGCTGACTTTTATGGTATGGAAAACTTCTTCAAATCTCTCCTCCTGCTACTAACGCACATAGTCAGAGAAAAAAGAAACTTTTTTGATTTATTTCATATTATATAAAAGATCCTAAAAAAAGATCATGCAAAAATATAAAATTAATCATTGAATCCCTTCAGAAATTTACATTGAAAAAAAAATAAATAAATAAATAAATAAATAAAAAAAAAATTTTTTCCGACCTAAGACATAATGACTGTCTAAAAATAAAAGTCAACGAGGTAGAACACGAGTAAAAAAACAAACCACATCACAGTAATTCCGATGATCACACAAGACACCGACAAGATTGTAAGATGATCGAACAATTTAGGTATGATCACTTGTACAAACAACGCGTGTTGATTTTTGTCGGCACTCATGTGTGATTAATCAAACAGAAGGTGAGCGAGAAGGTGTACAAATGACGATGACGATGACGACGACGACGACGAGACTCCCTTCTTTTTCATAGTATTTATACGGAACCAGATCACAAATGGAATAGAGATCTCACTCAAATTGATCATGATCATGGAATGATCGGAAATTGTTTTTTGTTTTTTCCTTTCATTCCTTCTCTCCTTCAACGAAACACATTAAGAGATCGAAAGGATCATGATTAGATACTGGGGAGGGTGATTGATATTCGAAAAATAGTTCTTCCCCCCCCCCCCTTCTGACTTTATAGATGAAACCTAGGTTGTTGTTTTTTTTTAGACTAATAACATTCCTTAATCACCTCCTCAACATTCCCGATTTCCTTCATATTCCTATAAATTCCGAATAGATAGACTCGGCAAGAGAACAGCGAAAAACTCGCAAGCGATTGATCAAGGGACCGGGCAGCGAGCGATGATCATGTCAAAAAATTCTCGAGGCACCATGAATCGGCAAAAATGTCAGCCGATTCGATATCTTACGTTGCACTTTGAGATACATAGGTTAGAATGCATGCGCAATGGTCAGTGACCATTCAGATTTGATCTGTAAAAAAAAACAAAAAAAAAATCTGAAAAGGCTTTGCGCATCGAATCAAAGTCATTTGGTAAATTGCTGTGACTTGTATAAGATTTGTAAAACGAAGTATCAGGGCAAAATATGGTAGGTGTGAAAATGATCATGAGTTTTGCATATTATCAAGTTGAATTTCCTCCACTTCCCTCGAATGAGATAAGGTGCGCGTGCATTTTAAGGAATATTAAAAAAAAGAGCAAAATAAAAATAAAAAATTTGAAGAAGGAAACTGTTGACAATTTGTCAAAAGTTAGAACGTGTGAAGAGTAAAAAAGAACAACTTGAGAGATGTGCACGACAAATTATTGTTAAAGATATCCAAGATCTTTTTTTTTTTCTTTGAGGATGCTGTATGCATACCAATGACATCTTAATGCTTGTCTTCTTGTCCATTCTTATATATTGCATCGTTGTCATCGTACTACATACATTAATGTTGTTGCGCTCCATGGAAGTTGAGATTTACGCTCGAATAGGTCCAGCCATTCAGATTTAAAATAAAAAGAGAGATACGTGCGTGTTGACGCAGTCTAATAGCGAATTTGTCAAGACAACTACCCCCTAATGTATTGCGGGGGGATACTAAGCACGATCGAAAGTCGATCTTATCTGATTATTTAGTGAACGATCACGTTCCAAAATGGATGTGGTAATTAGCACTAATTAGGTGATTTATAACCGTTGGACAGAATCAAGAAACCTTCATTTATATGTATGTTACCTGTCCTTTTAAAGTATTCATAAATATATAGAGATGTGGGTGATCATCTTTGCGCGCCGCCGCGTTTGCATTAAACAAGCTGATTCTGAAATTTTTGTATTATACACACGTATGAGCGTGAGTCTTTTTTATCAGCTATGTATATGTGTGTAATGATCATCATAAGACTATTTCTCACGTTCGTTTTAAATCTATGAAATACGAGCGAAGATGGGATTTTAGGCAGACAAGTTATGGCCTGCTTTAAAAAAATATTTCGATAAACTTCTACTTCTGATATTCAGGTTTTTCGGTCGTTAGACCTGAGGTCATGTGTCGAATGAATATCGAATTATTTATAACAGAACTTTCTTATATCCAGAGGTAGGATAGGTAGGTAGGTAGGTAGATATAGATATGAATTGATCTCTTCTGAATAGTTTTATACTTATACTATAGCTACAGTAGAAATAATTGACTGCTGATAGCACAAGAGTTATCTTATGCATCATCCTTTAAAATGAAAGAATCATTTTCAAAAACCGTTTCGATTTACGTTAACTTTCCACTTAGCACTAAGTTTAATGCTATAAAAATGTCATTTGTACCAATTGATGATGGCTTGTGTAGGTATAGAGGAGAGAGAGAGAGAGAGAGATATGTCTTCTTCTAGTGAATACTTCATTTCAATCGTTGTCTTCAATTTCAGATTTATTATAGATGATGACAGGAAATGATTTCAGATGATGCCACGTTAAGATAAGTAACGACAGATCAAAACTGTATTTAATACTTTCAAATTGTTAATATTTTCGAATTTTTGACGAAAATTTACAATTAAATGTGTGTGCTGCATTTACATATTTTCATGCATAATTTTTATTAGATAGATATTGCGGTCTGACGATTTTTATCCATTCATTTTACTTTTATGAATTATTTTTTTCGATTTTTATTTATTCACTGGACGAACTGGTTGTTTTTAATTCAATGATGATATTGGGTGAAAATAATTTAATAAATTTTTTTATTAGAATTTATTATATGTTAGAAAAGGTGGGAGAGTTAATCTGAGAGGGCGATGTACGATTATATGAGAAGAGGAACCATATGCCTTTCCTTAGATGAAACAGTTTACCCTTATTGTTTCGAAAAGAAATTAATTTTTGTTCAGGAAGGTATTTTTTTTTTGTTCCCCAGTACAATAGCAAAAGCAAAAATTTTTTTATTTATTATTCCATCATACAATCAATTTGATATTCGGTGGCAAGTTTTAAGTTATGGTTTTGATTTATTTCTTTCCTTTGTTTTATTTGTCATTTGTTTTTCGAGTCACGCAATTTCGATATTTGGGAACTGTTGATGAGTCAAAACCAAAACTTGAAGCTTGCCACCTAAAATCATATTGATTGTATGATGGAATAACAAATAAAATTTTTTTCGGTTTTGCTATAATCCCGGAAAATCCAGAAAAATACCTTCCTGAACAAATTTGTCCGGTAATAAACCATAATAATCTTGTTTATTGATTTATAGTTACAATTATATACATTTAACGGTGCTTCATTACTTATTAAAGTTAATTACTGACAATATAGGGATATCCTTAGATAGCGATAAATTCATTGCATTTATATAAGAGGAGGACTTCAAAGAATTTTGTGTTGTAATTTTTCATCTTTGTGTTAAGTGGAGTAGCTCAGGGATCAATTCTTTGTCCATTATTATTTATCACATTTATTAACGCAATTTTCTGTTAATAAAATGTGATCATAATTTACATCTACATATGTATACGTAAATAATGTCTATCTAGAGATGTAAAAATTTGAGATAAATTTATAAATGTGAATAAAGTTTGGAAAATTTCCGGAAAAAAAACCAGGAAAGTTTGGAAGCGAGATTCCAACATTTTTGACTGATTCTTATTTTAGAACTCAAGTTGTTTTTTTTTATGGAGGTCGTTTAAAATTTAGTCGAAAAATTTTCGATTTTGTTTTAAACTATCGATTTTTCCAGAAGAGTATTGTAATGTCATTTTCTTTATAGTCCAAAAACTTTAGGATTTCACTTCGGAAAAAGTCTAGCCAAGCTAAAAATTCGTATACACTTACCTTTCAGCTCCAGAATTCGATTGTCCTCATAATTTGTGACAGCCCAAAATCGGTGAAAAAAATCACATTTTTTCGATTTTTTGTGAATATCTTTGTTCTTATCGGTGTTACGCCTATAAGTTATTCTTATGAAAAAGAAAGATCGAAATCGAGGTTTTTGTGCGCTATCTTCTGACAATTTAATAATTCAAACAGCTGTGGAATGTTCACGCATAAATAGAACGGTTGTTGTTGAGGAAGGCGTAGATCTCATGATAATTTTTATTGCTCGTACACTCCGATTGGTGAATATATCTTCTTCCCCAAATCAGAACAGGAAAAAGTCGAGCAAAAACCTTACTCTTCTCTCTTTTCACAAAATAATTTTACAGGAAAACTAACAGTGTTATCAATAAACTTTACTCCATCTTTTTTGCAGAGAATTTGTTAATCTTGTGTTTTTGTTCATAATAAAAACTTATAGCCGTAAGAACGAAGATATTTGCAAAAAACCGAAAAAATGTCATTTTTTTCATCGCTATAGGGTTGCCACAAGTTATGTGGACAACCGAATTTCGGGGACTTTTCGCTGAAAGGTTGGACTTTTTCCGAAGATGAGTGTATTTTTTTTTCTAAAGTTCCTGGACTATTGATGTTCAATGTTTTTCTTCCTCAAAACTTACCTCAGTATAAAATTCAAGAGTATATTTTGAGTCTTTTGAATAAACATTTTATTTTATTGACTAAATTTTTAGTACAATGAAAGGTAGATTCACCCACCATATTCTATGATGTTTGTATAAAGTTTTAAGAATTTTTCGAATAAAATTTAAAATTGACTGTGCAAATATTTACGGTATTTAGGTTGGGTGACTTTAGAATGCTAACAAGTTTTTAAATAACGCAGAAGAAAACAATTTTCATTTGTAAAATCTTTCATGTAGATAGGCAGCAGTGGCGTCCCTAGAGCTTTTGCGATCTGGGGCGGTCCCCAATTTGCCGCCCTTTCTAATTCAATCAAAATCAAGAGTCTTTAACAGAATTACTGAATAAAAAATAAATAAAAATAATGTTTCGTTTATTTAAACAGATTGCGTACACATAATGATTGTATACATATAGTTGTCAAAATTTATATCATCTGTTAGTTGTTTATCTATGGAAAGTACCGCTAGATTTCGCAATCTTAAATCACTCATTGTGGAGCGAAGATAATTTTTCACTAATTTTAATTTGGAAAAGTTTCGTTCACAACTAGCTACACTGACGGATATTGCAAGTTTTGTTTTTTGTTATTACTTGTTAACATTTAAATGGAAAACAGTCGGAAATTTCTTCACGTTTCCTAACTTTTTACTAAGATAACTTTGCTTCACCCATAATGAGGTAACAAGTGCGATTGGCGATGTCCATGATGCTGTTTGCATTAATAACAATGACGCATAAGAAAGTATTAACAGCTGATGTTTGTTTATACATGTGTTTAGACTGACATTTAGTAGTTTGTATTTGGTATTAGGTCTACTTTCAACATTGCCATAATTCGCTTGTACCCAGCGGGCCTTTAAGGTAGAGTTAGATTCGAATTTTTGACACAGAGCTAGCTTCGAGTTTGAAAAAATATGCTGTCAGATTGTTGGTGTATTGACATTCGAGATTCGTCAAATTTGTTTTCAAGTTTTTGTTATAAATTAGTTCGAATTTGTCCACTTTCCCAGTCAAATTCTTACGAAAGTATTACTTGCCTTTAGAAATATTAAAAAAAAAAATGATATTATGTAGAGGTAAAGGTGGGATCCAGGAGCTCGAATCTAAAAAAAAAACAATACTGTTTTGAATCCCTTCTGAGCCCTTTACGAGTATATTTAGCTTTGAGTGTTTTGTTTCTGCTATCAAACTTTAATAAGATAAATCTTACAGCACTAGGTTTTACTGCTATCACGTATTGATGAAATTTAGTTTTCAATGGAAATCATATTTCAGAAAGTACAAAGGCGCTTAATTAATTATTTAAAATTAATTATATTTTTTGAAATAACCCCCACCTCAATATTTCTAATTTCTTTCCCAGCTACCTATATGTTTCCAAACTTATACTTAATAGGGCGTCCCACACAAGTATTCCTGATGCATTATGCAAACAGGTTTTCTGGGGAAGAGGTGAGAAGAAGCAAAGTGATATCTTTCCAAAGTGTAGAGATATCTTTTTGGTTCTTCTTACCTCTTCCCTAGAAAACCGGTATATATACTGCATCAAGAATACTTGCGTGGGATGGCGCAATTACACTGTAAACAAGACAATACTTTTGGAAGATGGAGATGGTATGTACAGAGCTATTCTCAATCATTTGTAGAAATTTCATCATAAGTCTCCGAGTATTTTTACTATAGGGGCTTCAATAGCCATCACAAAATGTGCTTTCAATTGCTAATGCAACATCGAATCCGGTTTTAGTATTGTAGTAACGAAATTGGGTAAAGAACACATCTAAAAAACTCGAGGATTAATTCTAAAAGTTGTGATCACGTGATCTTTCCCTTAGTACCATTAGTCTCAAATCATATTATAGGGTTTTTAGCTATGGTTTTTGTTTTCAAGGAATAAAAGTAAGATAAAAAAAGGGGTTTGTATGTGTCGAATCGATAGGTTTTTTTTCAGATTCCTTTTTGCTTATTTAATTAATTTTACTGTCACTGGTCTGAATAGTTTTTGGCCCCTAATGCATTCAGTATTATTTTAGTACCACTCCTTCTATCCATCCATCCATTAATGAACCTACCGTAAAAACATTCGGAGAGTTTTTCATATTTGGCATTAAATAGAATTGCTCTGAATCATGGGATAAAATCCTCTCGTCTGACTTACGACTAACTCCCTTTCTTGATAAAACACAAATTCATAAATGAAAGTATTTATGTGGTGTTTAAGAACGGGACTGAATAGTGTGTATTTCTTTTCTATTGCAATGTCAACGGAATTTTTCTCGGGAATTTTTTCGTTTTTCTTTTATATTCTGGAAAAAATTCTTCGGAAAATCAATAATACTAGTTAAATGTTGTCAACGTTATTTAGGTCTTGACTTGATTCACGGTTGGGCTCTCTACACGTGACCTCAAAACAATATCTTCATAATCAAAGAAATAGTCTAAATCTTAGCAATGTCTTCTGAAAATATTGTTTGAACAAAGAAATTCGTCAAACTCTTCTTCAACGATGGGGGAAAATTTATGAACATATAGGAATTAAGAAATATTTTCTATCAATTCTATGGCACTTATTTTTTTCAGATAATGTTTTGAGGGCCAGTCTTTTCGAAGCATTCATACAATCGAACCGCCATGATATTTACTCTAGAAATTAAATGGAATACTTCGTTCTACTGTGTATAAAATAGATACGTCATCAGTTCTCGATTAGTGCAGTTACTCACCCTAAATAATTTTTTTTAGATAAATTACTCCTTAGAGCTCATTTTCATAGTTTGGTAGGCTCCTTCAGCTGTTGAGAATTATATTAGGCTCGTAAGTACAGCTAACCACGGCTTACAATAATTTCTCCTAAGGATTTCAGATTTTACATTAATTATGGAATACTGCAGATTACATATTCGCAAAAAAACTCTTTAGTTAAGAAGACCACGACTCTCAATACCTGAGGTGATATTGATACATTCATTATTCATAATTGTATCCATCATACATAAAAAAGTTTCCCCCTTCAAGGTCAGCCTGTTTGTTGTAGTCTTTACGGGATATTTATATTCATAATAGGTGTACTGACCACTTTTCTTCGCAATTATTTTTCCAAGTGAACAGCAGCAGTCTCCTCAAACATAAGAAAAAGTAGAAATTTATCGCCGCAGGATTAGTACTAATCACCGTTCTTTCGCACACAGAATATTTTGTTTTTTGCTGTTTTTTTTTTTTTTTGTGTAGACAACGCTTACAAGAAGGTGGCAATGTTAACTGCCCGTTGCCCATACAACAGGATAAGAGTGTCATGTGTCATTTTCTAAGGACTTTGCCTAAAGTGCATATCTCTCCTGAATAAATATGAAAGTGTAGAGACGTACAGGTGTTTTCAGTACGCGCGTTAAGATGCATATATTTCTCGAAAGACATGACACACAAAGAGAATCTCTTTCATTTTTATCCAGGGATAAACTCGAAAGGTCCCCGGAGGCTGTTTAACATCAGTTTGCGACAACCTCAAGGGATTATTTGCCAGCTTCCTGTTGTTAGCTCTCTAATAACTAACAACTCATCACGTTGCATTGCAAGCACTATGCAACCAACCCCTTTCTGGATGTTCAACTTTTTTTTGCTACTGCTGCTACTGCTGATGCATGCATCTTCTTACACATATTAGTTGATGCAGATGGTGAAGGTCCTTCCTGTTCCTTTCAATATGTTTTATGCCCCAAGGATTTCGAATCATA
This sequence comes from Dioctria rufipes, assembly GCA_963924295.1. NCBI lineage: Eukaryota > Metazoa > Arthropoda > Insecta > Diptera > Asilidae > Dioctria > Dioctria rufipes. The sequence goes on along the minus strand of OZ002744.1, from coordinate 46,012,533 downwards.
TGGTGGTATATAATTTTTTTATATGTATGTATGATATATTGGCAGAAGGTGGCGGGAGGGAGGTGTGTTGGCGAAGGAAGTGGAGATTCACCAAAGATTGCATGATTTTTAAAAAATTATAGATTCTCGCTTTTTTTTTATAGTAGCTTATACAGAGGAATCGTACTGCTGGCTGTATAGACCAGGGAGGATAGATATTTCTTGATGGATGCCAATTGGTTTAACTGATAAGTTTTAATTTTGTGGAATTCTTCCATTTTAGCTGTTTAAGCAATTTCTTAAATTCAGAAAAAATGAAGGATCCGACTCGGTTTATTTTGCTACTAATAGCGACGTTAATGTGACGATATATGCCTCCCACCCAGAATTCTTCAAAATAGCTGTCAAATTGGATTTTGTTCAAAAAGTTGGCGAACAACTTTTGATTTATATGCGAATCATCCTTATATATTGTTTACGCTGCTGATTAGTTAAATGTTTATCCAAAATGCGACTTTTTTATAGGAAGGATATTTTTTCATTATTTTCATCAATTATAATCAACAAAATCAATAGTTGGAGAAGTATTTCCATCTTACAAGCTCACGAAATCTTTCAGTAAGGCGCAGAAATCCATTTGGTTGGTATCCAAACTTTCAAGGGGAAACATCAATTAAACTCGAATTTTAAAAAATACAATTCTAAGTTTTTACGATAATTATCAATCTTAGCATTCGAAGATCGGAAAAACGAGCAGGTAACTGATTTTTCCAATTTTAAACCCCATCACCAAAACCTTCCAGTCCTCTTAATGAAGCGCATCAGTTTTCGATGAGGAAGATTTTTCAGTTTATATACAAATAGGAAGCGAAGATAGAGCGAAGGCCGAACAGGCTAATCATACAGAAAGTGTGACAGACACTCAGGGCTTCCAACAGCTCCTATCCTTGTTAGATCAGCGTGAAGCGAGCTGTGGCCGGTGATGATAACAACCACAGTTCTACATTGTTTCCTTCCGAGCTCCATGAGAAAATCAGAGGTATTCCTATTGGGTCCATCAAGAAACAGTTTTGTGCACCTGCAAGTACTCAAGTTCTCCCATCTCTGCTGATGTCTCCTATGAACATCCGCTTTGATGAGAGACCCGATACTCGAGATGGCAATAGCGGGTTCCGGTCCGAAGAACGGGGGAATCAGAGCCAGTCCTAGCTGGAAGGTCAGTCGTTTCATTCCCCATGATCACCATGTGACCAGGAAGCCACTGAAGTGACTCACTGGTGTGGATACACAGCTTTTCTTATATTATATTATAAACATTATTTTTAATAAATTTAATAGAAAAATAAAAATAATAGGACCTAGATGACTATTTTGCGGTACCTCGAACTTAAAATTAATAACACCAGTGCAGGATATATTCTACCTCCAGTTTAATGTAATGCAGTTGTTTACTCATTAGATATGCTTAGTATCAGCTCGTAAAAACATTCCAGAGGGCTGGATCTTTATAATTAATACTGTTGGCACAATATAAGCTTTGCTATTTCTTCACATAAACTTTGAATTAGTTAAAAGTTTCATTGGCTGATGTGTGGGTGCATATTATCAGACATTCTGCTCAAATATTCAGAGTTTGAAAATTGATGTTCAATATCATCTTTTTGAAATCTGCAGACTACTCATAAGGAATTTTATTGATGTTAGTAAAAAGTGTTGACTTTTTTCCATATCTGATTTAGGGTAGAATCCTCTGGTATGTTCGTGATTGATTAAAAAAAATCCAGCCGGCCAACAGAATTGAATAATGATTGTCATTTTATATTGCTCGATGTATTCTTATGCATATAATTGACATCTTTATGCTATTCTGCCACTAAGCAATTGAGTGTAGAATCTAAATTCGCCATTACTTTTTCTTGTAATTCACTCTTTCTCGCTTAAGTTTTTCTTCACGGGGTTGAAAAAGAAAAATTTCGTGATAAGTTTTTTAATCGCTCAATTAATTGCCGGAGATATTACGTTGGATGAAAAGTTGTTATCCTAAGAAATGTCAAAGTGACAGTTGTTGATTTTCATTTGTGTTTTTTCGTTAAAACTTTCATCTTCGAATACTGCGGATGTCGATGTTATTTAGAAATTGTTTTACTGATGAATGACCAACTGCATGTTTTATTGTAATTTTGTTGTAGTTTTTATTGTGTGTTTTTTTTTTATTAATATTTATTTGACTTTTCTTTTGTAATTGCAGTTGCAATTTAAGGAGGAAGCGACTATTTTCTGTGGGAGTCCTTGCATGGCGTAGCAACATAACGGACTTATCAATAGTAATTAGTTTTGTTCTTTCATTTATTTTGAAAAGTTAATTGATTTTATCATTGTACTGTTATCGTGGCATGTGAATGTGGCATTAAAAATTCCACCGTAACTGGAAAACATTTCTAGCTACTCCACTGTAATCCAAAGTGTACAAGCCACAAGATACAGAGAATACAAGATATTTTCATTAAATTTTGACAAATTGCAGTTGATGTCATTTCGCCGACTAATCCATAGAAAACTTGTAATTTAGAGAGAAAAGAAGTGTTACTTATAAAATTTGTCTAAATGAGCGATGCTTTTCTTACAGGTGCTTGAAGTTGGGAAAATTGGAGAAATGTATGTTCAGATGTCGATATTTGAAACAGCTAAGAAACTGCTGGAGTGCTTGGCGTAGTGACAGCGACTAAGCCCATCAACAGATTCTAACACAACCAGAATTTGACTACGCTAAATTTGGCTTCTCACACATCCTGCACTCTTTATATTCTAAGATAGAAAAGTAAGAAAATCTCTGACATATTAATAAATTTGACAGACAGAGAAGAGAGATTATTTACCTTTCTTGGTGCTTTTAAGAGAATTATCAATACTAATTAGTAGAATAGCGTCTTTTCATCGATTGCACAAAGTAGTTGCTTAGCTTGATTTTTATTTATTATTATTATTTTTTTTTTTATTTTATTTATCTAAATTGTCTTCCTCTTGTATCTTTCTCTTTTTTTCGTATCTTAAATTTTCTTTATTTAACTTAATTTAACTCATAATTTTCGAATCTCCCTTTTGTATCAAAATTAGCTACTTCTTATCTTTAATATTATATCCTTCCAGCCTCATTTTGATTTTAGTTATAGTTATATATTCAATTAGTGATTGCCAATTCTATATGCCGTCAATTCTAATATTGTACTAGTTATAAGATCCTTGATCTTGTGTACATATATCCAGCAATAAAGTTATTGTATTGTATTGTATTGTATTGTATTAGTGGACGAAGGACGTTACTTCGCCCATTCTCTCCAGACAAAATGGTAGATCGTTGGTTTGGTTCGTACAGAGAATTTTGTATTTGTATTTTCTGTAAAAAGGTCCCACATTGGCCGAATACAAAAACCGGACTACGGAACATGCCGAAAGTGGAGATGGGAAGTTGAAAAGGCCAATTTGTTTTTAGACTTTGGGTAGTGGAACAAGAAACGAAAAAAGTTGCCATTTGACAGGTGTGTGTGTGTGTGTGTGTGTGAAAAGAAGTTTAGAGAGCTTATTTTGGTGAAATATTTAATCGAGGAATCCGAAAGAAATATTTGGCAGTTTCTATATCAATTATTATTTGATTCATCAATTGGGATCTGCGATTTTAAAATTCACTTGGACAGGACGAATTTGCTGTGATTTTTTACATCTTTGTAAGGAATATTTACTGAAATATTCTGTTATGAGTTATTGGATTTTGAAGGATTTCTATTTAAATCTTCACCCGATCTTTCAATGGGAATCTGTGATCATCTGAATTTTCATTTGGAAAAAGCAGAATTCATCACGATTGTTGTGGAGTTTCGAACAGGCTTTAGTTTTTTTTTTACGTTAGTATTTATTGCCAGTTGACCTGTCAACCTGTCAATTATGATCCTCACAATATTTCTATATGTGTAGATAAAGTTAAGTTAAATAATTAAACAGTGGTACAGCGAAACATCCACATTTTTTTTTATTGTTGAAAAAGAAAAAAGAAAGAAACGAAAAGAAGCTTTTAAGATAAATTTCTTTTATCAGCATAAGCAAATTATTTGGTTAGGAGTGGTTGGAAGAAAATAGACAAGAAATGAATAATATGAAAATTTCGGAAATCGTTGAAGGTACAATCAAAATAGATTTCTTACGGCACACACATACTACTCTCATCCGAAATTATAAAGCTGGACGTGAGTTATAAACGCACTAACGGACAAACCCACAGACACATAGAGAGACAGAGAGACGTTACTATTTATATGATATGTAAGGATTTATAGGGTTGAAACTTTGAATTTATAAAATTCAATTTTATTTTAATAGTATCACTAGTGATATTAACGTAAATCTATGCAAGTTACATACTATATGTATAAATAGAATTGTCATATTCTTGTTTGTACTGCAGGATAATATTATCACAGCACTTCATATCCTGATGCAAGATTATTTCCACAGAGGTCATATTACTGAGACTACTGGAGATATCAAACTAAAGAAATCATTGCCTTTTGAAACCTAATGTAAAACCGTAAGTTTTATACAATTGTCAATTACAGAAAAAAAAAAGAAAAAAAAATCATCTACAAACTTTTATAAACAGTTGTTTGCACCAAATCACACCAAAAGTGTGGTAAAGGTGAAGCAGAGGATACCAATTCAAGGAAGAAAGTGTTTTTTTTTATATTTTTAAGCCAAACTCAGAGGATACTCTCTGATGCAAATAGATTGGCAGGAAGGAAAAAGGGAATGAAATTAGGGAGCATCAGGAGTGTAGCGGAGGTGCCGATGTATGTCACTCTTAAACCTTCGCAGATTGTATGCCGGAGGAAATACAGAAGATGACAGACTGTTCCACATTCGCACAGTACAGGATAAAAGGGCATTACGGAATTTTACAGCGAAAGTAATTTTAAGGGAAATATTATACAAAGGATTAGACAAGATATTTGAATGGAACATAGACCATGCATGTAGCAATAAAGGAGCAAAAGGCATCCAACATTGCGGCGGTGTGCTCGAGCCAGTCGATATGACAAGTTATTGCCACTTCGCTAATGAGCTTGAAGGCTCTCTTCTGGACAATATCTGATGAAGGTAAGGCTGTGTGACTAGCCCCAGTCCAGATATGGGAATTTTACTCCATTCTAAGTCTGATGTATGACTTGTAAAGGAGCGCTAAATTCGACGACCTGAAGTATTTCTTACACCATTTCAGAAATGCAAGACATTTTGATATTTCTTTGGCAACAGAGAAGATGTGATGTGAACTGTCCAACGTAACTTACTGGAAATATTAATGCCAAGAATGCATAAAGACGGTGTATCGTAGGTCAGTGCTCCATCAAATGAAACGGGAGTGGACAAGTTATGATTCTATTTTGAAGATATAAGATAGATTTGGGTTTTCGATGCATTGAATTCAACTTGAATCACTTTGCCCCAATCGAAGATATTGGCAAGATCGTTATTCAATGATCTAATCATGCAGGTGTGGAGTTCCCTTTGGAGCGCGCAAGAGTATTAAAGGAGTAAACGAAATCAAGCTTACTGTTGTCAGCGAAGTTATGGATGGGATGGAAAGTAAGAAAAAACAGACAATTAATGAACATTAAGAAAATAGTCGGAGAAAAAACGGAGCCCTGGGGCACACCGGCATTTAGGGTAAGCACACTGTTACAAACAGCTTGAACCCATCATTTCCTCAGTCTCTCATCACAACTCGTGGAGTGACGTTCAGCGATTATTTCCATGAGTGCTGTGATTTTGGTCGAGCAAAACAAAAAAAAAAAAACAATCAATTTTTTCGCAGAAATTTATTTTGTAGTGTTTGTGTTGTAGTTCCTCGGTAAGTATTCACTGGAAATGAACGGCAAAAAATAAAAAATTGATAAGGAAGAGCATGATTGTATTTACTGCTTGCAAAAAATACACAAAAGACAGGCATTATAGTTTTTACAGCGAAAAGTATGGGCATGGTAATAATAGTAGAAATGGCGCAATGGAATTTAGGTGATTTGGTATGGGTACCATATCACCCATGCACCCGTTTGCTTAATAAATACCTTTAAATTAATAGTTATTTTGTCCGTTATTATGATTTTATGAGTTGTTTTCTCTATACGGTTTCAGAAATTCCTTTAGTATATAAGAAGAAGGAAAATTCGACCCGTGCCAAATGGACAGAAGAGCAATTAAAAGCAGCCCTACAGGATATCGGTGCTAAGAAATTAAACATAAGAAAAGCTTCTAAAAACTACCACATTCCCGACACAACCTTAAGAAGGAGTCTTAAAAACTAAAATAACAAGAAACCAGCGCTAGGCTCCCCGTCTTGTCTTGGAGAACAAAATGAGCTTAAACTCGTTATCTATATTAAAAAGCTGCAGGCTCAAGGACGGAGGTTTGTCGTATGGCGTACCAACTTGCAGAACGGTTGCACATCAAGCACAAATTTAATCATGAAGAAATGCGAGCTGGATACGGCTGGCTTTTCCTTTTCATGAAACGACATCCCGAATTGTCGATAAGAAAATCGGAAGGCGTTTCTCAAGCAAGAGCTGAAGGGATGGACAGAGAAAAGGTTTCAAGATATTTTAATCTGTTAGAAACAATTCTGGCCGAAAATCAGTTAATGGACAAACCTGGACATATTTACAATATGGACGAGACAGGATGCCAACTAAATAATCGTTCAGAGCACGCACGTCATTGCTGAAAGAGGTTTGGATCACATTTAAAAATTGTATGTACACATTCATATTTATTTTTATATTTAGATTCCAAAAATGTAGTTGCGTTAACCTCCGCCGAAAAAGGAGAGACCGTTACAGTTATTGCGTGCTGCAATGCAGAAGGACATTTTCTTCCTCCAGCATGTGTATTTAAGGGTAAAAATAAAAGAGCGGAGCTTGAAGACGGAATGCCCCCAGGATCAGTGGTCTATATGGGAGAAAAATCCGCTTAAGTGAATACCTCTATATTCTTCACTTGGCTTAAAGAACATCTAGTTCCGCGAAAACCAAAAGGAGCAGTTGTTCTCATACTAGATGGACATTCGTCTCACTGCAGTAACGTCGAAATGTTGGAGTATGCAACACAAAACGAAATTATTCTTTTATGTTTGCCTCCACACACCACGCAATTTCTTCTAAGAGTCACTTTTACGAAGCCTGCAAGTTGTTTGTCAAAACACATCTAGGACGAAAAATTAACCGGTTGCAATAGGACATTTGATATGTACAGCTTGGTGTAAATCAGCTACTGTAAGCATTGGAGTTGCAGCATTTTCTGCAACTGGAATTTATCCATTTAACCCCGCAATTATACCTGATTATGCCTATATACGAATTAGCAATGATGCAGATGGCTCAGAGGAACCTCAGATTGAAGATAAGCAAGCACCGGAAATTCCTAGACAACTATCTGTCACCAAACTACTAAATGAAGATATACAGAATGAAATGCTTCACACAAGCTTATTGTCGGATGCCAGTGATATTATTCCTGGAAAAATGCTGAATTTGTTGTCACCGATACCTACCGCCTCAATTTCCAGAAAAACTACTTCTGGAAAAATTCACGTAGCACGTGTCTTAACTTCGCAAGAGAACATTACAAATCAAATTGCTAGAATATCAAGAAAGTACGACAAACAACAAAGGAAACCAAAAAAAACGAAGTCCTAAATGTAAAAAGAAGATTGATCGTCCTACATTGCTTTCTTCATCTAACGAAGAAAACACTGTTGAAAATGCCGATGAATATGATGGCCCAGAAGACTTTGGGGAAGACTTCTGCGCAGGTTGTGGAGAGCAATACAGCAAAAAAAAAAAAAAGATGATTGGGTAGAGTGCATTGTTTGCAAAAAGTGCTCCCATGATACTTGCACCTCTTATGTAAACACGTGCATTGATTGTGGCAATGCAAATTTAAAGAAAACATCATGTACCATATCACCTACTCTCATATACCATATTACCCTACATACGGGGTAAAATGGTACTTTTGAATGTTTTTTTCAAAAGTGTTTTTTAATTTTACAAATGTGATTTTTTTATCTTTTTTACTTATATTACATTTTATTTTAAATAAAGTTTATTTTCGTTTTTGTTTCAAATACTTATTTCTTTTTTTGTATAAGTATAAGTTAAAGCAAAAATAAAAAAACATGCGCCAAATATCCCGGACTTACCCTATAGGATGTGGTTCGTTCAGCTGTAACGCAATCTTATAAGAACCGTATCAGCTGACTGAATAAGAAACTTTCAATCCATAATAGGAGAGGAGGGAAGAGACCAAGCGCTTTAAGTGTGGCTAATAGAGCTGGATGCCAGACTCTACCAAAAGCCTTTGAAATATCCAGCGTATTGATTTTAGACTCACCAAAATTGTGAAGCCTACGGTTCCAACGGTCCATAAGAAAAGTCAGCAAATAATCTCCAGATGTTTAATCAGTCCGGAAACCATATTGGCAATCTTTGATGGGTTGATTGGTTTCCAGATACTTCATTAATTTGGAATTAATGATAGATTCAAAAACCTTTGAAAGAATCGAGGTGATTGCAATTGGTCGATAATTTAAAGGATCGCTACATTCTTTTTTTTTGGGAATAGGCTGAACGTGGCCTAGTTTCCAAGCAGTTCGACATTTTGCTGTCAAATAAGACGAATAGAATAGTTTGCGCAGAGGTTTTGCCAAGGATTGAGGTGCAGCTTTTAATTAACACTGCGAGAAATAACCAGGAGCTGCGGCTTAAGAGACATTGAGTTTCTTAAGAACCTCGACCATATCTCTCGTACGGATATGTATTGGCTCTTGTACACATCCCCACGGGATATACGAAACAGGTATCCGTGAAGTGGGGAGTCAACAATCACTTCACCGTTGTTAAGCGGTGAAATTACTCCTGATGGTTTTGATCACGGACCAGAAACTTTTGCTGCCTTTGCGGCTTTCCAAGATTGACCACACGGCTACATCATAAAGCAATCCATTGACAATAGAATCAGCAAATAATATTCCTGAGGAAATACTATTTTTACATTCTTACTCTGTCACAAGAAATTGGGGTCCTGATGGACAGCTACAATTTCCAATCTATTTTACTACGATGATTACAAAAAAATAAAATAATTAAAGAAGAATTAAAAATACTTCCAGAAAACTGGAAAAATTAATACTATCAAGACCCCCCAACATAGTTATATCTAACCCTCAATGTTGATGCTAATTAATTAAAATTTCAACGCGAATATTAAAAAAATACTTTCAACTGAAATAATATTAAACAGCCACCGAAATATTCCAGTCAGAATATTTACATGCAATTTAAAAAAGTAACATCATCACATGGCTCCAAAACGTAATCTACGCGCGTGAAAATTTCCCACCCATACCCCACAACCAAATTCATTTCCCTTTGGTTTAATGTCGTGATTGTCGCTGTCGTCGTCGTGTGTCCATCAATGAGCAAAAAAAAAAAATTATACCTGAAAAGTCTAGGGAATATTGCGAGTATTCAGATAGTGGGTGGAGGGCGGTGGAGATGCCATCAGCAAACAGGAAATTAATGTCATGCACGCGACGTATTGAGCAAACCGTAAAATGAAAAAAAAAGAGCCACGATAAAACTGGATTCATTTTTTCGGGGCAGATTGCTATCAAATCATCGTTCCAATTATATGATAGAAAACTCAGGAAAATTCTTTTCTTAGGTTGGTACTCGTACATAACCACAAAAATTCATGTTCAACAAATCATTTATGTTTATGCGCGGTGATAAACTATTCACTTTAACTATTGCGTAGCAAATCAGTAGAGAGTGCTTGAGTCAACACGAATGTTTTAATGTGTCTATGGTGAGTTCAGTCTGGGATCATATATCAAAATAAAAGCCGTCGCTCAAGTACCTATCCCGCTGTCATAATTGAGGGTGCTGACATGTGTTTCATATTTCAAGTGTGAAACTAACTATTCTTAAGGCTAGGGCAAAAGCGCCAGGGTCATGTCAAATATGCCACTTGACAAGGTCAACATTTATACATATGTCATCCTGTCCTTCGTCCAAAAGATATTCTATAAGCTGAATTTAGAGAGAATGGGATAGAGATAGAAAGAGAAAGTTAGAAATGTTGAGGATAATTTGTTGTGACTTGTAATGGACACCAGAAGACGTTCACTCATCGGTAAGTGCATGAGAAAACACGTGCTACAGCGGCAACCAGGAGTATCAAAATCGACCACCAACCACCTGATCCTGTATAAGGGGTGTATTTCTTCCTTACTGATTGGGGGGCAGGTTTTTGTTGTTTTATGTCCTGCTCCTTTTCTATTTATTTTGGACTTCTGCAAATATTAATGGGTCTAAGAAGGGTAGGCTGGCTGGCTGGCTAGCTAGCAACGGAGACTCTTATGATGACTTCTGATGGTGGTACACCATACATATGATAACGACTGTCTCTCAAATTTGTAGGCAGTCATGTAAGGACTTTGTGGTAATGACAGCTCGTTTATGGCGTCATATTACATAGTGAAAGAGGGAGCGCTAGAGATAGAGAGAAACAGAGAGAAGGTATAAGTACATTTTGGATGATATTTAAGGCACTTTATAGGTAGCGAGATAGGCGGCGGGACGGAAAGCAGTTGATTATAATCTTTTCGCTTGCATGTGGAAATATTTCTAGATTTGAAAGTGAATGTTTTGTTTTTTAGCATCTAACAATTAGTTTTAGTTAATTTATAGCAAAATAAAATATATAGGAGCCCTAATCAAGTGATATTTTAATTAACCCAAAGCCCCCCCCCCCCACCTCAAGTGAGTTTTTTTTTTATATTGGATGGTAGAGTCGTTAATAACCGCTGATAAAACTACTACTTGGCTCAAATTTTCTATTCAGGTTTTATCACAAATCCGGGGGGGGGGGGGGGGGGGGGGCGAAATTCAATAGATAAGTTTGCTGAAAGGGATTTTGTGTTCCATTTATTGATCTCACTATAAACAAAAAAATTTTAGTTAGTGAGTTTCGTTGTCAATTGTTAATTTATGCATTGAGGCGATAATGCGTTGAAAATTTGTATCGCAGACTGATGCAACGAGAGATAGATTAAGCTATCCACCTTGTCCGGGTATGCTGTTTTTAGATTCAATATAGTAATTTTTCACTCTTTTTTTTTTTACTACTACCACTACTGATCGTAGTTCCTACCTAGCGAGATATGGGAGTGCTCAAATACGAATGCAAGAGAGCTTCTTTGGAGCTCGCAGCGCTTCCCCACCGTATCCTTGTTCATAGCGTTTTAACGTCAGCATATCCACAGAGGGAAGCGCTCAGATGCAGATTCTTGGGAAGCAGTCTTGGAGCGCTTGTTGGGTAGCACTATTGGAGTGCTTGTAGGGTAGCACTCCTGGGGCGCTTCTCGACTAGCACTCCTGGAGCGCTTATAGTGAATACAGAGGAAATTAAGATAAGGTTTTTACTAAAAATTTCAGTTGTATGCTGAGTGCGCTACTTTTATATTGTTATATTATATTATTAAATATTTTTAATTAACCGCACACTTTAATTGACTACTAAAGAAGGGAAATTCTGCTGCGCTTTCAAATGCATATGAGTCATATTTTCACAGCAAAAAACGAATAAGCCTAAACTCAGGGAAGACAACTGCTTCCGCAAAGATTCCTTTGGCTACGGTATAAGAGAACTTCGGAAAAGATATTTTCTTGTTATGTTGTGGAAGCGCTTCCCCTGACAAGCAGGTATCTCAACCACAGCAATATAGTGAGCACTACCCAGCGGGGGTAATGATTACTATATTGCACTGGTTCAGATACCTGCTCCCATAATGTGATTATGATTAGCTTTATAATTTTTTTAATGTTAAAATTTTCTTCTTAATCTCTTTACGCTTGGTATATCTGATCAGAAGCCACGTATTTATAATGCCTGAGTGTTAAATAGATTCCATATCATATATATAATAGTTTGGCTTTCTTCTATACTACCTTTGGAAGCACAGGCCTTCCATATTGTCTTTACATTCCATTGGACTCTGTTATCAGTCCGTATCCGACGTTTTAATTGAGTTACTTGAAGTCGTATATTTTCGATATTACCCCCAGTAGCTATGCTAATGATGGGACTGCCATCTGTCGCTTATTAGGGAAACTATATTGTATTGAAAGAAACTTTATATTTGTTATGATAGATATTCTTTTTGAATTAATTAACCATGCTCACAGTAAAAGATCTTATGCAACGGAAATGTTACTCCATTTGACCAAAGTACCTTATTGTGATATTGCTTGAAGAGAGGTTGTAAAGAAATTTTTATAACGGGTAGGGTAATAACTAGGTAATATGGAAGAAGTAAACGGAAAATCGCATAGATCTGTGATACGAACTTTTGGCGCGGTTACCAAATAAGCTAACCAAGGCTACTAGATCATGGTAGCCTCGTCAATGGTGTACAAAAACATTGGACGTTAAAAAAGAGCCTATAATAGTTTTCTCACAATTCCCCTTTGGGTTGTTATAATTATGGCTTTAGATTTCTTGGTGTAAGTTCATCCGATGTAAAGTATGATTCCTCACAAAACGTTTCATGGAATAATTAGAAGCAACGAGACATTTTGAATACGAAAAACACAAACACTTTAGACAATGTAATTGGATTGTTGTTTTGTGTGAATGTGGATTTTTTTCTTTTATTATCCTCTCTGTGCCTTTTATTAGCGACTCTTGAGTCTTTTTTCTTTTAGTTTATCTAAAACTTTGTCTATAAATATTCAATATTGGATTGATAGATGTGCTTTCATCGCTTTTTACAAATTCTTTCTTAAAATTAATTGGTAATCATTAGTTCTACTGAAATTGGGTTTAGAAACAACTTATTGGGTGATTTGTAACGATATTTTACAGTTCTCTGTCATTTTGCACTTCTAGATTGTTTCTGTGTTCTCTTCCAAATGTTTGTGATTGTTTCCTAGTTCCGTGGTTGTTATGTGAGTCCTTACCAAATCATCAGATCTTGGGATTTATTGAAGGCGCTTCATCGATTTTTTGTTTATTAGGTATAACTTGCTGAAATTTAATATTTTCTAACCTTCTTATCTTACTTTACTTCATAATTATTTCAAGTATGTACAGTCTTTCGTTTAAGATAGCTAGAAATTTGTGTTTATCTTTTAGAAGTGTTGCCATCATGAAAGACTTTTGGACCTGACGAAACAATTACTGCTTCTCCTATTAGAAAATGTCAGCTTAGATAAGTTTCGATTGGACATTTCAACATTAATGGATTCGTGTGGTCAGTCTATCTGAAAAACTAATTTATAATACTTAAATATAATTTTCGTTAAAATTGAAAACAAACAAAATTCGAATTTCTGAGGGTGCAAATTATATTTGAAAAATCTGTATTCTGAAAAAATTAGTGTGGTTGTGCTATTTCTGCAAAAAGAACGGTGCTACAGTAACTATATGAATGGGAATCGACAATTTTTTATGTAAATCATGCATTTGTAGTAGGAGAGTCCTGATAGAACCATAACTCATACTAGTAGAGCTACAATGGAACTCCTCACATGAAATTTAAATAATCGAATAATATTGAAAAATTCACCTATTTCGATGACTTCCAAGATCGTTGGTCTTAAAAGCTTCTGCTTCAGCTTTACTAAAATATAATTTATTTATTTTTTTATTTTAAGATGGCAACAATCTTTTGACCCATGATGTTTCATATAAATATATTCCTATACAAAGGAAGAAGTCATTTTTCGAGAACACACTTGGACAGAAACGATAAAATTACGCAAATTGTTAAAATTCAGAATTTACGATTTGTGCAAGTTTATAAAAAAAAAAACCCAAAAAAAAATGCACTCAAATTCACCTGATTGGGCCCATCTAAAAAGAAAGGGCCTACTTTTAGTGTACAAAGCCACTCTGTGTGTATATTTTGTCGCAGTGCTTTTGAATGGAAAATAAATAAAATAAGCGGGCTGCTGTTTAATAACTTTCCATGTGCCATAATTACCTGCTAAATTTCGATAAACAGCCACCGTCGTAATACAGCCCATTTGTGTGCCCCCTCCCTTTTCGTATATGAAGTTAATTTAAGCTCTGCAAACAAGTGGAGTGAGAGGTAAAATTCATCGCACAAAATAATAAGTAGCCCTTAGGGTCAACTGAATAAATGGTCCAATAAATTACTTCCTAACAAAGTGGTTTTACCGTTATTTCAGTAGAACGTGTTTATACACTTGCACCAAGAGAGTTATTATTTATCGATATTAAAAAAGTATTTTTCCTCATAAATGTATATGCATATGTGTAAGTAAGTACATATGTATTGAATATATATACGTCTCAGGTCATAAACGAACCAGAAAGTGTCATTAAATTCGACCACTTTTTGTCGTATAACTTAAATTTTCCACTGTCTATGAATTGAGTGCAGCAGAGAGGACGGGTAGAAAGGACAAATAAAAGGAGTGATGGAAATGTGGTGAGGCGGGGGGGCATGTTGCACTGACAGAATGGCAGGCAGTACACTAGCATACCATCAAGCCAACCTCTAAATTGCAAAGCTGTCGGAGGGTGCATTCAAAATTCGAAAATGAAATATGCTGTTGATGGTCCGAAAATGTGTCCATTAAAATTTATTTGGTTTTGTCGCCCCATCCCCTATGTCGCTAGCTATGCTACGCCGCCAATGCAATGATCCTATAGTAGTTAGTGCGCGATGCTGCAAGAGAAAAATAATGTTTTCAGGATGATGAAGGATTTTCGGTGACAAATATTTGTCTAGGGATGCAAAATCCCCCGAAATGAGTGCGAAATTGATAAATGTATGTCTATGGTCTATACATATTTATGTAGATAGATATGCCTATCCTTGCAACAAGGTAAACCTTCCCTTTTGCACTATTGCATTTTAGGCAGTTTTATCAGCCACCCGCTAAAACTAATGTGAGCTGTTGTCTATATATACAAACATACATATATTCTCATCTCATGTATACATACATATACCATATATGTACTGTTATGTTTATATGAAATGGCTGTCAACCCCTGTTTATACCATTTAATATGGTCAGTGATTAATGGCACACGCAATATTATTAATTTGCCCTCAACTAGCGAAAATTTATGAAAGTGTCATGTCCTTACCGATTGTCATCGATTGCAAATAATATATGTATATGTGCTGCACGCTGTTTGATGCAGGGAAGGTACTTTTATTGTCCAGACAGAGAAAGACAGAATAAATTAATCAGCCATTTATAGATGGAAAGATAAATTACGGATTTGCCATAATTTTATGGTTTAGTTGAATTACTGGAAATTAATTTATGGCATTTTGAAATACGTATAAGAGGATCTTAGTTGTAGACTGAAATATTTCTCAAAGCACGTTTTCCGCGGTTGGTCGCCATACAGTCTGCTCTCTAAATCTAGAATGTAAAAATCCCGAAATGGTTATAAGAGTCAAGAAACCGAATTTAAAAGAAAAGAAAAAACATTTCAAAAAATTTTCTGCACTCCGAAGGTAGTTTTAACGTTGGTGTTCCTTTAAAAATGACCTACATCAATTAGTCGGCAAAATCTTCGTCCCAACCTTAATTTTCAACGAGAAAAACAAATTTACTGCAGGACCCCCAGAGTGAAGGTCCTGTGAAATCTTCAAGATTATTCCCAAACCGATACCAAGCGGAGCAATTCAATTATAGTTTTGTGTGAAATACCAATGTAAGTAGATCGGAATTCGTAAGCGGTATATATATATCTATTTGTATATGTATATGTACAATGAAACAATTGGACCTCATACTGCGTATGCGATTCTAGAGGTCCTTTTACAATAGATGAGCAAACAAAAAATTTACCTTGTACTCGTTACTTTGTTCATTGGCAATTTACTATAACTCGTGAGGTTAATGGTAAAGAGAAAAACATTTAGAAAAATTACGATTAAAGAAAATAAAAAAAGAGAATAAATAGGACGAAAAGTGTGAGATTGTATTGACGTGAGACTAGCGCCTACACCACCAATGATTGGTTAACATTTTTACAATAATTTCTCTGATATATCTATCATACATGCAAATGTATATCTTAATTATGTTAATCACACAATGAAGTTCGTTTATGTACATACCGAACAACATTGGGCCACGGATGGACCCTTGCAGTACATCAGAAGATATCAGAGTATCCATTACTAATAATTGCTTCTTGTGATTTTCATTGGTAAAAAAGCTAATGTCACTTATTTGCAGATATGGCCACATGTAGCCATGGCCGTCTTTAGCTAAGTGGGGGCCCTGTGCACTTTAGGATATGAGGGCCACAGAAATTATTTTTACAAAATACTTGGAAACTTTTTGTCATGTAGCTGTTTTGTCACCACTGTCAATTTCATAGGCTGTAATGTAAATGCACGCATGAAGTGACGTGATAGCAAGATGACTTTCTAGTTCCATTGGCTGGCAATTCTTGGATGACGAAATTATTAGCGCACCTTCACGATTATATCAATGTGGATCACACTGGTAACATTTTTGTCGCCGATTGACTGACATTGTTTAGGGAGACGCAAGGGAGAAACTTCCGCATTTTTTTTAAATAGCTGCTGCAACGATAGTGGAGAGTAGAGGAAGATATAAATATTAAATTAAACATTAATATAAAAAGTGCAAATGAGAACACCGCTATACAATAAAAATTTGAAGGAATACTTTGATAGCAATGTAAAGATAAAAATGTGGGGAGAAATATCGATGAAAGTGTTCACAAGCCTGAGATTTACAGTCTATCTCTCTTCGGGTACCATTGATGATCGCATACTGGTACTGGTATAGCAGATCTTAAAATCTGTAGTAGTGAATCATCCAATCTTTCAACACTCATAAAGAAATATCAAAGGAAGCTGTGAGGATAAGATTGTCGTATTTCATCAAACATTAAGTGAAATTTTCCTCTAAGCAGCCTTTTGATCCAAATTGGAAGGACCCAATAGTGTTTCTTTGGTCGATATTTAGTATATCCTTATGACAAATCCACATATCACAGATACCTCCTTGGTGATATAAAATATGAATTTTTGGGATGACAGTTATTCATTGTGTTCATACTAATCTATTCCATGGCGACAGAACGGCGACAGTGACGAGAATTGCGTGACAAAAAGTTTCCAGTGCCTATATGTAGTGTCAACTTCTGCCAGCTCTGATGTAAATCTTCACTTGGGAGCTGACTATCCTAGGGAAGGACTATTTGCAATAGCGACCGCAGAATTATTCAGACGGGGATTCTTCAGGTGGACCGGACTATAAAAAGGTACGAAGGAAAAAGCCTGGGATACAGTCTATACTCTACAAGGACCAACTGCTGGAGATCTTTAAGGCTTTGATTCCCATTGAGTTACTTCGACTCATGTTAATTGTAGTAGTTTGCAGGACTATCACTACCATGTACTTCTGCTAAGGGGGTTATTCCAGACAATTTTTGGGTAGTGCTGTGCATAGTAAGGGAGGATAAAGAGCAAACCCACACAATTCGAACGTTTACAAAAAGAATAAGATAAGACAAACTTGTACGTCATCTGATGATGAGAGGGTGTACATTAATTAATATTTTCACCGCTTCTTTTCTGTCAAGGTAATCTGAGGGGGATATAAGAAAAGCTCTTTGGATAACTTGAGTACTGAATCTCCGATCTTGAGTTCGAGGCAGTTAGTTGTTAATCACTTGCGTAAAGTAGTGTAACTGATACTTCCGCGTAAGTATATTAGTTTGGGCTCACTGTCCCTAGAACAGTTAGCGGAGATGATGAAGATTTCGTTTCCTGTAGGCAATGGATGCCTCGGACTGTACCCATAAAAGCTGGAAGAAGTTGTCCTTAGTAATCCTTAGTTGAGTTAGAATGCTGTGAGGGGGTCTTATTATCCCTATAACAATATGACCTGGTTACTGCTAATTCTGTCCAGTCGGGAGTCTGCGAACTAGTGTAGTATGATACGGTAAAGTTTCAAGGTCTTTACGGCAATAGGACCTGAATACTGTTAGAAGTCTTGATACCTTTCAGTCCACTATGGACTTCCAGCTCGGCTGTTAAGCTTCGAGACTTGGAACGAGACTGAAAATGTTCAATGCTTCATAAGTTCAGATCTCGTATCTGAGAGGCCAGAGATGAATCTGTACCGTCATTAGGACAATGCGGAGGTAATTGCAAATTCTTCCATTTTTTATTAAGCCGATTACTCATATATTCAATACAGCAATCAAACAGGTTGCTTTCCAAACATATGGAAGTTGGCAAAGGTTATACCCGTGAAGAAAATTCCCAAAGCTGACAGACCATGTGACTATAGAGCAATTAGTATCCTGCCTGTCTTATTCAAAGCTTTAGAAAGGCTTATTTTAAACCAACTCACGAGTTACATCGAAGGTCACGGCCTTTTAAGTTGGTTTCAATCGGGATTTCGCGCTAGACATAGTACAGTTACTACATTTCTAAGCTTAGTTGAGGATATCAGGAATAATATTGAAGATAATCAGGCTACAGTCTTGTGATTGCTCGATTTTACAAAGGCATTTGATTCCGTAAACTTTGATATCTTATGCAATAAACCTAGATCCCAATATAACTTCTCAAGCTCGGCGACCAAGCTTATACGTTCCTATCTTTCTGATAGGAAGCAGATTGTAGCGACGGATAAGGGATATTCGAATAGCAAAATTCTATTCTCCAGCGTGCTACAGGGGTCTATCTTGGGTCCTTTGTTGTTTTGTTTATATATAAATGATCTAACTGAGTTACTTGTCAATTCTCTCTCAAATTATATGCTGATGATGTTCAAATGTGCTTATCCTCAAACTTAATAAATCTCCATAGTAGCATAAACAAAGTTAATATGGATTTGGAAGCTATTAAATCCTGGGCTAGTTTGAACTGTCGTAAGCTGAATCCTTCAAAGTCGCAAGTTATTGTTATTTTTAAAAATCACGTTGATATGTCCCAACAACCTTGTGTTAAACTTAATGGTATATCCATTCCTTTTGCTGAATTAGCTTGCAACCTTGGTATAATTTTTGATACTATATTAAACTGGAATAAACACACTGATACACAAGTAGGTAAAATATATGGTGGCTTAAAGGGTCTGTGGCGTCATGCATCCTATACCCCCAGAGAAACAAGGACTCGGTTGGTAAAAGCTCTCTTGTTACCAATCATAACATATGGCTGTGAAGTTCTCGGCAATTTAAGTGGCAGATGTCGTGATAAAAAATGTAGCATATAACTCCTGTGCTAGGTATACTTACGGCATCCGCCGACGGGATCATGTGTCTAAGTTTTCCAGAGCTATCTTAGGTTGTACGCTGAACAATTATATTAAATTTAAAATACGTCTCATGATATTTCGCATAGTTAGGCGCATGTGCCCCAATTACCTATGTAGTAATGTAAAACTCCTTGCATCCGCTCGCACAAAACTGCTGCGCATACCGAAACACAGAACCCATTTCAGTAGTTGCTCATTTTTCGTCTATGGTGTTCAACTCTGGAATAATCTGCTGACAGCTTCCAGAGATTATTATTTCAACATTTCCCTAACATGTACTTATTATTTTATTTTTATTTTATTGTATTTTATTTTTTGCCTTATGTTATTCAATTTAGTTTAATATTAATTTTTCATTTTCTTCAATTCAAATATTTTCATTTCTTTAAAATTTTCTATCATTAATAATTTTAATTCTATGTATCGCTCTTATTTCTAGCTACTACTAGTATTATTTTATCTCATCTTATTTGCTTTCTCTTATTTTTTATTTTAGCAATTTCTATGCTCTTTTTATTACTGATTACTTACTCTATTTTATTGTTAATTTTAAATTTTATTTTATTTTTATTTTCATTTTTACTTTACTTCTTCAAAATCGATGTCAATTATCCTTGGGCTCTTTAATCTCAATAAATTTGAATTTGAAGGCGAGGTTTGCTTGCGCTTCCTGTGATTCTTGATGTATAAGCTACCGGGAATAGTAGTATATACCGGAAATAAAAAAATATGAAAAAAATGTACGTCATCCATTGAAGCCATGCAATTTTTTGCGATGGACACCTGGTAAAGAATAGTTTTAAATTTTCTTCTCACTTTATTTCAAAACTATGGCCAAGACCAAGTATACTTTGCATATAAGTTTTTCTAACTTGCAACATTTTCTTTTCAATAAATAAATAATATAAAAAAAACAAAAAAAATGAAAGAAAAATTTGCAATATCAACCTTGAAGACGTTGCGTTACTCTAAAAGAAACAACTACATTTTTACATCTAAAACATTCCGCTAGCATCACAGACATTTCGTCGGTTCGTTGGTTATCATCATCATTGTCATCATCATCATGATCATCATCAAATCCAGTTAGTCTTCACAGCTCAGCTTGGGGTTAATCTAGCCGCAATTATTCACACCTCTGGAAATTTTCTATCATTCTATGGTCCGTGAGCCTCTTCTGTACATCATTTTCTGGTCGGTGAATATTTGACGTATGGCTATCTGCCACCTTTTGTATCTTTGTCGATTGTATGTACAGAGCAAGCGCATTTTGCTATAAACACACACATATACATATATACATACGATCTATATCTACCAAAGGAAGGTATATCTTGCGCGGCATGAACTACTTATGTTTAGTTGAGACCTCATCAGAAAGAGCCTCCGATGGTCTTTGTTGGATGATTTTTTAATTGAAAAGCCGCAACATTGACAAATGCTCTCCTCTGATGCGCTTGATATAGTATAGAGGGACTTGATTAAGGAAGCGGCCTGGATATATAAAATATTGCATGCAACATGTGGATAACTGAGTGAGGAATGCAATTAACCGGAACGGTGCACCCTGTATAAATTGCAATTGCTGCAATTACTTTCTCATCACCAAATAAAGAATCGGAACAACAACACAAAAACAAAATTGTTGTCAGTCCATACCTTTGGGGTTTTCTTCTCCCTATCTCCCTATATCTCTCTGTTCATTGTCTAATGTAAGCAAAACATAAGTCTCAAGGCAAACAAACATCGGCCCAATCTGGTAACAATAATTACTTAACTCGTTGTCTCCGAAGGGAATTTCATTTCATTTCGCATCAAGATAGTCTCATATAGCGAGTTGACGAATGTTTAAAGACCGTAAATGCCCCAAGTAATCCGATACAACTGGGAAGAACTGGCCTCGAGGCATGGACGACTCATACGTGACAGTTAAATGGTGTTCAGCTTCGATTGTTTTCCGTTCCTAGGTACCTACATATCTCATACCTACTAAAACTTGGCAACGATATTGCGTTATTCGACAACTACTTAAGGTTTCGGAAGCTGCGGTTATACCTACCATTGAGGATGTTACCTAGGCTGCTTGATTAAGGAAACCCCTTCATGTCGGATGTGTCATCGTGTGGGAACTTTAGCTTATCCATTTATCATGTCTCTCTCTCAGTTCAATTCGATACAGTTTTAATGCGAGTATGAATTCAATTTACCCTTCGGGGATAGGGCAGTATAATTTTTTTTTTTTAAGATTTTCCAAATGAAAGTAGGATGATTGGGACGACCCTTGCACAAGAATCTAATCAAAACCCAATTAGATTGCATCCCTTCTATATTGATAACGTTTTAAAAAGGGAAGACAGTGTGACACTTTGTTTTTAAGAAGAGTAAACTCAATACCGCCGGCCGTTGCGAATTTCTCAAGCAGAAATTTAACCGCGACTCAAGAATGTCACTCGATACATTTTCAGTCTGTGATTTATGTTATTCGATGTAGAGAAGAGTGCCATCTATATCTAGAATGGTGGGAAGTAATTTTTTTAGTTCATATAGTTATTTACTGTACGTAAGATATACATCCATATGTATGTTCGTAGGATATGATGGTATGTAATGGTATGTGTATGGTATGATAATGAATATGTAACATAAGCGTTGAATCGACTTTTAATGCTTAAACTCAAGTTTGGAATTTGGTAAGAGATTTAAAAAGATTCACATCACAGAATTAGGATTCAAAAAATATCAAAATTATAGAATTTCGCTTCATCTTCTTCTAATTCTTCTTCTTAGTTTAAACTTATTGAGACTAAGTTCCCGTGAAATTTGTAACGCGAAATCATCTTCATACCATTTTGGTATAGAATTGAGTCGTAGAGGATAAATGATTTAGGCTGTGCTACTGCTATGTAAATTATATTTACTGTCTCTGGTGAAGTAGAGAGAACACTAAAGTTGATCGTTGGAGTCAGTTTTATGCGACGGCATTCAATTAGCACCAATATCTTCCGGCTGGTACAGTTTCAAGTAGTTTTCGTCGGACTGTATTATAAATTTACAGGTGGTCTCATTCAACAGCCTGCTTTACAATTTTATTTTCTTATTAAAACGTTAGGTACTTGTTGTCATTGCAGTCACTCATCCATTTTATTTTATATTATTTTTTAGTTATATAATCTGCAAAGAGTGTGATTTGAAATTATAATCATGTTAATTCAACAATGAGTAAATAAAGTTCTTAAGGAATGGTTTCGGCACAGGGTAAATATCTTTTAGAAGGTCGGCGGTTGGGGAAGGGAGGGTAATAATATAGCGAATGAGAGAGATAGAGAGAAAGATAAAGTATAGAGGTACACAACTCTAAAGTCAGCATTTTATCACATTCATACATATGAACGATCTTTTACTATTGCTCATCGGGAAGGGATACAAAATATGTAAGTACATAGTATGACACGCAGATAACCTGATAATCTTATAGTAAATTGGTAAGTAGTTGAGGGATAGACCTTTTCTAGATGATGTAAACAAAGTTCTGACTATAGTTATTATCTGGACTAAGGAATTGGGTTTGGAAATTAATCCGTTGAAGATCAATCTGTGCTTTTTCACTAAAAAAAAAAAACAAAAAAAACAAACAAAAAGCAGAGATATTCCCGAAATAGATTCTCAATAGATACTTGAAGGAGGAAATAATTTTCTAGATATTTACATTTTCAGTATTAATGTTTAACTGCAAGCTACATAGGCTCTCATCGTTACGGCTTCGTATCAACATCTTTGAAAGGAAGATAGAAAAAGAGAGATAGCGAGAGAGGTTGAGCGAGCATGGAGCGAGCGAAGGAGAGAGACAGAGAGACAGAAAGGAAAGCGAGAGAGAGAGAGAGAAAGAGAGAGAGAGAGAGAGAGCGGGACAAAACACTTAATGAATATAAAAATACCAATCCATGCTTATCGTGAGCATGTTGATACGAAAGCAGAGGAATTTGCGACAAGAGGAACGGCGTTAAACGGACAACTTTATCGGAGAGTCAACGAGGAACTTCATCCAGGTAAATCTTTTGCCCGAATGGTTAGTGCAACTAATTCTAAAGGTTCAGTAGGTACCCCAACCCACCTAAGCACTATCGGCCAAGGCCTACTTTCTCGGCAAGACCACGTGAAGTAGACGCTCTTTGGTTGTGATCTGTTCACCCTAATAGGTAAGATCAAAAACTTTCTTATGAAGCACAGGAAATTCACATCTATTATAGAGAGACAAAGTGCATATCTCCAGTTCGCTTTTGGTTTATGTCAATGTAACTAAGATCCCTAAAAGTAATGGCTCTCAATTATAGTTCTCTTGTGAAATTAAGTAGGAGACCTGCACTTAATCTATTCTCCTAAACGATCACAAACCAACTGTGGTGTTTCTTTCTGAAACCTATCTTTTTGATAAGCATATCCTTGCTTTTGACCATTACAGAGAGAGTGATCCGTACAAAGAAGTCGGAAAAAACTGTCGGCACCGCATCCATATAAAAAAAATATCAGATTCAGTGACGTTTGAATCAGTGGACTTACCAATATGGAATGCACAGCCATACGTCTCAACCTTCAAAATGCGAAAACCATGTTCTTAATTTCCATCTATAATCTGAGTACTCTCACCATATTATCTGACAATTACACATACACGGTGATAGGCGGTGAACATAATACTCGACATACTCTCTGGAACGTTCCACTGACCAATACTGCGGGTACTTGTATTGCCGAATGACTCACAGAAGGCCCCTCTGATCAGAAATCTTTAGCTTTTGCCCAGAACTCCCCCACATTTCTTCGCTCGGGGTCTATTTTTGAATTCTTCCTAGTGATATCTTACCTTTTGAATCTGCTTCCACAAATTTTAACTTACACATGTACTGCCCATACTGCGGAATCTGATCATATGACCATCGACTTGACAATTACCCCAAACTCATACTTCGACGACTTCTATTTAACTGCTTCAGAAATCTCAACCTTGAATAACGTTGAATGTACAGAATTTCGGTCTAGACTGTCTCAAAATTTAGCAGAAAATCTCCCTGATGAGCACTGCAACCTTTCAAATATCAAAATCTTTCACTTTCACATCGAACTCCTTAATGGATACATTCAGGAAAATATTGAACACTTCTCAGAAAGTGTCACGCCCTATAATTACAAATATAACCATCTTCCAGCTCACATACAAAGTCTGTATAAATTTAGGCAAAGCTTCGGAAAATCCTTAACATGATTTACCACAGAGCCTACAATAGCCACAACCAAAGCTACCATTCAGTTCTTTCCAAAATCAAATACCTATCCAACATAATCGATGAACAAACCAATATGTTTCTTGATGAGGAATTGAGAAGGAAACTCTCATCCATCCATCCTGGTCCTAACGTTTTCGAAAACATCAATAAGGTCTGTAATCGTAAACCAAAAATCACAAAAATAATTACAAATTGTCTTGGTCAGTTTGCCCCTTGAGAAATACAATGTATTTGCGGAAGTCTTCCAGTCCACCTCCAAGGATCATTAAAATTTTACCTACTTATTTGCACTTACTAGCAGAATAAAGAGCCAGAAGTCTTCAGGACCGGATAAGATTCCAAACAAAATTATCAGAAATCTTTCTTCATCTGCTATCAAGTTCTTGGCCATACTGTTCAATAATTGCGTTAACAATGCTTACTTTTCTGACTCGTGGAAAATTGCAAATATAGTCCCAATCCCGAAAAAGTCTAATTCTAAATCCCTGAAAGAACTCCGACCCCATATCCCTTTTTCCAACATCAGGAAACTGTACGAAGAACTACTACGGCAATAAATCATGAACGCATGTGATGATGAAGGAATCCACCAAGACTCCTAGTTCGACTTTAAAGCCCAACACTTAATTTCACATGAGCAACTCAAATTCCACACTGACATAATTTCAGGTCTAAATAGAGGGATAGCACAGGAGTGTGTTTCCTTGATGACGAGAAAGTTTTCGACTTCATCTGGGAAAATGGCCTAATCTTCAAATTGTTAGAACATCACTTCACACCACATCTAACAAAAATTATTCACAGTTTTCTGTCCTCAAGGAAATTTACAGTGAAATTTGAGAACTGTCACTCAGCTACCCTAAATTTAGAAACGGAAGTTCCTCAGGGCTCAGTACTCCGCCCGATCCTCTTAAATATCTATACGTCAGATCAACCGCCAAATGATCAAAATTCCACCTCACTGCTTTACACAGACGACTCGCTTACATATGCACGTTCCAAATCGCCAAAACTCTCTGCGAGGAGAGTTGAGTAGCGTATTGTCTAACTGGACGCCTACAATAAAAAGTGGGGTATTAAAATAAACATTGCCAAATCTGAAATGATTTGCATCCGCAAATCACCTACCTTGGCTAAAAACATTGACATAGAAGTCAATAACCAGAAAATAATACCCTCCACAACAACCAAATACCTCGGTATATCGTTGTATATCTTCAACTTTAACCCTCATGCCCGATATACTTTGAGAAAAGCAAAAGCTGCCTAAATTTTTGAGTCCACTACTCAACACCCCAAATGGGCTGTCCGTCCCGACCAAGCTCTTGCTTTATAAACAACTAATTCGACCAACCATCACATACTGCTTCCCAATCTGGCACACGGTTTCGCCCGCCTATATGAAAAACCATGGAAATCTCGAGAGAAAAGTACTTCGGATGGCAGGTAGCCCTCTAACGAAAATCTGTACGAGGCAGCAAAAATCCACCTCATCGATGAATACCTTGTGGCGCAATCCTAACACCAGATGGAAAAACTTTTACATCATCCAAACCCTCTCATCTTCTACCTCTTGAACAGGTTGGCCCTGAGATTAAGAACATTTACTTTACTGGCAAAAGATTTACCTTCTTTTGTAGCAACGGAACACATAATCGAGGATAGATCTCCGGAAGAACAGCCACCGTCATCATTGCAGGATGCCTCACATAGGAACTGCCTAGAAAAGGAATACCCCACAAAAATACCTGGTCCGAGTGCCAGAGCTCCTCATTCTCCTTGAACCATACCCATCCCAATTTTCTCGTTTCGACCTCCTAAATAACAAATAATCGTCAACCACCACTGTAACAGCTTTGTGTCGAGCGCGTAGCTGTATTAACAAACAAAGACCCTGAGTGTTTAATTTAACACAAATATTAACTGTGAAATTAGGCCCACACATTAAGGACAATGCACAAGAACGACCCTGACTATGACTATCGTGAGCAACACTCAAAAAGCTTTAAAATCAGAGACAGTTCCCGTATGTTTCTGTAATTTAAGATTTGTTTCAATTGAAATAAGAATTGAATATGTGTGAAAGTTTCGAAGTTTTGCCGATGCAGTTTTGTATACATTTGGTGGACTTCCTCAACACTTCAGATACAAAAAAAATATGAACCACTCATTTCAAATGTTTTGGTCCATTCCGGAATGAACCACCCAGCCATATAAAATTTTTTTTTTGGTACTGCATGCGACATCTAGTTCTTGTACCATCTGTGCTACAACTTTAATTTCTGCAGAATAATAGATCCACTTTTCATTAACAATAAAAACCGCCGCAAGAACTCACTTGTGGATTTTACTTAACATGCCTTTAATTGGTCACGCGATTGCGTTTTTGGTCAATTGTAAGAAAATGTAGTACTCATCTTGCAAATAACATTCTCATTCCCAAATTTTTATGGTTTCTTTTCGCATAAAGTAGTGCTTTTTAATTTTTGTTTATTTTTTTTTTCAATGAGGTAAAAGCAACAAGCTTATCTACTTTTAATTGTCAGAAATTTTCTATTCAACAGATGTACTTAAAACTTGGTAAATGGCAAATATCAAAAATAAAATGACTAATGTCATTTCAGCGCCATCTATTATCAAAAACCCACCGTTAGTCATAAAAGATATTTGTATTAAGATCAAAATCCAATAGCGACATTGTCATTGAGGATTGCGGCTGTCCAAATTAAAAAATGTATCTTGTAACTTAAATGCCGAGATCATTAACGCAGATGACTGGGTCAGTTGATATCTGACATTCAACGTGGCTTCTAGGCATCCGAAGTGAAAAAATGACAATTTTTGGCATCTTAGATCGGCCTAAACTGGGTAGAGTTAAGTCCGATCGGAAAACGGTTTTCACTTTTCACTGCCGGATACAATTCGTAGAAGAACTTTTTTTTTAATTAGGGTACTTTTAGGGTGGGAGTTGGAACCTCCGGCGGGGATGATTCCAATACGTCATGTTGTATACAAAATTAATGGTCACGCTGAATACTCCCCATTAACATTCTTCTCATCGAGCGATTTCGAAAAGTTCATAGGGACTTTTTTCCAGTCAAAAAACCCCTCTTCTGGCGCTTGGGTCACATACACCTCAGTTCCTATATTTTGCATATATTTCTTCCGTTCTTCCTTTAGCATCATTAATATGCTATTGTGAAAATTCGTCTCATGGGAAGTGAATTTTCACAACTGCACAGTTGAAAACAAATCTATTTTTCAAAAAACAAAAAAAAAAAAAACATTTCCAACCTTAAAGAGGACTTAATAAATTCTTTTGCAGAAATATCCGTAACGATTTATCTAACTAAAAAAATAATTAGATATCTAATTAAGAGACAAAATGTAGATGCAATTTCATCCTACATACAAGTTTTTAAAATTTTATCTCTTCTGTGGTGGAAAACGACCAAATTGACCATTTTTCGTGTGATATAAAATAACGTTGATTTACCAAAATCGATACGATCTATGTACGTATTGAATGGATCTTCATTATACGAAGTAGTATACCCGCAGGCAAGCACATTTATAAATATTAATAATATCCTCTGCCAATGAACCATTCATTTTTATGGATTCTTTCCACTTTAATTAAGTATTCTTCAAAACTTCACACCTTATCGAGCCTCATAGATAAATAAAGTGTTTTTCTTCTTTTCGATACCATCGTTGGTTTATGAACAGCTTAATGTTGCAAGCGATGTCGATGCCAATGCCAAATCCACAGCCAAAGCAGATCCCGTTATTGGGTTTTGGTCATTAAATATCAAAAATGATTTTAGTGGAATAACTTGGTTATGAAATAAAACTTTGTTTTTTGTTTTTTTTTTTAGATTTAAAATTTGGCGCAATTAAAGTAACATTATATTTAAATCGTCGCCCAGTATAATGACAATTCTTCAGATTTTCATCAGAAAAATTCCAAAGAATTCAAAAAGAAAAAAAGAAAAAAGGAATGGCTGCTCTTTCGTAGGTGAATGCACCGATCGCATTGTTTCTTTTTGAAAAAGACCTTTTTTAAAGAATAATAGAGCGATTTTTCCTTTTTTGTTTTTTGTTCACTTTTTGTTAAATATTTTTATAACGGTACTTTGTACTGACTTTGTACTGCAAACTTGGCATCAACATAGTTAACACATGTGTCCTAATCACTGTGAGCTTCTGTTCCTGGAGCTATATGTTTTTTACAGTGAATTCTTTTCTGCGACTCGGTGTTAACACTGCCACCGAATCTTCTATTGTCGTACTCTTTTCTTTCTATTGTTGTGGTGGAGGCAGCCGGGAAATAACAGATTCGGTGGCAGTAGTTAAATTGAGTCGCAGAAAGGAATTTACTAAGTTACGTTTTGTAACAGAGATGTTAGAAGATATGTCAAACAGGTTCCAAAATAAAGTTTGTTGCAAATATTTTGTAAAAGGCTAAATTTTTTTGTTTTTAAAAGGTATTTTTGTATAAAAAAAAATTAAATGTTAAAATAAATCAAAATAGTAATAATGACTAAATTCAAAATACTCTATCCATGCATTTGTATAAGATAAATTTTATATATAAAAACAAACTATTAATGCAAAAATTTTAATAACACTATTTTTAATAACAGGACTACCAAAAGTAACTATTTTCCTTATACTTAGAAAAGGACATTATACAAAAATTTTTATGTGCCTTATGGGGGCAGGTACTAATTATATTGGTAACTGTACCAAGTACTGCTATAAAAATATTTAACAAAAAGTAAAAAGAAAAATCACTCTAATATCCTTGTACCTTTGATCTTATAAAAAAAAAAAACAAATAGATAATTTGATCTAAATATCATTTACGCCACGCCAACGAGGTATGCCATTCTTTTTGTAACACGATAGAGTAGGTATCGGAAGGTGGCAACTCGATCGCTGCTGTCACTTAATTGGAAGAAACTCTCATAATAATCTCATACTTATGCAGAATTAATAATCTGAAGAAAAAAAGAAATAGCCACCTTCCTCCAACCACAATGTTTGTTTTTGTCTCTCCCATAAACAAAGTAATAAATAAGTAATTTTTTACACATTCAGACAAATTCCTAAGAATCCTCTTTTATGACTGACCATTTCAGACCATGCGGACAGGTGTCCTAATAAAAAAACAATCTTAATAAAAATTTACTGTGACGATTTTACTCCTTCGCCTGCTTTTGGACTGAACTGAAGGCATATAAAAGTCAACAATTTTCTGCTTAATTAATGCAAAACAAGAGGATCTCTAAGGGAAACAATGTGAAACAATTCGCGCGCATTTAGGTAGCTACTTCCTAGAAGTTCCATCACATAATAAAAAAAAAAATATTCTCGTTCTGCGTGTTCCACTTGAAACGTGTTGATTACAGTGTAAAAAGTGCTCGGGCAATTACATACTGGGCAAATTGGTAATTAAAATACTCTCGGGCTTATTTGAGGCTCACAGACAGCTAACAGAAAATGACTTTAGTGTATTTTTGCAGCTATATTTTTACTGTCGCTGGGCTTCATAGCTTCATACATTATGTAAATACAATATATCTCCCTACACTATAACTATATATAAGGAATACTGAAAACTATTGTAGGACATAAGTAGTTGAGATCGTACTTTCGCGCGTCCGAAGAAAAGGTGATGAAATTTGCACCCGCATTAAGAGCATAACTACAACAAAATCACCTGAGTAGGGCTGACTGGTTTTATGGATCATAGCAAATCGAGGAACGTGTTTTATCATAAAATTTTGTTCTCTTCAGATCTGGTTTCTTACAAAACAAACGATCGTCACGGCGGGGCGGTGGCAGTGCTTAGGTACGGCAACTTGGCCCTGCTGTCACAACAGATCACCTCCTGATGTGATCGTTTTTTTTTTTTTTTTTTTCTAAACTGAACTTTAAGTCTGAAACTTTGGTGACGACTCGGTACTTTTACGATCCCTCATTCATGTTTACCCACTAAAAGTGTCACATCAAAATTACATACTTTGTAGGTATGTCTATAGGAAGGATGTGATGAGGATGTTGTCTGTTTATGGTTATTTTTTCTTCTCTCCCATACCTCATATGATATTATCTTCAACAGAATTTCATGCTCTGAAAACTTTCAATCAAAATGAATTAATCAATTAACCTATTAAGCCAGGAGAGGAGTCTGCAGCTGTTGTCTGTGCATAACCTGAAAATCGAAGCGTATTATGATCATGACAAGAAGGGATGAAATGCAGGATACCGTAATGATTATTATTATTATTATCATCATCATCATCATCATCATCAGCAGCAGACTCAATTAGCATCTGTGCTTTCTAAATCTAGGTTACACACAATATTTACGCAACGACTTAGCCTCTTCATAATAGAACTTCAGTCACAAATGAAAATAAACCTTGGAAGCTAAGATCAAAATCAAATTAGAATTAATTCAGTTCCCTGAATGAAACCTCAGTGAAAAAGATATCTGCAAGGAGATAGCGCCAAAAAGTCGTCATCATAGAACTACTGTGTTTGCATTGTAAACAAGCCACCCTGATTGGTGGTGCGTCCGAAGTTAGTTAATAAAGAGCGTAACCAAGTCTGAGTTGAATGTGCATCCTAGAGGTGAGAGAGAGAAAGAGAGACAGAGAGAGAGAGAAAGAGCATGACATATGATTAACCTCTATACTTTTTGGTACGACTGACTTGCTACATATATGTGTAAATGACTGAATCCAGTCATGGTTAATTTTATTTGACGTCCATTGTCAAGAGTCATAATACACGGCCGCATGCACCCTAATGACGGACGGGTTGAAGGGAAGTTTGTGGATATAGCAAACATTAAGACGGATGGTGACGGTTAATCTGTAGGTAGAGAGATATGTAGGTATGTCATGTATAGTTCCCCTATGAATATGGGATCGGGGATCTGGAAAGGAATGTGTCATTTTATAAGTCACAGTTACGTAACTGTCCTATTTTCTTAAGTAAACCATGAGGGGATCTATATAACTCTGTAGGAGACCTCCACATAAAAGCAATGATCTGACTTCTAATGTGAGTTGAACGCGTGGGATTTTGATGGCGTATCACAATTTCTTCTAATTGTGGTGGAAATACATATTATGTAGACGACTAAATTCCTATATATAACACTATGAGTCTGGTGATGCTTGACCTGAGAAACACATTCTACACCGCGCGAAATTGTCCATTCAGGCTGAACCTAAATTAATTTAAAATCAACAATGAACACCTCCGACTCGCCTACCTGACTAGAGCTAACCACCTGGTCTCAAAATACTTTTTTGTTTTTTTAGTTAAAAAGTGGGTAAAACAAAAAATAAATAAAAAAAAGTCGGCAAGGGTGCAGTCAGTGTGTCTGGATGGAGAAAATCATCATTTGAGGGCTTGAACTGTATGAAAGGCGGCACCTACAAAAATAAAAATCTTAAAGAACACTACCTAAGGCAGCCTACTAGAATTTGAACAGAATTGAAACAAAAACAAAAACAAAACAAAATGATCAGAGATCAGAACAAAGGCAGAGAAGATGTTCTTCTTAGGAATTTGCTATTTGGTCGACCAGAAGGAGGAGGAGGAGAAGGTCGGACTAATCCAAGCAGACGAAATGGTGCCTTTTTGAATGTTCCAGCCAGCGTAGCGACGGCGTTTCGGTCGAAACCCTGCAGGGAGCTATGGATATATGATTAATTACCAAGATATCAAGGATTAGCGTAATTAATGGGTTTTGCTAATTAAGTTTGTAATTAGTTCCACATATAAATATGTACAACTCAAAAAAAAAAAAAAATAAGAAGCAAGACCTTTACTGGGGTGTTTCTACGGATTTTTTTCCCCTATCCATAATTCATCTATATTCTTCTTCCTACCTGCTGCGCGCTAAATTTAATATTCAAAATTTTTCCAATTTTCCTGGAAAGGCACATACTTGCCTCTTTCTGGTACAATTTTCCTCATTTGCTCTTTTTTTTTTCTTCTTTTTTTTTCTTTTTTTTTGTGTGCCCCAGTTGAATCCTATTACTTTAGAGAGCTCTTTACGCAGATAGATACTCTTTTTCATTCAGGCTGAGAGATGAATAAGAGAAAAGCCTAATCTGTCCTTTCATGGTGCTGCATTGAAGGCTTATGCGAAAAGAAAAGGCGAATCAAAGGATATTGCTGGAGCCTTTGCATATATGTGATTACTATTCCTCTTTTCAGGGATGGATTTGGAGGAATCGACTTTTTATCTATGGAATTAGTTTCCTCCTTTTATTTTCCTTTTTGTCGCCCTCTTTTACTATACTATTTCTCGTTTATCCTTTTGGGCACCTTGGCTTTTTTCTGGCAAAGAATATGAAATTAATTTCAAAAATAAGAAATTTTTTAGCCAAAGTATTTCGTTTACAAGGACGGGAGGGAAATTTTAATATTTTCGTGAAAAATTTGTTTTTTAGTGTTTTTGTGGTTTTTTTTTATATGCATACGTGGGCAAGTAAAATAAAATTTAATTTAATTTAAATTGCATGTACTAAAAGTCTAAATTGGTAAAAAATTACAAAATCCACGATAAAACTGAATTTTTCATATGAGAGTAAAATTTCTATCCGACTCGAAGGACCATGAACTTTCAATTTATTCATCATTCAATTTTGTAAAATCAGAGTATTTCCCGATTAAATTTGTATAAACGGATTGATATAATATAATTCGTGCGATAAGCCTATAACTAATGATCAATGCTTAAGCAGAATACTACATCGCTAATATAATATTGCAATAAAGTCAAGAAGAATAGGTGGAGAGTCACATATCTACATGCATATTACAAAATTCCTTGATATTCTGACTAAACCTGAAGACAAGCATCCTTAATTGAATAGGATAAAATTGGACATTACCGGCATATAGATAAATTTAGGAGTTTAAATAATTTATAAAAAAAAAAAAACTAGGATCCTCTCGCACGATTATAAAAACAATAGGATAACACAAAATTGAAAAACATTCCTTTCGTGTGTTCATATGCATTGCAAAAACAATAAAAAATTAAAATTATCACAATCGAATTTGAATTATTTTCCATTTTGGATTCCATCAAAATATCAAACATTTTAGATTTTGTTGGCTGCACCGCATGGACCATTTTGTGATATAACTGGCTCTCGTTGGATGTAATTTAAGTTTTTAATAGTTTTAATTTGTGATTTATTGGAGAAATATTTTTTGCCTTACGAAATTTTATTTTTATTTGTAAGAATGGATAGCACAAGAACTAGATGTCGGATACAGTACCAAAAAAGTATTAAAAAATTTATGTGGCTGGGGGTCCATTCCGGAATGGACCACAACATTTGAAATGATGTATACATCGAATGATTCATATTTTTTCGTATTGGAAATGTTGAGAAAGTCGATCAGATATATACAAAACTGCTATTGTAAAAAACACTTGCATTTGGCACGCTCTAAAACATATTATGGTCCATTCCAGAATGAACTATCCATTTCACAATCTGTATACTCTGGCCATGCGACATCTAGTTCTTGTGCCATCTATGTTATAAGTCAACTGAAAGTTTGGTCCAAGAAATGACTCATTTCCTATGAAGAGTATCCCTGAATTATTTATTACCTTTCTGAAAAATCTATCATGCTTGATCTTGATAGAGAAAAGTTTCAATAACCAGAGTTAACAAAAAACAATATATATATTTATATTTTTCCTTTAAACATTTTGACTCAAATTTTGAGGTGGGAAGGGAGAGAATTCAGAAATTTGTAGTTTTATATTG
Organism: Dioctria rufipes; assembly: GCA_963924295.1. NCBI lineage: Eukaryota > Metazoa > Arthropoda > Insecta > Diptera > Asilidae > Dioctria > Dioctria rufipes. Next base: position 45,978,048 of record OZ002744.1, on the reverse strand, counting down.
GAGGCTTAAATTTAGTTAGCCTGTTCAAAGCTTGTGAGAAAATTATTGAAAGATGTTGCAGATGCAGTACAAGAGGATCCATATCTAGGCTGGAGCTGGCCGCAGAGCCTTAAATTTATTGGATATTGTCCAAAAGAGAACCTTCAATTTAATTGGCGATTTGGTAATAAATTGTCATATCGACTCAATCGAACACCGCCACAATGTTGAATGTTTTTCGGTCATCTGTGTTTTGAAGAAATATCTGGTCTGATCCCTTGTAGAAAGATTCCGCGCATATTCTTTTACCCTTCAAATTAGTTTCACACTGTTCGGTGAATGTGGAACAGTCTATCATCCTCTGCCTTTTATCCGGCATACAATCTGCGTAGGTTTAAGGGTGAAACACATCACTCCTGCGCCACTATCCTCGCAGTTCACTTAATTCATTAAATTTTATTTCTGTAAATTTAATTGCACTAGTTAGTTCCTAGAATATAATTTCATGTGTGAAAACTTATGTAAACCCGAAAAAAATTAATGAAATAGTAATTTATTCGAATAATTTTTCAATTATAACAGAATTATGCTATTTTTAATTTTTTACATGATCTAAGTGTCAACTTGTACCTAAACTATTTCTAACCTTATTTAAAGGCGCAGAATTCAAAGAAAATTAGTACGTACTCAATGCAAATCTAATTTATAATTATTATATGGTGTGAAAATGGCCTAATGGCATAGTTTTCACGCGATAAATAAATTTTTGATAGTTCTATTTGATTGAGTGCTTTATATGCAAAAAAGAAAAAAGAAAAAACACAATGAATTTGCAGAAATAAAGAAAAATAGCTAGCAGTACACCAATTGTTTTTTGTTAAATTCATACATTTGTGTATGACCAACAACTGGCATGCTTAGACACAATGAAATTAACGCAAATTGCTAATTTAATTAAGTCAGAAATTTATCCTCAATTCCTTGTAAAACTCGCAGCAACAGAATTGATTTGCTAGTGAATCCAAAAAAAAAAAAACAACACAAACACTTGACTTGTTAAAGACCTTATCCCTTTCCTGATAAGATAACTTATAATATTTTTGCTGATGATTTGAAAATTGAAAATTAGTGGGTAGAATGCCTTTGAAAAGAAAAGAACAAGATATTTGTTCCGATTTCATATCCATAAAAATGAATTTATTAATTTTGTGGACTAAATTTGACTACAATGTACGAATTCATTATTATCAATTGATGTCAAATTATAAACTGCACAGAAATCCGTATTTATTTCGAATAATTATTTTATGATTTCATTTATTTTCATCGTTATCCCTTTCACAGCTTTGTGTCTCTTTCTGTCTCATTGATGCAAAGGAAATTTCTAAAATTCGCGAATTATCTGCGATCCGTCAAAATTATCGCGAAATGAATGCTGCCATTCGATTCGTGGTCGAAAATTACCATGAAGTGACAGTTCAAACGGCGCGTGAATTTGAAGTTTGACGTGACTTTTTAATTCCGTAATGTCATGTCACTTTCTGAGTCGACATTTCAGATTTTGATAAAATTTCACAGAAACGTTCCCAATGAGCGGAATAACATTTTTGTCAAATATTTTCTATTGTGGCACATTTTTGATGGAATGAATTTTTATGAAAATGGGAAATTTGACATTACAAATGAAAAACCCACCTTTTTCCAAGACCGTGAGATTGTTTTGCAAAATTCTCATCTTAGGTTTCATGTTGTCTGTTCTTAAACATAAAAATAATAATAATTAATCGATTCTAGCAAGTGTAAGTTCGATTCCCGTCCTGGAAAAAATAAATAAAAAATTGAATTTACAATTTTCATTGTTACTGGTTAATGACAGCTGAAAGCAAACGTGGCTTAGTAAGCTAGTTACAAATTAATAAATGTAAGAGGCAAAACCATCTGTCTCGTTAGCTCAGTGGTAAGAGCAGTCGCCCGGCAAGCGGAAGGTCCCGGTTTCAAACCCCGGACGAGGCGGTTGTTTTTTCTTCTTGTATTTATTAATTTGATTTAGAATCGTTAAAAATAAAAGTTCTTAAAATTCCTCTGTTCTCAAGTGTGGGTTCGATTCGGGAAAAAATAAATTAAGATAATTAAAAATATTTAGATTCTTTTCTTTCTAATTGTTTGTATGCATTGCGGTGGTGTTGTGTATATGGTTAGCGAAATAAAAACACTGGATTTAGTTCTCTTAAAAAATCCTTAATAAATATTAGATTTCATTTCTTAAACAATGAATATTTACTCTACAACTAATTATAATTCTTAGAACAGGAAAGTTAGATTATTTAACCTGCCTAATTCGAGCGCCTGACCAACTTGTCTGAGAGCTTATTCACAACAGAAAAACTAAGAGAAATTCTTGTTTTTTTAGAACTAATAGGAATCATATTCGAATCTTCGAAAAGAGGAAGTTTATCTTTTATTTTTATATTGGGTGAAATATTACTTTATAGGGTATCTCCTGAGTTTGGCTTAATAATATTAAAAACAACAAGTAAAGAAAAAAATTAGAATTGGTCTAAGAGTAATTTTTATGATAGCCTAGATGAATACCCGTATGTAATTTCGTGTTCAGCCATCAATGCAAGTTTGATCGTTGCAGTATTTTTTCACATACATTTCTAGAACGGTTCATCGGACAGTAAATATAATTATAACCAATTTCATAGGATTTCATATTCTCAAGAACTTTTCAGTACATTAAAACCGTATAGGACATATCGGTTTCAAAGTATACGTAAAAATCCTAAATTTTTATATGGCAACACCAAGAGGGGTTGTTGCCCCATTTAGGCCATTTTTGAAATTATATTTATTTTATATTGACGCGCTCTCCAGGCAGTGTCCAAATATGTATGTAGTGAAAACGAAATTTTTGTATGGTAATCCTACGAAGGAGTTACTCGATTTGTCCCATTTTCGAATATAATTTTCCTTTTTTTTTTAAATTCATGCTCTCGAGTTATCATGCGGACGGACAAACGGACGGACTACATACAAAAATCAAAATAACTTTTAATATTATGCTTGGGTGTCCAATCCCTTTTGCTCTACCGTGAAATAATGACTAGGTGTTACAAATGGAATGATAAACTTAGTATACCCTATGATGTCATCTGAATGTGATAGACCAAGTTTTAATATGGACAATACTGAACTGGATTGGAAGAGAATGCCGAAAACAATTCATATTTCTAGGAATGAAAATTATACATCTGCGTATATGTATAAAGATGTCCAAAGCCCTAATGGTGTTAGGGGATTTTATGCTATAAAACCTACAAAAAGTGGTGCTTCTAAAAAATCTTGATTAAGAAAAAATTCAATCTGATTTGGTGATTGAACAAAAAAATTTGTATGATCAAAATGGTTTCAAAAATACTGATATGAAGAAGGTTCAATTTTTTGGAAAAGTATAATTTCAAAGATGACATGTACAACATTAGCAAATTATTGAACGATAGAGTTAAAGTTTACCACAATAAACTATTTTTGGAAAGAAAAAAAGTGTCGCCCGAATCCATAAAAACTAATTATCATAAAATTAAATCCAACAAAACGTTATGAAATCATATAATTGATTTACTAAATGTTGATAAGAAACCTTTTCTAATTAGGAGCTTATCCAACTAGAAACAGAGCTAACTATCTATCTGCCAATAGTTAATTTCAAAGCATTTGTCAGCGTGCTGCAACGTGTGGTGCTGAACAGATGTAGCACAATAAAAGTTTGGTTGTATTATTCTTCTGATTAGGTGTGGGAATTTAGATGATGAATGTGGATGATAGGAATTTTCGGATGTATGGAAATGGGCAACACGATCCTTTCTTTAGATATACTCTAAATTAGATGAACTTTGAGCCAAGAATGGTGCAATTTATATAGCCGTGGTCACCAGTTATGTTCATCTCGCCTCTTGGTGTTGCCCTAGCAACGCTTATTGCAGTTGCTTGTACCTATTCTGACTGAGGCGAAGGTGAAATCGGCTGACTGGAGTACTGTCATTTGATGACATAAATAAATTTAAATATACAGAGGTATGTAAGTATGCTTAAAGTATTTTGGTTTTAAATAGTCAATTTCATAATTGTATTTTATTGTGGTCCAGCTGAAATTGCATCTGGTGAAGATGTGCAGCATTTAATCAGATAAGTACTCTGAGACATTTTAAGTTAGTCTTAAGATTTTGCGTTCTTTTTTCTTTCTTTTTAGGAGGTTGTTTTGTCGATGGAATGATTTGGGGCGTATTTCCGACAGTGGACTGAACACCTAGAGTTATACAGAAATATCCTTCTGGTTTTACGTGAGCACGTGCCAAGTATGGCTTAATCCCACGGCATACTTCTCATGCTTGGATTGGTTAACGACAATCAACGTCCTCATGTACGTAACAACGAGTTCCAGTATGCCAATGACATGACATCAACTTACTGGTAGAAGCGAGACCTATCCGTCCAATCTCTGCCGATCTCAGGTCACGGCACCCTAAATACCACAGCCACTACGATGCTCCCATAAAGAGGCCATCCCCAGTTGAGGTGGATAAAACCTTGTTATCCAGGGCTCCTCAACCCCGTAATACCAATTTAGCCAATGTCGGGCCGCCCATTTGGTATGGCTTTCGTAAAGCATGATCAATGGACCATGAATACTCCCAGTTTCATATCTTCATGCAAGATATACTTTTTTAAACGGTACTGGAACTCCGTTCGGGCCTAGATCTTATTTGTAACGTCTAAAAGAATTGTACTTGGCTTATACAGGTAATACAACCCTTATGGGCGCTGTCAGGGGGACCATGTGAAGGTTAAGATGTGCCCGATTCAGTCTGGATAGGCTTCGAGATTCACCATTTGGATATTATAGCTGACCATGCATACTAACCATATAAGCACTACTCACATACATGCCTGATTTCCGTTTTTTATCAACTTATTCATCCTCTCTCTCACTTCTCGCACCAGTATGTCTGAGATTTTATTATTCTGACTTACATGAGCACATAACTTCTTTGCATTATGAGCCATCTGCCTAGCATTTACTACAGTACCCACACAGTCAAAAATCTCAATTTCAATTTCACTAAGGTATAGTTACCTCGCCGTGAGAAGTACCAATTCGTGCCCATAGAACTCAGCTAACTATACCACACTACTGTACGTACTCTCCTGGGAGATGCCAAAGCGATCAACAAAACACCAAAAACACCACAATAAACCAACAAATTTCATCTATCAAGTTTGCATGCTTTCCTCTTATACAGCTTTCACCTTATTCAGCATTGCGCTTCACAGACTACTTTCCCCCCACCTAGAGTTATACAATTACATCCTGGAAATAGGGCTCCGGATATTGTTGTGTACACCAGTGTCAAACTAGTCAACAGAACGGTCGTTTTCAGCGCTAAGCCGAGTGAGGAACTGTGCTGTACATAGAGTTAGAAATATTACAGTGTTTGGACTATAGTTCTGTTCCTGTGCAGAGAAGAGGGGCCGTCGCTTGGCAATCTAAGCTTATGCTTACACGCAACGAACTTTCTTTGTATATAATTTCGTACTTATTTGTGTTATTTTTAAGTCTGCTTGTTTATTTTCTAAGGTCGATGTACATTGAATAAAGAAAAAATAATGGTAACATTTTTGTATTATTCAATTATTTAAAAAAAAGGGCCCAGACTCTGTTAACCGCCTATGGGAACTAAAGCTTCATATCTGGGCCTACATACACGGCACTTCATTTAAAGGTAAACTTTTCTGGGACGTATCTTGGCCATTTAACGAAGAATTATTGCATTCGATTGTAAGAATACAGAAATACTGCAAATTGTTGAAAATTAACCTGGTGGTGATGTACAACTGGAATTGAGTATATTTTTCTTGCATTATTTTAAATCTATTCATTAAGACCTTTCCAAAGAGTACCCACATGATGGGGTTAGGATCACAAAAATTATACTACCAAACAACAACAACAACCCCCTCCCCCCCACCCCCGCCGACCACCAAGCCTCTTTTTATTTTATATTTTTTATCTATTTCATTCGAAAACTGTTTTCAATAAAAAAAAAAAACTGAGAAGAAAAAGTCTTAGATGTTTGAGTAAATTTGTAACCAAAAAGTTACAAAATTGAATTCTATGACATAATCCTGTAGTAGACTCTAAGACCAGTTTTTCGATACCAAAAAAACAAGATGAAATAAAAATCATCCAAGGACAGTTCAAGCCTGTAAATCAACTCTTATATAAAAATGCAGGTAAAACTCCGACAGATGTCTCTGCATTCATGAAATAAAACATACACAGAAATCTTCACTATAACCAAATCTACCAAACTGAAAGAACGCATAAAATTTATTGCCTTTATTTAGTTTACCGGTAGAATAGCAATCAATTCGAAAAAGAAAAATCATAGAAAAATTAATTTTTGACATTTTTAATGCTCATATTCCCCCTTCCTTCAAAGACCAACCAGAACTAGTTGAAAATACGAAATACTTCCCAGCTCCATTACGAATATTAAATTTGCAAATGTCACGACAATAAATCACATTTCAAACGAGAGAAGGACCTGTTTCTATTGGGCGATAAATTACAATTTAGCTACCACCAAAAATTAGCCCACTGTGGTGTGCTATAGATAAATGATGAAGCCGCAGGGTTCCTCCTTATATATTATATAGTAGGTGTCCACAAGCCGGTGCGGCAGCATCCCCTGGCTCTTACATTTCGCATATTAGCTGGGCTTGATATCGTGTCGAGGTCATAATTTTTCGGCAAGTGCGTACTTAACTGTCGCTACAGGGCTGCTGGTTTGGCTGCTGTGCCTAACATTTCCATCGTATAGAGTACAAAGTGGTTAGGTTTAAGAAGGTGTCCAACACGCCAATTTAACCTGGTTATCATGCGCACATATTCAAATCATGAAATGACTACCTAGCTTGTAGAGATCGGACGGCGGATCGGCTAGGCGGGCAGGTAAGGAAGCGAGCGATCGAATGAGCGGCAAACGAAACACATGGTAGCGAGATTCACTCATTTGTGAGTGTCAAATTGATTTACGTGAATTTCTCACCATTCGGCTTACATACGACTGCGAACCTTCGTTTTTTTTGTTTTTTTTTAAATGAATTTCTTATCCCCCCGAAAAGGATATCACTCTCGAAAAATGTTGTGAGATTATAACACCACAGCGGGAATATTCTGTTGTGGTTTTGGGTCTCTAGATCTGGGCCTGATGCAAGTTAACACGATATACGTACCAACGAAGCCGTAACTGACACTGATTTACGGGAGATATGGACAGTGAGCAGAGCAGCTTGTAACTGATACCGTTGCTGTCGGGCGGGACTGACCGGTCAATGGAAAATAATGTTTGCTTTGCACCAAGTGGCCTTCCTCACTCAGCCAGTGATATCAAGTATTCAGATGTCAGAATGAAATGGTTGGCGCAGCAATTGCACTAGTCTGGTCTGGACTGCGGATATATCATCAGAAATTGATTGCGTAAGAGTAACTATATTACATGTATGTATGTATGTTTGTATATAGAAGATGCAGCAGCACAGCACCCCTATATCACTTTACTAGAGGAATTGCATCACTAACGAAGCATTCAAGTGTCATTTTCTTGCATAACTAACTATAATTACCGCGCAGGTGGAAAATTGTTTTTTATGATCTTATTCGAAATAAAATTACTTCAGTTGTATGGTTCTGAATTTAATTTGAAGTTGGACATAAATCCACTCAATGAAAAACTCAAACAGAAGAGAATTTTCTTCCTGAAAATCTGAAAAGGAAACTAAACATGAGTCCTTTTTCTAAAAAAAAAAAAACAAAATATCTCTATATAACTGTGATACTACTCTTGAGAGTCATTAAAATTCATTTGTAGACCAAAGAACATATACACGGAGAAGAAGAACTCTTGTACTCAGTTGGAGGACTGAAGAAGGAACTCCTTGAGGAATCCAAAGAAAACACTTTTCGAGTGAATTGAGTGTGAGCACTTCTGGCGAAATTTTAGTCTTATAACATCGACAGTGGGTCGGTCGGGTCTACTATATTATGGAGCTACGTTACAGCCACCGAATTTCTTTAGAAATTGAATTTCAGGTAAGAAAGATGACCAAATCAAATAGGGAATCCGTTTTTTGTTCTGCTCTCGCGTTGGTTTCAATATTTGAATTGGATTCAAAAAATATTTACATGGGATTACCATAAGAGAGATGATGAGAGGTAGCATGCCTCTGAGTTAAAGTTTTGTTTGATAATAGATAAATAATGTAGCGCTAAAATGTTGTTCGTTTTGTCACTTCCGGTTAACTGTTTGGGTTGGTCAAGGAGTGTTTACTTCTATTTGTGATATGCGCTGTTGTTTTTACATGTTGCAAATGAATATTTCTACTGAGAACTGTCATAATTTCATCATCAATGTCATCATTGAACTAATGTAATCCGCTGTGCGATATAGGGTAAGAAAAACAGTTCTATATTAATAGAATTATGTTTTGTTAAGACTGCCATTCGGACTTACATAGGTATGTGAACATGACTGTGTTTGACTTGTTGAAAATCTAAATAGTTCCTGGTTTGTATTGTATTGGGATGTAGAGTCCTGTTTAATAGGGAAAGCATTGAACTACATATTTTGATCACACAGTGTTCAATATGCTTCCTCATCGTGGTTACCTGTAGTTTGTCTAAATGTCGAACCTCCTCCATTCTTTTTCATATAAATATATGATTAAACATTCAGTCCAATATCCATCTCCACTCTAACTTGACGTATGATGATAAGCTGTCGATTTCCTTAATAAGAGAGAAGCTTTTCTATTGCTCATTTTATTTTCGAATCCGAAAAAAGGAGAACCATGCGGTTGTCGTTTACGTTTTGCTGGTCATTGTGGCCAAATTGACCAGTACCTTTTTTATAAACTGACGGTTTATTTTAAAATTTTATTAGCAAAATTCTTCTACACAGATATGTTCGTAAAGCAATTAATTAAAAAATCGGTCGGGTCAGTTTGACCCAGTATGACCAGGAAAGGGTGAACTATTCTGAATAAATTTTTTTATTTTTTTTTTATTAGATGTTGCCAAATCTTAGGGTTAAGCCCATGATGCCGTAGCACCAGCCTTGGTAGGAAAGGAAAGAGGGGTAGGGAATTTAGGATTATTGGGTTGGGACAAGTAGGTGCCAATGTGCATTACGCTGGTTTGAATGTTTGTGTCTCATAGCTGGTAGGGGGAAGGGGGCGGCGAAACAGAGGATGGCAAACTGTTCCACATTTGTACTGTTCTGCTTATGAAGGATTCACAGAATTTTACGGTACGGCCGAATTTGACTTCAAGGGTATGAAGGCGAGTTCGGATTACAGCTCGTGTGGTGCGCATAAGAAGAATTGTACAAGAAATCAGGCTAGAAATTTCGTTAGAGCAATGGTGTTTGATTTGCGCGAATGAATCATACAGATACCTAGTATCACTTAAATGGGAAAAACAATTTTCGTAGTATTTCGGATAATCGCCTAATTCCCGTATAATAGCCGAATGGCTTTAATGAAACTATTTAAGTTCATACAATTCTTCATTATTTTGCCCATTCTTCAGTTGGATAAGGCTAAGAACTTTGAGGTGTGCTTAACCAGAATTTTACCAATACTCCCTTGGTGGGATTAAAGATATGGGATAGATAAATGCTGCTGAATGCGATTTTAACTATAGTAGTAAAGTGTTATTTGAGGCTAGCTAACCTAATTTTGATTTTGAAAGCAGGGCTTGAATTATTGCTCTTATTCTGACATTTTAATAATCTCCCAATCTTCTGTCAACCATTTCCTCATAGAGCGCTTTATTAAATTTCATAGTTGAAAAATCGGGCAAATTTTCAATAATTTTTTCTTAAAATTTCACCTAAATGAGAACAGAACGTGTACGTAATTACTAGTGATGTGAAAATACAAGACCAAGACCAAGACTATAATGGTCTTGGTGTTGGTCTTGGTCTTGCAAACTTAGTCTTGGTTTTGCTCTTGGTAAGATTGGTATAATATTGGTCTTGGTCTTGGTCTTGCATAGTCAAGTCTTTGTGTTGGTCTTGGTCTTGATCTAGCTCTTGGTCTTGTAATTCAGTCTTGGTATTGTCTGTGTTCTTGTAGTAGGTTTTAGCTTTGGGCTGCACAGTCAACTTTTGGTTTTAGTTTTAATCTAGGATTTCGTTTTTTTGGGCAATTCTATAATTGATGTATCATGCCATAAATTTATAAATAGTTAAAAACTACCTTATCCCCGTCTAAATAAATCTTGTCTGTACACGGGATGTGTTATTTGGGTCCTTTTAATCTTTATATAAATAAAATACAATAGTGCTATGACTTGTGATTGAACTATGAAAATGAAAGAGAAAGGAAGCAACAGAAACGACATTTTGTGAATCCAATATATTTATTACATTTCTTTTGCCCAGTTTTTCTCTCAAATTCCGGTAAAGTACGTACTGATCATAACTATGCTTCGCTATTGCACAAATTATCAGATTTTTATCTTGCATAATGTGGTCTTGCATAATGAGTCTTGGTCTTGCATAATGTGGTATTGGGCTTGGTCTTGTTAACGTACACATGGTCTTGGTGTTGGTCTTGTGAGCATGTTTACAGTCTTGGTCTTGGTATCGGTCTTGCATATTCTGCAAGACCAAGACCAAGACTGCAAGATCAAGACCAATTTTGCTCATCACTAGTAATTACATTCCTGAAATTAAACATAAAAGCAACCGTTTGCCTGTATGGTATAGTTCCCAGTTGATAGCAGTATTGCAAGTCAAAGAGAAATATTGCCTCATTTATAAGCCGATGCACCATCCCGAGCATTATAGTACTTTTTCTTACCATCGTAAGCTTTCTAAAAGGTATGGGAATTCATAAACAAGACCGAGACCTCCTTAAGTAATAGCAACAATGGTTTTTGGTCATTTTATAAGAACTTTAGGAAATCAAGCATTTATCCCAAGGAGAGAAACCTTCGGACTAGTCTCATACTCTGTCGTTCAAACATTTGAAATGTTTTTCAGTCACCTTCATTCAGATTTTTTATACAAGGGGTTAGTAACATCTCCTACTCTTCTATCAATAACTCCCTAAACTCCAATTGTATTCAGTTTGATTTTGTATTATCTAATGATTAGTCTAAGATTTTAGCCACACTCGATTCCAATTAAAATTCGGCCACAGATGGAATCCCGAATGTACTTTTCAAGAAATTCTCTTGAACTTTATCCAATCCCCTGGCGACACTATTCAATATCTTAGTAATAGTACATTTTCATCTGTACTGAAACACTCCTTTGTTATCCCAATCTTTATCATAGGAATATCATTAAATATCGCTCCATCTCCATATCTAATAATCTCGCTGGAATATTCGAAAAGATAGTATGCGACACTTTTTAAATATACAAAAGCACTGATTTCTGAAAAATAGCACGGCATTTTCTCGGGCTAATCCATGGTAAGGATCTTGACTTTATTCACCAATGTTATCGCATCCTCTCTCTTCCTTCTGAACTGATTTCTATAAAGCGTTCGATACAATTAGTCTTAATTGTACTTTGGTAATGGAGCACATGGTCTTCTACCAGAATACAATTTCATGGTTATCGCCCAATTTGAGTGCTAGGAAATGCACTGATGCTAGTTTTAATTGGTTCGAGTTCGCTTCCTTACGGACAATTATCTGGTGTTCCTCAGGGTACGGTTCTTGGTCTTTTTATCTTTGTAATATACATCAATGATCTTCCATGTCACCTACAATCTAATTGTTTTCTAATGAAGCCAAGATTTTCAGAATGATTGAGACTCTTGATGATTATCTTTGCCTACAAAGAGATATATAAAGCCTTGAGCACTGGTGCAACAACAAATTTTTCTATTTCTTTTTCCAGAAAGTTTCAGTCAGTCACTACTATTTTGTTACTCTCTCATGTTAGAATATGCCTCCCAAGAATGGAAGCCATTCTACTCATCGTACTCAGCTCAAATTGAACCTATCCAAAGAAAATTTTCCAGATTACTTTTGTACAGACGTGAGATCAGAACTGCTGAATATCATGACCGTTTGATTTATTTCGACCTATTGAGCAAGGAAGGCTATACTTAGACAATATTTTTCTTTACAAAAAAATTAATGGAATCATCTGTTGTTAATTTCTAATAATGAAAGTTATGTATCATTAGCCAAGGTATCCTTTGGCATAGCAAAAGTCCTTGATAAAGGATTTGCAAAAGGATATTTAAAAAAACTTCCTTTTCGTCCTTATTAATGATATATTTTAATCAAATTTTTGAATTCCGGAAATAAAAATAAAACGAAAGTATTATATTGAAAATTCCAGTTTACCCCTTTATTATCGAGATATAAGAAGAATTGCAAATGAAATTAGAAAGAAAGTGGTATTACCTGTTGAAAATTCTTCCCAAAAAGGTGGTGAGTCATTTAGAGGTGTGTAATATGTTGTCAAAATTCCTGAGATAAAAGTTACGGCCCGGAATTTCGTCCCCATTAAATTTTTAGCTTTATTGTCATTATCCTATTTATGTTTTTAATATAAACTTCTGAAGCATAAGCAAATAGATACAGAGTCAGATAGGAAATTCACAGAAAGGAGACAAAATCACCAAATATAATTCAAACAATAGTTATGTAGATATGTACCTACCTAATATACTCATACCAGTACTTAAGTACGTATATCTAACTTTGGCCTAGTATAGTAATGTACCCTTGACAGACTATAAATTGGCGATATGCAGTATGGCTACATAATTCTGAGTTTGATCTTTGAGTTGCATGTCAATTTTAAATATTATAAAATATTCTTGTAATGTCATGCCTTGCAAACAGTGAATTGGTAGAGCTGTTGATTGCATTCGAGGAATGTAGGTGTTACGCCGCAGAAATTGTACCGAACGCTTTCTAGAAAGATAGTGCCCAACTAGGCAACACCTACTGCCATAGAAAAGTTTAGACATGTATCATGGACAGAGAGCTCTAGTCGAAATAGAAAAACGGGGGCAATACCCAGGACCAGCATTATTCGGCAGCATATTGCTAGAAATCCTCACATCAGCATTCGCGAAATATTGCGAGATTCCAGATACTGGAAAAGTACCATACAAAGGACGCTGAGTGCATTAAGAATGCACCCCTACAGAGAACACAATCTTGCAACTGGGCTCAATAGAAACTACATGAAGATACAAATTTCTTCAACAATGTATTATTTATGGATGAAATAAGAATAATTGGCCCATTTTCCTTCGATGGAATTTTAAATGAAGAAACTTAAAAAACATTTTGAAATTCCGAACTTCCCATATTTTTAGATGAAGTCGATTTAGGAACAAAAACACTGATGTGGTTCTAGCAAGATGGAGCTTCCCTACATTATTCGTTAGATGCACGAAGACAACTTAATAGAATCTTTCCCCAAAGATAGATTGGACACTTGGTAGAAGTAGACTGGCCAGTCCATTCACCTGATTTAGTCCCACTTGATTATTTTTATTGGGACAAATTTACGACAAAGTACTTGCAAATGAGACTACAACGAAAAAAGCGATGAAGGACCAAATTAAACGATCTTGCCAAGAAACTCTTCCAGATGTTTTATTAAATGTAGGAGAAAATTTCAAACAGTGACTCGCATACAGTATTCAACTAGGTGGCGCCCATTTTCAACATTTATTAGCGTAAGAATTAATAATTAGTTGTTAATTTAAGAATCAATAAAATATTTGTTTCTTTAAATCAATTTTTTGCACATCACAGAAAATTTCTTCCTTTTTACCTCCTTTCCCATAATTTTTTTTACCTGTATCTGTATCAACGGGATATTTTCTTATGCTTCAGAACAATAAAAATAATATAATGATAATTTACCTGAAAATAGAATGGGCACGAAAAGCGAGCCCGTAACCTTTATCACAGGAATTATAACAACATATTACACACCTGTAAATAAATAATTCACCTCCTTTTTGGGATGAATTTTCAGTAGGTATACCACTTTCTTTCTAATTTGATTTGCAATTATTCAATGTAGCCAAAATGCATTCACAGTAAGAAGGAAAAGGATATCCTTTTTTCCTGTGCCTTTTTCGAAATGATAACTATACCAAAAGATAGCTCGACTTATGATGGATAACTTTTGTTAGTATTACTTCGATGATATTTCTGTGCATTTTTAAGAAAAATGCCAAAGGCACGGTAAATGGAGTACAATTTGAGATCTTATATCTCGATAATAAAGGGGTTAACTGGAATTTTCAATATAATAGTTTCGTTTTATTTTTATTTTCGGAATTCAAAAATGTGATTAAAATATATCATTAATAAGGACGAAATGGATATTTTTCATTATTAGAGATTTTTTGATATATCCGCACATTATCGAGAAAAATACCCAGGGAACATGATACTTGGGACACCCTGTATATTTAGAAAGAATATAAAAAAATGGAGAAGAATGTTGAGAATTTAATGAGAATTTAATGAGTATAAAAAACAAAGGATCAGACAAGACAATTGATAATCATCAATAGTATAACTGTGTACCGCATCTTTAAGGTGCATGGGCATCTTAGACGTTTACCCGCATATTAGAAGTTCAGCTCATCTTAGAGGTTCACCGCATGTTAGAAGAGTACCATTTCACTTTCATATAAAAATGTCGATCCTTGTCTGACTTTCTGCGAATGATCGTTACAAAAATGAAATTAGAGAGTTGAAAAGTTCATCCAGAGAATTTGGTGTTCCGAAAAAAAAAAAAAAAATCTGTTCGTTCAAGAAGGAATTTTCAACTATGTACCATAATTATTCGTGGTAATAAAATAAAGATTGTTTCGAGAGTAAGAAATCAGCAAATATACGCTTAAAGATCATAGGATTTCTATTATTCGATGCTACGTTTTGCCCTATTATTTAAACGAATCAAACTACACTGATTTTTTTAAATATGACTTTCCTGAAGTATGAGAAGGTGTGTATGTATATTAGGAGAGATATGTTCATATATGGTATCAGTATGATGAAGATCTAGCTAATTACGCCGCCACTACTGCAAGAGAAATATTGGATATTTCCTATACGGGTGAATGGATTGGCCGAGAAGGTGTTGCACGTTGAGTTGAAAGACCGTCATATTTAAAATTCTTAGAATTGTTTTTTTTGCTATCTGAGAGAAGTAGTCTGAAAGGCAAAACGAACTTTATCAATAGCTGTTCCGAGAACATCAACCTTCCCCCCATTCATACTTTTTCAAAAAAAATTTTTTGTTATAAAAATTACCTGGAAGTTCCTTTTTTTTATTTTATCAAGATCAATTCACGTTGCCTGATAGAGAAACAGATACAAGGCTTTTACGTCATTAATGTATTGTACACGTCATGATGACGATGTTTTTTTTTTCTTTTGCGAATTACTACTTTAGACTAGGGCTGCCATCCGGGCGTCCGGGGAGCGTCCGGATGGGGTTTTCTATACCGTCCGGGTTTTACAATTTTTAAGACCAATTAAATAAAAATTTAAATTTTGTGTATACTGTACGTGTACGGTGTACCTGATAACGCCGACAGATAGACCGATTCGACTCTCAAGCGGTTTTGCCACTTGAATGTAAATGAATTTTTGTATATTTGGATACATTTTTAAAGAATTCTCATATTGGTTAAATGGAAACTATTTTTTGCAATGCATAATACTTCTTTCTTCATTAGAAGAATGAAATAATGTTGAAAAGAGTGCAAGTTTATGAACGCATAAGGTTATAGCTTCGGAGGCAAATCTGTTCCATTTCATTATCGCAGACATGCAAATTCATAATCTTAAGGCTGTTCTCATTTACTACTGTGCCATCTATATTCACTAAATTGAATCGCTCATTTGCAGAACGTATATCTTCTATCCCAATAATATTATTATATTTTAAAGCCTGCTTTACAAGTGTGAAATAATGTTTATTATCAACCAGCTTGTCCATTCTTGGGATTCTCTCTTAAGTTTGTTAATTTTATTTGAATTTATTTTAATATTATTAATTTTCCTTTATTTTATACCCTAGATTATGAAATCATAGGTTATGCTAAGTTTGTCATTCCGTTTGTAACGCATAAAAATAATGATGGTAGAGCAAAATATATTGGACATCCACGCAAAATATTAAAACATATTTTGATTTTTGCATGTTCGTCTGTCAGTCCTCACTCGAGAGCGCACTGACTTAGAAAGCTGAAATTGTGTGCTCGGCCTTTTTAAAAAAGTTCGAAAATAGGACAAGTCGGGTAACTCCTTCGTAAGGTTTCCATACAAAACTTCATCTTTCACTATATATTTGAACACTGCCTGAGAACTCGTCAACGTAGAAAGATGAAATTTTGTATCTGAAGTTTTTATAAAAATAGTAAATACAATTTTAGAAATGGACTAAATCGGGCAACCCATTCATATTGCTGCCATTCAAAAATTGAGGTGTTTTACGTATACTGTGAAAACGATTAGCCCTAGATGTTTTTCTTGTACTGAAAAGTACTTCAGAATATGGTATCATATGAAATTAGTTTTGCGTAGTTTTTGCTGTCCGACGAATCGTTCTAGAAATATATGCGAAAAACCCCTTCAACAATCAAATTTGCAGAGAATTGACAAAATTACATACAGGAATTCATCTAGAGTATCGTACGATTGGTCATTGACCAATTCCAGCTTTTTTACTTGTTTTATTTTATTTTAATTTTTTAATTTTTTTAACCTTGTTTTTAATTTCTATTTTTTTTTTTTTTCTAAATATATTTTTCAGTAAAAAAAGCTTGCTTGTACTTGTACTGTTTTTAATATTTTTTTCATTAAAAGAAAAGTACGCTGGGACTCGTCCACACTAAAGTCTGAACTTTTCTATATATTTGTTACAGTTAAATTTAAATCGTTATAAATCGTAATCGTGAACTACCTGTGTATTATGTTCTGCGCGCTCGCGGATATTCGATACTATAGTGCGTCAACTCACGTAAGTTAGTAAAATAACTGCAAATACCAGCGTACTTCCAAATACTTCCTGTATTAACTAACCCAAATTAGCGATATTTCATGAGAGAAAAAGATTACCCATATAAAAAGAGACCACTGTATTCATAAAATTAAAAAAAACCAAGGAAAACAAAAATTATGTAAGATAAAGGATGGAAAGTGGATAGAAAGTAATACTCACATTTAGGCCAATGTCACACGGACTACAAAATAATCGCTCGTTTAATTGTCCGCGCATCATGATGAAGATCTCGTGGTTGTCACACGGCCTAACTTTTTTCGCACAATGGAAAATTATGTAACTTTTTTCTATTAGCTACCTACATATTTGGTTTGATTATAACTTTTGATCAAAATTAATGTTCCTAATAATGTTTTATTTTTACATTCTGTTGGAAAAATCAAAAAATGAAAGAGGTTTTAGCATCCACTAAACAGCGAAAGATATTTCACAAGGCGTTTCTCTTTGAGGCATCCTAAATTGAAGGAATTTTCAGAGCTACTATTTTCAATTATGATCGTATATTTTATCATGATCTTTGTATATTTCATTGCTAGTATCCCAAAGATCTGATCTATGCCGTATGTTCTTTATCAACATCAATTTTCCTATTCATAATTTAAAAGTCTTGAACCATATCAAAAACACTACGCTTCTAATTGAAAATGACGCGCGACCATTTGGCAGCTCGTTTGGTAATGCAGAAGCTTAGCAGAAGTCCTTATGACGCTCTACAGTTCGCGCGTCTTGAGGGTAGAACGCCAGACCAAATTGGTTCGCGCGACCACAGCCACAGCGCGACCTTTTGGTCGCGGGGAGATCGTGTGTACAGCTCCATTATAAATACCTACTCTCATGGGAGCGCGAAAGAAAGCACTTCGTGTGGCGTTGGCCTTGAACGAGAGAAATATAGCAACTTTTACCGAAAAGGGGAAATGTAGGCGTGAGCATTTTACTAAGAACATTCTGTTCCACGGCGTAGAGCAAGCTTACACAATTTTATAAGTTTTACTGGATGTTTTGTATAATATAACTAAGAATATTCTATGGACTGCAATTGAAAATAACGTTTTATTTTTACAAAAAAGAACACCGAAATTGATCACAAAATAGTGAATTAAAAAACCTCCAAACAAAAGCTAAGCGCGTCTTGGGCGAAAATCAACTTAGCTTAATTTATTAAAAATATCTTAAAAATATCGAATGCTCATTTGTGCACCGGGTTATTCAAGATTTCACAGTATTTCTTAGCATATTAGCTCATAATACCAACATAGAGAGAATGTTCTCACTAATTTCTCAACAGTGGACGAAGAAAGAAACTCACTGAACCCACAAACGGTTTATAAATAAAGAAAGACACAACACAACAATTTGAACCCATTTCATTAGTAACTTTATCTGGGAAGAATGTTCTGGTTTCATGATAACAAATCCGGGGATTTCAAAATTGCTGTCCTAGTTTCATAATTTTAAAATGGCAGCCGTACTTTAGACTATAAATAAGTTTTCCTTTCCTGGTTGTGTAACGGGTCAAATAATGTATATAATAGCTATGCTTTTTTGTGTACCTTGTTCTAGAACACCCATATACTAGAGAGAACAAATTGTTCTGTCAATTGAAGCGAACTATTTGTACTGTTCGCTTCATTTAAATCTTTCTATGAAAAGGTATGAGACGTTCGTTTGTGTATCTCTTATTCTGCTCTGTTATGCAGACACAAAAGAATACAGCTAATATTGCATAAATTAAGGTGCAATTCCATAGAAATAAAAATTAAGGAAAAGTAAGAAGTTTATTAATTTTTTTTTCAATATTCTCTTCAAAACCACCGTGGCAAAGTAGAAAGTTACTTTTCCTTAATGAGTTTGTTTAATCGTACTAAAATTAATTTTTTTTTTATTCCCAAGAAGAGGACGAAAAAAACAGTAAGGGTTAAACTATATCTCTAAAGAGACCAAATCTCTAGAAGCTGGTTTGATCTCCAGCCACTCGTCGTGTATTTCAAAACAAATTGGTCTCCAAATTCGGTCTCCGGTCTCCGAAGTTTGCTTATTTTTCATCTCCAGATCTCCGAAGACTATTTGTGTATTCTGATCAGTTAAGTGTAGGTCTACTCGGAAAGGAAAAGGAATACAATTCATGTTAAATTATTAAATAAAATTTAATTATTATAATGGATTTGTTTCATCTATAGAGTTCTAGTTATTTTTGAAAAACAAAAAACAATCACTCAAATTTGTAGTGTTATCCTTTATCCCATAAAATTTGTACACCAAGGATATATTTTTTAAGCTTTTTCACTTTTGGCATATCATAAAAATATTTATAAATTTTCAGATAATTCTTTCTAACAATCTCTTGCTTGACAATTAAAAGAGTTCTCTAGATATGTCTAGAGATCAAACTTCAAATTTCGTGTATACACTTCGGAGACGTGTTTCTAGAGACTTTTTTCTTATGGTCATCAGAGACATAATTTTTTTGATCTCCACCGAAACAACGGTAGATTTAAGTATCTGTGAACGGGAGACTAAAGTTCAAAAGTTTCTCACCTTGTATTTTTACATTAAGAGTCGAAACGTTGAGTCGTCAGCTAAGAAAATTATTGAAGATTATCGTGAATTTTTTTGACATTTTGTTAATAATCTGATCAAAAATATCAAAAAATTATAAAAATTAAAGAAAGAAATTTAATACTATTTTAATTGCAAATTTATTTGACGAAGAAGAAGAACAACAAGACTGTGAGATCTGTGCTCGACCTATAGGGAGGTGCCGGTTTTAAAAAGGATAACTTAACTTTTATAAATTCAAATATAAAATTTTTAATTCAATATACTTAAAACTAATATCACAAATTTAATTCAATAATTCAAAACTCTTACGAATACCTTAATCTAATATATATATAAAAAAAAAAAAACAAACCTCAATATAGTTCGGAGAATTCAAAACAAGTGTCGCCACAGGAATTCGTTCCCTTTATTTCTGAAAAAGAAAGAAAGGAATTCACTATTAAATTAATGAATTAATGAAATAGAAGTTTCTGTGCTGCCCGTGTAAGCACGGTAGCAGTAATAGGAATAAATAGTTAAGCAGAAGTATGTTTCTGCAGCAGGAGTAAGTTCCTGTTTAAATAAACGATAGAATAAAGCAGAAGTAAATTTCTGCGACAGGAGTAGATTCCTGCTTAGATGTATGATAAAGGTGAAGCAGAAGTAGATATCCGCAGTAGGAGTAAATTCCTACTTAGGTGTTGGATGGAAATTAGCAGAATTAAATTTCTGCAGTAGGAGTAAATTCCTACTTAGGTGTGGGATGGAAATTAGTAGAATTAAATTTCTGCACTAGGAGTAAATTTCTACTTGGATGGAAGCAAGATTGGGTTTGGATAATTAGGAAAAATCCGAGTAAATTCTGATATGTTCAGATTAAATTGTGAATTGGTAATGGTGATTCTGCTGTAGCTCGTTGCCCTTTTATAGCCGCCATGAACCGTTACTTTTCACCTTCATGATGGGTTGCCCTGGCAGCGCTCATTCTCAAAGTTGTATTCCATTGAACTTTGTCACGAATGGACGTCATATTGTCACCATTATCGAATTAAAGTTGCATTTAACTCACTGAAATCTGACTGCGGCGAAAAACACCTAACGTGATGTAATGTCATTTGAATGACAATAGTAATTGGAGAAAAATGGTAAGTTTGTTGATAATTATGCATTTTATTTATGTATTTTAATGTTTAGATAACTTTTTCAGATAGAAAAGTTCGATTATATAAGGGTGGAGTTGTTCCAGTCGTGAAGGTGCAGGGAAGCTGCAGATAAGGATTGCCTTTTGATAAGTGTTTTTATTTATTTTGAACCTGCTTTTGAATTAGATACTTTGTGCTCTCTTTATTTTGCCTTCTAGGAACACAATTTAGGGAGGAATTTGCAACGAGGGATGAAGATTTTATATGTGGACTGAACAAAGACGAAGAAGAAGAATGCGAAGAAGAAGAAAATTAAGAAGAAGAAAAAAAATGAAAAAGGAGAAGCAGAAGAAGAAGAAGAAGAAGAAGAAGAAGAAGAAGAAGAAGAAGAAGAAGAAGAAGAAGAAGAAGAAGAAGAAGAAGAAGAAGAAGAAGAGTGTAAGTAAACTACAGAGCCTTACAAAATGGCAGCCATTTTAGAACGTACAGAGGTAAACTAATCTCTTTCACATTTAATCGTCTCTCTACTATTATTATTAAATAAATGGGGGATGCAGACCGATAGATACCATCTTCCATCTAGTCACTGCGACCTGTAAGATCTTTTGGGATATTACCCCAGGGAACCAGCAATGTCTGTTTTTTTACAAAGTTTATAATATTCTTGGATACCATCTTTGCAACATGGAATGTCTTTTCTAAATATTTTAGCATTATTCGGTCCAGAGCTTTACAATCTCAGAGGACACATCTCGTCTCATCATCTTCCATACAGAAGCGATAGGTCTAACTTCACCATCGACCTTACCCATCCTTTTAAGATGATATCTAATGGGGCAATGCCTTATAAATAGGCCCATTATGAGTTTTAAATCTTTCCTGCTGAGCCTGAGGAATACTTTTGTCTTCTGTTGCGAATACGTAATGCATTAATTCGTTTGTATCAGCCCTGGGTTTCAAAGTCTGACTTGTACTGAAAAGTGGCCGAAGACAGATTTAGGGCCAATAAAGAAAACTTTGGCTTTTTCCTTTGAAACACGGCCTGAAATCTTCTTACCGTTGATCCCTTCATGTCCTGGCATGCAAATCAGCGTGATCTTATTTGCTTCGGCTAAGTTGCTTCAATACTGTAATGCAGTCTCAGACCAGACTAGATTCAAAACTTCTGTCTACTAAACACTTTCCTTTACCCAAATTCCACTTTCTCTGTATTTCTGTAACACCTTTTTATTTTATTAATTTCTATTTTTATTTTAACAGTTTTTCTTCATTTTTTGCTATGAAAATGTTCAAAAAATATTCACTTGTCTGCATAATAATTTCATGTCCAGTCCACAATCCAGTTAATGACAGAGTACAAACCACAAAATTTGTACTCGGGGGACCTTTCCCCACTCCCCTAAGTTCTGTAATCATTTAAGAGTAAATGACTTCATCTCATATATGTACGTAGGTTCCATTAAAGGGTCGGACGTGAAAAAAGTTGTTTTTGTTGTTGTTGCTTTTAACCAACCAACCAACTCCCTCCTGGCAAAGAGGCAGCAGGCACTTAATTGAAGTAAATGAAATCGCATTCCCTTTGTGATTCTTAAAACAACTGTTAAGGGACGCGAATTATTTTTTTCTCTTTTGTTTTTTTGTTAAACTGCCCTAAACACCATCTGCGCTCACATGACTTCAACTTTGATATTATGATTATGTCGTCGTCGTTAAAGGCAAAAAAATTTGATTAGTGCCACAAACCATGCTATTTGACTCTCCCAGTCTCATGTAAAACTCATGTCCCTGTCATGGCTACAAATAAATTTGTTGACAGATTTCTATTCTATGGGGGAGGGAGGGGGAGTGTAGTAACATGTCATCGACTTTTTAGTGGATTTTAATTTCATACGACGTCACTGTTGATTCTAGGGGAGGATCATTGGTTGATTAAGGCGATTTTGATCAAATTATATCCCTCAGTCGAGAGTTTAGTTAAACATCCATTAACCTTATCATCACTATTTAATGCAGTTGCGCATACTTAAATGTCTTCAAACTATAGAAATTTATGCGCGAAGATGACAAGTGTTTGTAATTTGTACGACATCAAGAGGTTGTCATTGAGTCCTTAAGGAATTCATTTGCCTAATGGAGAACCACTTAATTTACCCCCAACAGCAGCAGCAGCAGCAGGATGAGTGTGTGTTATTGAATTGGGCAAAATGAATATATTTTAGCTGCGCTCAAAGAATATGTAAAACAAGGCTTATGCTGGGCGTTATTGTGGTGTGTCCTTCAAAACCGCCTCAAGAGCTCATATAATGTTCGCGTGCGATTTAAGCACTGGCATAAGAGATTTTTTTAAACATCTAAACTACATACATAGTCACATGTGTATAAGAATACGCATAAATATCCTGATGCATCCCAGAGTGAGTACTTACTTGGATGGGTATCACCTTGCTCAATGTTAGTGAACTGCATTTCAATGAATTTTTACAGAAGCCCTCCTATAGTACATATAGTAGCTGCAGAAGAGTTAGTGCATCGCGCTCTTATGGTCTGAAGAGGCTACAATGATGGGAGGAGGATGAGTTGACGTTTTACTCCAGGCCAGGCCAGGCCCGCCGGATAACTCTACACTGGGGCACTTTGAAATTCAAATTTCCTATCAAGAGGTTGCTTGGCAAGAGCGCTTTCATATATGAATGAAAGTGCCAAACGTTGTCATTTGCGCGTTAATTAAATTCAAGTCGAGGAAGCAAGTGGCAATTGTATCGAGGTGTTACAAATCTCTGAAAATGGTGTGGCTGGATGTAGCTGCTTGGATTGATATTGTCGTAAAGGGGGCCCTCGAATAAAGTTTGTTATTAGCTGCTGTATGTCAATTTGAGGATTTTATAATTAATTCAATTAATTTTATAATTATTTGTGATTGTATTTTATGGAGGTGTCGTGTCGGTTTAAATATGAGTGGACATGAAATTAGGCTCTAAACTAATTTAATTTGTGCTCTTGTATGAATTGTTTATTTTATTGAAGACAGGTACATACACACACACAAATGTGAAACGTTTGGATTTAATCAAGAAATTCACCTAAAATAAAAAAAAAATAAAATAAACTTTAATGTAATTATAATTTTGATTATAAGGTGATTTTAGTTCTATACTATAACTTATCACAAAATCTGCCGTGTAGACGTATAAAAAGTGGTTAGAAGTTAAGAATTACTTTTTTTATGACAATCATTTAAATAAGATGTGTTTCCAAAAACCTTCGAAAATAAATGAGTATAAAAATAAGGAATTTTCTTCAGAAAAACATACAAAGTTTGAGCAAATTATGTTAATGTTTATGGGAGTCACACTTAAATGAGTCCGCTTCATCGGATGTGCAATACATCTCTGATGGCTTTTTATTTACAGTCCTTAAATATGATTCTATAGGTATGTGTAGTATAATTATATATCTTAATGAATTCTATTAATATTGCCGAACTTTAGATACCTACACCAAATGTATATTTGTATCTCTTTAGTGAAAAATATTTGTAATTTATTTTTTAATCGCCAGTTATGCTTTTTTGTTTTTTTATGCAGGGGGACAATAGATTCCATAGAAAGCGATAGCGGCCCCATTCACCAAAACCTTCCTGTCCTCTTAATAAAGCGCATCAGGTCTTGGTGAGGAAGGTTTTACTGCTCATCTATAGATAGAAAGACCCTAAAGTGTCCAGCCTGCCGAAGCCGAAGACCGGACGCACACACAGAAAGTGTTCGGTTATCTCAGGCTGTCCCATTGGACCCATCAAAAGACAGTTTTGTACATTTGCAAGTATTCAGGTTCGCCCATAATTGTTGATGCTTTCTATGAACTTCCGATTTATTGAGAGACCCGACATTCGAGGTGGCAACGTCTACGGCGTGTTCCGGTTCGAGGAACGGAGAATGAGCGCCAGCTCTAGCTAAAAGGTCAGCCCTTTCTTTGCCCATGATCCCCATGTAACCAGAAACCCACAGAAGGGACAACTTTTGTGGATACACAACCTATCCACAGACGACTTGCAATCCCCTAATAACTTAGATGTTATCCAAGGGCCACTCAGATCCATCAAGGCTGCCTGACTAACTTCGCTGCCAATTTAGATGGAGAAGACTTCAGCCTGGAAGATAGTGGTGTGCCTTCCAAGTGAGTACTCCACCCTAACGTCAGGCCAGGAAAGTAGACACCCACCCCAGCTACCTCATTAATGAAAGAGCCGTCGGTGAAATTTTTTAGAGCGGAACGGGGAAGGTTCGATAAGGCATTTCGCTCAGTCTACGATTGCCTTGCAGGAGAGCTCATAGAGAAGCGACGCCCAAAACGAAGCTCAGGTACCATCGCATTACGTGGCATACTGGCCAGAGGGTTTTCCCAGTCAAGCCCAGAGAGCCAGAGAGCACTGAGAAAAGCCAGTCCAGACGTCCTCCCAACATCCCCATGAGCGCAATTTTCACACAGCCCTTTTGGCATCTACTGGAATGATAAGATCCAGGGGTGGCAGATTAAGTAGTTTATGAAGAGCAGCATTAGCCGCAGATCATATGGAGCCAGTAATTCTCAAGTAGGCAAGCCTTTGCAGGCTCGCCAGCTTCCGGATTGCAGTCCCCACAAGCGTTCGTGGTCACCATACATAGGACATATATGTATGGATGGGTCTAACGATCGAGGTGTGCATCTAATGAACAACACTCGGTCTCATGCCCCATGTGCATCCAAAGGTTCTCCTGCATTGAGGGACTACCCGTGCTATCCCCATGTTAGCTTCTAGTCAACGTAGACTCTAAGGCTTGACATGAGGGGCGAGTTGCAGAGGGTGCCCAAAGAGTTTTGGAAGAACAAAGTATGCAAGGTTCCGTCGGCAGAAGAAGAGCACAAAGCTGGTCTTTGTTGGGTTCACTGTCATATCATCCACAAAAATGAGGCCTCGTTGCATAAAGGCATTGTCAGCAGCCATGCTGTGCCTGAAAATGAACAGAGGGATGTCATCTGCTTAGTTGGCTTCAATTCGTTTTTCTATATGACCTCCTAGGTAGTTCGTTGTGGGTCGACGTCGAGGGCTTATTAATAGATCCTGTCATTCTTGCTACATTCAAGTGTATTCGCAATCCAGTTTTCTTATTCTTATTTCATTATCGATCTTGTCCTGGGCTGAGAAACTCAAAAGTCTCTCGTTGAACTTCTGTCTGTCTATCAAAATTGTAGTTTTAGAGCTCGATGAATACACCTATTCAGAAATGTATGTAAACGGCAAGTCATAGATAAGATTTAATTTTGTTACGTTCCATATTATACAACCATGCAGAAGCATTTATTTAATACATATTTGAGCAGAATAGACGACAGTTGACTAGATGAAATTTTGTGTTTTATTATCGGTAGGCTGATTCTTCCGTAGATATTATTGGATATTATCTATTGATAGAAAATTTAACTGACTAGACACAATGTTACAGAATGACGTCACCTATAGATAATGGAAAATTTCATAATGATATTAGGAGCTAACTACCTACACACAATGTTTCAAAGTGAACACAATGTTACAAAGTTACGATAGAATGAGATAGATTTTTACATTTTTTTAGATAGATCGGAATTATAAATATTTGATAATAAAAATTTTCCCTCTCTTTCATTGAAATGGTTGCGTTTGTTTATATGATGCCGAAACATATATAAATACCATGAATTGAAATATTATCTTATATTTGGGTCTAAAATTTATATGTATTCATAAAATTGACAATAATGTGTATAAAAATGGTTTTGGTAACGGCCGCGATGTACCTCGTAGGTATTAGAAAACAATTTGGTGCATAAGTACGTCACATAGCAATAGGTCACCTAGTTACTAATGACATTCAGCCGTAACTGCGACCGAATTGCTACCATATCTTGTTACTTGTGTTGTTTTTATAACATTTCATAAGTTTTTATTTTAAATTAAGTAATTTTTTGTATTTTCATATTTAACTAATAATTTTAAAACACGGCTATGTAGAAAACTATGTATATACAGCAAGTAACAGTTTTAAAAACTCACGCAAAACTGAGCTATTTAGGTATATAAATACCACACACGCTATAAATCCTCTCAAATAATTGTCCCACGCATTCAATATCTATCCATACACCTTCTTAAATGAAAAGTCCGTTAAACACCTCAAAAAGGAAGCGAAATTAAGAAGAAAAAAATTGTAAACCCACATCAATTCCAATTCACCTTTAAGGATTAACATGAAATGACATTTTTTTACATACTTACAAAAATATCTTCTCCCAAATAAACCAAATCCTTTGTGCTTAGTGCATCAACCGACCCATTCCGAAATCGAATCCTTAAATCTCATATCGTTTGTGTCCCAGTGCACAGTGTAGTATAGCGCGGTGCGGTGCAGCAGTGCAGTGCAACAGTAAAGGGATGTGTGCAATTCCCTAGAAACCCTACGAGTATAATAAATCTCCCTGTATGATTCCTGAGTCCTGTTTACTACCTAGTTTCTAGTTTTCCGGTATTTCTTAGAATTTTTTCTGTCATATTCCTTAGCTGTATTCACAGTTCTCCTTCTTGCAATTTTTATCCTTATAAGCGAACAGGTTTCAGGATTTGTTCGAAATAATTTTTTGCATGTATTTCTGTCTGAATTTTTTTTTGCGTTTTCTTTTTTTTTTGTAAAAAAATTTTGCGAAAAGAAGATCAAAAATTTCACTTGGTCCTGGGAAAAGAAAATCAGGATGCTGTAGTTCTACGTAATATACTTTAAAAATTTCTAATGAATCGAGGGAAGCTGATAAATTTTGTAGATAGAGAGATAGGAAGGGAGAGAGAGAAAAAGAGAGAGAGAGAGAGAGAAGTAGTGTGGGAGAGATAGAGCGATCGGAAAACTAAACCAAAATTTCTAAATTATTGTTCTTTCTTATCGGTCAGATTAATCAATTATCTTGACAGGCACCCCCAACTATCTTTCAGGACACACCTGAACGAAATATGCAGGTAACACACATTCCTGTTTCTCCATTAATAATCCCAGTTTATAGGTGTACCACCTACTACTGCGCTTATTGCCAATGCCCAGAAAATTATAAAATTTTGGTGTAGGCAGACACTTTGACGCCCAGGACTTCTTTTTCAGCGTGAACAAAAAAAAAAAAACAACTGTCCATGGGCACTGGCCAAAGCGCCGATTTGTCTACTTTGATCAAACCTTAAGGGTGACTTTTTTTTGTTTCTCTCTTTTTTTTTTTGTATATTTGAAATAAGCCCAAAGAAGAAACCTTTGCTTCCCTGAGGAGTTTTTATGAGAATTTATAAATTAAAAAAAAAAAAATATATTTTCTGGTAACCGCGGGGCGTTTAATGGATTTTTTCATTTTTTTTTTCTATGATAGGGAAAAAATCTTTTTTTCCTTATTCCCTTGATGTTCTTTTGCCAACTCAAGCTATGTTTTATGGGACTCGACGTTATTTATGAGGCAATAAGGAATTTATGACTTGCTCTCCTGATCACTGTTGAACTTTAACATATTTTAAAGAAATAAAAAAAAAAAAAATAATAAAAATATTTCGTCAAGATTTAGACAGAATGACGACATTCGTTGTTTTTGGTAAAATAATTAAAGCCTGGGAAGATTTGTTTGTTTGTTTTTGATCCTGAAATAATTGATCTGATTATTTTGTTGATAATTAGCATAGAAAACAAATGGATTTATACTTGTGTGTCCTTAAAAAGTTTTCTGATTTTATGCAAATTATTTTAGTTTCAAAATTGATTTTTTGTACATACTCTGAAAATCTGGGAGTATATTTTATAATTAAGAAAATGGATACACTCAATGAAAAAAAAATATTGGTAATTAATTTCTTAAAGTTAATACTATTCACTTCGGTAGAAATTAATTCTAAATTAAATTAATCAATTTCCAAATCAAAAAATTTATAATTTGCATAAAGTGATTTATATTTTCGCTGATTTAGGTACGCTGCCTCCCTTCTTATATGCTGCAAGCTCTCTTATAATATTAATGACAAAAAAAAATATTTATAGATCTGGAGGGAGTTATTACTGTGTTTTTTTGAAATATTTTGTAACGGGTCTCGTAGGCATTCATCTTCAACCTCTACAACTACAACTCCTGTTAGACTAGAAAAGTTTAAATTCTTTTGATGAATTTAATCAAAACAATAACATTTTTTGAAAATTAATTTAAAAACGCAATCATCAGGTGGTAGGCGTTAAGTGGCATATATGAGACAACAAATGAAAATCTGAAACAATGAAAACTTATGATGGTTTCTGTATTCGTGGAAGAAAGACCCATTTACTACTGATTTCAAATGATTTCTGCTCCTCCTGTTTGACAAAGTTTTAATTTTGATACCTGATTTTCTAATAGCAGGTACCAATAATGTGAGAAAAAAAATTTAAACTGTATGTGAAAGCAGAATTATAAGTGGGTACGCCTGCTTTGAATTTAACTTGACTTGGAAACATCGACTTGGTATCAGGTTCTTGATGCCTGTTACCCTGAATATGTTTACAGTCTTAATCTCGAATTTCTGTTTAAAGTTGGTGGATTCTAAGAAAGTTTTTTTTTTTGTAATATATGTAAATAATAATAATAAATGAAATAGCTAGACCCAGACTGAACTTCAACGTCAATAGATTATGATCTTCTATTAAGGACACCTGTTTATTGTAATCGATGGACATGATTAGCACAATAGCCCTCCTCTTGCATTACTTTTTCTTTCTTACTAACTTAATAAGCTCAATTCTAAGCAATTTTTCACCATTTAGATACATAGTTTTTCCCGTGCATCATCTAAGAAAGATTTTCTCATGAAATTTTTTTAAATGAAATCAGATTCAACCTGGTGAGATGATATAAACTTGAAATTTGGTAAAATTCTTTTCCCTTAATTAATTTCTCCTCTTGAACAAATTTGAATGCGTGGTTTATGACATTTCATTTTTCAAAAAGGGTAGAAACATGTAAATGTTTATCTAATACATATTTCAGTGCTATTAGAAATTTTTGCACTATGTAAATACCTAGGTAGGTACTACTTATAAATAAATGGCAAAGTAAAACGGGTTATAAGTGTGAGTTCGAATGAATTATTTAGGTTTAGGATATTCCAGAAATTTGAAATATCGCCGTCAGTAGTCCAACCTTAAGAAGAACTTATGAAAATTATCAAAATAATGAAAATTCAAAATATACTGGATTAATTTTGTCGATCTCTTTTCCGCAGCTTAGTAAACTTCTAGATTTAAAAATAACAAAAATTATTGTAAAAAAACCTAATTAAAAAAAAATATATTTTTTTGTTTTAAGTTTCATCTAAAATGTCCATGTTTTCCCTAATTAAAACATTGAAAATTTTCAATGAAAAATAAAAGTAAATCCTGTAAAATTAGTTATCAATGAATTTTCAAGCAAATTTTCTTCAACCTTGGTACAAATTTGTAGTTAGAATGAAGAAACAATATTTTTAGATTAAAGCAAATGAGCCCCTTACCCTTAATCAAGGCCGTATATATAGATCACGAATGGGTGGGGTTTAACCTAATAGTCACCCTCCAGAGACGAAAGAATAACTGAGAATTAACGTGAACTCAAGGAGCTCCGTGGGTCTGCATTATAAAGCTTCAGAAATGTAGAAATTTTTGTTTGAAAACTTGTAATTTTTTATTTAACCTTAATTTTATTACATATATTTACATTCCAACAAAAAAAAATATTAAGGTCCACTTTTTATAACGAAAGAAAAAATCACAGAATTAAATTTAGCCTTTTCTTTCTTGGTGTGAAGTGAGAAATTACTTCATTCATTTCAATTTTAACAAATCTCAGGAACGCTTACCAGAGTATTGTTAGTCTTGGAGTCCTGTTAGTCGTGGAGTCTTATGAGTCGGTCGTGGAGTCTTATGAGTCGGTCGTGGAGTCTTATGAGTCGGTCGTGGAGTCCTGTCATTCGTGGAATCGTGTCAGTCGTAAAAGTCTTATCAGTCGTAGAGTCCTGTCTGTCGATGAGTCCTGTCTGTCGTCAAGTCCTGTCAGTCGTAGATACCTGTCAGTTGTGGAGTCCTGTCAGTCGTGGAGTCCAGTCAGTCGTTCTGTCGAATCGCGGAGCCATGATTTCAATCTCTTTAATCTTGAAAATATCTTCTCAGCCATCGCAGTTGAAACTATGGCAGAGTAGTTAAGAAACAAATTCCAGTAAGGGCGATGGATAGCTTGTTTCTACCAAAAACAACTGTCTTTCATGTGGAGGAAACTTGTTAGATTTTTTTTTGGGCCAAAAATGCAATTAACTTAAAAAAAAATTATTTTTTAGGACACTTTAAATAAAACTATGTAATTATCTAGAATGCTCTAAAATGTTAAAAAATTATGTTTTAAGCAATTTATATAAAACCATTTGTCGCTCAGGGAAAATATTAGTTGCCATATTATAATTAGTTAGAATTAAAGTTGTTCTTTTAACGACGAAACACAAATTCTACTTAGATTTAATATTCCCTTTAACATATGAACTAAGTTTAAAATACTACTGATATTAAGGTATGGTGCATCAAAGGAAGCTACCATCTACTGATGTGTGTGCACATACATACTGGACAGCTTATTTTCTTTCCCTATATTGCACACGTTTTTCCTAAAGTTGCTTCACCTGAAAGGACCATGGAGGAAGGATATAAAATGACAAAAAAACTAATCGTTGTGAGCCGATACATATAAACAATTGTGGGCAAAAATTTGGCTTATCGGATTAACAAAAGTATAAACTACAACGATGGGGTGGCTTTGAACCCATAAAACCTACCCCATATATACGGCCTTGCCCTTAATATAATCTGAATAAATTTTTAATCCACTTCTATCGAGGAGTTTTTTTTTTTAAGTTTGGTATAAATAAAAATCATCTCAATCAATTAATAAAGATCTCCTACTTCTTTTAAGGTCCCACACACTTCATTCTAGCTAGCTGTGCTTGATACTTCTGCCTTGTATTTTCTAATGGCCTATTTCTTCATGTTTCTATTATCATTCCTACACTTTGTGTTATTATTTTTTTGATTAAGTTTTTACGAAAACGTATTGAGTTTTTTAATAAAAACAATTCAATTCACGCAATATTAAAAAGACAAATTTACATGTAATATTTGATTTCAAGAGTTTTGAAGCTACTTTGACCAGAGAAAATATTGCATAGTTACCGGAATGTCGGGTAAAAACTATTGGTTTCAAGTGTTTTTAGCTGCCCTGGTTTAATTACCGCCCCCCCCCCTCCCCGCGGACCCTTCTTTTTGACTAGAAAATATAATGTTCTCATCGAAGCTTATGCATGCATACCAAGTTTCAAGAAAACATGTTTCAGTAGAAATGGATTAAAAATTTACTCAGATTTTTAGTGAATCTATAGTCAAATAAGTCCCGGCTCCAATCAATCCAAATTGAAATTAAAAATTGGTTCGATAGATATGGATGAAAAATTTGTTGTCAAAATTTTATCCAGGCACACGTAGTTTTTTTCCTCTTTGGAAAAAGGATGCTGACTTGTCTTCTCTTCGAGTATTTATTATCAAGATTGTTGATCGCCGACATTTGGCCATCAGGGGTTTATGTTCGAAAATTCTCCAACATTTCAAAACACGATGTAATATGTATCAGCGAATGTGGCTCAGTCTCTGGATCACACTCAAGTTCAACCACAATCTCAACGTCATGTCCAAATTCAAGTTCAATCTTAAAGACTAATTCAAAATTAAACTATAAAATGCTGAACATTTATTATCAAAATGTGCGAGGTTTGTGAACGAAACTTCAGGATTTTTCTCTTGCTGTTATGGATAATGACTATGATATTATTGTGCTCACTGAAACTTGGCTCAATGAGCATATCTTTAGTGGAGAACTTTTCGATGAGAGTCATTATATTGTTTATCGTAAAGATCGGTGTCCTTTATCGACTGGTTTTACAAGAGGAGGAGGAGTTCTAGTTGCCGTTCGTACCTCCTTTGTGAGCGAGAAGATTCATTTGCACAATGACTCCGCGGAAATCGATCAATTATGCGTTCGACTGTCATCTCATATTAATTCTATCTCCGTGGATATTTATGTAAGTTATATCCCACCTTCTTCTTCAATCGAACTGTATAAAGGTCATGTAAATAATGTGTTGTCACTATTTGAGAAGTATGGTGATGAGAATTTTTTATGTTTTTGTGGTGATTTTAATTTGCCTAACATTGATTGGCAATGGAATTTAGAGAAATCTATGTTAATACCAAAGAATGTCACATCTGAAATAGAATGTTATGTTGTAGATAATTTGGTAGGAATAGATTTAATTCAATCGAATTCAATAACAAATATGTTTAGTAAACTGTTAGATCTAATATTTACTAATATTTATAAGTAACGAATTAAAATTTGAAGTTCATGAAGTTAGTACTCCTTTAACGCTTATTGATTTTCATCATAAAGCTGTTAATCTTTCCATTTCTGTTTATGAATTCGGTTCTCACTGTAATGAAGCAGATATTTTTGAATATAATTTTTTTTAAGGCTGATTACCATAATCTTAATAACTTCCTTTCAATTTATGAATGGAATTCGATATACTCTGATGATTTACATCAAATGTATAGCAGGTTCTTGGACGTTATTCATGAAGGCCTTAAAAAACATGTTCCTACTAAGAGAATCTCATCCAATAAACATCCAAAATAGTTTAACAAAAGTGTTATTAAACTTAAAAATGCTAAATCTAAGGCGTATAAAGCTTTTAAAAAATCTGGCAATCTTTTCGATAGAATAAGGTACTGTCAGCTTAGGCGTGAATATAATTTCCTACTTAGATTTATGTACAATCAATACGTTTGGTCTATGGAGTGCAGTATTAAATCCAATAGCAAGGCATTTTGGTCATTTATAAATACTAAACGTAATTCTACAGGTCTTCCGAAAATGTTGCAATATAACAACAATAAGGCCTTTAATTTAGAATCTAGTTGTGACCTGTTTGCTGAATATTTCGAATCCGTGTACAGTGATGACTCTGTTTATCTTAATGTTAATGATTTTACGCCTCCGTCTTCTCTTGACATTGGTGTTGTCTCTTTGTCTACCAGCGACGTACTGCAGTGCTTAAGAAACTTAAATTCTAATACCAAAGCTGACACTGAATTTTTATGCACTTCTCTAATGAAAAATTGCGCTGACACCTTGGCATATCCATTAACATCAATTTTCAACTTATCTTTACAAACAGGGATTTTCTTAGATATTTGGAAAGTCTCCTTCATTACACCGATATTTAAATCTGGGCAAAAGGATGACATCAAAAATTATAGAGGTGTCTCTGTTATGAATACAATTCCTAAAATTCTTGACTCGTTGATTCATTCTAAAGTTACATTTTTAACCAAAGAAATTATTTCCTTGGAACAGCATGGTTTTATTCCTGGTCGATCATGTGTAACTAATCTTACTTCTTTTTCACATTACGCTATTAATGCTATTGAAGATTCATTTCAAGTTGATATTATTTACACGGATTTCTCCAAAGCTTTTGATAGAATTAATATTTCTCTTCTTTTATGTAAACTTAGTATACTTGGCTTTCACTCATCTTTTTTAAAATGGATTGAATCCTATCTGACAGATCGTAAACAATACGTCAAAATTGGTAGGATTCTCTCCAGAGAGATAAACGCTTGCTCTGGTGTGCCCCATGGTAGCCACTTAGGTCCTCTGCTCTTCTTGCTTTCTATTAACGATATAGTAGAAAGTTTCAAATTTACTAGATGTTTGTTGTTTGCTGATGACTTGAAATTGTTTTTAAAAGTCAATTCTGTGGATGATTGCGCACTCATTCAACGTGATCTTAATGGTCTCTCTGATTGGTGTTCTATAAACAATTTTCACTTAAACATTGGTAAATGTAAAACTATGACATTTCATCGTTTATCCAATCCAATAATTTTTAATTATCTTATAAATAATAGTACTCTTCCTAGGGTTTTTGAAATTAATGACTTGGGTATTATACATGATATTAAAATGAGCTACATTCCGCATGTTGAGCTGATAGTTTGTAAGGCTCGTAGATGCCTAGGTTTCGTTAAGCGTAATTCTAAAGACTTCAGAGATGTTCACACTCTTAAAGTTCTCTACTTTGCTTTGGTAAGGTCTATTTTAGAATATTCAAGTGTCGTATGGTGCCCCTATTACAAAGTTCATATTAATCGTCTTGAATCAATAGAGAAAAGCTTCACTAGATATGCGCTTTACAAATGTAACTACCGATATGATAATTTACCTTCATATTCTGTAAGATGTTTACTGTTGGGTTTATCTCAATTGGAATTACGACGGGAGGTTAACTGTGCGACTTTTGTTAAAGCTATTTTGGAATACAGAATTAACTCGCCAGAGTTATTATCATTGATTAGTATATATGCTCCCGAAAGGCCAATTCGCTCTAGGTGCTTGCTGTATATTCCTCATCACAGAACAAATTATGGTAATCACGAGCATATTTCAAATTGTTCCTCAATGTTTAATAAATTTTCATCAATTGTCGATACTTCCGTGCCAAGAGATAGTTTTAAATCCTGTATTTTCGATAATTATAGAAGTCTTAACTCATCTTAGAATTAATTGTAGACAATTAAATAAAATAAAATAACGTGAAAATAAATTTTTTCGACATTCCGCCCATCCTAAGTAAATCGGCTTTTCTCTTTGGACTTAGTTTATCAGCCGCGATAACTTGTAGAGGAAATTGCTTCTTTTTTTGTTTTTACTAATAGCTAGTTTTATAAAGCATTGCATATCTCACGTGAAGTATTTTCAATAAGGAATGTTTGAACATAAATTCAAAAAACATCGAGAGAGCAATCGATTAGTACAACCAGTTAATTTTCTATATTAAGAATTTTATAATTGAGCACTTGCTCACAAAGATCTGTAGATCACATAGGCATATTTCTCTGGCAATTTGAAGTATAGTGTAGACATGGATGCACATTGCTAGGCCATACCATAGAGATCTATTTGAGAAACATGAGAGGATCGTGACACTATTTTGAATATTTCAGGTATATGTGTACACAACTATTCAGTTACAAATGTTACCTATATATACATAGATGTCTATTAATTTGAATGGTATGTTTGGTTTAGTTAATCACTCTAAGCTAGATTTAAATAAGAGAAACAGTTACAATTGGTCTATGACCAATAATAGGAAGAAGTCCTCGATTTAGTTCATACTTAGAACTTTATTTACTATTTTTATTAAAACACTATGTACAAACTTTCAGCTCTCTACGTTGACTGCCTGAGAAGGCAGTGCCGAAATATATAGAGAGGGGGGGGGGGGGGGGGGGGGGGGGTCATCGTCATCTTACTGCAAAATAAAAATACAATTGTAAGGTTTTTAATTTAGCATGCAGAGACGTGTTATCACAATAGTTTTGCTACACTATATTCCTTATATGATTACCAGGTTAACTGTGTAAAACGTTCAAACAAGTAACAATTTTTGATATAAATAATAAGTGTATCACAAATTCACAGGCAGTTATTATGGGTGAGAAGTATTCGGGGGTAGGACAAATTCCGAAATGCTAAATTTCGATCGGGAGGACGGGCAGTATACCAATAATACTACTGAAAAGGAAATTGATTCGGTCATTTTAAAATTGCGAAAATTTCTAATCGATCGGTTGTATAGTTGTTTACCTGCGATTTGAGGTGATAATATAATAATTAAATTATCATTACGTGCTGTGAATTTGTGATACAGCTATTGTTTATCTCAAAAACTCTATATATTTGATGGAATCTTTCGTGACCGATTTGTGAAACATTATTCAAAGAAGTAGCACTAGTTTACTACTCTAAGGATGATCCCATAGGGATCGAAACAGGTGTCAGTAAATTTATAACGAGAAGAAAAAATGTTTATGAAATAAATGTAAAAACAAGTAGAATACTCTTTAATTTCTTTCAAAAACTCTAACTTAATTGAGCACTCACACAATTAATTTTGGCAATCATATATGGAACTACGCGTAATAAAATTATTGTGCTGGTATGTCTAAGCACAAGGGGAGGAAAATCCTTCCTTCACTAAAAGCTTCTCCCATTGACCGTAAAATAATAAGATTAAGATTATAAGTATATTTGTGCTCGATTACTGTCACTGATATCTACAGATAAGAAATACAAATAACCTGATATCGACGGCTGCACTACTATAGGTCTGTTAGCATATTTTTTCAAATAAAAACATGAAAAACGTCAAATTATATGATAGGGATAGAAACTGCGAGTGACACTCGTAAAGTACGCGAAAGGCTCCGAGTAAAAACTTGTGTAACGTCAAATAATTAAAGTGGATTCCTGATTTATTATTTAAATTATTGAGTTATTGTGCTCCTATTTAAAATAATTATGCATGCCGGAGAATTACTTTCTATAGTACAAGTACAATAAACAAATTTAATTTACCACTTTGAATACGTAAAATGTTTTTGTAGAACATTCTACTTCCACTGGAGAAGGAATAGCAGGATTATCCTTTTTTTTAAGTAAACTAAAAACTTGGAAAATAGCTAAAAACTCAAAAATAACTAAAAACTAGTCAAATCTGACACTTTTGAAGTTTTTACTTGACGATTTATCTCTAGTCGAATCAAGTAATAAATTGAACGTAGGGGAAAAGTGCTGTCAACAATTTCTCTCTTTCGAGTACGCGAACGCCTTCGAGTAAGAACTTACAAAACGATTTGAAGCTAGTACGCGAACAGACCTAAAGTTTATGAGTATACTGCACGCGCATTTTGCTACACTTTTGTGCCTAGACGTGTGAACGTCATCAATAGAAAGGAAATAGTTCCGGAAATTTTGAAATTGTGAAATTTCTGATCGGACGGCTTATTTGAGGCCAACCCACACGAGAAGCTTTTAGGGAAGGAAGAATTTTCCTCCTCTTGGATTTGTACGAGCACCCTGTATTCCCTCTCTCAAAGTAACCGGGTACTCATTCTCTGGGTGCCAGCTCACGAGCTTGCCGGTCTTGGTGCTGTCTCGGAGGAATCTTCACCCCAATATTCAGGAATGGATTAAAACGCCTTGCCTCTAATATTTCGGCTCAGGTAAACTGACAATCTTTAGGGTAGAATTACAAAGGAACTGCGGGGGGATTTTATTTATAAATTAATTTCATTTCTCTAATTATATTATATTTTATTTGAGCATTTAATTCTTGCTCATTACTTATTTTTATTCGTTATTTCTTTTTTTTAACTTTTTAATCTTTTACTTTTATTTTTATCTTATCTTATTTTTATATTCTTTTATAATTTTCTTATCATTCTTTGTTATTTTCTTTGTTTTATTTGTAGGTTTACTTTTCCATATTAAGTTTGTCTTATTTTAGATGTTGGCTGCCACTCTTTTTGTGTACTAGTAATAAGAATCAAAATACCCTTGTGTACATTTGAATTAAATGAATAAATTGAATTGAATTGAATTAAACCTAACCTAGTTAAGCCTGATGAAAACGTATTGGCATGAAACAATCCAACTCTGAGAGCTCTAGTGTCAATTCTCACTGAACACTTTTTCCTTATGAGTTACCTTCGCCTACATAGATGGATACCTACTTACTGATGATCCTGTATGCAGTGGATGCGAAGAGGAATTCACTTTCCTTGTCACTGTCCGGCTCTCACAGGAATGCGGTAGGGGAATTTGTCCTGGAATGATATACTAGGATAAAATGACACAGTGATCTTATTACCAATTTCGAATTAAGTGCATTCTTTTGGAGCACGCCACTGAGTACAGACCTAGGAAATAGTAATGCTGAGAAAATTCCATTCTGTTTGAATGGTTTCTGTGATAACAATACTTCAAAGAGTGTCTCAAATGCAGCAGTTAAGTTTATAGAAAAACCAAAAGGTAAAAATATAAGATCGCAACGCTATATATGATCGTATCAGTTTTAGTTTTTCTTTCTTTGTTAACTTCGATTTATTACAAAAAGTATCCAACTAGATTTAAGAGTAAAATGATATAATATATCATTTTACCCTAGTGCTCCATAATACATATTATATTTAGTCAGAGATATATTTTATCTTAACTATCAAGTGAAAAGTCATTTGATCGTATACAGGTAAACCTAAGATTTATGGCTGATGAGCCTAGTGAGGGTTACGACCCAAGCGATGATGGTTCCAACCAGCCCTGCCCGTACTGTGATGATCTTTATATAGGTCTAAACTTGGGGAACGATAGATATAATGTAGTCTATACTCTAAGCGGGCACAGAATATATCTGCAAGATTATAGCGAATCGTACGAAGCAATTTATTTGTGATGTGTGCAAACAATTGTTAAAAACGAAATGCATTACGTCATTCTACCAACATCTCCTCGGATAAAATGACACATCTAGGTTTTCATATATAGTTCAAAGTGAAAAAAAACCTTATTTCACGTCAATTTCTAATCATTATATGTAATACATATCAATATTTGTTTTTGTTAAGAAAATTTTTATTTTTTGTAATAGTTTTAGAAAATAAATGTGTTTTAGTTTAACATAGGTCATTTTGAAGCAACTACTCCTATATGTAAATTTCTTGGATCACACCTCTTGGACGAACTGTATGAGAAGGGTTGGGGAGCAATACTGAATTTTGTAAGAGTGTCCCAACATGCGCAATTGCTCATAAGTCTGGAGGGTGAGTAATGGACCTTGTTATGCTCTTCGTTCCAGGTCCACTAAATCGAATTGTCAACCTCTATTTAATCCATCCATTCCATCCAATATTATGCGTGGGTGTCCAAGCCATTTTGCTCTACCAGCATTATTCCTGTGCTTTACCAACTTAGTATATTTAGGTACTCTATGATATCATTTAGGGAAGGGCTTCTTAAAATTTTTTCATCGACGACCCTATTTATGATTGTGATATTTATAACAACCAAAAAATATAAAATAAAGATATATAAATATTTTGTGACGATTTATTGATTAGGTAACAATATATGTATATGTACATATGAAAAAATATAGTTTTAGAATTTCTTTCAAAACACACAAAAATATAAAATTAAAAATTGCACAAAAAGTTGTAAAATTGTATTTATTAAACTCCCCAAGATTTCTCTAAGCGACCCCATTTGGGGTCGCGACCCATAGTTGAAGAAGCCCTGATTCTGGATATAAAAACTTATAGCCAGACTGTAAATTTTATTGCCAGGGTTACTTGATGGATGTTTACTAATTCGCCTTTTAATGAAATTCATTGTTGAACCTTTAATATGAACTTTTTGATGTACCGCAAAGATATATCACAGGGCCTTTGCTTGTTTTCTTGTCTTTTTTTTTTATATATATTGTTACGAGCCACAAAGTGATACAAGTGAAGTCTATTGGAAATAGACACAACTTTAAGTTAGTAACATCCTAGTAAACTATGTGTTCGGAGAACGAAATATTTAGGAAGGTTCTAAGATAATTTGTAGAGTATAAATACGGCGCTACTCACATCCAGAAGGCGAGTCTTATTTCATACAGTGAAGTGAACGAAGTAAACTATTTGGATTGCGATAACTAGAAGTACAGTACTAGCGATAACTATAATGACTTAATTTGATAATTGTTTGTAAATGCTGTAAAAGTAAACAGTGAAGTTAAATAAAAGAAGAACTTGTTATTGATATCTGAAATATTGTGTTTTAAATAACGAATTGAAGCCATGCTCGTAACAATATGATCTAGTTGATTGTGTAAAATACAATGAAAACTATACCTACAGTAATGCTTCTCAATCGGTGCACCGATGGTGTATTTGTGGACCATTGCTGGTAGACTAACCAAGTTTTAGGGCTTAATTATTTTATTCTATATTATTTCTAATTGATGAGAAGACGAAATTCCAATACATATACAATATCTACGTAAATTATCCATTCATTAAATCTTTTTTACTTGGAGGAACTTTCGCCATGAATAACTCCTTCTTATTAATCGTGGGGAAAATAGAGGTGTTATCTGTATTTCAAGGATATCGTTATGCCTAGATTTATTGCGAGCAATTCATATTAGATGTTATCAATTCTTTCAAATTTACCAATATGCTGCTAATTAATTTATCTCGGTTATTATGTAGGTACTTCCATTCTGAGTGGTGAGTTTGTTGGTTTTTATTATTGATTTTTCTTACGATCTGTAGATAGGTCTACCCAAACCTTGAAACATATGAAAAACATTTACATTCATATAAAAGAATTCTAAAGAAAGAATTTTAAATGTCCTATTTATGCGTCCGTCTTCCATCCTCCTTCCGACTGTTGCAATTAGAACATTATATTACGTTAAGTAGGTACAACACTTAAAATCGTACTTAGTACGTACATATACTCATCACATTACTCATTCTCCATCTAGTTCAGAGTGTTTTTTTTTTTTTTTGTGAAAACGCAATCTGTAATTATACCGCAGGTTCGCAGTGCGCTATTTAGCTTCGTTGTAGCATCGCTGAGAAATCTTATCATTACAAATCCCATTAAGGTAGAAATTATCATTTAGGTGAGCTAAAAGCCAATTTCATACCACAAGTCAGCAGATTTGTTTTTTTTTTTTTTTTTTCGTACTGAAATGTATGGATGGATGCATTTGCGACGTGACATGGCGCAATGCAATATACAATGAACTGACGCGACAACGACAATGATAATGACGAGGTTGACGAAGATGTAAGAGGAGAAGAAAACCAACCATAACCACTCCCAGAGCGTTGTTCCAAATCTCTACACTTTGCACTGTAAATGAGTAATCACAAAAACGACGACGATGACGGCAGTGTACAACAATTCACTTGGGGTTGGTATACTATACAGGTAAAATTCCCCTTCTTCCGGTTACCGGAAGTATTTAAGAGCGCAGAATATTCATTAGGTAACTAAGAGGAGCGCTGCCTACTCAAATACTCGAGATTTTGAAATACAACATCTATGCATGCCATATTGGGATTGGGGTCCTCAAAAAAAAAAAACTCTTATCCTCATTCAGGAAACTTAAATTGAACCGTTGAATGTTGATATGGTACCACATCCATAACCATAGCAGACCATCAACAGTACCTATGCTGTCGCCGCTACCGTACGGTTGGTACCCCTTATTTCATAAATTGCTTTATAAACTTTTTCACCGGCATCAAAACATCAACGTTATAACGAAACTGCCAAAATTGTGTTATGTCTAAGTTTATGGCTCTGACTCTGTCCAATTATTCCATTAGAGGGTCTCCTCGTATTCAGTTCACCTTGTGCGTGTGACGTAGTTTTCCGTCCCCGGGGAGAATCCATTATTCGACTTAGTTTACGACCAAATGAACGGAACATCCCAATTCATTACCGATTTTCGTTTTTCGATGATAACAATCGACCTCTGTTCTGTGGCTTCGAATTGTATTAGAGAAAGAGAGTGTGAGTGAAGCGGTCGCATAGTGCTTGAACGTTCATTTTTGTTGTTGCTTTTCCTGGGTTTTCAGTGAATTTCTTCGCGTGTGTAACCGATAGGAGATAGAGGTACCCAAGGCGGCAGGAAAAAGCAGCTCGAATAACTTTGAATTCATATCTGCTGCTCTAATGGATAGCGATTAGCAATAATAGTAGAATAAAATCGTAATAATAAAGTCGAAAACAGTTAGGAGAGAACAAAAGGTACAAATTCGGTCGTAATAGGTCGCCTGATGGTGCCACTATGATCATCAAGGTATAGATTTCATGTATTTATATATATGTAGGTAAATTCTTCCTGGTGTGCGGCGGATGACCGTTGAATTTCTAATAACGGGTGCGGTAGTTTTGGGTGGGATAAGTTCATCAAGTAATTAAATCAGGGAAAAATTTAGGTTGTTACCCTACCCTTTGAATACATATAAAATTTTACACGACAGAAACCATGTTTTGATGCAACACATTTTTTTCTACATATAATTTTATGACGTGCTACCTATACCCTGACCTTCATCCGAAAAAGAGGGTTATTCGATCAAGAATTATTATTTGCGTGAAGTGCGTGAACTTTGAAGTTGGTGTCGAGTTGGTCGTTTCTCTCTTATCCCATAACACCCAACATAGCCTAGCTAGAAGAGGGTATAGCTGCCGTTGATCCCTTTTACCTCCTCAATAATAAAATGTTATATGAATTCGAAATCGAATATGCGCTCTACCGAGATTAGGCTGCTGGTTACAGTACTACTTACCCTCATCAATTCGTACAATACACACCTGGTGGTGTAGTTGTCGAATACC
This sequence comes from Dioctria rufipes, assembly GCA_963924295.1. Taxonomy (NCBI): domain Eukaryota; kingdom Metazoa; phylum Arthropoda; class Insecta; order Diptera; family Asilidae; genus Dioctria; species Dioctria rufipes. The sequence continues at coordinate 45,934,865 of OZ002744.1, read as the reverse complement.
AGTACCAGTACCCGACGCGGTAGCATCATAGTCAGCCACCTCAATTCCCTTATTTGCGTGCGCCGGGGGATATACTTTACTCGTCATACCTACAATACATAAATAACGTCTTTGGTACGTGGAAATTACGGTCAACGAGCTCTGGTTGCTACTGTACAGCTGCAGAATTTTCTTAAAAAATTTTCAATATTTTCATCAAAAGATGAGAAAATTTTAGAAGGGGTGGGAGTCGATATTGGATAGTACCTACATACCCATGTGGTTCTTGTATATATAAACACTCTTAAGGGGTATAGGGAGTAGAATTTATCCATCCATTAGGGGACTATACCTACTTACAAATCACTATTTACGTTGAGCATGAATTAATTGAAATCCATGACGTCATCGTGACGAATCCTGATTTTTCATGCTGTCATTAAGGAAATATATTTCATGATAGCGGAGGACAACTTTGCAACCCGACATGAAATCATCCTTCCATTTATACGAATTCTGCAGCTGCACACCCTTTACACTTCTGTGTTTAATTTTCGTGGTTATATTGCGTTGAGTTTTTAGTTTTTGTTGCACTGTTTTTTAGTTAGTTAGGGTTTATTTTTGTTGCTGGCTTAAGTTAAGTGGAGGAGGATATAGTGGATACCCGAAAATAATTTCGGATAAATCCCAACCTTGGAATTGATTAAAAAAGTGTTTAAACTTTTTAACAAAATTCTTCAAAACATTTTGACACAATTCTGCCTCTATTACCTCAATAATAGCTCTAATATTGTTTATTTTAGTGCATTGTCGTAGATCGTAGGATAAGGCGGGTCGATTCATTTCTCCCATATAAAGACATTATTCTGCAATAGACTTATTTCTCTTATTTTTATGATAGCGCTATTTTGATGTAATTAAAGCAGTCCAAAGCATCAATTACAGATTAAAAAAATAAGAATAAAAAATCCATTAGCATCACATGGTAACGTAGTCTATTCTCAGCAATCTTTTTATCGCCCCTACTTGAAATTAAAGTTCTATCCAATAAACCTATGACCGCAGCGATTTTTGCGTTCTATCGGAGGCTCTCGAAAACGGAACAAAATTTGGATTGCTGGATTTTCAGTTGCATTACACTACCCAAAAACAGCTCCAAACTATCAGTCTTTGTGAGATTGCAAAAAAAAAAAAAAACATAATCATAGATTTTCAGAGCCCTAAATGTGGCAATTCTCATTTATTCATTAAGGATGATATTATAAGAGGAAAGGATCATCTTCCTGCATTTTCAATACCCAATTAACATGATATTGAGCGTAGTCCACACGCTACAGTTTTTGGGTTAACTAGCTTTTATAGGTCCTTAAGCCAAGATCTATAAGCAGAATGCAGGCTTACTCGTGATATGACCAATTGATGGGATTTTTGTACGGATAAATCTAGATATTTCGCAAAAATTAGAAGAGGTCACAAAGTCGACCTGTTCAGATAGATACATGTGCCAAGAGGGAATAATGATGTTCAGGAGATCAAAAGAAAAATATATATATATGTTCAATCTTCGAATGGACGCAATCATTGATCGCTACATTCAGTTTCCATTGACCAAAATTGAAATTAGATGGAAAAATATTAAACTGCCATTACTGACGATGCTGTCAGGATTCTCATGAAACCTCAGAGCACCTGCTCTCTAATTGCGAAGCATTGTTCAGGCGAAGATTACATCACCTCGAACATTCTTTTCCTCCACCAAACTCCGTGTGGACTCAATTCCAGAATGGTTCTCGACTTTATTAACAGTTTAAACTTAGAAAAGAAGTACATAAATTGAACGGAAGTTCATAATAGATTTTTCAGGTCGCAGTGAATGCGAGGCTAACGCCTGCATAACTCGAATCTAATCTACTGACGAAAGAAGAAAGGTGGGTCAGTAGACACCGCATACGACTGCGTAATCGAAAAAATACTACAATAAGTCATAGTCCTTTCAGTTGTGATGCTTAATTTACAAAAGCTACAAATATACGTAATTTACCAATTTATCTCAGCAGAAAATAAATATAGCATCAGAACACTTTTAGTCTTTCGAGATTAGCATTAAGTCTAACTACACAATCGGTAATTAATCCCATTTGTCTACTAAGGTAAATTTATACATTCTACGCATATATTTAGGTGTATTTTTGAGTCCTAAACTATCTTGGGAAGATCATTTATATAAATACGTATAGAATAAAAGTGGTCTTAAATTGGACCCCTGAGGAACTCTATATGTGACCAGAAATGATTTTTTTTAGAAGACACGTTGAATTCGGTGCTTTGTTCAACCAAAATACGTAGTTCCAGTAGGATCGCACAACCGCACATATCTACTATACAAATATCGATGAATGTAGTAAGCGGATTTAAATAAAATAATAAATAAATAAATATATATTTCTGAGTTGCGTACACAAGATTGTATTATCTTTTAGAGCACAATTAAGTAAATTAGCGAGATCTACTTAATTGTGCTCTAGTAATAGTATAGTATTCTAACATTGACAAATTTAATTAAACTGAATTCAAAACTAAAAAGAGAGAATATAAAAAATAAAGATGAGAAAACATTTTATGATGTTGAAAAAATATTTAACTAATCGTATTGAATTGTTCTGTAGCCACAAGGATAAGAACACTCCATTACTGACCTATTGAAGAGAGGCATTATTAGATTCCGACCTCTTTGGGATGCGCTGAATTCAAATAATTCTCTAAGATATCGCGGCTTATTAGTCTGTAATAGGACATATAGGAAAATTAAGGCCCTTTGCTCTAGGTAGCTAGAAAGAGAGCAGCCCAACAGGTTAGTCCTGAAGAGCGAAACATGGTCAAATATTCTCAACCCAAATATAAATCGTATGCAATCGTTAAATGCAACCAGTAACCAGATAGATGGTGCTGCCGAATGTGAAATGTGGTAAAATAAGCGACTTTATAAGCTTAGATCGCATGTCTCTCGATAAAATGTTGTCAGATAGCCATAGTCACCGCAATCCCCCATAAATCTTGCTGAGAGTAAAACTGACATAGTCGCAGCACTTCATATGCTGATTTAATACAATTCCTAGACATGTTACTTTGTTTGAAATAGTTAACGAGTACCCATTTAAGATCAAGAGAGGGACATTCGATAGTACTTCGTTATTATTATAGAAAGTGATGCATTGAGATTTTCGGGGATTCAGTACCAGTCTGGATTTTAAGGCGAATGAGTGGATTTTATCTAGGTCGTCACTTAAGCGAGCCATGCAGTGCTCAATAAGTCCAATAGGCCGACTTATGTACAGTTGTACGTCATCTGCGTATAGGTGGATACTCGCGTCTTGCATAATATTCGGCAAGTCGTTGATGTATAAACTGAAGACTGACGGACTTAAGATAGATCTTTGTGGTACCCCACACAGGACGGGTAGACTATTTGATACTAAATTTTTGATTATCACACATTGACTGCGCCCCTTCAAAAAGCTTTCAATCATCGAAATTGCAGATGCGCTGAAACTAAAAGAGTTGCATATCTCTTGGAGGAGGGTGCGATGGTCTACACTGTCAAAAGCCTTCGAGAAATCTAGTAATGCCAACATGACTGAATTTTGCCTATCCATGGAGATTCTGATGTCAGAGTATACTTTTAATACTGTGGACTCACAGCTGTGCGACGCACGGAAACCAGATTGCCAACGTGTTATAAGATTATTGGTTTCCAAGTAATCAAGTATTTGCCTGTACATAAGCTTTTCTAGTACCTTCGACAAGAAACATAATATGCTTGTTGGCCGAAAATCAGCGGGGCATTCTGGAGATGATTTTTTGGGTATAGGTAGAACTATAGCTGATTTCCAGTTACTCGGGAAACAGGAGGATGTGAGGCAACAGTTGACGATGTGAAGAAGGTACTTACTAATAAAGGGTAACAATAATTTGAGAAAACGCGGTGGTACACTGTCAGGACCAATAGATTCTGATTTGATAGAGAAAATGGAGAAACAAGTTCATCAATTTCGACCGCACGGAAACGAAATGTATTGGTGGTATGACTAAGTACCCGTGCACTATCCAGATTTCTAACTAGATTCGAGTTTGGAGAATGTAAATGGGAGGAAGTTCTGGTGATGGAAGTGAAGTGTACGTTGAGTTCATCCGGGTTAAAATTTGAATCAGATTTATCCTTACCAACTACTCCGATTTGGAGTAGATTACGCCACAACTCGTTAGGCTGGAGCCTCACATTGAACTTAGAGCTATAGTATTGTCGTTTCGCAGACCGAATGGTAGTATTGGCTCTATTTCGCGCAGCTATATACAGCATCCGAGATGCATCAGATCTAAGGTGCTTATGTCGCTGATACAAGAACTCTCGTTCTGCAGTTAAAGACCGCTCACTAGGTGAAAACAATGGGCACCCATTGGTAGATACGTTCATCGTTTTTACGGGAACATAATTTTCAAATAGGAGCTGAGGATAGGAACTTGGTCATCTACGGATGCGATATTAAATACAGTGCTCCACGGCAACTGCTGGCACTCATAATATAACGCGTTTTCATGAATATGCTTATAATCACGAGATGTGAAGCTATTACGAGCGGGACTCAAATCTAATGTGAAGTTGTAGTCAAGGAACAAAATATCAAGATCAATAGTACTAAAAGAGCTGATCTGATCTTGTCAGTTGAGTTTATCTCAGTCAGTAACGAGAACCAGGTCGAGGATCGAAGGATTAGCGGTGTTGAAATTAGTCGGAAAGGCATTAACAGAGTTAAGGTGAAGCGATTGAAAAATGTATCTCCAGGTTTGGTGATATTCTCGGGCCACCACGATTTGCCGAATTGAGTCTATGTTACTTGCTTTTGCATGAGGCTACCTCAAAAGTTTAGTTTGCGCAAAAACAAATCGGCAAATGTCTTACAGTTAAAAAAAATATCCGGACAGAAATAAAAAACGATTTCTAGAGTATTTTGGAAGCGCGTATTTGAATATTTCAAGATCATAGGTGCACGTACATATCGAGGGTAGCTATTTGCAAAATGTCATCTTAAAAAATAAATAAAATGCACATTAGTTATGCATTGTATTACTATATGTATATTTTCTCATAATAATAGCATATAGTTTTTTTTTTGTTTTCAAATAATTTTTCAAAATAAGAATTCTACCCGGATTTCCATAACTTACGCTGGGTACATTGTTTTTAAATACAAATTCATTTTAATATATTGCGAGTAATTTTAACGATTCGATTCATACTACATTAATGCATTTAATAGCTTCTAGATTTTAGTACGTCACATTTTCCAAACCAATTAGATCTATTCACACAGAGAGAAAAATTCTGTATGCATGCAAAATTACGAATTGTTTAGTCAAGCGAACAGTACTAAGCCAGAATCTCGTCCCAGGTTTCGATGAGATCTGGCAAAAAAAAAAGTAGAAGTAGAAAAATAGATTGTACATACTAAAAAGGTTTGATAATAGCGAAAAAAAAAACAAGTAGTTAATACATTATTTGACTCAAGTGCTTTTCGGACAGTTAGCTTTGTATACTATTCTTTTTTTTTTTTATGTAAAACTTCATACCAATGTGTCTCCCTAGTATTGAAAATACTTCACCTCACTTATAACGGACTACAAATCGATACCGTACCATCACATATGACAGCATTTGCCACAGAATATTTTTAAATAAATCCAACCGTTATTATTTGTTCATCAATTCATCAATTTAAAAAGCAGTAATGATTGTTCTGGTCTATGGAGTGACTCAGGGTTCAATTCTAGATCCACTACTATTTAACTTGTACATTAATACCTTGTTTTTTTTTCTTTAATTTGCTTGTCAATCTTATGATATATGCTTCGAGTTAAAAAGTTAAATTTGTGCTCCTTCAATTCATTATTACTTTTTCCCACCCCCAAATTTACTATTAATACTTTTGGGAAAAAAAAATATCCAGGAAAAATTGCACGGATAGAAATTCGATCACACAACTTACAGGCAACCTGGATGGGCGCTGTGCATTAATGTAATTTATCGTCTGTCACGTGACACACAATTGAGTCGATTAAAGTCATTTGTCATCACGTGACACCTTTTACGTTTTCATTTTTTTTTCTAATCTGCCATCACTTTGGAGTCCCGGAACACCGGCAACATATGAGTATCGACACACCATATCGTAACATAACCAAAAATCTATGATTTTAACCCTTCAGGATTCTTCTGTACTTCAGCAGAAGGGAGAGCTAGCTAACATAAGTTAAAAAGTTGCTTCCCTCGTTTTTTTAAAAAAAGATTTTTTACTTTTCCGAGGTTTGAGTTATTTTTTTTTTTTGTATAAAGAAAAAGGTTTACGTGACAGGCAGAGTCATCGGATGCGCCATATAACGCGAAAAAATTTTCAAACCCCAACGAAGGTGCAGGTCACATTACAGAGCAAAATTTTTGGGGAAAACTTCTATCACTTTTCAGAATATTATGCAACCATTCCTCCACCCTCGTTCGGTGGTAGTGAATTCTATGATTACAGTTTTCCTGTAAGGCGGGAAATTGTTGTCACCCCAGTCAGATTTTCCAAACTTTCACCTTTTGTATGCATATATGTAAGTGGAGTAGTAGATATAAGTAGAAATGTGCGTTTAAAATCAGGTGAGAAAGGAAATCCAAGGAACTTGAAAATGAAATTTTTGGTTTGTATATTTCGGTCGAGTCATGAATGCGATCAGGGGTCCGTGTATCCTTGACAGAAAAATGATTTTTCGAATTGACTCTATATGTTCCTTTACACCCTTTTCATATTTTGTTTGGTTTGTTTTTATGTTGTTTTTTTTTTTTGTACGAATTATGAATAGAACTCAGGTGTTGATGATTTTCCTTGTTAATTTTGGTGAATTGACAATTTTTTGTTTGTAAAAAAAATGATTTTTTTTTACATTTATAAATTTTAAAAGCAGGTGAACAAAACGTCTACTATTTTGTAATTATAAGAAGGTTTTTTCATAAAAAATATAAAAATAAAACAAGATCGCTGTAAAATTCCCTTAAGCAAATTCAAGTTCTATAAGTAATTTTCTGAACATGCACATTTTTCCCATACATCTCAACTCTAGTATTTATCATAACTATGAAGAAGAAAAAAAAAAAAACACATCTGAGAACCCTTTACATGTTACCCCTCCTACGAAATACGGATTATATTAGAAGAACCCTTAATAAACCACTTGAACTGCACTTAATGACGCCTTATAGGTAAAAATTTATTACGAAAATGCAAATTATACCTTGATTCTCAATCACCCTGTGCGCCCTATTATTATTACAATTATTATCGAAACAGCCGCGGACATTTCGCGTCGTCCACCTTTGATTCATCAACCGGATTTCACCGAGAGGGTCAGAAAAATCGAAATCGTGGGAAATTCTTTCGCGTAATGGTTTGATTTTGTACGTTCGCGAGCATATATGTATGTATCGTACCCCGTCGAAATATGATGTTCGATATGAAAACTAAGCTAAAAACAAGGGGAAACTTGGGACTCGAATTCTTATCATATAGGTACCTTTATAGGTATGTATGCTTGACGTATTAGCATATGCACCCTAAAATCTAGTTATGCATGTTCAGTTGTCGAACTTTTAGTTGTTCTGATGGAATTTGAATTTTCATCAGAAAGTCCACTTTGTATGATCAGGTCAGGTTCTTATATATATATATGGTCACGCAACTTCTACTCTGGTCGCATTTGATCAATGAGGGGATAAATGAAACTAAAAAAAGAACAGAGGGAACGTGAACGTCCTGAATCTGATCTTTATCGGAAAAGGATATTACTGCACTTTTTCCGTATTTCCGTGGGAATTTAGCCAGGTTGGAGGTTGATTACTATAAGATATTTAGTTAGGAAAATTTCTATAGGCATTGTGCGGGTTTACTTAAATTGATAAATTTTAATTTATTTTTACATGAAGTTAAAGTTAATGGGAATTTAATATATTTTTTCTTAATTGCATGATGATTCATGAAGTTATTTTTGGAAGAAAATTTGTTCACTTTTAAGATTATAAATAGAGATTACTCTTTAGGATTATTTACCGAGGTAAACTTGTATAAATATTTTTAAGATTGTGAATTGGTCTGTTATTAACTTTGGCGATTCTATAACGTTGATTCTCATAGATCGGTTCAGCGGTCAGGTAAAATATTTATATCCATTTTCATAGGTTTTTACATTTTCACTAGGTACCTAGTGTTAATTAATTACAATAATTAAAAATTAGTTGTCAAATTAAAATCAATTAAATCTTTCATATTCGCTACCAACTGTAAATTTTTCCTATTTCTTAATTTGTTGATAACTATATTATTATTAATTATTATTAAAATTCTGTATTCAATTCACATTTGTAAACAATTTGTGTAGGGCAGTAGTTCTAAAAAATTCGGTACTCTTTGGCTTTGACTGGTTTATTGTGGTCAGTGTCACAAAAGCATTGTAGAAGGGATCATAATAAATCGCGTTGGAACAAGTCTGGTTTTAGTTTTTATCCAAGTCCCGTAGTTTGGACTTTTGTTTCGGATACATCTTGGTTAATCGCTTCCTAAAAATTATACCCTATCCTATACTATACTAACACAATACCTATATTAAAAACTTCTGGAACTGACCTTTGTCTCAGTATTTATGAAAAAATTACAAATCTAGAAAGATAATTTCAGTTAGAATAGATCAACGCGTTCTAAAAAGTTTGGTGACACAAATTTGGTTTATCTTTTTTTTTTTTTTTATATAATATTAGCATCATACAAATTTCAGCTATTCAGCTCAACCCCATTTTAATCAGTATCCAAATATGTGAATTAAAACTTTTTATGGTAACACTATGAAGAAGTTGCCAAATTTCACTCATCTACAATTGTGCCCTTACTTTTTTCATAGAAATACATAAAATTTCAATATGTTAGATTTACGCATACTAAAGTTATTGTGTGGATACCATTGCATGAATAGTGAGTCGGACAAACATACCGACAGACGACTATGCAAAAATCGAAATTTTTCATGCATATAAAACTCAATTTTTTCCGGATAAAATTTATATCTACGCATTACAATCTTATGAACAACTTATTTATCTAATAAATTTATATATGGCAACACTAAAATCTGGAAATATGCTATTCTTATGGTCATCGATTTGGATTGACAGGAAATTGCTGTATAAAAAATTTTAGCAGGCAAAGTTAATGCACTCGAATCAGTTTTGTAAAAAATTATGAAAATTTCAATTTTTTTATGGTAACACTATGAAGGAGTTCATGCACGATTTCACCCATATTCAAAGTTGGATTTTATTTTTTTAAATATAAGCGTATACGAAATTTTTACTCTTCAGCTTAATGTCTTCTCATTGCCAAAAAATTGGATAAAATGAAAACTTTGGTATGGCAATATTGTGAAGGAATTGCCCGATTTTAATAATATTAAGTTAATTTTTTTTATATAAAATTACTGTGTACAAGCCATCTTTAAGATGTCGTGCAAAATAAAGGACGGAGGGTACCTAATCTGTCTTAGGAAATTATTTAGTGAAACTTGACGTTAGATTGCTCCACCCTTAAGAGAATAACGTTATCCATGAACCATTGCGCATTTATTCCATGGACAAAGGGCACAACTTTTGTTGAAAATTTCGAGTTTTTGTTTTTTTGATCTTAAATACCACCTTAACTATGTGGATTATCTATATATCAGATATGATTTCCGTGATTCATCCAAGAAACCTTAGTTAGGACGGGAGAACTGTAATACTCCACCCAACCATTGCGACCAAAACGCCTTTTTGATGTTCAGAAAAGCCAGTTCACTTTGACTTTCATTATTTTGCAGCTGGTCGATATTACCTCGAGACAAGCGAATTCAAAATGATTTTCAAAAGCCCTATTTGATAGCAATATAAAAGCAAAAAAAATTTAATGTCGATGCAATTTGGTTTAATAATAGGTTTTAAGGGAGCTTCAATTAAAAAATACAGCAGGAAAGGTCTCTAGACCAATTAAAAATGCAAGTCACCAAAAATTCATAATGGCTTTTATATTCAGTTCTTCAAAGGTCTATGAGCGTTGCCTAATGTTTCAATGAATGAATGAAAATCAATGCTATTTTTTTAATAGAAGTTTATAAACTGTTTATGCGATCAGCAAGATAATTTTTTGCACCTATACAAAAGCAGTCGCGTTGACGCAAAAGAAATTCTTGCAACGTTCTCTGTAACCGAAGAACATTTATAGAGTCGAAATGAAACAACCAAAGCCAACTTGTCCTACCAGGCATTTCGGATCACGATCTCATATTTCTTACATACTCGCTCCCTACCATTGGGAGTGGGAATCACTTCACTGAATCCTTCACCTTCAGATATTTCAAATCCGTAAATATTCAGTCCTTATATACTGCACTGATTAGTATTGAGTTTAACCTAAGTATTTTAAACTGTGCCTCCTCAATTGATGATAAAGTTGAAATTTTGGAGTATATGGTACTAGAGCTATTCGAGCAATTTGTTATTTATTCAAAAATTCATTTAGTTGATAACTACAATAGTTATTACAAAAGAAATTATCCCATAAAAAAAAATAAGAGATAAACGAAATTCAAAACAATAAAAACAAAAGAAGAAAGCGAAAACAAGGAAGCAGATAAAATTAACTAATATCCGATTTGAGCTGACTTTTAAGTTGCAGTCTTGAAAAATTCAAATTAATCCTGTCGAAATGCTCACTAAGGAGCCGGGTCATGGCAGTTAAAGGTTCGTTCGCACCATAGGTGGTTCGATAGTAAGAAAGGTGGAGAAAGTTGTGGCTTCTGAGAGAGCGGGTCGGAGTTGATATACCAGTTGAGCTTAACAGAGGCTGGGAATTCATTGTTCCATTCAAAATATAAAAAAAGACAATTCTAGAGATTTTACGTCTATTTTCCAGCATTTGCAAGGATAACAAGTTTAAGCAATCTATATAGGCAGGTAAAATTACAGGGATACTCCAAGGAAGGCCACGAAGTGCGAATCGGAGGAATCTGCGTTGAACAACTTCAATGCAAATAATCTGCACTTGGTAGTAAGGGAACCAGACAGAGCTGGCAAAGGTGCAGTAAAGAAGTTTGGAAATGTAAGGGTTGTCAAATTCCTTAGACCACCTCTTAACAAGTCCTAAAGTCGAATTGGCCCTATTGATTATGTATTCGATTTGATCCTCAAAAGAAAGGCGAGACTTGGGAATCACACCTAAATCTTTGGTTTTGTCAAGCCTAGATCATGAATACCTTCCAGAACTTAAGTGAAGTAAATAGTTTAGAGGAAGACAATTATTGGAACACTACTTATGAAAAGTGGCTAAGTCAACGTTTAAAAGAGCACAGTCATCATTAGAACTAAAACCACGAAATATTGTGGCATCGTCCGCATAACAAAGTATTCTGGAATTAGGTAAAAGCTAGGATCTATCATTGATGTATATAATAAATAGTACTGGGTCAAGAATAATACCTTGAGGCACACCAGAGGTATTAGCTATCTCAGCAGAAAGTCCTCCACGAAATATAACTTGCTGTTTACGGTTGTTAGATAGATAAAAAGATAACCACTGAACAAAAAGGAGGGGGGACTAAGAATGGAGAGCATGTGGAATTGTGGATTAGAATTCGATGATTAATTTTATAAAAGGCCTTCTTATGTAGAGGAATAATCACAGAGTACTTCCATGACTTTGAGAAGGACACAGAAGACAAGAATAGATTAAATAGAGACATGGGACAAGAACAAGCCGAATTTCTTGAGAAAGAAAGCGGGAACACCATCAGGACCAATTATAAAGCTATCAGGCAAATTAGATATATAATCTGTAACAGTTACTTTGTCAAATACAAGAGCCTGGGCTTCAAGGGAAGTTGTCGGGAGCCTTGTCAAATGACTCATTAGTAATATCACAGTTTAGTCATTATATAAACCTGGGAAGTGACCTGATTCTGTGACACTGTGATTAGCCGAGTAATCTGCAACACTACTTGAAGCACAACATCTCATCCGCGCTTTATTTTAAAGATTTTTTAATTGCCGTAAGGAGCTGTTCAGCCAAGGCTGAGTTGCGTGGGAATTTTTAGATGCACAAATCGGTACACATTGAACAAAACCAATATAGAGAGTGTTATATAAAGCATGAACAGCTCCGTCAATGTTCCTCTCGTTAAGAACATTCGTCCAATCACTATGTTGAAGCCAGTCGTCAAGCTTTGAAAAATCAGATTTTTTTAAATTAAAAAAATTACTACTACTTAAATTAGAGGAATCTACATTAATATAGTAGAAGCACATAGAGCCAGATGATGAGAGGATTCAGGAACCAACCGAGTCGAACATCCTCTAACAAATGTGGCACTCGAGTTAGAAGAGAACACCAAGTCCAGAAATTTACCAGAGCTGTTAGAAACTTGGCTGCATGAAGCCCAACCTGTAACGGCGACTGTGTCAAGAAAGGATAAAACATGCTGAGGTGCAGCTGAAATACAGGGCAGCAGTTCATCAATGTGGGAAGAAGGTTCCCAGCTAATGCTTGGCATATTAAAATTGACGAAAATATTTGTATGATCCGAGAGTGAAAGCTCATTAAGGAGACCGTCAACTGTCGTGGAAAGAAACTCATAGATAGTCCAGGGCGAGCTAGGAGGAACTAAGATAGTGCTGATATATAAGTTCCTATGAGCAAGCCTCAAAACTAAACAAGGAAGTTCCAGATCCTCACAACTTGCAACGTCGACCACGGAGCATCGGATATCAGCTCCGAGAGCGTACAGCACTCCACCGCCAACTGGAGCGATCAATTCAGAATGACGATCACGACGGAAGACCTGAAATCCAGAGCAAAAAATCTCAGAGTCAAGAATACCACCACAAAGCCAAGTGCTTATCAGACAGATTACATTGAAGTCAGCGTTACTAGAAGCAGTAAAAAGATGCGATGTTTTCGAACGAAGTCCAGTTACGTTGGCGTAATAAAAGGAAATTTTGCTGATGAGTTTTTTTAAGTAGACGATGGCCCAGTGCGTACTTTAGGAAGGAACTCACGAAAAATAGATGCAGGAGGCCACATGTCGGAAAGATCGCAGCCGGGAAAGTGTCGTCTGGGATGGAAGCCTTAAAGAAATGTAATTAGCTATTAACTATTAAGATATTTAAAAGAAATAATAGGAATCCCTGGTTTTCCAGGTCTATCGCAAAACTTATACACCCGAGAAATAAGGCACATTTTATTTGGAAATAGACACGATCTCCTACAGATTTTTAACCTTTCAAAGCACTGCGTAATATTGTTAATACTTCTATTCGTAGGGCAAAATACCAGTATTATCATAAAAAACTAAACACTAATCATCCTTCAAGAAAATTGTGGCGTAATACACGTGAGGTTCGTGCAATGAAGGCTAAGTCTGTAGGTTGTGACCTCAATTTAGACCAACTCCATAATTAATTTACCAGCTGCCCTATGTCCGCTTTCTCAGTAGTATGTAGGATTCCGTGAAACGATTACAATTAGGCATTTGATTTTCGTGCAGTTGATGCTTCGAAAGTTCATCACGTTATTAATTCTATGAAATCAAATGCCACGGGATCAGAGAACATTTCTTCACGATATGTCAAGCCAATAGCACTTTATATTCTCCTCTCCATTACCCATATTATAAATCCGTGTCTCTCATTTTCACATTTTCCTGTAAAATGGAAATTGGCCACTGTCATATCTATCCAAAAACAAAATGCTGCGCACCTGAGGATTTCCGCCCCATCAGTATTCTCCCGTTAAGAAAAGATTATGCAAAATCAAATTGCATCTTATGTCAACTCCAAGAATTTTTTGTCGGTTGTGCAATCTGGTTTCGGCCCAAGGCATATTTGTAGGTAGGTACTACAGCTCTTCTTAAAATTAACGATGGTATTCGCGTGAATTTTGACAATGATCTTCTTACTATTCTCACCTTACTATATATCTCAAAGGCATTTGACTCTAGCAACCATAGTACTTAATGTAGGAAACTTTCCACATTATATAATTTCAGCCACAGGGCTACTCGTTTTATAACGAAGTTTATGTCTGATCACAAGCAGTTTATTAAATCTGGTAATCATACCTCTTCAGTTTTACCTATCCTGTCTGGAGTACCACAAGGCTCTATTCTTTCCTCCCTCCTTTTCGCCCTCTTTATCAACGATATAACTTCCGTTGTCTGGTATTCTCTACAATGCTTAATCTGTTAGTGATGCTCTTGGGTGTGTTATCAATATCAATTACGATTTATCAAAAATAGCGGAGTGGGCATCAAATAATCTGCTGCGATTGAACCTTGGTAAATGTAAATGCATTGCTATTTTTATACCGTTTGTAACACCACGAAATAATGATAGTAGAGAAAAATATATTGGACACCCACGCATAATATTAAAACTTATTTTTATTTTTGCATTTCCGTCAGTCCGTCTGTCCGTCCGTCTGTCTGTCTGTCTGTCTGTGCGCACGTTAAACTGCCAAACACAATTCCGACGTTTCGATCCGATTCGATCCAATCCATTTCGATCTAACGGATGCATGAGCACAATTGTTCCGTCCGGTTTCAAACACTCTGTATTTTGAAAAATACTGGCCGTAAGGTCACAATTAAAAGTTATATGCAGCACTTCATGGGGTTGCCAACGACTGCTCAACCAGCCTCATACCCCATACCCTCCTCCGGATTTTTTTACGTTCTTTTACTTTGACCTCTATTTTTTTGCAAAACGGTCATTTTTTTATATAAACTGTAGACTCTCCTCTCTCATTTGACCTATGTGCTATCTGCAGCCGTTAAAAAGTTATTAGCTCAAAATCTATTCTGAAAGCTATTCTTAAACCGAAATTTGTTCCCTTAGTAACTGAAAATCCGTGATTTAAAAAAAACAATTTGGCTCATTTCGGTATGACCTGAATAGGTGTTGAGCTAATAGTTTGTAGCTTTTATACAAAAAAGTTATGTTAACTACCGTTTTGCAAAAAAAAAAAATAGGGGTCAAAGAAAAAAATAAAGTAAAAAATCCGAAATATTTTGTTTAGATTCCCGTAACTCCTTCTAGGAGAGGGGTATGATACTGGTTGAGCAGTTATTGGAAAGGCCATGAAGTTCTACAATGAGCTCTTAACTCTGACCGTTCGACTAGTACTTTTTAAAATATAGGGTGTTTTGTGAAAAAATAGCTTTTTTTCATAATCACCCTGTAATTCCTAAACGGTTGATATTGCTCTCCCTCCTCCCATACAATTTTTTGTTTGCCGAGGTGATTACTATAATCTTCTGCTCTATTGACCTCCTAAGGGGAAACACCCTGTATATGATAGGCACTCTTGACAAAGTGTAAAGTTTTACTCATTTGTTTATGTTTTACCTTGTATTTTTAATCTTCATTTTGCATTTATTGTAGATTTATAGTTTGAGTTTTGATTTTTGAATTTTTAATTTATATTAAATTTTAATTTTATTTTTAGAGTAACTACTTTGTAACTTTTCTTTTTTTTGCTGTAAGGACATATATATTAAAGCTAGTGTTAGATGTACATAAATCTATCCGAGGTATATGCAAAAAGAATCGTATATATATGAAGTGAAATCTATTATAGAATGGATTTTTTCGCACAGAAGACTAACACAGTAAGTAGACCTTATGAGTATATCTCTCGAACTTAACTTGTGGTGGTGCTACAAACTGGAAAAGCTCAGATAAAAGCCCAGAATACGACTATAAACCACCCACGGAACCATTTCTATTCCATTCATAAGCCAGAATCTTTGACGAATTGAATCGAACAACGTCTGCAGTCTAGCATGAAAATTAGTCTTATCGTAATACATGAACAGGGAGAGAAATAAATGAATTTATGTGTTCTAAATTTGTACGAAGAAGAGCTCCCGTCAAGGAAAGGATTAAGCAGCCAAAGAAATATGTAAATATTTGCTCAAATGTCTTGATTTTGAGAATTTCTTTTCTTCTTAGAAGCTCTCTAAATCTTAAAATAACAACAGACGAAATGTTTTTTTTTTTAGGTTGTTCATGAATTTTTTTTCTTGTGCGATATTTACATGTCTGCCACCATAATCAATTAATTTTTATTTTTCCAGACAAATCATTTCGCTTCATTTTCGATTATTTTTGAGTGGGTTTTCTGCGTAATGTCAGGTTTTGCTTCAGTAACTGTGCTCGTAATTCTGTGTCTTCCGTAAAGGAAAACGTTGGTTTGAGGGCTGCCTGCAAAGTGTTGAGGGCTTGTTTGGAAACTGTTCACTTGAGGGCTAGCTGCAAGGTATTGGGGACTTATTTGGCATTGACTGCAATGTCTTTGTAAAGCGCTGACTTGAAGGCTAAATGCGAAGTGTTAAAATCTTGTTTGGAGCAGCGACGTCTTGAAAGATCACTTAACGCTGGTAGTTGGGGTACGACAATTCGCTGCCCTATAGGCAATAGTGATTACTGGTTGATCATATATTCGATCAGCAACCAGAATAGTGATGCTCAATTTCCGGACCTGCAAAGAGAGTGAATATCCGAATTTGTTTGAGAGAGACTGAGTGCTGACGCAAGGTCAATTTATCAGGTGAGTGACCTCTTCTGCCCAGACTGTCTCTATGACACCCTAAACGTGCGTTGGAATTAAGCCGATCTTATTGCAACGTGATGGCTGCTGCAAGAGTAATGACAGCTCTGGTGTCCTAGTAACAGCACGGATGATGGAGCTGCAGGTGGGTGTCCACTGTTTCCTCAGCGGATCGCCAGCCCGTTGTACGAAGCCTAATGAATCGTGGACTCTAAAAAAGCTTTTATTTTGGGAGTCACTAAATCAAGCGTCGGTTCTTCAATTATGTGGTCCTCTCGGGGATTTTTCTTTATTTAAACTGGTGTGTTCCTTCAACCTGATTTCTTCTCCTTTTTTGATTACTTCGTATTTGTGCCTGAATTGCCCTTTGAAATAAGAATAATTACATTTTTGTTTCCATTTATACAAATTCAAAAGCCTATCTAGCTAATTTCCCTTTAATCATCTGCAAAATATTCTAAAGTATTTTTTTTGTAATTTGTTTACAGCGATTACAGCTGTTTTTGAGAACTATCGATTGTGTCGCCACAGGTTGTTGTAAAAAAACAGGGGTCGGCCTTCTGTAATCTTACCATTGCATTTTTGACGTTTTATTTTTAGTATTTAATGATTTGATTTAATCTGTCGACGGACAACAAGAGTTACTATAAGCAGTGGCGTAGGAAGGGTTTTTGGGGCCTAAGGCGGACCGTGAAAATGCTGCCCTAATTTTTACCGTGCCATAAAAATTGTCAACACAGGAAATGATGTGAAAAATTTTATTTACTAAAATATATATTTTGACATAGGCTATGCTAAAAGGATAAAGTTAGGAATGTATTTTGTGAGCTTTCTGACTAACAAAGTCGTTGATCACACTCTCGGGGTCGATTTAACAGTTAAATATCTTTCATTGTACAAAACCTCCATATTGATCAATCTAGAATCCAATATAGGTCTCGACTTTGAGAATCTTCTCCCGCAAGTCACGACGCTGATGTCCACGGTAAAAATGATTTGTAGCACAACGACAATATTCGGGACTGAAACAGCTATGATGAACTCTTGAAAAAGTCGCAGAAACTATAAGGTCCCTTTCACATTCAGTGATTCAAGATGTTCAAATTTTGAAGAAGCTTCAATGAATTTAATCAACCTTCTCTTCAGCAAAATTTACACTGCTTTACGAAATGACTTTTCGACCCTCCGTCAGATAATTTTGCAGCGCTTTTATTTTCTGAGTACAATTTTGCTAGTTGAAGCCTCGCGTTTGCAAGAACTTTTGGACGCTATTTACCTCGATTAGATTTGTGCCTAAAATCCAAGAAAACTGAGGAAAGAGAAAGATGATATGACCACCAAAAGCTAAGCGGCATCAGTCTCGTTATTTCCTGAAAGCTGCTCCAAAACCTCCGAAATTTTTGAGAAGTTCGTCTTGACGTTTTGAGGGCTCCATCTCATTTCAACAAGGCGCTTCAAACTGAAAGTAGTTGTATTCATCAAAACATCCCAACAGAAGAAAAGAAAGCGAAAAGTCGATCCAGTGTCATGAAGAAAGGGATGAACTGACTTGAGCTTTCACCGCATAAAAGCCAGTGAGGTTGAATGAATGGTTTCTGCAAGCAGCAAGCCTAGCTTTCGCATAAAAATCTAGAATAAGCTGCTATATTCCTCCAGTGTGCGTAACCAAGTGAAAAGCAGCTTTACTTATCGTTAAAGCTAAATATCGGCACTGGTCACAGTCACAGGAGCGTATAAACAAGAATAAGCTCAGCGGGTTCTGAAAAGTTGGACTATCTTCCGTATTATTACTGATACTGGCTTGTGGATTCACAAATCTGAGCATCGAATATTGCACGCCTTCTTTGGCTCTTTATTTTTCTAAAACAGCAGCAAAGATAAGATAAATTACTTCAAAATCAAGTTCACAAATGAAATCTGTTGATACTCACCAGAAATTTTATCGCTAAAATATAAAGTAAGAAATTGAGAATTACACCAGATTTTTTAGTTCTACCACTACCAAGCCAAACCTTCATTACTAGTGTTACAAAGTTACAGTTTGTGACCTCATTACTACGAACTCAAGGGTATGCAAGATTCGATGCTCAGCCTACTATGAACCATAGAGTCAGTTATAAAAATTGAGCTACCTGGCCATTTTATTAGCATTAACCGCTATTCATATTAATTTATGAGCCAACATTTTTAATTCATCAAAATATGCGATAATACTATCATTTTTTCCAAAAAAATTAGTGCCACCTTATTGTGGTGCCTCAGGCGGACCGCCCCAGCCGCCCTATTCTTGCTACGCCACTGACTATAAGACTGATTAAATTCACTGATCAAATTATTTTTTTGAAAGGTGCAATGCAATATATTATTCAAGTATTTTTCAGTACTATCTTGGACAATAGCCAAACAAATTTTCTTGAGAACGTTTTTAGGAATATCAGCTGAATATTTCTCAAAATAATTTAGGGATGAAAGCCTTATAGTGGCAGGAAACTGGAAAATAATTCTAAATAATTAGGCTAAGACCAAAAGAAGACCTTTCGGCTTATTAGCGATGGCATAACAATAGCAATTATTGATTCCCTGAAGCGCCGGACATATCGACGAATGTCTGTCTCTCTTTTATCGCTACCTTTATGGTCATAGCTCTGACGAAATTTTTAGCCTGATTTCTTATGGAATTCGTCCTATTCGCGCCACAGGAGTTATAACCGGGCTTACCCTCATACCATTGAAGTTAAATCCGGCCGTACCGTACAATTCCGGGAAACATTTATAAGCAGAATAGTATAAATGTGGAACAGTTTGCCACTCTCTATTCTACCCCCAGCTATGAGCTACAAACATTCCGACATAATCTACAACCTCACATCCTTGACTCAACCCGATAATCATAAATTCCCTACCCGTTTTTCTTTTCCTACCAAAACTGTGCTACGGTATCAGGGAGAATCTACTTAACTTTGACAATATCATAAAAAAGTATTAATATATCTCATTGACGCGTACATACCATCAAATTCTGTTAGTCAAACTATTTATCACTTTTAGTTTCTTTTCTTCAACTACCGTTTCCAGCCTTATCTCTTTCTCTGGCCTATATAATTGAGGACCCTCAAGGTTCTATTTTGGGAGCCTTTTTATTTATTAACGATATTCTCGATATCATTGAGGACTTTCAGTTTTATTTTTATCCTGACGATGTGCAGACCCGTGCATATCAATGATGATCTTACCAGGTTTTATCTTTGCGAATCTAATTAGAACTAATGTGGACAAAATTCTAAAAATAGTTTCAATTGTGAAAATAATTTTCGAATCGAGACCTAATTAAGAATTTAGTAATACCAAAGACACTTTCATCTCATCAACCAAACATTCAATTTCATCTAAGTGAAAATAAGATTTTTGTACGAAAGAAAAAAATTTAATTATTAAATTTCAAATTTTGTTGTTGTTGTTGTTGTTTTTTTTTTTTTTTTTTTGTTAATTTTACAGCTACACTAGCTTAACTCTAGCTCATTTGCCCTAATTTAAGGTAATTTCATTGAATAATCACAGCAATTCCAACTACATTATATACTTTTCGCTTTTCCGTCACATTGGTTCCGCTTCAGTTGCCCAAGAGGTCAATGGCCATGGGTCGATGAGTTGTTGAATCTCGTAAAATTCTGACTTCCCTCTTGCTTACTTGCTAATTTTGCCACCGCTACCTAATTAAGGCGACCGCTACTAGACCATTACCGGTATATAGACATTGACAGATACCAGAAGTAACTAACTTTTCGCCGCGTGGGTACATTGGCATGAAATAGCGCTAGCGAAGCCGTAACAGAGAATTTTCAGTTCCGTAGAGCGCAGTTAGCGCAGATAATACATCCGGTTCCGGTTAGGCCCATTTCTCTGAGTCATTAATGCTCAGCCTCTTCCCCATCATGAAATTCATGACGTTCACTGTTTCCAATATGTACAATGCATATATGTACGTAGCTCCCTCAATACTAGCGCTACAAGCATGTTCACCCACTTTTCTAAGGCCGGATCCGTGTATAGAGTAAGTCTAGTATATGTAATATGCTGCGTTGGATGATGCATGCGACGACGACGACTATGCAAGTAATTAATTGTTACGAACGAGACTGAGTGAGTGCTCTAGCCATAGTTAGAGATTTGGTGGATATATGAATGTAAGTAGATATTACATGTAGATTATGTTCCCTGCATCCTTAAATCTGCTCCTGAAATTCAGGAATGGAGGTAGGATGAGGAGGGTAGGGATATCATACATCAAAATAATCGACAAGTTTCTACCGATAAAGGACTTTATACATACATAAATATAGCGAATGCTTATAGATTTGCGCTTCCTGTCAATGAAGGAGAATGGGAAACCGAAGAGCTCTCCTTACGTCATTCTTCAAAGATTGATTAGCCAAGGCATGAAAAGCCGCCACTTAATCACGATTATAAGTATGATCAGGAAGTAGACTTATCCCTAAAGGGGCGGGATACTGCTGCTGCTGCTGCTGCTATTACTTCAATTTTAAGCAACATTCGCATTTTGTTTAGCACAGCCGATGACGACCGACCGACCGATGCGATGTCAGCATAATTCTGGCGACCGAAATTCGATTTCATGGATGTAAAAGAAAAAAAAAATCATGTGGCACTTATCTTTAAAACTGTGCCTCAAAATCGAAGCGATGCGATGCGATGTGATACGAACAATGAATTCACCTCGTCGTGCAGTTGCACTGTCGTCATCCATTGTCTGATAATTTTGGTGCACTTACTTAGGGCAATGTGCCACCTTTGGATCAACAGCGAAAATTTACTTTGCGAAAGTCGTCAATGTCTGGGCCCATTCTGATGACAAAAAGGCGCAGCAGTCATAAGAAAATTATATGCCCCAAATTTTGTAATGCGGGCGAACAGTTGCGATGGAGCTATTTGAGTCAAGTCAAGGGAGTCTTTGCTAAAGTCTAAATAAAAGGAACCGACACCAAAACATACAAAGAAACCGCGACAGGTCGTCGTATTTGATCACTGCTCGACGTGCAATATTTGTTTACACAAATGTGAGCTGCTGTTTTGCATGTCTCACGGAAATGAGGTTATGCTTGGACCGAAAAACCCCAAAAAAAAAAACAAAATTTTGTTTGTTTGTACGATTTGGGGCCAGAGTTTTTCGCACTCTTTATGTATCTTTCTAGAACTCTACATAATATAGTCAGTCTATATTCATCCATACTTGCACGTATATACTATATATGTAACTATAGTAAGTAATTGCCGCCATTGTGGCATTTTCGCGGAAGTTTCTTTTAAGAAAGTCTCTGGGCGGGGCCGGAGCTTTTCAATGGAGGAAATTTTCTTGGGTGGCACATATAGGTATAAGTTAGCTCGACAACGGAATTGGATGTGATGATTGGCTGCGATTCTGGTGAGTTTTATTATTTGCACAGAAATCTGTCGGCGGCGTTTTCTTTTTGATGTTGAAGGAAACAGGTCAGTGAGTTTTTGTGGCAAAATATTTAATTTTGGGACGATTTCAATTTGAAAGATGTTAGGAAGTTTTTTTTTTGCAAACGAAAACGTTGCTTTTTTTTATAGAGTTTATTAGGAATATCACACTAAATAGAGCAAGGTCAAATACTTGCAGAGTTGTAAAAATATAAAAGTTTTTTTGTAATTCTCTATTTTTGTGATTCTCTAGTTTTTGAGGAATAATTTTTGTCCTTTAATATCAAGAGTCTAGGAATAAAACTTATGCAAAAAATTAGTTACTAACTGATTCCCCCCGATTTTTTTTTTTAGGCTAGATACTATGACCACAGCAAAAATTAAGTATTTCGATAATTCTTTGTGCTTTCGTTCAGACCTATAAACAGTCGCGTAGATGAGAGTTTAGGGTTTCATTCGCAAAATTTTTAAGGGCCCTTCTTAAATATACATTTAGAAATGGACGCGACAATTTGTAACTCCTCAGCTTTGGTCGATACTGTTCTTTTTAGATTGCCAAAAAATTCATAATTGAGAGGAAACAGTTGTGGAATATATAGACATTTAGTAAGGTATGGACATTAGCATAGATTAATACATACATACGTTCATATTATACATATTTTACAGGGTGTTTCGGTCTAGGTGATCCATAGAGTAGGAGGTGCGAGTAATCACCTATACGAATAAAAGCTTTTATGGATATACAGGGTAATTAAGAAATTATGCTAGTTTTTCACAAAACACCCTGTATCTTAAGAAGTAAAGGGCGCGCGGGCGCTATCAATAGCTTATTCTGTGTAGAACTTCCTAATCTTTCCAACGACTGCTCAGTCAACCCTCCTCTCCTCTTAGTAGTTCTGGTGGTCTAAAGTAAAAATTTCGGGTTTCTTTATCATTTTTTTTACTTTGACCTCTATTTTTTTTTTGCAAAATGGTGATTAACATGACTTTTTTTTTTATAAAAACTGGACTCTCTTTTTTAATTTGACCTATTACACCAAATGTGCTATCTGTAGCCGT
Source organism: Dioctria rufipes (assembly GCA_963924295.1). Classification (NCBI taxonomy): domain Eukaryota; kingdom Metazoa; phylum Arthropoda; class Insecta; order Diptera; family Asilidae; genus Dioctria; species Dioctria rufipes. Next base: position 45,911,652 of record OZ002744.1, on the reverse strand, counting down.
TAAACAGTTATTAGCTCATAATCTATTCAGGTCAAATTAGACGCTTTTTTTTTTTTATATTACGATTTTCAGTCACTAAGGTAACAAATTATCTATGAAAATAGGTTTGAAAATAACTTTGAGAATAGTTTAAGAGCTAATAACTCTTTAACGGCTACAGATAGCACATTAGGTGTGCTAGGTCAAATTAAAGAGGAGAGCTCACAGTTTATAGTTTTTATAAAAACAAGTTACGTTAATCACCATTTTGTAAATAAAAAATTAAGAGGTCAAAGTAAAAAAAAATGATAAGTTTAGACCACCAGAACTACTAAGAGCAGAGGACTAGGGGGTTTACTGAGCAGTCGTTGGAAAGATCAGGAAATTCTACACACAATGAGCTCTTGATAGCGGACAGGCACCCAGTGTTTTTTAAGATACAGAATGAGTTGTGAAAAACTAGCATAAAAACCCCCCGCCTTCCCATACAATTTTTTGTTCGTATAGATAAGTAATATCATCTCCTGCTCTATGGACCACCTAGACGTAAACACCGTGTATAAATCCCCTCTGGTGAAAATATAAGTAAGGTGTAAAATTTGGTACTTATTATAACAAATTTCCTTACGTGTTTTGAATTTTATCATAATCGGTTATACAGATCTTGAGATATCTTGATCACCAGTTTGAAAACGTAGTTTCCGCAAAAAAACCCAAAAGGAAAAACAACTACCTACTCCCTGTCGAACTCACTTCTGATTGCTATAACTTCGGAGATAATTACAAATCATCTAACGCTTAAAATATTCTTCAAAGTGTGAACCATTTATCTAGCAATAAAAAAAGACATTTAGATTTTTTTGAAATCTCATGGTGGTGTAACCCCCTAAATAATAAGGATTCATTTTTTTAAAGAAATTTACAGAAAATATTTCTGCAGAATATTTATTTATTTTTGATGGTTGAAAGGAGTTATTTTCAGATTCTATGTCGGACTCCAATAATATGCATAAAAATTCTAAAGAAAAATTTCTAAGAAAAACATGAGGGCTTCTCTATATCATGTCGAGACATCGTTAATTTTATATGGGAATTGAAGCATATATTCATGTGCTATACCTACTTCATTCACCTATGCTACATATATATTATATTATCCACGAAAACCACCCAACATAAACAATGCAGACAAGGTTTTTTTTCCCTTATTTCATGATATTTTAAAGAAAATCTTCGGAGAAATTGTAAACGTATGGCGATGTGTACAGTGTCGTTGTTAATGTCTGAGAAGGGGTCGTACGGGTTCTGCTAAAAAAAAACCCAAGAAGCAATTTTCTGATAAAACACAAGCATCATCATGCGAAATCCTTATGTTATATTATGTTTGGAAAAATGCTGGAATTCTTTAAAAATTTTAGTTACCAGTTTGGGGACAATAAATTTCCGGGCTACCCGTATGGCGGGGTCTGCGGGTGCCTTATCTACGCCAATTCCTATAAAGTACTTAAGTACATTCTCGTACTTCAGTACTTGTACCAGTACCTGGACATGGACTTAAATGTTTTTTTTAGTACAAATATGCAAGTACCAGTACTGGTCTTAAAAAATGTTCAAGCACAAGTCCCGATACTATTTAGTACTTAGAAATTGTTCAAGTACAAGCCCAGATACCAATGTACATGTAAATTATTTAAATATGCCTTCTAATCATTGAGGTTTAGGAGCATGGACCGAGCTGAAATACTAACACCAAGATACAAGAGAATTAAGTATGACATCACTTCAAAAAAGATATGAAAAATAATTAACGATACTATAAGAAATGGTTATTCGATGCGTAGACCCGGAAGTTATGGCCGTATTTGTTGTAAGTGCGTACTTTGTTACTTTAGCTTATTTATGGGAGTGATAAGTACAAGTATCAATACCTGGACTTATACTTCAAAAATTTTACCGGTACTTGTACTTAAAATATGTTAAGTCCAGGTCCTAGTATTGGTATTTGTACTTGGAATTTTACAGGTCTGATTTCATTATAGTTGAGAATTTATACCAATTCTCTTGGAGAGATCAAATATATTGAGAAAAAAACAATTTTCTTGATATCATAATTTTGGGAAATGTAACTATAAAACTGAACCTTGCTGAGAACTAACTAAAAACCTCAAAACCTCATTGCATTAATCCCAAAAATCTTTGACATCATCAAGTAGTGTCATTAGTTCACTAACAAATTTATTTTCAATATATGTATAAACATAAAATCTTTGTAAATAATACAAAAAAAAATATTTTCTTTTATTCATTTCATCTTTCAATAACTTAGATGGACTAAGGTGGTTAACGTGTGAAATTGATTTTTCAAAAAAAAAACGGAGCATTATTTTATTTCCCAAAAACTAATTTTTATATATACAGGGTGTTCCGTAAATCCTTTAAGGGGATGAAAGTGAAGGTTATTTGGGTCAAAAAAGTCTAGATACTTTTATATTGAACTCCACTTGGTTTTCGAGTAAATCGATAATATCGATTTTTTTAAGTGTAATTTCGTTATAAGTTCTATTGTAATTAATGGATTGTGACGTTCAAACCTTTATTTAAAAGAACATATATTGACCTTTCTAAGAATGTATAATAAGTTATAATTTTGCCTTCAATTATTTAAAAAAAAAAAACAGTTTTCTCTAGAATTTTTTATTTCACCAAAATTTTTGTCGCGTTTTAGTGTAGATTTATTCGAAATATCACCATTGCACGAACTTCGCAAAACTATGAAAAAATTTGCGCATTATGTCCCCTTTCCAAAATAACCTCCCTAAGATCTTTCAACAATAACAATCAAAAGTTATAAGCAAACATTTGGAAGATGTGCCCATCGAGGTAATCTTCACCGTAGGATTCTATCTCCTCCTACAGTTTTTAACCTACGACAACCATTTATATGTCATTGTACGGGAATCTGAACTGGCTATTAGATAGGGTACTTTTCGATTTCGAATTTCGAAAATGGGGGTGGGAGTAATTTCGAAAAAATAATTTTTTACCACACTTGATATTTACGTAGATTTCATTATTCCGCATCTTCATTTTTGAGGGAGGGGCAAGCTCTGGGAGGGGCGGGGGCTCAAAGTTTCAACTTTAAGCGGCTATATTTGAATAAAAGCCACCAAAAATGTCTTTTCCATTTATGAATTTAGGACTTACTTGCTAGAACAATGCTTGGTTGAGAAAAAATATATATAAAACAAAAATGTTTTACTATACAATTGATGAGGAATAAACAGGACTGCAACTTTCATAGGAAAATTGGGACATCTGAACTGGATACATAAATCAAATGCCGAAGAAATCTGAAATAACTTGTTCGTTTCTTTGTAAAACAGTAAAAAACTAGTTCGTTATGAATTTCTTATATTGTTAACGACTGGTATAGGTCTACTTCCCATCTGAACTATTTTTGTATAAAACATATACTATATATGTATGTAATGTACTTCAGTAGTGGTTTAGTGATACAACAATGATTTTCTGTTGAATTTTTATAATTTTTCCGATTTTTTGCAAAAAAATAAAAAATAAACGTATAAATGATCGAATTGAGTCATACCAAAAATTATTGTGTTTAGACGACAGTCTAATCGAAAATATTTGTAAAGTAGCTGCCTGGTGATATAATTTGGAAAAATTCTCCTTCTAAAATACCGGTGCAAAAATATACCAGCTGGTGAAAGTGCTATAGTTCTTCTTCATCATTGGTCAAGGTGAGTTCTACACGGCCGTGTCTGACAAAAATTTGTCTTCGGATCAGGATTGAGCTAGGGTCTAGTTTTTTATAAAGTCAAGTATCATACCTTCACGGAAGCAAATAGTTGAATTTGAATTTAATTCTAGTTTTTATTAGCCCAAACTCGAATCTGACTTAAATTGAACTTTACATGGAATCGTAGTATATAATGGTTCAAAATCGGACATGAAAGTTTATTTTATTTATTATTTTATTATTAATTTAGCATTTTTCTGTTAATTTCTACAATTTGTCACATCTTTTGGATCTACAAATCTCCAGTATTCTTCTATCACAAATAAATTGCTTTAGTACGATTATCAATACTCAAAAAGGAATTTCATGAACCAAGAGTTCACCAAAAAGCTCAACACAATAAAGTCCAACTCTGACATATTTAGGGAATTAATAGGCTAGCCAATCGTAGGCAATTACCTCCAACCCAAATTTTTCCTGGAGATAGAATATTATCCAGCCCGACTGAGATAGCAAATAGCTTCGCCTCAAGATACTCGGAACAATTCACAGAGAATACTATAGACCTCGCATTTAATATATGTATCGAATCCGAAATTGATTAGTTCCATCGATCTCACCAATCCTCAAATCAAGATGAATATTTTTCCCTCGTCTACTTTGCAGACGATAACTTTTCACACTAACCAACCAACTCAACAACGGATCTGCTCGTTACACCACACTGCACGGAATATCTGAAAAAAATCTGACAACAGAAAAAAAGTCTTCAGGACCTGACAACATTTCAGGCTTTCTCCTGAAGAAACTTCCCCCATTGGCTTTCTGCTTCTAGCAACAATTTTTAATAACTACATAAAGAATGGCTACTTCCCACATAAGTGGAAGACAACAAAAATGTCCCCAGTCCCTAAGAAATCCAAAGCCACAAATATCAACGCTTTCAGACCAATCGCCTTACTATCCGTGATTGGTAAAAAACTAGAAACACTTGTAAAAGACGCCATTTTATCCTTTAGTGAAAAAGGAACATTATTCCCAAATACCAATGTGGGTACAAACCTGGTCACTCTACCACATAAGAACTGCTTAAATTGTTTAGATATAGCCAAGGCATTTGACAAAATGTGGATCAAAGGGCTTCTCTATAAAATGATCCACTTTCGATTCCCATCATCTTTCACATTCATATCTCATTTATTTTATATTTCCATGCGCCTGGAAGGTAGCCACTGTTCTCGCACTTTTCAAAAAATCGTGTCCTAAAGAGTTGAGTAATTTGCGCCCATTAGTACCCTTTGTTTCTTTTCCAAAGCTCTGGAAAGATTAATACATGCTCAAATGTTCGAATATTTAAAGGCAAACAAACTACTCACGGAATGGCAGTCTGAATTTCGCTCCCAGCATAGCTGTGAAGCTGCCCTACTAGACTAACGATCTGCGAGTAGCTCTTGATAACAATCATGTTGGTGTCCTGGTGTTGCTCGATTGTTCAAGACATTTTACAGTGTAAATCATAACATCCTGCTGTCTAAGTTATCTGCTCACTTTGGTTTTTCATCTACAGCCACCGAATTGTTATGTAGTTTTTTATCGGACAGATGTCAGCAAGTGGAAGCGATAATGTTATATCTAACCTTCTACCCATCCGGTGTGGAGTTCGACAAGGTTCTATATTAGGACCTCTATTATTCAATGGTTTTATAAATGACCTTCCTAATATTATAGGAGACGTGAAAATTCACCTGTATGCTGACGATGTGCAGCTTATTTTCAGTGTACCAATTGGGCTGATGGAGTATTCCCTAGCACGCATAAATGATGACCTTAATAGAATATTATACCATTGGTCAACAAGAAATCAACTCATGCTGAATCCTGCCAAGTATCAATAGATGGTCCTTCAAAATAATGCTAATACCAAACTCAATGACTTTCCTGGGGTGATGCTAAATGGTTCTATCCTCTGGGAGTAGTAATCTCTAGTTAAAGCACTTTTCTTCCCCATTTTAATTTTGGAAGTTTAATTTTTCCCAAGCTCGATAGCTCATGCGCTCACAAGCTCAACGCCGGTTTTAACGACTGTATCCGCTTTATTTTCGTACTTAGACGCTTTGATCAGGTCCAACACTTGAGCTCCCATCTACTGGGATGCTCTCTAGATGACCATTGTGCGATGAGGATGCTCCTCTTTTTGTACATTCTGATTCGCTCTAGGACTCCACGTTATCTGTATGATCAATTGCAGTTCTTACATACCTCTCGAAACCATAATCTTCCCGTTTCCTATTTTCATCGATTCATTCTGGAGCGCTCTAATTTCATTCAGGCTGCACGTTCATGGAATGAGCTATCCGTAGCCATTCAAGATGTCGGTTCCGTCGATAAGTTCAAATCACTTTTCTCTGGTGCTTAATTACTTTCGTATTGTCATTCGGTTTCAGCTTTACTAGGTACTAAGTAATTATGTTCGCCACGGCATCTTCGATTCTGCAATAAACTGGACATTTTATTGTTTTATTTATATTGTAACTTTGTCAAATTTTTATAGTTTTGCCTTCTTGCTGTGTAAACTTTCTTATTATTCTTTATTTTTTGCATTCTTATTGTTTATATTTTTTTCTTTTTTTCTTTCTCCTTCTTCGTTCTTAGCTCGTTTAAGTTTATTATACCCTAGATGAATTCATAGGGGTATACTAAGTTTGTCATTCCGTTTGTAACACCTCGAAATAATGATGGTAAAGCAAAATGGATTGGACACCCATTCATAATATTAAAAGTTATTTCGATTTTTGCATGTCCGTCCGTCCGTCTGTCCGTCCGTCCGTCCGTCTGCCCGGCCGTCCGTCCGTCTGTGCGCACGATAACTCGAGAGCGCGTATACTTAAAGAGCTGAAATTTTGTACACGGACTTTAAAAAAAAAGTAAAATTAAGTTCGAAAATGAGACAAATCGGGCAACTCCTTCGTGGGGTTGCCATATAAAAATTTCGTTTTCCGCTATATATTTGGACACTGCCTGAGAACGCATCGCCGAAGACAGCTGAAATTTCGTACATGATGTTTTTACTACATTAACAAATAAAATGTCAAAATGGACTAAATCGGGCAACTCCTTCTTGGTGTTGCCATATAAAAATTTCGGTTTTTTACGTATACTTTGAAAACGATCAGTCCAAGACATTTTTATTGTACTAAAAACTTCTGCAGAATACGAAATCCTATAAAATTGGTTATTACCATTTTTTCTGTGCGACAAACTGTTCTAGAAATATATGCGAAAAACAACTTCAAAATCAAACTTGAATAGATCGGTGACCATACGAAATTTAATACGGGCATTCATCTAGGGTATCATAAGAATTGGTCTTAGACCAATTCTAGCTTTTTTACTTGTTTTATTTAAGTTTGATTTCTTTAGAGCATTGTTATTTATTTTTTAATTTTATTTTATTTCTTTGTTTTTGTTTATTAGTTGTTTAATTTTAGTTTGGTTACTTGCTTCATGATATCGTAATTGATTTAGGATGTAGATGCTTTTTTTTATGCCTCAATACTACTTTTTCCTTTTATTTCTAATGTACTTATATATAAGATATAATATCGTGTGTACAGTAAATAAATGATAATTCTAAAGTCACTAGATTCGTTTATAACTTCTTGGATTTTGTATTTTCTAGATTTTAACAATTATGAAATTTTTCGGTTTCGTCAATTTTGGATTATGCCATTTTCTCATTTGCTGGATTTTTCTTTTGTCTCGGGAATTTCGGTGTTTCATGATTCTAGTATTTTTGGATTCTGACATTCTGGATTTAGTGCTAATTTCCTTTCTTGTACATACTTACTATGAATTTAGTAAATTTGTTCCAAAATATTTTAATAATAATTTTGCAACGCACACGGGTTTTTATAAATATTATATTTATCTTTCCATTTTTAGAGTTTTAATTTTTTTAATTTATTCACATTACGCCATACTAAAATCCTCTGTATAAAAATATTTTTCTCAAGAATGCCGAAATAGTGTTTACAGCATTATTAAAAAACAACGTAATGATGAATCCACCTCAAGGAGTATTCTAGCTTATTAAATCATACTTTTGCAACGCCATGTATGCTTTATTTACCAGCAATAAATAAAAAATAGTTTTTGTTTTTAAATATAAATGAAAAAATGTTTTTGTTGATTTTATAGTACATACAGCCATTTTTAATGTGCAGTTGAGTGTGGTTCTATCCTAGAAAAATCTAGAAAAATCTTTTCCTCTGAGTGAAAATGTACCATACAATCTACAACTATCCAAAATTACAATTCTCGCACACTTCTTCTCATATTGCACATACACTTAAATAAAATTTAAAGCAAAATAATAAAACAAAAACTTCACCAAAAGCATCTCATTCAAATTTCTCAACTTTGACTGCAAAAAGGCGGTCGTAGAAATCCTGCAGAAGTCATTAATTCCCTTCATTCAACACTGCATTTGACAATCATACAGCTAACACTCATGCACATAGAAACACACACATACACCGACTTCATTAAACTCTCTCTTTACGCCCCGCAAATTTTTGCATTTGTTTTGCTATGTGGTGATGTTCTGCTATTGCTGCACCCAAAGTAAGCGCGTACTTCAACCCTTCTCATTAAGGAATGCGCGCACACACAATTAACCAATCAACTAATTACCCTGAGACGGAGCATCAACGTTTGTTCCGTTATTACCCAATTAAACCCTATTATTCCAGATTTCTTCTATGCACAGCCCCGTCCGTCGTCGTCGTCGGTGGTGGCGTCGTCGCCATCATAATCACTGTCGTCTTGGCGAATTTTCTAAAGAGATGACATGCAAAACATAAGTGATTTTCGGTGTCGGAAGGTCTTGGCGGCGATTCATTCATGCGAAAATTATTTTTGTGAAGGATTCAATTAATAATTTCACTTGTGCCCGCTGTAATAAGAGTGGTTTATAAAAAATCAGTATTTGCGAACTGTTAAGAAAAGATCCGTTACTTCTGTGAATACAATTAACCCGAAGATATTTTCCATTTCTTGATTGCAGGACAATCAGTTTTACAAGAGTGCGAAAAATTTGATGAGATAATTCGATACAGGAATTATTCGGACAAACATGGAGCTGAAATTGGCTGCTTTGCAAAATATAAAATGAAAAAAATAAATTGTAGCTTAGAGGGTGTGTCTGGGGGAGATAGTGAGTCTTTGATAAATAAAATTAATAATGTGCCGAAAAATAAAATTTTAAAATATTCGGAATACTTATTCTTTGCAGTGAGTGTGTATCTTTTAAGGAAAATTGAAACAGATAAATTTTTTGAAATATACTCTACTACGAAAAAGTCATCCAAGCTCTAGTCTTAGAAGCTATGGTCGAACCTCACCTGGAAAAACATTGTTGTCGTCACTAAATTCTCACTCCGCAAGGTTGCCAGATTTGTAATACTCTTCTCAATTGCCGAAATATTGGGAATTTTCGTATAACCCAAATTCAATTCATGAATTTAATTTATAATAACATCTGTGTGTCCCATTAGCTCTCGCCACGAGTTTTTTTTTTTATTATTTTATTTTAGCCGTCCCAGACTGGTTTAGAAAATATCAGTGAACTCACAATAAACTTAGCTGAGACATAAGTATTCGCAACAAAAATGCGGAGGATGAATTTGTCTTAGATTGGGCTTCCACAGCCCACCATATGACTTTATTGTCAAGGATATAACTTAAGTTGTTTGAGTCGTTTTTGTTCACTGTGGTAGGTGAATTGCTTTTGCTAAATATGATGGGCATTAATTTTGTCGCTTATTTGGGAAATCTCTACAAATGTTTTGAAATCCGGCAAATGTTTCTGTATACTTCCCTGAGCTACATATTGTGCTACTGGAAAAGAGACGTGTGATGAGGAAATCTTTAGATATGAAGGTATTGTAATAGATTCAGATTCGCGGAGAAATATGTAGAGATGTTAACCTCACATTCACTGCGATCGGAAAAATCCTTTGTAAATCCGCATTTAAAATTATTCCCATTGTAGGTTAAAGGCACATTCACATCAAAAACAAGAACAGAAAAATGTAAACCGAAAAACTCAATTTATTCCACTTTAAAGCAAGATTTTTATTCCAATGATTAATAAAATCCAAGGAAATAGGATAAACTAAGAATTTTACTGAGAAAATAGTTATATTTATTTCAGATTTTGAAGAAAAACACAACTTTTATGTTTTATCGGCCGAAAAACTTTTTCGGCGGAAAGATTCGGCCGATAAAACATCAAAGCTGTGTTTATCTTAAAAATCTGAAATATATATACTATTTTATTAGTAAAACTATTAGCTAATCCTATTTCCCATGATTTTATTAATCATTGGAGCAAAAATCTTGTTTCAAAGTGGAATAAATTGAGTTTTTCGGTTTACATTTTTTCGATTCTTGTGTTTGATGTGAAAGTTCCTTAAGACTACATATACAGTAGTTGTTCAATAAATTAGACGTACCTTCAATATTTAGAAAATGTGTTATATAAGGGTTTTCCAATAAGGACGGGTGGATGTTGAAATGGAAAAAAAACGAACTGTCTATGAGGTATTAACGAAATTCTTTATTAATTTGAGAGGCCCATATATGCCATTATGTATGAAATGTGACATCGGTCAAATGTCTACCGCGATTTCTCACGGTGGCATGGATATGAGAGGTCCATTTTTTAATGATTCTGCCGCATACATCCAGCTGAATTTGAACGCTGGCTTGGGTTATCTTAACTTTGAGCACATTGTTCATTTGCGGCTTATTGGCATAGACTTCAAGAAACCCAACAAGAAAAAAGTCTAACGGGGTCAAATCGCACGATCTTGTGGCCAATTCACGTCACCTCTGCTAGAAATAACCATACCCTCAAATCTTTCATACCAGAATGTTCATCATGGAGTTCGCTGTGTGGTACGTAGCACCATCCTACTGGAAGCACATGTCGTTCACGTCGATATCGTTCAATTTTGACCAAAAGAATTGGGTTATCATCGATCTGTAGTGCTCGCTGTTGATGAAGATGGCCACAGCAACGTAGTTTTCGAAAAAGTACAGACAATGACGCTGCCGGCCCAAAATGCACACCAAACAGTACCTTTTTGTTGATGCATTCTCACCTGATGAGCCTCGTGTGGATTGGTGTTGTCCCATATATGACAATTTTGCTAGTTAACATAGCCATTCAACCCAGAATGCACCTCGTCACTAAAAATTATTTTGTATTATTATTTATGGTCATTAGCTTTGAAGTCCTGAGTCAGTTGGATCTTGTACGGGTCTAGGCCTAAATCCCGACGTAAAATTCGCCAATTTGAAGTATGCGGAAGCACGATTTCTTGTGTATTGCAAGAAATTGACTGCCTGCAGTGATCTTGCACACATGCACGGATAGCGGCGATGTTCTCTGCCGATCTGATGTTCCTTTGAAGTACGGGTGTTGGCTGATTATTTACCGAACCGATCGTCTCGAATTTAAGAGTCGACTTTGAATTGAAGGGACACCGAGTCTGCCGTACAATAGGCGCAACGCGCAACGTTTGCACTAACGAACACTCTTTTTGATAATAAAGTTTTATCATTTGAGCGTGCTGCACAATAGTGTAACTTGCCATGGTGTTTTGGCATCAATGAATGAATAATGAACTACAGATTTGACTGACGCTGCCAAAATAACATGGCCGCCACAGCCTGTCAACACTGACCCGTCCCTATTGGAAAACCCTTTATAAGACAATTTTTTTTTTATAAAAAAAACATTAATTTTTGGGAAATTAATATTTTTTCTTATTAATTTATTCATTTCTACACATATTATTTTATGGTTTGTCTAATAATTTATTACAGTTTCAATACACACCACAATTTAGGTATTTACCAATTTTTCAAATCTTCACAATTATTCCAAATGTTTTTTATACTTTTTTTTTTATGAATATCTACGGTTGCATTAGCAACATTATAAACCTTTGATTTGAGGTAAACCCAGGTATTTTTTATTGAGTATAAGGCAGGAGAATTGTCGGACCATGGAAGGATATTAAGGTTTTCGTTTGTAACGAAGTTTGAAATAGATTTTGCTGCATGACAGGGAGTTCCATCTTCTATAAAGTGTAATAAGCTTTTGAGTAATAGACGCTGATGCCGTTCCAAATAATTATCACCAGTGGATGTTTGACCGTTTGTAGTATGCACTCGTCTTTTTATCTCTCTCCTGGTAATTTTCTAACATTCATCACTGAATATCACATATGAGTTTGGAAAATTTTGCTTATTTCTAAGATTTTTAAGAAAACTAAGGCGAAATAAAGTGTAATAAAAAAAAGTATATTTAACCTTTTTCCAGTTATCAATTGTAAGATGCCGGTGAAGTTGAGTCCATAACAATCGATTTTTCTTTATTCGATTCATTAGCTTAGGTTTTCTTGCGGGAAGCCTATACTTTAAAGTGGCCGCGTATAATCTTTGCTGCAATGTCAATGACGGATATACCAACTCCATGCTCATTTAGATGCCTTATTAGAACTCTGATCTACGTTGTAGCACAGCATTTTGGATAATTTTCTATCCGTTTTCTCCGTCTTTTTTCAAGTTCTATGGAAATTTAACCGCTTATTCACGAGCGATGAGGCCCCTGATCGACAATCTATTGCTACTCTGTCGAATGTGAAAGCCGAAATATTTTCTCTTTTTGCTATATCTCGGTTAGAAAACATCTGTTAGTTTTCAATAAGATCAAAATCAAGGTATATAGAAGACAAGGTATTGCCATTAAAATGTTGATACATTGCAGCTGATAGCCTGTGACGTAATTCTGTGACTAATGTATATACATTTTTCTAGGGAAAAAAAAACGAGGATAGAGAGTATTGTGCTCTCTGTATCGTACATTCGTATACATTTCACGATATTACGTCACTAATGGCGGAACTTGATTGGAAATGGGAATACTTTGTATTCTATGTATATATCTTGGTCAAAATCACTTGTCGTTTTTTACGGCCAACGTTTACAAGGCTAATGTTAAGAAAAATTGTTTTTCGATGTTGTCTGTTTTCAACGCTCAATAAATTACAAACACTGTATAAAATTTAATAATTTTCCTTATATAATAAATCATTGTATTTTCGATTTGTAATTCACTTAATGTTTTAAACTCACAAATACAATTTAGATTTCTTAACTGACAACTGACTGAACACGGAATAAGAAATATAAATAAGGATACAATTCGCATACCTGCGCATGTACCTCTTTCAGGTAAATTGCTTATTTTCCCGATAAACAGATTTCTCAGGAAGGTGTTGAGATTACCTTTCGCAAAGAAAAATTACAAAGAAATCATTTCAAGAAAAAAGGTAGCATTTCATAAAAATTTCAGAATTTTGACATGTGCGCCTAAATTATTGAACATGTAGTGTAGATGAACTCTAAAACCTTTCTAAGCTTGAAGTCTAAAACCTATCTAAGATTGAGGTTCTACACGTAGTTTTGGGCAGCAGAGGTATACTGGAGGATCATTCTGACAGGATCAGCAGAATGAAGCTTCTAGCCAAGCCCATTTTGTTTAGGTTATACTGCAAGTTGCAGCATCCTGCGGAGAGCTCTGTAAGTCTTCTATATTCTATCATCCTAAGATAGAGGACTTCTTTTGATCATCGCCAGAAGTATCATTAGAATGATTTGCTTGACGTAATACTTGTATATAGAACTTTCCAATATAAAGATTTGTGTCTTTTATCTAGGCATGGTAGTAGTCATATGGAAGAGTTGAGAAGCGTAGAACCGTGGCGAGGTATGATTCCAACTCACGATAGTAATCAGAGTGCTTACCAATTGATTTACCTAATCCACATCAACAGGTATAATTAGGCGGCTGACTATACAATATGAAATGTATTTTAGTTTATTCAGAATGTAATTCATATGAATGTAATCATGCAATATTATCCCGCAAATCAAAAATTCCGAAAAATATTAGAATCTAGGAAAAATGCTTCACGTGGGAATGGTACGGTATTAGAATCCCGACTGACGTCATATTTGGGCTAATTAATATCGATTTTAGTTTTTCTTCCTTTTATGAAAATATCAAAGAAAGAGAGTAAGTCAAGGATGTCTATCGAAAGCGCAGTCTACGATGGATCAACAGGAAACGTGCCGTATCGCGAGGCAATTATAGCCTGCATATGACTGGAAGAGGACAAGAGAACTGCTTAATGGCAGCAGAGCATATACCAGGAATCTAGTAGGGGTAATTACTGGTCATTGGGCCATAGGAGACCATGCTAGAAGGCTGGATACAGTGGCGGATCCAGCTAGGGGGCGCGGGGGGCGCGCGCCCCTCTCTGAAGACCACTAAAACAATAAATTCCAATAGATCTTCTGAAGTTTTCCTAACAAAATCTATTCTACTGCCTTTTTTGTTAAAAATATTAAAAAATTTTGGAAGCGTTCAATTTGATAAGACCGCAGCCCTTATGGCTAGCGGCCGCAGCCCTTAGGGCTAGCAGCCGCAGCCCTCGCCCCACTTTAAGTCATGGCTGTTAAATTCTATAGAGGAAACAGGAAGTGCTGATACCTGTAAAATTCATGTATGTACATGGGCGTGGCTTTTCTCGGGTGTTTGAAGCAGAATAGAGCTTATTCGGGTAAAAGCGATGGAAGGTTTGTTTTAATTGAAAACACAACGGCAAGTAAATCACAATATATTGGTGTAGTGAGTTTATTTTGCAATATATTTCTTTTTTATTTCGTAAAATGCAATAGTTTTACTAGAATGCTTAGCTCATACGTTAAATAAAAAGAAGCGATGTTGATGAATGCATATTAGAACTTAGTGACATTTTAAGTCTTAGCATGCAAGAATACATCCCTTATTCCTACAGCAGGTCTCAACAATAGCAAAGTCGTTCATGGTTTAACGATAAGTTCAACCAAGTAATAAAAGCGAACGAGTCTGGCACAAGAACTAGATGTCGCATGCAGTACCAAAAAACTATAAAAAATTTATATGGCTGGGTGGTCAATTCCGGAATGGACCTCAACATTTGAAATGATATATACGTTGAATGATTCATATCTTTTCGTATCTCAAGTGTTGTAGAAGTCGATTAAATGTATACAAAGCTGCTATTATAAAAACATTTGCTTTCGGCACTCTCTAAAACATGTTATGATCCATTCCAGCATGCACTACCCATTTCACAATCTGTATACTCTGCTCTAGTATGCCATGCGACATCTAGTTCTTATGCCATTTATGATTGTATTCATGTCCAGAATTGAAACAAGTCGACAGGACTGCACAGAACACCTCCAAGTCCATTATCCGGAGAGAAAAATTTCTTTTTAACAGAAATGTTAGACTAAGAATCTTGGAATCAAGTATAGCAAAAGCTTCTGGTCCCTGGTCAAATCCATAAGGAACAACTTCGCCAATTCTTCTATACCTTCCCTACTTAACAATTGTGAAGTGCTTGTTGACGCCCTGGATGAAGCTAATATTTTGCATGGTAGATTCCCCTCAAATTCTCGTTTTCTATTAACTTCACAGACACCTATTTTGCATCTCCCGTGTGGGTGTATACAAGATCCAATACACATCCTTAGGAGAGATGTGTTCAAGATCATTAAGAGGATAAGCGTCTCTAAAGCCATAGGTACTGATGGTTTCTCACCCCTGTTAATGAAAAGGTGTGCCTCATCTGCGCAAACTGTTCTTCTTGTCTTATTCGATAAGAAAATTTCCAACTTGTTGAAAAATAGCTCACGTTCAACCTATTCCCAAGAAAGAAGAAGGTAGTCTTCCCTTAAATTATCGATCAACTGCAATCACTTCGATTCTTTCAAAGTTTTTTTAAATCTTTTATTAACTCAAAATTAATGAAGTATCTAGAAACCAAACAACTCATCAATGATCGCCGATATGGCTTCCGGACCGGATGCTCGTCTGGAGACGTGCTGGCTTTTCTTAGGGAAGGTTGGAGCCCTAGTCTTCACAATTATTGTGGTCCAAAATCGTACCCTAGATATTTCAAATGTCTTTGATAGAATCTGTCATTCAGCCCTTTTAGTTAATCCTAAAGCACCTGGACTCTCCCTCTTCTTTTATTATAGATTGAAAACTTCTTATCTGATTGCCTAATACCGGTTATACTAGATAGTGTTTCACCAGAACCTGATGCTATAAATGCCGGTGTGCCTCAGAGTGAATTCCACAGCTATCAATTGAGTTTGCAAGTTTGCATGATTAGATCATTGATTAACGACCTTCGTAATATCATCGCTTAAGGTAAAGCGAATCACGTCGAATTCAAGGCATCTAAGTCCCAAAGCTGTCTCATATCTTTAAAATAAAATCATGACTTTAACGCTCTCATTTATTTTGATGGAGCACGGATTTATGGTACACCGTCTTTGTGCAATCTAGGCACTAATATTTCCTGTAAACTAAGCTGGACAGATCTTCTCTGTTGCCAAAGAAGTATCAAAATGTCTTAGATTTCTGAAAATGTATAAGAAATATTTCATCCCATCGAATCTAACTCTATAAGTCGTACATCAGACCTAGAATGGAGTACAATTCCTATATCTGAGCCGGGAGTGGTCGCACAGTTTTAGCTTTTAGAGCCTTCAAGCTCATTAGCGATTTGGCAATAATTTGTGTGATCAACTCACTCGAGCGCCGTCGCAATATCGGATGTCCTTCGATCTTTTCCTTATGTGTTTCCTACCATGCTGTGCTTTGCATTATATGGTATCTTAGCTTGGTTTATTATTTCTTAACTTTTGCATGAAGTTATATACTTACAAGGACTGCATAGCATCTATTCTGTGACTGCTATTTTAAATAGACGCAAAGTACGTAGCGCTTTAATTCCTGTATTTTGCAAAGTTAGAATTTATGATGAATTCGTGAATTTTAATAAAATGTATTTCGCTATTTTTACTAACCAAAATGGATGATACCGAAGCTTTACATTTCCACCATTTACAAACCAAAGCAAAATAAATAATTTAGTACCTCGTTTGACTTTCGAGAGTGGTAAAAGTTTGAGAGTGGTAGCTTATCTGTTTGACCCAGATCTTTTAAATGATAAATTTTGTCCACTTGATATTTGCGAGTGGTGGCGAGTGTCTTGGAACCTTGACATGTTTCCAGGCTCTACCGTTTTTAAACCAAGAGGAGCTGCAAAATATAGAGTTCAGATCCTGAGTTTGCTAAGAGCAGCTGTGGGGCTTTGTTCTTTGGGGTTTTGTTGTCCGGGATTTTATTGTCTGGGATTTTGTTGTTTTGGATTTTGATTTCTGGGATTTTGTTGTTCGGGATTTTGATTTCTGGGATTCTGTTCTCTTGCATTTTGTTTTTTGGGATTTTGTTGTCTTGGATTTTGTTGTCAGGGGTCTTGTTGTCCGGGATTTTATTGTCTGGGATGTTGTTGTCTTGGATTTTGTTGTCAGGGGTCTTGTTGTCCGGGATTTTATTGTCTGGGATTTTGTTGTCTTGGATCTTGTTGTCTGGGGTTTTGTTGTCCGGGATTTTATTGTCTGGGATGTTGTTGTCTTGGATTTTGATTTCTGGGATTTTGTTGTTCGGGATTTTGATTTCTGGGATTCTGTTCTCTTGGATTCTGTTTTTTGGGATTTTGTTGTCTTGGATTTTGTTGTCAGGGGTCTTGTTGTCCGGGATTTTATTGTCTGAGATTTTGTTGTCTTGGATTTTGTTGTTAGGGGTCTTGTTGTCCGGGATTTTATTGTCTGGAATTTTGTTGTCTTGGATCTTGTTGTCTGGGGTTTTGTTGTCCGGGATCTTATTGTCTGGGATTTTGTTGTCTTGGATTTTGATTTCTGGGATTTTGTTGTCTTGGATTTTGTTGTCTGGGATTTTGTTGTTTGTTATTTTGTTTTCTTGGATTTTGTTAACTGGGGTTTTGTTGTCCGGGATTTTATTGTCTAGGATTTTGTTGTCTTCGTTTTTGTTGTCTGGGGTTTTATTGTCTGGAATTTTATTGTCCGTTATTTTGTTCTGAAAATTTATTATCCGTAATTCCAGCAGCCGGAATTTTGTTGTGCGAGATTTTGTTGTTCGGACTTTTGTTGTTTTCGATTTTATTGTTTCAGGATAATGTCATACTAAAATTTCTACCCAACTCATCAAAATACAGATTTCCATATTTTTCTTTCAATACAAAACTAATTGCCATCATTCTTTTTCTCAAATAAATAGAAATCTTTGACATTCTCTATTTGTTTCAATTCGATCTGAATCCCATTTGGTACTGTCTTTGACCTTCAAACACAAGAAAAAAAATAAAAATAAAACAAAGTTTACAGCATTGATCTAATAATCTAACAAACCCTCATTGCTGTACAATAGATAGAATCGCATATATCACAGGTAGGCATAGACAAACAATAACAGGCCAATTAATTTCACTCATAATGTTGTCACGCAGTCGCCGTGTTCCCCTTTGACACCTCAACAACCTGCTGGTTAAAGTGTTAATTTCTCTTCACGGTAGTCATCAGTTCTCATTCATAGACTTTTATCACCATCTCTGGATGCTACTAAATCAAGCTTAGACACATGAATATTTTGCGGTATTTGAAATATTTTCTACGTTCCATCGATTTGTTTTGTTATTTTTTCAATAATTTCGATGGGAAAATCGCCTACGGGATTTAAACTTTCCGCCACTTGTCACGTTGAATGTCTGCCGTTAGTGTGCTTTTGTTTCTTATTCAAATACATACTAAAAGATATGGCTAGACACAAGCATTTAAAAATGTTTCAATAAACTCATGAAAATGACAAAAAGGCGAAAAAACTAACTAACTTTGGTGTCAAGTTGATTGTAACGCAAAAACACCGCAAACATCCCGATTGACAAGTTTATTCAAATGCAGATAAGAGACAAGAGACAATCGCTGGGATATTTCTAATGTCTTAATCTTGAGTTCATCCAAATCGAGCGCGGGAATATCTGATGATATAAAGCTGAAGAGGATTAATCGTGTGTTGGTCTATGCCATGCATGTAAACCTAATCGCTCAACGAAAGATAGTAAACGGAATACTGATGAGAGTCTAGTCTTCAAGTTCGGGGGATGATTAATGACATCAATGACAAACTCGAATTTATCAAGATTTTTTTCGACCACCAATATATGAATATTTTCTCCATCGAAATCTCTCCAGGAATGGACTCTGGGCAGCCAGCAGGATTGTTCATAGTACATATAATAACATAAAGCAGTTTAATGGGCGAGTGAGGTCAATAAATTCATGAAGCGAAAGATCATAAAAATTATTTCCTGGATTATATGGATGTATGCGTTTATGAGTGTGTATGTGTATGTGTGTGTATGCATTTAATATGGTGGAGGGTGTCATCCTCCTTCGTTGAAATTATTATTTAATGGTTCGCACATGACTGAGCACATATCTATGTGGGGGTCCTTCACCGGAATAAATCCTGGAGTAAAGAAATGCAAGTGTTAATGGCAGATTCACCCTGTACTTTTCTCACTGTCTTTCACCGTCTCACTCTTTCTTCCCCCGACTATCTCCCTCTCTCACACTACAATATCATCTCATCCTTAATCCAAATCCTGCTGGTGTAGTACACACTTATCCCAATCGCTGTCACTTTGTAGCAATTCTGACTTCTTCAGCTTCATAAATTTCCCAGAGCTAACAAATTGCATCTACGCCTCCCCTTCCGCCACCGCCAGTCAGCAGCCGCTATGGACCAATCGGGAATATCCTGCGTGCTCTTGGAAATTATTTTAAAATTTGAAATTAATTGCACGAAAGTAATGAACGACGACGATGAGGACGGTAGCTTTTATTGCTTATTGGCTTTTTATGGCAATTTTATTAGCAAGGCGTTTTTTTTCGTTATTTTTTTTTTTTTACACACACCGAAAATCACAGATGTTTTTTTCTGCACTGATTTGCAGAATTTCTCATTTGCAGATGGAAGCGCATAAAATTAAACGGAGGCCATTTACTCGCTAGTTATCTACTGAAAAGTGTCATATAAAATTAATTCGCGAGGGTTGTTTTTTTTTGTTTTTTTTTTTTAGAATTAGCACGAAAATGTAAAAATTTTGTTTGCAAATACACTCAAACACCAAACACGACTAATGACATATTCAAATTCCATTTATATTTTTGTAGTAGTGAGATGTCAATCTTTTCGGCGAGCGGTTGTTGATCTGCGCCGATGGCTCGTGTTAGGTGAATCGATCTTTTTTTTCTTTATTTTTTTGTTTTGTTTTTGCTTGCACGTACAAATATCTCCCCGGATCGAGTGTCTACTCTGAGACAGGCAGTAGTGGGCGTGACTCGTCTTCTAGTGATAGATCAATGTAACTTTTTTTTTTTTTGCTTTTGTTTTTGTTTTTTATTGTTTGCCTTTCTAAATTGTCTGCATAATGATCGCGAAATCAGCGGGAATTGTTTTTACATAAATTGAGAGCGGCCACCAGCACAAGAAAACTATTAATCGAACACAGAGAAAATTGTTTCATTGATGGAAATCGACGACCTGAATCAGTTTTGTTTTATGGGCAACGGAATGGAAGCAATTTAGAATTGCAGTTTTCAGTAAAAATACTGCGCAATTAGTATTTAGTGTGGTCCTAATTTACTAAGAATGAAAATCTTTGATCTACAGATTGGAAATTGTTATGAAATGGATTCTAATACGTATTTAGTTAATATGTAACATTCTACTGGTATACGCGAGAGAGTCTAAAGCTTTACGTAACCTGGAATTGATGAAATGCTGTTTTTACCCGTCTTTACGGCATTATTCACATACGTTTCAGCAGGTGATTTATAATTAAGTTTTTCGTGCAAATGTAATTAAATAATTACGTTTGATTTTAGAATTTGTTTTTTGTTTGTTTTGTTCTTTACATTTTTTTTTTTTTTATTTAATATAACTGTTTTGTATTATTGTTGTAATTTTGTAATTATTAGATACTAAGGCAAGTGTAGTTATTGAGACGCATACCCTTTACTTAGCTGTTTTTAGATGATGGCGGTTTGATAATGCATGTCCAAGATATTCCTCTTCTTGCTTGTAATGGAATGGTCATAGTCAGTACCGATTCTGGTCGTTTTAGCGTTCTGTTTAATAAGCAAATTGGGTACCTATACCTATTAGGGCTGTTGATAGAATTCGAAGCAAACGGCTCAAGACTTCGAATTATTTGAAACTTCGCAGTCGAATCCTTCGAAGAATTCACGTTTTGCCGAAGTGTAACGGTCCAGAATTCGTCCACATGTCGCATCGAGTCTTAGCTCATTAATTAAAATAACTAATAATAATTAAATCGTTGGTAAAATCTTGACGTATGGTAGCAGTGGAGGATCCAGGATTCTTGTGAGAGGGGGGGGGGGCAACAATGATTTGAAAATGGTATATGGGTAGCGACATACGACTAGGTTTTTTCTGTACGGTTTTTTCCATGCCAAATGAATCCCAAGTGATTAACTTGGCAGCGACATACGATTAGGTTAAAACCGGACCGGTTTCAAAACCTGAAAGCAACCGTAGCTGGCCACGGTTTGATGACGGCTGATACAAACGGTTTTCTGCCGAATGAAATTCTAAACTTATTGAGTGCAATGTGACGCGACATACGTGCAGCAGTACAGAAGCAGCAAACGAAACGACAAAATAATTTAAGATTGTTTTTGGAGTGAGCGTGCGATATTTAGAATAGTTTTAGGGGTTTTTTTCTAGTGTAATATAATGCTTTGCGCAGATCGGTTTGAAAGTATTTGATTTTGAAATTTTTTCCTTAACTATGTGAAGTAATATATATCAAAAGAGCGAGAAGACATTCCATAAAAGCTAAAAAACTTTTCCTCATCATTTCTTAAATTTGCATGTCCTCGCGGATGGTCTAATTTGATTTAGCGGATGCACTGAAAATCTACGTTGCAATTGTTTTTTTCTTTTCTACTTTATCCTCAATTAAAAGTAAAATAATTACAAGTTCAATATCACTAATGTTTTCCATATTTCATAGCACCCCTAAAAATTACTTAACTGACTTCACTGACACAAAATAATCGAGAATAACCGTTTCGTATGTCGTGTAATCACGGCGACGGTAAAAACCGTAGACGGCCAGCCGGACGGGGAAAACCTAATCGTATGTCGCTGCCCTATGCTGAAAACTGAACAAAAGTTTGAAGACACTCGCCACCACTCGCAAATGTCAAATGCACAAAATTTATCATTTAAAAGATACGAGTCGCACAGATTAGCAAATGGCTACCACTCGCAACGAAGATAATTGCTCAAGGTTCGTTGCCACTCCGAAAATTCAAAAGGGATGTTAGATTTTTCATTGTATTTTGGTTTGTAAATGCTGGAACTGTAAAACTTCCCAATCATCCATTTTAGTTAGTAAAACTAGGGAAATGTACTTTACTCAAATTCACGAATCATCATGCAGGAATTAAGAATTAATTTTTATTTAAAATAGCAGTCACAAAACAGATACAATACATGCCTTGTACGTATATAACTTCGTCGGCAAGTTAAGTTTTGTATTAGTGGTAGAAAGAGTGGTTAAAGTGTAGTGCTTCCTTGCTTCACTTGGTGTATTTCTCCAAATTTTTCTCTGAGAACTGTGGTGGAGTATTCCCAAACTCTCTTTAATTTCTTATCCAACTTGGGGTTTGTTGTAGTATAGGTGTATAGCACAGTCGTAGTTGTGCTCTTTATTTCTGGTACTCTTCCGACCACAATCCAGCCCAGTTTGGTCTTCTAGGCTGTAGGTGTACTGCTAGATCCTCTTCTAATCTCATTTTTAATGATGGCGGCATAGATGTTAGCTCCGAGAAGCTCATCGATTTCTCCTGCAACTGAGAACGTAGGATCTGCAAGCGGGAGGTTATTTATGTGATTTCAATTTGAAACTTTGATTGTCTGCGTTGGTAGTAGATCGGTGATTTTTTATATTATGAGCATGTTGCTCGCTATTTAAAAATTGCTATGTAGAGAATTAATTGTGACTGTGGCTTGTTGTACGGCTATATTGGTGGGAGTTGTACCAAGTCCAATTAATTCTTGGGTGGTTGGAGATCCTTTAAGCTGTAATAATTTAAAGGCCTTTTCGGTCATAATAGACACATGAGATCCAGAGTCTATTAATTCTCGGAATGTCATTGTGATTCCGGATGGTGAGGTGATATTTATCAGAGCTGTAGAGAGGAGAGCTCTTTTCATATTGGCGGTTAGAAAATTTTGAACTTGTTGTTCGTCAGTTCTATAAGCTAAAGGTGTGCTTGGTTCACTTTCTATATACTGGAATTTTGGGTGGATTTTTTTGCCACTGAATCGTTTTCCTCATAATGGAGCAGAGTATTGTGACTTTTGTTACAGTGGTAACACCTTTTATTGCTTGTGCAATTTGATGTTGAATGATTGGGTGATAAGCAGTTTTTGCATAAATGCTTATTTGTGACAACATCGTGTCCTTGTCGGGTGGTTAGATTTTTAAAAGTTTGGCAATGAAAAACTATGTGATTGCCTTTGTAATGGCAGGAGAAGTTTTTATTTGTATTATTAGGTAGGTGAACTGGTGTTGAACTTTTGCTTCTATTCAAGAATCCATAAGTTGGTTTTGGTGAGAATGGGTTTCTCTGTGTCATGTTCGAAGATGTATTTTTATTTCCTATCATTTCCAGAGTTCGGAATCAAGACTCTAGGAATTTTGTTAATGTGTTTAATTCTGGTAAATCAGTGTTACTATGTAAGTTCTGTGCCCATAATTGGTGTGTATCTGTGTGTAATTTATGTACAGTCAAATATATAATTATTGGATCCCAATTTTTTGTTTCTACACCTAAATTTTGTAATGATAATAGTGCTTCTGTTATATTGTCTAGTAGTCTTTTGATACTTTCGTCAGTAGCATGATTTGTGGACGGAAGAGACAATAATTTCTTTAGTTGTACGTTGACTAGGATTCGCTTATTTGAGTAGCGTTCCTTTAAAAGCTGCCAAGCTGGTTTATAATTTGCATCGCATATTTCATAATGCCTGAGCAGTTTTTTATTTTCTCCAATTAGATTAGTTTTTAAGAAATATAATTTACCAATGTCTCTTAGATTATTGTTGTTATGAATAACCGAATTGAATAAATCGTGGAATAAAATCAATGTCGAATATTCTTCATTGAATGGTGGCAGCTTGATTCTAGGAAGTCTTTCGCTACATATTGCATAACATTGTGCTAGCAGAATTCGTCTATGTGTAGGCAGAATTGCTGACAGATAGTGTTAGTCTGTCTATGTCTTCTTCCATGCTTGCTACCTTCTCAATGTAATATTCCAGCACATCACTAAATATTTCTTTGGTGAAATATTCTAGCTGGAGATCTTATGTTGTTATTCAATTTTGTATAGACCTATGTCGAGTTTGGAATTCTTTCCAATACTCAGTGTACGTTTGTAGGCGTTTTTTTGACGATTTGACAGTTTTGTTTTTTCCTTCTCTCGAATGCCTTTTATACTTATATGCCTTCCATTAGATCTTTGACCTCGAGTTGGGACTTAACCAACTCTGACATAGAGTCGGTGGTTTCGTCACCCATCAGATAAAACGGACTCGTTACTTTTCGGCATTTTGTATGGAGAGGCTTGAATCACATGACAGTATTAAGCAATGTATTCAATTATATATTTGATTTGACTGAGTTATCCGGCTCGAAGGACCAATGAGAAGTCTAGTCTCGGACGTGGGAGGGAGTGCCGGTGATCAACTCGTTCTGAAAAAAGAGAGAAGACCAGAATCATTATCTGTTATCAAAACGAAAGAAAAATAAAATGTTGATGCCGCTAGTGCGTGAGGGTACAAGGGTAGCAAAATGCTTCTATAGCAAAACTAATTCAGATTAGTCTATAAGTATTGATTTATTGTGCCCAAGTTGGTATAAATATGTATCTATATAGTAATAGCCTCTTAATAGTGCGTGAGGGCACAAGGGCAGCAAAATACCTCTGCTCGTACGTGAGGGCACAAAGGTGGCAAAGTGCTGTAGCTTGTAAAGTGAGTCAGATTAGTCTCCGACAATTTTCTGCGTGTGCGCAGAAGTGTAGCAATATGCTACTATAAGATTAGTCTCTGCATCAGAATTATTCTTCTGTAAATGTGAGCAAGAGTATGGCAGATTAATCTCTGCACAGAATTATTCTTCTGCTTAACTGTAGGCAGGAGTATTGCAGATTGATCTCTGCGCAGAATTATTCTTTTGTTTAGGTGTAGGAAATGATAGGATTTTAAGATTAATCTCTGAAATATTGAATTAGTCTTCTATAATGAGGTTGGGAATAAAATTCTTGTTACTCGGATTAATCTACGAATCAGATGAACTCTGAACTAAGAATGATTTTGCGCTGTGGCTTGTCGGCTTTATATAGCCGCCGCATTCAGTTAAGAGTTCACACCTTTTGGTCTTGCCCTAGCGACGTTTGTTGAATTTGATGACTGAGGCGAAATCAAATGATTTGACGTAATGTCACGATGTGACATTACGAAATGTAAATATACAAGAGGGATGTATACTTTAGTTAAGTTGATGATACTTTTATAAATAATAATAATTTTGTATGTTTTAGGTGTTAAATCTATTTGTTGGAGTGTTTGGGCATCGCTGGACCAAGGGAAGGAAGTTCGCAACTATCATAAGTATTTTTTTTTATTCTTGAAACTTGATACTTTCTGTTCCTCTTATTTTTGTATTTAAGGAAATATATCTCATCGAGGGATTTAAGATACGTCGGTGGACTGAACACGGAGGTTTTTAACAAGCACTTCACTACATGTACTGGTACTGCTGTTTCTCCCGCACAGCTCGCGTGTATTGAGACCTATCACTTGCGCGAGCAAGATATGAATATTTTTTCTTCCGGGGCGTCGAGCATCATCTTTTGTATGAAGTCCTGTGCAGTTGATTTTGATGAGCTCAAACTCCGCTCTGTAAAGCTTTTGTTTCCGTACACATTCTCATATATATTGCCTATAATGAATAATTATTTGTCATCCTCCAGTTTCCCTAACATTTGGAAATTTTCTAGGGTCATACCTTTACCTAAGAAAGCTTCCCCCGTTAGCTTGTCTGAATTTATACCTATATGCTTCCTAGATCAGGTCTTGAAAAAATTCAGCAGTTCTTAGATCAAAACAATCTGGCTCTTGATACCGGCGAAATTGACGTGCTTGTCTTTTTGAATTTTTCTCAAGCTTTCGATAGAGTTGTGTACTCTACACTACTCCGTAAATTTTAGGTTGACTATTGCTTTTCTTCTTCTGCGGTCAAGTTAATAAGTAGTTTCCTCACAAACCGTTTTCAACAAGTAAATGTTAATGAAATTCTCTACTCCTTCTTATCTTAATTCAGGGTGTCCCGCAAGGATCTGTATTAGGACCACTTTTCTTTATCATGTATAATGTCGTACATAATGTACAGTTGCATCTAAATGTCGGTGATGTTCAATTGTACTTGAGCAGATCTCTTGAGTTGATTGAGAATTTTATTTGTAAAATCAAAGATGATCTTGCTGTATTTTATAGATGATCAATTGATCACAAGCTTTCTCTCAATCCTAATAAATCACAGTGTTTGATTTTATGCAGCTCACCTCCTGACTTCAATGCTATACCCTTAGTTATGCTGAATAGCGTCATGATACCTTTTGTTGACTTGTTATCTAATATGGGAGTGAAACTCAACTATCGCCTGAAATCTTGTGATCATGTTAAGGGTATGTTGGCTAAAATTTGTGGTGGATTGCGAAGACTTTGGCTATTTGTTAATATCTTACCTACAAATTGACGTTTGAGATTGGTTAAGATTCTTTTCTTTCCTCATTTTTTTCACGGCAGTCTAATTTACCCAAAGCTTGACTCACTATGCAAATGTAAGATGGAAGTTGCTTTTAATGATTATTTGCGATTCATTTTTAAGGTGCCCAGATCTAGCCACATTACTCCTGTTAGGTACTCATTACTGGTATGCTCAATTCAAACTAGGGGAGGATTGAGCTTACGTATGTACGCTGTATTGAATGTATCCTTTGAGTGCTATGGGATGTTGGCTATGAATGTGCAAGATTTTCTTATTTCTTATTTCTATTATTTGTTATTAATATAATTTCATTTAGTTTTAATTTTCTTTTACTTCCACAATATATTTGTGGTTTTTCTTTCCTTTTTTTTTAAGCTATAAAAATTATGTTTTTTGTTTTACTGATTTCCGAGTAACTTGACTAACTTATATAGCGTACTCAGTAGCGTATCTACAGGGGAGCGGTGGGGGCAGTTCGCCCCAGGGTGCACGTATTTTGGGGCGGCATTTTTTATATTTACGTCTTAATTATTTAAAAATAAAAATTAATAACATAATAATGTTGTAATCCAAAGAATCATTTATTATAATAAGTATTTAATTTAACAAAACTGCGTGCTGACCCCGGCAGTCCTTAATTCTTTAGCGCCATTATTGTTATTGTAAACAGAACCCCCTTCGGTCATGGACATCACCAATACGGAAGAGAAATGCATTTTTTATCTGTGGTTGAAGCAAAGTTAACTTAAGAAAAAGTTAGAAGAGATTTCCTTAACACTAGATTGCTTTTTAATATCTTTTGGATATAATTTCTCAGGATTTGGAGACTTTGTTTACATGGTATAAATGCATTTATTTATAGTTGTATTTAGCTCCTTCCCCCTCTTGGTTTCTGACATATATATGTGTTATACCTACATTGCCCAAAAGTAGTCATTTTGACTGGCTTGGGTAATTTAAATTAATTAAATGAATTTTATTATTGAGTTTCGTAAATTTTTTATATGCCCAATCCACCCCTGCATTGCAATTTCATGAGCAATAAGACGAGCAATAAACCTTCATTTCTTCTTAGGAATTTACACAAAGTATTTCGGCAGATTTTTCATTTAACTTGGTGGTCAACTGGAATTATTTTCAGTAAAATTTTGAAAAAAAAATGCAAAATTTGATTTTTTTGTAAAATTTGATAGTTTTTGTCACTGGTCAAGGTGTCAAGCGCAGTGTAGAAACTCGTTGGAAGACAAGAGGAGATGCAGTGACTGTGGAAAAAATTACATTTATTAAACATTTTAAGTGCTTTAGAAAAATTGATATTTATTTATTTTTACTGGTTAATTAGTACACAAGATTACAAATCTTATAATTGTACGTACTTAATCGGTAGGGAAAATTTATTTGTTAACGAGAGATATATAAACATACATTTGAATTTAATTAACTAACTGTACATCTATAAAGTCTACATAAATATTGAGTATATAAGATCTAAAGCATATTCTGCCAGTGAAATGAATAAACTATTAGTTTGCGAATTTACGTTATGTGAGCTGTTGTCAGCAACCTTTTAAATGCGTGCTGAGATCCCGCGCACTGAATATTGGGCGCTAGAGAATTCCAGCAGCGGAACACCTGCACAAAGTAAGAGCGCTCACCTGATAAGGTTCTGAAGCTTGGCAAAAGAATGTTTCGATGCCGAGCCGATCCTAAAAATTGTATTCGATCAAGTAAATAACTTGCTGCTTTACGTGGATTAGAGAATACAGAAATAGTAAGCGCCTTCGTGACAAGTATGCTTCAAGTGAACATCCCACAAAGGACTCAACATAAGGGGAGATATGATCAAATCTACGCAACACGTGAATAAATCTGATAGTATCGTTGAAAGCGACATTTAACTTTCTTTGGCAACCAGAATCGAGTTTGGAAAAAATTAAACTGCCAAAAGTTAAGTGAGGTAATACCAAGGATTTAGCGAGTTTCATACGCATATGTGTCGATAGTATGCTAGCGGACGTTCTTAACTGACGAAGGCATCCATACACTCTTCCTAGAACAGAGGAGACGTGGTTGCAGCATGTAAGCCGCTGATTTATTTCTATGCCTAAACTTTTAACTGAGTTTGAGTATGGTATAAACAACAAAGGAACTGTGGGGTACACCAAATTTAAATCATACGAATACGCTCCTAAAACTCAGCAAGCCAACCCTAAGAACTCTGATGTCCATTCTCACTGGGCATTCCTCTCTCAGGGGCCACCTTCACAGGATGAGACTTGTTGCTGATTCTATGTGCAGGGGTTGCGGAGAGGATTCCGAAACAGTGACCCATTTTCTATGTCACTGCCCGGCACTCTCAGGAATACGCTACAGAATTCTTGGTTCACACCTCCTGGAAGAGCTGCATGATGCCGTCAAGGAGGGCTGGGAGCCAATACTGAAATTTATAAGAGCGTCCGGTTGGGACCTGAAGAGGGGTCCCAAACCTCATAAATAAATCAATCAATCAATCAATGGTATAGTAGTACTGTTGATCGTTATCGGAGGCAATTCAGTAGGATCTAGATTTCTGTTGTAAAATGCTATACAGTTTGACTTGAGCGGATTTAGCGTTAGGTAGTTACTGTTCGGACGCAGTCCTCGATAAGCCCTATTGGTCGGTCAAAATATATCTGCACGTCATCAGCGTACAGGTGGACTTTTGAATCCTGTAACGTCATTGGGAGATCATTGATGTAGCAACAAAGAGAAGTGGACCTAATATTGATCCCTGGGGGATCCCGCTGCTAAGGAAAAGTGGTGACGAAGTGGTGTTATTCACTTTTACTGTTTGACTGCGATGACCAACAAAGCTTTTGATGAAATTAACTGATGTGCTTGAAAAACCAAAATATTGCTGGAGCTTACTAAGCAGCCTATCGTGATTCACTGAATCAAAGGCCTTGCTGAAGTCCAGAAGAACCAAAATTGCTATGTGATCGTTGTCAATCGAATCAGTTATGTCAGATACTACTTTAAGTAAAGCAGTTTCGGAACTATGACGCGCTCTAAAGCCTGACTGCCAACGTGATAAGACGTCGTTTTGTTTTAGATAAGATGCCATTTGAACGTGCATCAGCTTTTCGAGAACCTTACCAAAGAAGCAGAGAAAGCTAATGGGTCTATAATCAGCCAGTTCGGAGGATTTACGAGAGATTTACGATATCTGAGGAAGAAAATAGTAAAACGAGATGAGACGTTGGAATATTACTCAACTCAATGCAATCTTTTTTTCTTTTCTGTACTACCTCCATTTAGGGGAATCCATCCTTTTAGAAATTAATGACGCGCAACATACCTGCAAACAAAGGTGTCAAATATCTATCAATGTAATTTAAAACTGAATTCTTTACAAATGTATTTCATTGCACAAAGGGACACTATGGTGCAAAAATCAGTTACAACAGCCAACAAAATATGTGAAGAGTTGGGATATATACATTGAGGGTCGAGTTAGAAGAAAAAAACTTATGAGTTTTAAAAATTAGTATTCATGCCTAATACCATGTAATCTTTTAAATTAAAATTTTGAATATTATGTAAATAACTTTGTTGACACTGACGAAGAACAGTTTCATATTGAAAGGAAAAGGATCCAGAATTTTATGTCTCTAGCTGATGTTAAAGAGCAAGCAAAAGGTTGAAAAACGGAGAAGAGGCTGTTGAACTTTTAATATCTAGTATTATTATTAAGAATTGCTTTTTTTTTAACAATAGCTATCAGTGTCGCTAGTTGTTAACGGAGCTTATCCAAATTAAAATTAATTAAAAATTATTTTCGTTCCGAAATCTAGCGAGCAAGAAAAACAAGAAAAATATATAAATCAACATAGGTTTTGTCATTATATTATGTATACAGGGTGTTCCAGGAAAAGTATGCAATACTGAAACCCCTAAAAAATGAGGTGATTTGCAATCGAAAATGTCACATTAATTTTTGTCGAATTCGTGTTATTTTCGAAATTACAGCGGATTTTAGATTTTTTCGAAAATGAGGTCCTTGCAACGCTTTTTTGGCTGTAACTCAGCTCGTTTTGCTTACTAAACCGCCATTTTGGTCTCGTTTTATTCGTATTACTACTGGCTCTCATTTATAATAACTAGCTTTCAAAAACGTTTCTAGATAAGTAAAAAATTAACGATATAACTTCAAAAATGTTTTTCTCTTCGAAAAATTTTCTTCTTTGAGGGTCGAAAATCTCCTAAAGTAACCATATTAGCAAACTACTCCGTGCCCACAGAAAACATCCCTAATTTGTTACCTTTCAGACAAATACAACATTTTTAGCCTAGCTCAGGTACTCCCCGAGATACGGGATAAGATGTCTTGCAACATATCTCGCCCATACTTGAACGAAATTATTTTGAAATTCAATTGTTTTTTTATAATGGTGGGAAATCTAAGCACTGAAGCAAGAAAATCGAGTGAAACCTACTTTATAATTTTAAAATATAACTGTCGTTGCCAAATAAAATGTTGGTTTTTCCAAAACACGTGATCAAAATAAAAAAATGTTATTATTTTAATGAAATTTAAAAAGCATTGTCTAGCCTATAAGTATGATCTAATTATAATTAAGTAATAAAAACAAAATTTAGTGCCCTACTTACATTTACAACAGGCTGACTAGTGCGTCTTGAAATTTCACGGATACTTATATTAGGATCGCTTCTTACCAAATGTAATATAGTAACGTCTTCACCTCTGGGTCTAGTAGATCTCAACTCGCGAAAAGACCTGCTCTCGCACAGTTGACGGTGAAGTCTAGAAAATAATCCACGGTACGGGGCCCGTCTTTGAGGATACCGCCTATTGTACTCCTCTACAGCTGCAGAATCATTTCCATTGCACATACCATATATAAAGTGCATTTCAGCCAACTCCTGGTATGTAAAATTTGCAGGCATAACTTCGCTTAATTTTACTGACTCTCTTACTTAATCAATTGCTGAAGTCTAACTACGAAGAAAGCACTAAAAGTTTTTCACAAGTTTCACAAATGAAGAAATTTTGCCTACTGTAGGAATTCATCATAAAAATTAAATACAAATATATTTTTACATGTGGAAAATTCTTTACATGTGGCAAATTCTTTACCTGTGGAAATATCTTTGCATGTGGAAAATTCTCTACCTGTGGAAAATTCCTTACCTATGCAAGATTATTTATTCATCCGACGATATGTGGAAGATTACACAAATACCATTATATTTTGAGCCGCGATTGATCTAAAAGGCGGTTTATTTTGACTTGATTATGATAACGACAGATTAAAATTAATAGTTCAGAATATCTTATTAATAGTCCCAAACATATATTTTAAAATTATAAAGTATGTTTCACTCAATTTTCTTGCTTCAGTGCTTAGTTTTCCCACCATTATAAAAATAATTGAATTTGAAAATAATTTCGTTCAAGTATGGGCGAGATATGTTGCCAGACATCTTATCCTGTATCTCGGGGAGTACCTGAGCTAGGCTAAAAATGTTGTATTTGTCTGAAAGGTAACAAATTAGGGATGTTTTCTGTGGACACGGAATAGTTTGCTAATATGGTTACTTTAGGAGATCTTCGACCCTCCAAGAAGATAATTTTTCGAAGAGAAAAACATTTTTGAAGTTTTATCGTTAATTTTATACTTATCTAGAAACTTTTTTGAAAGCTAGTTATAATAAATGAAAGCCAGTAGAAATACGAATAAAACAAGACCAAAATGGCGGTTTAGTAAGCTTAACGAGCTGAGTTACAGCCAAAAAAAGCGTTGCAAGGACCTCATTTTCGAAAAAATCTAAAATCCGCTGTAATTTCGAAAATAACACGAATTCGAAAAAAATTAATATGACATTTTCGATTGCCAATCACCTTATCTCTTAGGGGTTTCAGTATTGCATATTTTTCCTGGAACACCCTGTACAATATGCTTAAACAAAATTAATAAAAGGTTTTACTCATTTATTATTTATGTTCAATAATTGTTAATAACCACTCTTTATTTTGAATAAGCTAGAAAGAGCGGCAAATTTTGTACCGCCCCATGCGGCAAAAGCTCTAGCTACGCCACTGACCGTACTAATTAAGATTTAGATCTTTTTATTTAACTGAATAATAAACGAATCGAATTCAATTGAATTGAGGTCTTACCGGTGATCATATATCTTGTACTTTTTAAGATACAGGGTGTTTTGTAAAAAAACTAGCATATTTTCTTAATCACCCTGTAACTCCGAAACTGTTGATAGCCCCCCCCCCATCTTTCTCATATCTCTATTTCGTATCTTATTTAGTTCAGCTTGAGCATTTTGGGAGCATTTTTATATGTTTTACGGCAAAACAAATTAAATACTCAACGCAACCGATTTGATCAAATCGAGAAAATGATAATTTTCATTATTTATATGAGCGAAGAAATCGATTTTTAAATAAATCTAATCAGCTGAAAATGTGTGTATTTTGATAAGGAAGAAGAAAACGTACACTAGGATGCTGATTTATTTCAAGTTTTTATGCTTTAACTACTATTTCCAATCAATTATAGGCACTAAAAACCGTAACGCATAACTAGCCAACTAGCCACAAAGAACCTAAATTAGTATCGCTTTTTGTCCGCGATAAAACATTTCTGTGCATACATTCAAATGATTCTTTTGCTATAGACAGAGGAAGTTATTGTTTTTTTATTATATTCAAAAGTTTTCTATCTTTTTTCTACATCTAATACGCATCCTGCATTAATTGTACTTAAACGTTTTTTGCATAGTTGCACACAGGGGTCATTTGCCCCCCTACTTTGGTGGTCATTTACGCACGAAAAACATTTTGTTCCACCTGTATATTACGTGATTACTACCAATTTGCTACTGTTGACCATTCACAATCGTGACCTTTCCAATTTGAAAACCCTAAGACAAAAATTCACACATTGTATGTTCGCGGCAGCCGGTTTGCTATATTAAGTCGAAATGTCGGTAAGGTACACCGGTAAAGGACCGGTAAAGCAATAAGCACCCTTAAATGTTCACAGTTTCAATGGAAATTGGATTGCAACATGCAATTTTCCAATTTGCTCCTCTTTCACGGTAATTTTGGAGGTGTTCGCCTGAGAATGCGGCCACATATAGTGCAGCATGTCCATCAATGATGTGAGAGGTGACTTATCGAATCGAAATTGTGAATGAATCGTTTTTCATGTAGGTGGATCCCATAAGGATAATTTTCAGTACAACAACAACAGAAAAAAACTATTTCAGCGTTAATTATCCACAAAATATATAGTAAGCTCCTTCTGACACGCAACTGAAGTTTCTTTTTTGTAACTAAAAAGTTACATCTTTCGGTGCGCAAAATGCAAGCTCATCTGAAACAAATGAAATCGTGACTTGGCGTTAAAGCCATAAGGAGATGAATTTTCACAACCACTTAAGTCGAAGAAGGTGTTCATGTTTCCAATTAGAAAAATAAAATAAAAATAAATAAGAATCACTGAGAACGGGTTGAAAATTCTGAAACTAGCATAAGGCCAAAAAAAAGTATATATATCTCATTTACAGTGTACACGTAGCAGCCGGATCCGAACCCTTCACGCTGTTTTTTTCTTCTTTTTTTCTTATTAGTGTTGATGCTAGCTTTGGTGGTTATGTGTGATACGAGTGCGATACTCGCTCAATGGGATCCCATTAATGTGTCATACCATATCCAAAATATTTATGCGATATTTAAAAAGCCATAAATTAAGATTACCATTAAACACGGTAGATGCTACATATGGTGGGTATATAGTATGTTGTCGTCTTACATATTTATGCGCACGAATTGTGGAGCAAGTGAGGTGAAATTATAAACTTCGGCACCAGAAAACCTCGCAAGGAGAGTGGGCTGAGATTGCTGCTGTTGCTACTGCCAAACGGCGAAAAGTATGTGGAAATTTCATTCAGGGATTATGGATGACACTGACATGTAGCAAGATTTCTAAAGGGGTGTCTCGTCTTTCTGATAAATGAGTGTTCTGCTCTCCTGTAATTCAAGGAAGTCATTAGCTTAAGGAAATTTTGCATTCCGTAATGGGGCTTAAAGTGAACATCAGGGAAGCTTTCAATTATAAAGTGTTTTCATATATGTGTAAAATTACAGGTAAATTCAGGGGAGAAATTATTAATTTAATTTTTCGTAGTAATTTGCTAATAATATACCATTTAATAGATTCTTCATTCGTATTGTAGATGCAGGAGTCGCACAAAATAAGAGGTAAGATGGAGAGCTCAAGACTACGTCACATATTGCAACGGGTCCAAAGTCCGCTGGAATCTAGATACAAGATGAACTCCAATTTAATTTTGCCTTCACACTGTAGATGACAAATTTTTTGGGAAACCGAAAAGATGTTTATTTGAATGGAGTCACACCTACAAATGTACCCAATATTACCTCAAGCGATTCATATGACTTCACTGTTAATAATTGCTTAGAGCTAGTAAAATAGAGTGGCCCATAAGTATATCTGATATCTGATTTAAAGATGTTTTCTAAGATGACGAAACACTTCTCGGAGAACCTCAAAAGAATCCAGGACTGCTCATAAAATTTGTAACCCAATAATTCCTTTGGCTACAAAAACAAAGCAAAAAAAAAAAACATTTAAGAGACTAATAAAAAATGGCCATAATACGAAGGATTCTCAGAGAGAAATGTATAGTTGAGATGCAACCCAAAACTAAAATAGGACAAAAATAGAGAATCCTATAAACAAGAAAAGTCGCTCACTCTATAGACTTCAGCCTATTTTCAAGAAAATATAGCCGAAAGTATTAGGATGGATTACCTATTCTGAAGCAAGTATAAATTGTATGGAAAAAGACTCTTGCAATCGAAAAATATTTTATAAAAAAGAAATTTCTATGCAAAAGCGGGGATTTTGTAATAGCAGAAACCGTATTACTCATCAGTACGGCATATTGACTAAATTCGCTATGAATTTATTTCATGGCAAAACTCTCTATGAAACGTTAGTCCCGGATAGGGCTAACTTGCTAGGCATTCAAGTAAATACGTAGTATTTCACCTCGTATATAATTCACATTTTTTTAAGTGCATATATGAGATCAGCTGTACACTTTGGCGTATATGGCAGGTATGAACCAAGCCGTACTGATGAGTAATACGGTTTCTGCTATTACGAAACACTCTCTTTTGCATAGAATTTTTTTTTTTTTAATATTTTTTGATTGGAAGAGTTTTTTCCACTGAATTCTTGAGCTGTGGATTTCGCAGCAAACTCAGTCAATTTCATATTGACTAAATTCTTATGAATTTATTTCATGGCAAAACTCGCTAGTATGAAAGCCAACAAGATAAAGACCGTCCATACAAAAATATTTCGGCGTTCAAGCATGGCTCTAGAAAATCCGAGATTTTTAGGGTCCACAAGAATACCAGTCTGTTCAATCCTCGCTTGGGTCAATCAAACTCCGTCAACGTTACTGAAAAGTGTAAGTAATTAAAGATTGGACAAGATTTGAATATATCAAATACTTCGACTCAGATTGTGTTTTAATATCCACATACACAGCTGCTTCTCGATCATCTAATTGAAGGTATCAAAATAAAGGAATGAATGTAATTCAGCAGAAAAGTCCATAAACTCTCTTCAATCATAAAGCTGACACATTTCGAGGCTGACCCAGAACATAAAACCGAGTGCCAGATTCATATATCGATTAGCTACAAGTTTGGCATAGTCTAGTTAAGGCCTAATAGATGATAGACTGAAAAGGACACATATGGAAAGGAAGACTAAGCGGAGAAGCAAAGCGACTAAGTCCAACCAGAAAATTTTAGCCTCAACATCTGTTAAGACAACTGCATTAATGGAACTCGGGAGAACATTATGGCTGCAAAAGATGTGGTCGGGAAAGACAGAGTTCAAAAAAAATTCGAATGGACAAAAATCTTCACATGACTTTAGGATCTAAGCTTATGGTGAGGCAAGTAAGGCACCAAGACTTTCTCCCACAAATAAATAAAATTGTGGTGGCTTTCTTCACGAGTATCATAAGGGAAAGGAAAAAACGGCGTTGTAATCAGGTAATCTTTATCATGATAAAAACAGCATACAATTTGCTTAGCGAGACTCCGACAGGCAGAGCCGAGAGATAGGGATTAAAAACCTCCAACGGAGCTTAACCTGCTTGTAAACTACTGTGTGCTCATGGGATTGTTGCAAGGATGGGTGAAGTGGATCTTCCCAACAATTCGGCCCGCATCCCATTCGATGTGATGGTGCTTTGTGAGTTTTCCTGATAGGGAATCGTAAACTAAGGGGAAAGCCTTATCAAGTCTTCCTCAGCTCTTAAGTTTTTCACTGATAGCTCCCGAACTAATTAAGGAAACGGTGCCGATGTATTCTTTCCTAAACCTGACATTGAGCTGGATTACTCACCCTATTGTGTTTCAGGCCGAGATCTTCGCTCTGAGTGACTATCGGAATCTGGGGAACTTTAGGACGTCTTTGGGTAAGCTTATGATCTCAAGAAAAATGCAAAATACTCAATCTTTACTTTGCGATAATCATGGATCAACAAATATGTCCTTTGGAATCCTTGCCTCCCCATTATAAACAACAAATTCAACTTGAAATTTCCATTTAATTGGAAAAAATTAAAAAAATTGTTTTTGTTACAGAGCAGGATGGGGCAGGAGGAAATTTTCGAAAACGATCTACTAGCTCATGGTTGACTTACCTACTTTTACTAAATAAAACCATGGATCAGAAAATTTTGTGGAAACACCAGCAAAAATTTACCTACCAGACCAATCAGTAAACAAAATTTTAAAATTTTATTAAATTTGCAAAAACAAAAAAAAAACCAAATTTAAAACGAAACTTTCGAATCGATTAATATTTAAAAATGATAAAGCTATCAATCTACCATCTAATGATAGACGCTAATGGTCCATTTTTGTTTCCTACAGAGTATCCAATGAACCTACATAGAAATACGTTTATTTTTTTACCTATATACCACCAAACTTGTTCACACTCCCATTTTTGGGATTTATAAACGCGCACTTAAAAACCCGCTCAAATGTGCCCGACCCAGACCAGACCAGTAATTATCTCATCATATTTCGACACTAATTAACTTTTCTAGTTAAGGTCAAGTCCATAAAAATCTTTGGGCATTTCCTAAAATCAAAGCAACAAGCCCATGATATTACGGTGACAGAATTATTGTAGAAACATCTTTATCAGGTGATGGCATGAGTAGTGGTGGTGCACAGTTTGTACTTAGTCTGTTGCCTGCTGACTAACTGACCCGCTACACGATGCTGGGTAATTTAAGCAAGTGCACATTTTATCAGGTGATAAAATGGTTAACACAGATTTTAGAAATTAACTTTAATATGCAGCAGTAATAGCCCACCTGTGGTGGCTACTCTACTCAGTCTTATTCTGGGATTCTCAGCTTATGAATTCTCTATCTCCCTTTCACTTTGGTGTTTCTTTCACTCTAGTTAAAAAAAAAAGCCAGTTTACTTGTTTACTTTTATGTGCATCTATATGTTTGTACCTGAAGATTACTGGCAAAATACTATACTTTATGACGGTACTGTTATCGGAAAAGGTCTTTAAAATTCTACTAAGTTTCCAGTTAAAATGGAAAATAAAACAGAAGCAAAGCAACGGATTTACCTACATATTTACTTGGGATGCTGAAAGTCTAGAGCTATTTACTTTATTGCCTAGCCTAGAGATTAGTTAGACTACAGCAGTTGAGAGAGAGGACTACTAAATTGTTTGAGCAATAAATTTTAACTTTTTCGAAAGTTGATCAGAGAGATTTGGAGTAGATGAAAAAAAAAACATATCTTAATGAAGTTAGTTTTTATTATTATGGGTTACTGTAAAATTCGTTTAACTGTTATCTACATACATATATAGGTTTGATGCCGCCCGATAATAATAAATATCTACCTACATAGTTGACTGAAGTAACATGTTTACTAAAACCGGGTTCTGACGTCTCTAAATTCATCTAATTCTTTTCAGATATAAATAAAAATTAGGCTAACTTCATATATATTTTTTTGTACTCATTTCTACTGCTGAACTGATTATACTGCTAAAGTTGATAAAGTTTAGATGCATTCATTTGGCATACAATTTATATCTATCCTGCTCTAATGATGTCCCTTTGATGGTTGCCAACTGCAGGGAAACAAAATAAGTTTTTATATGATTTTGTCACTTTATTCCTTTCCCTCTTTAACTATTATAGGCAACAAGGTAATAACTAAAGGAGATGCAATCATATGTACGTTCCGTGTACATGAGCGTACCCAAAATTGCCCTGCATTTGTGTATGTTTCACTCCGCCATTTTTGGTCTTCGCTGTCAAATCCATATTTAGGATTGGAGGGTTTTGGGCTTGGTGCATTGACGCCGGAAAACCCGTGAAATAACCGTAGGGGCCACGAAGCAAATATTACTCCCAAACTTTTTACCACTGAACTTTTCTTCAAAATTATTAACTTTTTTACGTTCACGTTTGCAAATTCAGTAAACACTTTTGAGTATATGAAAATAAAAGCGATTAAAATTGCGCATAGGTTGTACGATTGTGTACAGGTGTACAAATTTTACGGCGCTTATGTACAAACAATATCAGTGTCATTGTGTTAGAATTGGGTACGCGATATTTTCTCATTTGCATCTCCTTTAGTTCTTACATCGTTGATTATAGGTAAAACAACTTTAAAAATTAAAAAACAAAAAAAATAAAATGAGCAATGCAGAGAACAAAATTCATACACATGAATGTCAAACATGTTATCAAAAATTACAATTCCACTACAACTTGATATGAAGAACGGGGGAGGGGCTAACAACTCACCACTCACTTGATCACAGGTTTATTGAAGGTTTGAAATGGTAGAGTTATACGTACTTACCGACGTACATTCGATGGATGGATCCATATTTTCGTATGTGTGTACACTCATACATACATATGTGAAATGAAATTTGTCAAACATATGCATAGAATTAAATTGACAATTCATAATACAATCAGTGGCGTAGCTAGAGTCATGTGAGCCCTGGTGCAAAAACAATAGTAATCCTACTATATCTGCATTGCTGAATTTAAGAATGAAAATTCATTTTTATTAACACCTAGGAAAAGAATGTTTTCTTGCTTTTGCATTCGAAAAACAATCGAAAATTTCTCTTATGTCAATTTTCTTTGCTTGATCTTGTTCAATGGATAGAACTGCTATGCCACAGGAATTGTCAAAAATAATATTCAATCTGCGTACCTACATATATTAGAAAACGTAGACAACAATGCTGGGTACTTTTTATTAATTTCTGAACTCATATTTTTTCAGAATCATATTAATTGATGAAGAGAAAATAAGTCAGAAATATCGTCTGGGTATTCCACTAATTTCATATTTCTTTCAAATAAAATTTGTTCCGAAAATATGCCTAAATTTGACATAATAACGTTTTTGGAAATTTTGTACTTATACCCTAGTATGGAGTTCGGATATTGGTAAAATTTAACGTGATCTCCGAAAAATAGCATTTTAATGCTGGTAGAAAGTTCACGTAAATTTTGTGTGGAAAAAATCAAGTGACAGTTGTTAAAAATACAATTAATTGGAAATACTTTTAAAAATGTTAAGTAATTATTATTTATAATGGATATAAATCATCATATCGATGACGAAATTGTTGCTGCGACAGGTGTAAGTGTGTATGGTCGTCAAAGAAATCCACGGAGAAAAACTAAATAAACTCGATTTGTCAACAATCAAAGAAATGTCAAAATTTTACCACCATTTTAATGCTCCGCACATTAAAAAATAGTCAGTAAAATGGTGGAGACTTAGAAAATGCCATCTATCTTATAATAGGGAAAATGGAACATTTTATCAGTAAACTGGACTAATAAAGACCTCAGTAAAATTTTTGCTTGGGACTCTACCAGCGGTAAAATTTATATGGACATACCACATATCACATACCGAAAAACATCAATCAGTAGTTTTTGGTCTTTCTAGGATGAATTGTGTTATTTTAAATACTTACATACCTCAAATGCAATGATATCCTTTGCGACAGTTCGGTTTCATAATTTTTAAGCTGAAAAAAAAACCAAAATGCAAAAACAACTAGCTCCTTTTACCAAATGGTATAGAGTTGAGTTGGGAGAGGGGGGGGGTTTATGAAGATGGCATACTAAAAAAAAAAAGGATATTGTACCCAAGCAGATTAAATTTAAATAAAGCACATCATACTCCAAAAAAATTTGCTTTCAAAATCCAACTTGCGCAAATTACGATATACAGGGTGTCCCGTATATCGACGCTGGAAAGCATAAACGTCGTAACCGACCAATATGTCGAAAATACGTTATATACACCATTTGAATCAGAAAAAAAACTGCGTTAAATGGTCTGGTTCTCATATCTCTACGACAAAAACAAAATAATTTACGCCATTGAAAACACCTCTACTTTTTACAGTAACTTCGACTTGATTTGCATTAATTGGGACAAAATCAGCTACTTTTTAAGCACATGTCGCTTAAAGCAAATTAAGGTTTGCAAATTTTTAAGTGAGTTACATACAGCATCCGAGGCCTGACGGCTGGAGAGGCTTACGCCATTTTTGCGGATCGTAAAATGATAACTTCTGTATTAACTCTCGATATTGTTCAAAGTTAATACATTTTCAATGACTTGTTGTCTATGAAAAAATAGCATGTAATGCATTTTGTTATTGGTTAGTTTTGCATGAGAGATGCAGTTGCTCTATTGGTTTCAACCTATATATAACTCAGAATATGGTGTTCCTACGTTAGAAGAGTATTAAATAAAAACTTAAAGTAACTACAGCCTTTTATT
This sequence comes from Dioctria rufipes, assembly GCA_963924295.1. Taxonomy (NCBI): domain Eukaryota; kingdom Metazoa; phylum Arthropoda; class Insecta; order Diptera; family Asilidae; genus Dioctria; species Dioctria rufipes. Next base: position 45,870,041 of record OZ002744.1, on the reverse strand, counting down.
TAAACTGCCTGTCTTGTTCTGTGCTAGTGTACATCAAGAGTTAGACTCTGTTTTAAACATAGAACTTGGATATAGCTCACATATATCATACAAATAAAAAAGGTCTATTTGATACGGTATTTCAGTTGCCATAAGTTCTTTAACATTCATGTTGCTCCATACATTACAGCTATTCAGATACAGCATTCTTGAGGTCCATAAAATAAAACACGGATTGCTGTAACTAGCAAAACTAATACTTATACTAACTTTAGCGTAATTCTACTTATTGCATATTGTGGGTATAATTTTAAAAAAAAACTTGTCCAAAAATAGAACTTCTATCACAAATAGTTTAGACGTTATGATTTTTTTTCTGATTTTGAAAAAGTTTTTGGGCTCTAGTGAAAAGTTTCATTTTGGTCGGTTACGACGTTTATGCTTTTCAGCGTCGATATGCTCTTGCACCCAAGGCCTATGAATACGTGATACTTAGTCAAGCACGGGTGCGGGAGGGGAAATCCTAACGATTTCCGAGATAACGGTGCTTAGATATATTTGAGTATGTTTTTATAGATCACCCTGTGACTTCTTAACGTTACACCTTATGACGATTATTTAAAATTTGTCAAATTTATAGTCGTTGGGCTTTTCGAATGGTTTATAAATTATTCCCATCTTCTTCTCCGCTTTAAAGTTATGTTTCAACAAAAATCTAAATTTCGGATTTTTAACTGTTTTTTTTTTTTATATAACTACTAATTTTATCAAAAACACTTCATCAATATCAATTTTTCATATTAGAATCAATAAACTCAGAAGCATAGCATTAAAAGAATTTATCACACTCTGTACTGAAAATGTAAGCCTTTTTTGCACTTTTACTTGAACATATCCAACAGAAATGGCTTAAAAAGTCCATTCCCAAAAGTTAATTGCCCACTTTCTGGCATTTATTGAACTTTTTTGCTGGATACACTTAAGAAAAGTACACAAAACCTAGAAAGGGTTACAGTTTAGGTTCAATATGAAAAATTAGTGTTGATGACGGGCTTTTTGATAAAATTGGTAGTCAACTATTTTAATTTTGTTGAGCCATTACTTCAAAATGGAGAAGAGAAGTGGAAAAATTTTCTAGGCCACTGAAAAAGTTCAACGACTAGAAATCTAACAAATTTTCAATTATTATCATAGGCTGTAACGTTTAAAAGTTATAGGGTGATCTATAAAAATATACCCAAATATATTGAAGTCCAGGTATCTCGGAAACCTTTAGGATTTCCCCTGCTCCATATACACAATTTGTGGTTGTCCAAGCATATCCAATCCTTCGGGCGCAAGACCAAATATGGGACGCCCTGTATAAATAAAAAGGATTTTCCGAGATTAAAAAAAAACGGGCTTAAATGGGCAATCGTATCCAATTCTACTGCCGGATTTTTTACATTTAAAACATGCTTCTTTTAAGTTATTTAAAAAAATAATAACTGTCGTATCTTATTCAACCAGATTTATTTAGAGGAAGACATAATGATTAAATCACAGCAACGATTTTCGATATTTCAGTTTTAAACGAAAATCTGGTTTTTAAAAATCCAGTTCCACTCAAATTATGCTTTTCTTACGGAATATCAAAAAAATATAATTTTTGAATATAAAATAAAAATAAAAAAAACATTTGTTTTTTTAAAGGGATATCATATTAAATCTTATCGTATCCCGAGCTCATGTTGTTCCCATTTGAAACACAAGCTTTTTTTCGATATCAAAATAATTACAAGGATATCTTGGGCAACCAGAATAAATTGAAGGTGATTCAATTCAATTACCGCTTTCAAAATCCTGTTTTCTTCACAGACCAATGCGAAACCGCGGGACTGCAGCGTTTCATTTTTTGGGTTCGCAGTTTGCACCATTTTTCACGTCATTCGCGAAGTAAAGATGAATATCATCAAAAAAATTAATTTTATAAGAACGATGAGACGAATTCGTTCCCACATCGCTGGGTGTGATTGGTTCAGATTTTTTTGCTCCCGCTGAGTCCTGCCAAAATTCGCCCCCTCTCCCACGGTTGTTTCAAGTTGGTCTGTGAGGGCCTTTATAAAGCTCAGTTCCATTTAAACATGCACAAAATATTATAAAATGTTCATTCTGTATATTAAAAAAAAAAGAGATTCATAAATAAAATGTGATAACAAATTCAGGCCTACCATTTAAAAATGCTTCTTTTATGACATAATTTAGAAGAAAAAAAAAAACAGGTCTTGAGAGACGAGATTTCGAACAGATGGATTTGAAAAAACAAGAGTTTTAAGAAGGTGTATTGAAAAACGATATGTCATGCCCAAACCTTCGATTACATTTTGCAAAACGGCTTTTTATAAGGCGGGCAAATGTACCCAGCACGCTTATTACAAATATCATTCATAACTTTTATCTTATCTTTTTATTTCTCTTATGTGCTTTTACTGCTTTACTGTAGAATAACTAAAAATTTTATAAACTTTCTCCAATCTTTTATAGTTTGACCTCTATTAATTGTGAACCAACTTACTTTTAATTTATTTTCTTCATTTTATTGGAATTATTTTTTGATATACTATTTGATGCTACCAAGATGATCAAACATTTCATTTTTACCTGATTTCAGCCAAATTACCTTCTTGTGATGAGAAAATCACTTACTTTTATCTCATAGCATAGCCATTCTTCTAGTAGATATGAATGCTGGTATATCTTCTTTATTTTGTAATTAGGTACTTCGATGCCTTTTAGAAAACAAAATTTGACAATAAATCTATAGAAAAATCTAAATGGCATCATCAATGATATAAAAGTAAATCAAACAGTATTTCATGTAAGCTAGTTCTTTTCCGGTGGTATTTAAAAATACCAATGAGTCTTTTTTCACTCAGAAGAGGTACCACAGGGATCAATTTTAGGACCAATACTTTTAATCTATATTTATTTGGCAGCTTATTTTCAATGATTATGTACTATAAATACTACAAGCTGATGATTGAAAGCTCTATGTTATGTATATCCAGATTGAAGTATTGACAATAAATTATATTTGAATTTTCCTAAATCGAACTCTCTAGGTACATCTCTCTCTCCGTCTAACATTGTCTGTTAAAAGTTAGACAATAAATAAAGAATGTCTTAAACGCCTAAGTTCAATTTTTAAACACACGTTGATCTTGTCCGACTTCACCAATTGACAGTCTCTCTTCCTTTCTCTCTCTCTTTCTCTTTCTCTCTTTCTCTCTTTCTCTCTCCCTCTCTATCATTGTAGACTCTGTAAGACTTTTGAATTATTTTTAATTATTTCAGTAGGATAGGATTGACAACAGCCTTAAAACGTCAAGATAAAAATGAAGCCAAATTACTAAAAAAAAGTTCTCTGTGTAACAGAAGATCAGGCATACGAAATTGCCATGTCTGAAGAATTCCCCAGTATACTATACACGTTATTTTCTCATGAATAAGTGAATGCGTCGGAAAACTCGCAACCAGCTGCTTACCATAGCGTCGCATCTTATTTTAATAACTTATTCCAGGTTCCCATCATAACGATTCAAAACGTAGAAAATATCAGACCGAATTTGCATACAGATTTTCGAATTCATTAGGTGCCAATCGGGTTCTCATGTAGTTCTCGAGGACATCATGGACTTTGTATTGGCCGCAGTTACAATACCAATATATGCAGTATGTGCAAGATTCTAGTATTAACGCCTCTCTACCAAGCCTCGCTCATTTCTTGATCTTATTCCATATTTTTATACCCTAGACGAAATCACAGGGTATACTAAGTTTGTCATTCCGTTTGTAATGTAAGTAGGGTTGCCATACAAAAATTTCGATTTTCACTATATTATATTTGGGCATAGCTTGAGAACGCGTCAAAGTAGAGGTCTGAAATTTTGTACATGGTGTTTTTATAGCAATAGTAAATAAAATTTCATGAACTAAATCGGGTAGCACCTTCTTGGTGTTGCCATAAAAGGATTCGGTTTTTCAGTATATATATGGACACTGCCTTAGAACGCGTAAACCTGGAGAGCTGAAATTTTGAACACGATATTTTTATAAAAATTGAAAATATTAATTCAAAAATGGACTAAATCGGGCAACCCTTTCCTGGTGTTGTCATATAAAACTTTGGCTTTTCACTGTATATTTGTATACTGCCTGAAAACGTATCGATGTAGAGAGCTGAAATTTCGTACATGGTGTTTTCATAGAAATAGTTAATAAATTTTCAAAAATGAACTAAATTGGGCAACCCCTGCTTGGTGTTGCCATACAAATGTTTGGGTTTTCACTTTATTTAATTTTTACTTTCATCTAAGGTAGGCATTATATTATTGGTCTTAGACCAATTATGATTTTTTATCTGTTTTTCTTGTCGGCTTATATATCTAAGCGCCAGAGAGATCAAAAGGAAAACACGTGAAGAGGAAAATACTTAAATTTTACACAAAAGATTTTCTTGTATTTCCTTACAAAAAAAATAAATAAAATAAAAATAAAAATATTTGTTACGTTCTTTTCTCTTCTTTTGTTCGAAAATGTTAATTTTTAGCAACCAGATTTATCGATTTCTATTTAAAAAAAATTTCTAGCAATGTCAAGGTAAGTCGAAGATAATGTCCTTCTTATATACAAATAATTTAAAAGCGTCGCACTTATTCCCATAAATTTTTAAATTGGGGAAAAATTTTCCGTCGTAAACAATATTTTGGAGAATTTCAATTTATAATGAGCTTCCTCATTAAACAATATTCTCGTAATGACGTAGGTTCATTGATAATTTGATACTTATAGGAACACGAGTATCAAATAATCAATGATCTTACGTCATATACGTCATACGGAATTATTTTTGACACAGTTAAAAAATGCCCAAGAATAAAATATACTTCCGTGGCATATGATAACTTCGATTCGTTTTGCTAAAAGAGCGGTATTATCTTAAAAAAGTGAATCCATAAAAAAAAAATTTTGAAATAACTCTGCCGATTTTTTTTTTTGAAGTTGTGCACATTTTGCAATGTAGAATATGAAAATTAGAAAACTCTACTCATTTTTGAAGGCGGCGCCATCTATCAAAGTGAAGCTTATAATGAAAAATAATTTGCATATATTACCAGTAGAGCTGAGCTAAGTTTTACGCTTATTACGTTTGAGTCTAAGCATCCTAAAAGATAGCAAAAGTATTGCAGCTAAGCAATATCTTGCATTAATACTTTTCTTGTGACTTTCCTTGTACAATTTTCATCAGTGTTTTTCTGTGCATTTTAGCCGGATTGAATAAGTACAAAACTGTGTAGTATAAGATGTATTAGACATAAAGAGCTGAAATTTTGTACACACCTTTTACGTACAAACTTTCAAATTTTCGAAATTCGAAAACTAGCGAAATCGGGAAAATTTTATTCGGACGACAATTTTAGCAATAAAGCGACCAAAATTTGCGGGAAAATTTGTAATCGAAATTTTTATGCGCAGTATTTTGATGACGAAAAATAACATAAAAAGCATTCACTTTTTTTTCTTGCGAATTTACTTCAAAATGTTTGCTTAATAATTTTTATGAAATTTGTTTGTAACAGTCATTTGCATTTAATTTTGAATTTTCAATATTCTTAACGCTTTTCCATTATTCTTCATAATTTTTATGGTTTGCGTCTATAATATTGCTCTCAGCCGTGATCTGTTGACTGTGGAGATCAGCTCTCATCTTTGCTTGTAATGCACTTTTACACCACTGTCAACTATATCTGGTTATTATTTATTTGTGCTGGTATTATATTCATATTTTGTAAAAAAAAAATGTTTGTTTTTAATTCCCCACACTGTAAAAAACCTACCAAGAGAATGAAAAAGGATTTGGATATTTGAACAAAAAAATCTTTCAAATTAAAATTTGTTTTTTTCAGAATTACTATAAAGAAAAATTCAGTAAATAAAATTAATTTAATTTAATTTAGTATTTGAAAATATTCCGAAAAGACGTAGTACATCAAAATATAAAAGAACTAAAATCAATTCAAAGACAAACAACAATTTTTTTAAATTATTTCCCTTTAGTTGAAATTTGGGAATTTAAACTTCCATTTTTTATCACATTTCAGCAACACCAGCTTTTCATTTATATCAAGTTTAAGAAGCCCAAGGCCTTGAGTTTCAGTTTATCCTTTCTTTTTTTAAGCAGGAAGACCAGAGATCCCAAGCATTGAGGCAGGACGACCCATTGTGCTATTCAGTTTTATCTTACTCTGGACCTAAAATTAAGAGAAAACATTTTTACTACCCGTACTTCACAAACCGTTAAGGTACGCATATACGACGACACTTCTGTGTGTCCAGATCAAGTGCATATCCAAATGTCAGCGGGAGTACAGAGTCCTAGACTAGAGTAGTATGGCAAGAGAAAGTTACAGTCTCTTCAGTCTAGCTGCAATTTCCGTGAGGACAGATTATTTATTATAGGTTCCAAAATTTATTCCGAGTGTCAGCAATTAAAATTGTAAAAAAAAAAAATAGTTGAACAAAGGAAAGAATTTTACAAATTAACATCTATTTTAGAAAGTATTTCTATTCTGTGAGATGTTTCACAGGAGGATTTCAATAATTGTACGGATTCAGGAGAAATCATAATTTAAGAAACCAATTTAAATAAAGAGCTTAAAAAATCAAGGAAAACGAAAAGTGGTCAAGGATCTGTTGAAGTGTGTGTACGACCAAATGGGATTACATGTTGAACCCCTGCAATTCGTTGAGCCTAATATAATAGAAGTCACTTAAAGACGCCTACATAACCATGGTATCATGGCATCGGAAATCTTTTTTATGCATCTTACCTGTAGCCGATAATCGAAGGGTTTATGCCAATCTTTCTCTATGTGAAATAGGCTTTCTCATTACATTATCTTCCTTTCTTATTTAAGGCTAACTTTTTCAGGAAAATTATCGAACTCTTCAGGTGACATACGCAATTTTTTTTTTTTTAAAAACCTTTCATTACAAAGTCTTAATTCGCGGAGCACAATATTGAACCAATCAAAACGCCTGCTTCTTTTCATCCATTCCCTTATTTAAATAATTTTTGTTCAATTTGGGCATTGGCGTAACTAGGTAGAGGCCGGAGTTGGCTTGGCCCTCCTCAGAATTCTGACTGACCCAGGAAATTATAAAAACTCCTAAAAAACAATCGTCAATTCGTACAATCATAGGTCTAATTAAATTTGGATAGGAATCGAAGAGACTAAGTTCGTTTATTTAAGAAAATCTATTGAACATTTTTAAAGACTGTTCTAAGACTGCTCTGATTCTACTGAATTTTGACAAGGGCGTCTGAAATGTATTCCGTTGGAGAAATTATGCGGAACTATTTTGACAGTTTGTACGGAAATTTTAATTGATAACCTTTGATATCAATGAAATTTTGCAAATTTCGTAAAACTTTGTTTAAATTTCCGGAAAAAGTTTCGTGTATTGAATTAAAGAATTCTGGATGTATTTTTCTTAATACGTGAGAGCAGGTGGAAAAGAAAATGTCTCTGTTAATTAAACTACACCACTTTCTTTTATTTTTCGTTTAAAATAGTAACTAAATGGCGATGTACCATACTCTGTACCGGGTACTCAATAACATTCAATGAGAGTTATAATAAAGAATGGGAAACAATTGTGAACTATTCGTTGTTGCTCTGGCCTCTAACATCGGAACATCGACAAGACTGCCCTATCTCAAAGGTTTTCTTATTGAAATCGCCCCGAATGCACACATGTTCCTGCATTATCAGCGGATTAAAAGTACTAATCTAGACTATTTGCTCTCTTGGGAGCAGAGTTAAGGTTTCACGTAGGAGACTAGTGAAAAAGCTACAATTGGTCTAAAAGACCTATTCTTATGATACTCTAGATGAATGCCCATATGTAATTTCGTATGATCACCCATTTGTGCCAATTTGATTTTTGAAGTGGTTTTCCGCATATCTAGAACGGTTCGTCGGACAGAAAAAAATGACTATAAACTATTTCATAGAGTTTCAATATTCTGAAGAACAATAAAAATGTCTACGACTGACAGTTTTCACAGTATACGTAAAAAACTTGAATAGTTATATGGCAATACCAAGAAGGGGTTGCCCGATTTAGCCCAGCTTTTTACTATTTCTATGCAATGTCGTGTACAAAATTTCAGGTCTCTACGATGCCATATTTTCAAGCAGTGTCTAAATATATAGGAAAAGCGAAATTTTTGCATGACAACCCCACGAAGGAGTTACGCGATTTGTCCCATTTTGGAACTTAAATTTACTTTTTTTTTAAAAAAAGCCCGCTGGCAAAAATTAAGCTATATCAACGCTTTATCTAGTTATCCTGAGGGAACAGACCTACGGACAGAGCGATAGATGCACGGACGGGTGGACGGACGTCTGCACACGCAAAATACAAAGAAGCTTTTAATATTCGATGGGTGCCCAATCCATTCTGTTCTACTATCATTATTTGTATGTGTTACAAAGGGAGTGTATAACTTAGTGTGTACGTGTGCGCTGTACGTCGGCGCGTTCTCAGGTAGTGTTCAAATATATATAGTGAAAAACAAAAGTTTTGTATGGCAACACCAAGAAGGAGTTGCCCGATTTAGTCTATTGAACTAGTATTTACCATTGCTATGAAAACACTTTGTATGTACGTAATTTCATCTCTCTACGTCAGCATGTTCTTAGGCAGTGCCTTAATATATAGCGAAAAACGAAATTTTTGTATTGAAACCCTACGAAGGAGTTGCCCATTTTCTAAACTCAATTTACCTTTTTCTAAAATAGCCCGTACGCAAAATTTTTGCACTTTAAGTGGAAGCGTTCTCGAGTTATCGTGTTGTCTTCTGCCACCACTTTCCCACCGTCCAATGTGTCTGCCATTTTTGCCATTGATCATCTGCTCCTGCCATACCAAAAATCAGCCTTTATGAAATCACGTAAGTTAACGGGTTTCTTTAAGTCATCTCTCGCAGCATCCTCCACCATTGGAAGCCAGGCAGACGTCCGATTAAGTTATGAAAGATATTAAGAGAGTATGATAAGATAGAAAATTTTGTTTATGAAATGACGTAAGTATTTTGGTCGCCAGCTCTTCTATTATATCAACATGCTATCTTGTAAGTGCTCAGCACAATAGATACAAAATATCGGTCAATAGCTGGGAATACCCACTTCGCAAACAAAATATTTATTAAAGCCTAGGTACGAAAGTTGGCGGCTCTGCCCCCCCCCCCCCAATTCAAAAATCCTAGTAACACCAATGGATTTGGGTGTTTTGTTTTGGTTATTATATGTATAAGCTGTCACTATCGGCAAAGACGCATTCGTCAATGCTGACTGCTTTACACAAAACTGGCCGAATGTACTCCTATTAAAGAAGAGTCATATTCATATAAACTCATGTGATCCATCTACATGACACTACTGATCTCGACACAAGTCTATACTACAACGCTCAAGCGTCAAAAATTGTGGCAAGTATGGATAGAACCGAGATTGCTCTAGACACAAGTGTCGTCACTAAATGTCGTCGTGCATACACAGCTGTAAAATTTTCGGCATATCTCCGAGGCCTTAACCCAACAGCAGCTGCTATTCATAGAACATCCTCTGAGTAGTATCCTTAACAAACTTTTTTAAGTATAAGTCCCTGTAGCTCTGAAGAAATGTGAAATTCTTACAGTTATATATCAGGAAAATAAATCAGTAAACAAAAATTGTTACGCACCTCTGTAAACTTGTAAAGTACACTGTTAAGTTCGGGTGTCTTATTATTGTTTTAGATTTGAATTAAATAGATCTTCTTTAACATACACGACGATGACGACAAAACACTTTTGATTGAATTTTTGACTTAACTCCTTTAATTACGAACGCAACCCTATGAAAATCCGGAAAAATTAAAAGTAATCTTATTGATGATACATAAATTTAGCAATAAATTGAATTTTATCATTTCTTAATTAATATACGTACTAAAACCATTCTTAATAATCTCAATTTACAGCCTGCAGTATCTATAAATGCATCTTAATTTATTCGAAGCAGTCATGACGTTCCACAGGGCCCAATTCTATTCCATATGTTTTCTTCATATTTATTGAGGATCTCTTAATAAAACTTAAATTCTCAAAAAGCTCTTTATGTATGCAGATAATTGTCAAAACTATGCTTCACGACTCAGTGGATTTTTTGAGGATGTCGCTTTAAAAATCAACCAAAATCATCAAGTATAATTCCTTTGTCATCGCAAACATAAAATATGGTTTTCTTCTTAATACAAAAAAAAAACATAAGTTACAATACACTGAAACTCAATTAATGACGAACTTTTTTTTATATGCTCCATTAATAGTTGGAATGGTCGGTCCAGTTTGTATGCAATTTCTAAACTGTAGAAGAGAATGATTTATTTCAAAAACATTTTCACCAATATTTCAACGTTCCAACAATTTTCTGTTGGAAGCAACTATTTGTTTGTATGTTTGTTTCATCTTATCATATTTTTTGATTTTTTCTTTCTATTTTACTATACCTACCTTATTTCAGCGCCTAATATTACGCGATTGTCTAACTTCGTTATCTAGGAGATTTATATGCTTATGGACCTCAATAGCGTCCACCACACTATTCTGGCCTTAAAATTATGTCTGTGTGTGTTATAAATAAATTATTGGCATTAGCAAAACCCTCGAGTATACTTTCCAAGTCATGAAACAGAAATCTATATGTGTGCGTTGGGAGTCCGTTCTCTAAACTGTCCTATATTGACACTTATGGAAAAGTCCCAAACATTGACTTTATATATGCTATAGAGCATAAACTACTATCCATACCGGAAAATAGTCTTTTAGTAATTTACAGCTTGCTTTCTTACTCTCCCAAAGGCTACACTTCCTATATACCTTACTTAACTTAAATAATTAAATAGTTTTGATTGCAAAGTAACCTTACCATCTTACGCTCACTTACTCTCAGCTAAGTAATAATTGCATGTGTGTATGTGCGGCCGGAGACCGAACGAACCTGCAGGAAGCTACATTCGATTTCATCAGACCATGGAACAGCGGCAAGTGCAATTATTAGTCAGCTGTGAGTTTTTGTTTAGGAATCGTAGTCATTTGGTTAAGATAAATTTTTTTAAATAATTTTATTAGGAAAGGTATAAAAATTTTATTTCGGTTCAGAAGATAAGAAAGCAATCCTATGATTATCAGAAGATCATTTATCTGTATGAATAGTTGTATAGGGCAGAGGAGCTATTCAAATCAAACATTTGTCAATCTTTCATAAGAATACTGCAAATATTTTAGAATGTTGGGACTCCATTGAGGCTCTCATGTGGTAGTGAGGGAGTCTTTTTTATGGCTTGTGAAGTATTCTCGGGGGTTTTGGCATTAGCCGTCAAAAATCATTCTTAGTTGCCTTTTTGACTCCTAAATTGTTCGTAATATTAAATTGTAGTCAGCTATGAAGTCCCTCAGTGATCTCTATTGCAGTTCGTTTCTGTAATTTCAATTGAGAAAATTCTCTATTCGATGACGTCAAGCAAATTCACCATCCTTAAATCTACTAGTTGAATTTATTCGTTTCTGTATATGCTAATTGAGAAAGGCATAGTGAGTTGTATGGGATGTAAAGGAATCCTCGATTTTGAAATAGCAATTGACAAAGTAGAAACGTCAAAGACTATTAATTTATTGTATGTTATCATTGCTGTTATTATTATACAGTTTAATGATTCTGTAAATATTGCTGCTGCAGTTGGCATAAATAGAATAGTTTTAGGCCCAAAATACATTCACGTCCTCTTAAGGCTTGTAGCCGACTACTGAAGTTATATTCAAGGCCACTGGCCACAAGAAGCCATACTTTTTATTATGCATAAAAGTATGTGTTTTCATGTAATTAATAATTTGTTCCTCAATTTTATTTTCTTGCAGAATTATAACAACCGAGTATGAATTAGTTCACACAGGTTAACAACTTTTCTCACTGATAAATAAAATTCCGATTAATTACAAATCCCCTGGCATATTGAATAATCTACCATTCTTATACTGCAATGTTGGTAGTACCGGGGCCACAAGCCACAAAATTTGAGATTTGATGACACTTGGCCGCGGCCACAGTGTGGCTTGTGGCTTGTGTCCTGTGGCCTGTGGCCGCGAATGTAACCTTGGCAATACATTTACATTGCTTTAAAGGCTTGCATCCAGTGGCCGTGAATGTATTTTGGGCCTCATACAGAAATACAGTGGTGGAGAATGACAACAAAATGACGTGAAATAGGCAATTTCAGTTGAGATCTTCTCAATTTAATAGTTACAGAAGCGAGTTACTGAACTCCGTTTCTGTCAAAATTGATATACTGGTATTACAATTATCGCTATTGGCTTTGCGTCGATTGTTCACACAACAATAAAAGCGGTTACCAGCAATTGTTGAAGTGACAACTTATTTTGAAATTGTTAAATTATTTGACATTTAAAATGCACTTTATGTTTCGAAAAGGAAAATGATTAGTGATATCAATTCCCTGCAAGACGGATTGTGTTTCATGAACTGTCAACTGTGTCTGAAGATATTTGATAGAATCTATGATCAACACTCATTTGCAAAATGCCATCAAAAACTCTAATCCAAATAAATTTCCTATGTTATATAACAAATAAAGTAAGACTGATACAATTAAGTCTTATCAAAATACCATCAAAAAATAATCATCACTTTATGAATATTTTATAAAAATATTTTAACCTTGTTCATCTTCTATCGAAATACTTAATAAGGTGTCAACACTCCATTAATTAGAAAAAAAAAGGCGAAAAGATAAAAAGTAAAACTTAATTCGATGTCAAAATTAGATAAAAATCTGATTTAACTCCATCTATTTGGTTGGAATGTTGCATCTCTGGTGAATGTTCTACGTGAAAATAAATTATGCTCAGATTGTGATATTTTTTGGTGATTTCCTGCTCCCAATTAATATAAAATTTTCGCGATTCTTATAATGCAAATGATTTTGAGTGAGGAAATATTATAAATATTTGCCGGTTTCTTTAAAGATGATATTTTCAGTTTTGAGATCATATGAAGTTTATTATTATATCAAAGATTAAATCTTATTCTGTTTTTTTTTTTCTATTTTGCAATTTATAAAGGGATGCTGGCAAGCCAACTCCCCCACTGTGAAATGATGTTGAAGATGAGAACAATGTTAAATAGATGTTTCCGTGTTTATTATCAAAATATCAATGTGCAAGAATGTTAGACCTGGAACTGGAACTTTTAATATTTCCTAAAGTGATAAAGTGCAATGGTTTTGCAGAAATATAGATAACAAAAAAGAAAAAAAAAGAATATCAACCGAAACGCGATTTTATAAATTCATAATTTTTATAATATTTTATAATAATGAAGGAAAGAGGCAAATATATAGATAGGTAAACTATATACATATTTAGAGATGTTGCAAGATGAAATAAAAAAATTTACACATCTTTATGCATAATTCATATCATTACGTTTTACACAATTTTGCAATTTGTGTAATTTTACACAGATTTATAAATGTGTAATACATGTGTTATACTATGCCTCCTTTCGTGTGATGCTAGCTCGATGAGGGATGGGTTAATTTAATTTTGGACGCAGCGTGGTTTGAGAATCCACGAAATCTATGTTGCCAGGAAATTAAGTTAAGGAAAGGTTTCCACAACTTCGGAAATTTATTACTAGTCGACTATGCTTCTACTCTAGTCGTTTTGTGGAAACTGTTCTTACAGGTGTAAGCTGCCGTGCAAGGTACAGATCCACTGAATTAATGATGGAGTCAGCTGGTTGACAGAATTACCTGTTGATGGTAGTTGTTGGGGCGGCGAGTAGTAGGATGCAGACCCTACTCTTGTGTAAGATACAGATCGTACGTATATGATGCACTTGCTATGGTATAAAAGTCAAATGGTAAGGTGTAGACTCTTTGTTGCCGGATACGGATCTGTTGTAGTTGAAGCTCTTCAGTGCGCTTCAATTTCATTGGCTTGAAACTTTAGTTGAAGTTCCAGTTCTGGATGTAGGATGCAGACCCTACTTGCGTGTAGGATATGAAACTACGGATGAGACAGACTTGCTGATAGTAAGGAAAACCCAATGGTAGGATACCTGCTCTTGATAACAATCCTGAACGCTTCGACACTACACACTCTATAGTCGGTGTGGTGGGACACGCTTGGTGAGGATCTCTTAGGCTGAGCTATTCCTACGATTCCTGATGATTTTTTTCTGACAGGTATCCTCAAAATCGTGATAGAAAGGGTTTAGAACTAGTCCAGACTTATATTAATAATAAAGATGGAGACGTTGAAGAAATAGCGGTACAAGTAAAACACGACTGGTTACTGTATTTTCATTAATATGTCTCTTTTTTCTTTTAAATGAACTTTAATTTTAAACCCGATATAGAACTCTGGTAGAAAGAATATCAGGAAAAATATTTTATCCAGAAATAATGAAGGCTAAAACACAGTGAAGACGACACAAAAAAGTCGCTGTAAATTGATTGCTGTCAAAGATTCGAATATATGGAACACACAATGAGAGCGACACGATAAGTTGCCAACAAAAAGCTTGGGAAAATCTCTAAATTAGTCTCCAACATAATTGTCATTTCTGTGGTGACAGTGTATAATTGACATTCATGTTTTGTGGATTTGGATATTTTTATGAAACATAGTAAATTAAAAGATAATAGTAACAAAGCTAGTTATTAAAAACTTGTATAAAATTAATTACATTTATTAGTTTGACAAGTTATGGGTTTTGAGGAGGAATCAACAGAGAACATGAGGGTAAAAATTATGTTGTGTAATATACGTCATCCCATATATAGAAATCTCTTCTTAGTCTTCTCTGTTAGTTTTTTCTTTATGGTTTGAAATTTTAAGTATGCCGCATAAGCTATACTAGCGATTTTCCTTAACTTTTTCCTTTTTACCATTTCTTTTACAATAAAAAAAAAACAGAGATAGCTGTCAAAAACATTTGTCGAGACTCGTGAACTGTGTTTTAAATGCGACATTATCGCCAACTAAGTTGCCAACATTATTGTGTCGCTCTCACTGTGTTTTAACTTACCACGTTTATTAGTCTAGCGTTCTAAAACTGACTGGTCTGAGGAAAATTAAAACAAAACATTTTTCTTTACAAGGTTACTACGTTATTTTAAAAAACTTACCTCCCCACAAAACGCAAAGTATCCGCTTAACAGGTTCCACAAACCTCCAATTGTTAGTGCAATCGTTTTCCGAATTGCCAATCGCAAGCAATGTTCCGTTTATTTATCGAATTTTTTGCAAAAAACTGAATTTAATTTTAGTTCTAATGATCTTCAGCTACCTGAGTGGTCGGTCTCGGGCAGTCTTTTCCAATAGCAGGCTTTTTTTTTTTTTTAGGAATTAATTCTGAAGTACTATAAGGCTCCATATTAGGACCACTTCTTTTTTGTAATATTTGTTAATGATATCTTTGGTTGTGTCGTAATTATTGGCAATTCCTTCTTTACGCGGATGATGCTCAGCTGTTCCTGTCGAGACCGGTTGAATTGGTTGAGGATGCAATATGTTGCCTGAATCTGGATTTAGAGGATTTCATTCAATGGTAGGTGGATAACAGACTACTGCTAAATCCTCACAAAATAAAATGCATAGTGTTTTATAAAACGTTACCCGACACCAGCTATTTCCTTTCTGTAACACTTAATGCAGCTGATATAAGTTTTGTGAATTTCGCCCGGAACTTAGGAGTTATATTCAATAGAACGTTATCGTGGAGTCATCATTTAACAGTTTAAAATGAAAGTTATATGATGATATTTGTGCACTATGAGTATCTAGTGCATGGGCAGGGTAGGGTGTACGGTCACAGCTAAGAGCTCATTGCATGCAGAACTTCATGGCCTTTCCAACGAGATAGCACATTGCGTGTAATAGGTCAACTTAAAGAGGAAAGTCTACAGTTTACAGTTTTTACAAAAAAAAGTTATGTTAACGACCTTGTTGCAAAAATAATAGAGGTTAAATTAAAAAAAAAAAAGGTAAGAAAATCCGAAATTTTTAGTTTAGACAACCATAATTCTTGATGGGAGAGGGGTATGGGGCTGATTGAGCAGTCGTTGGAAAGGCCATGCATACAATGAGCTCTTAACTGTGACCGTACGCCCTGTAGTTTTTAAAATACAGGGTGTTTTGTGTAAAACTAGCTTTTTTTGTTAATCACCCTGTAATTCCTAAACGGTTGATATACCCCCCCCCCCCCTGCCATTCAATTTTTGGTTCGTCTAGATGAGTACTATCACCTCCCGCTCTATTGACCTCTTAGTGTGAAACACCCTGTATGTATAATGTTGCAAACTGTTGACTTTGAAATTGTTAAGTCTGCAGCAAGTCTTCTCATTGATTGATGTTGATTTCTACGTATTCTTTCTCGTATTTTATTCTTGTTAATCGCAGTCTTAACGGACCTTTTTCTACAAGGATTTTTATTTTTTTTATAGTACCAGACTCCCTGAATCTTCCAATTACTCGCTCCACCAATCTTTCGTATACATCTATACTTTTTAAAGCCCGAAATATCTCACAGTTTCTTTTACCATTTTTATGTAGCTGTAAAATTAGCTGACGTTTAGCTTCCATGATGATTTATCAATGACTGTCTGATTTAAATAAAGCAAAAACTGTACAGTATTATTCCAAGAAATTAAAAAAAAAAAAGTTTTCTACAGAAGTATCCACAATCATTTCTTTTTTGCCGATAACAATTTATGCACTCGATGTATATACAAAAATTATGCAGCTCGCAAAACACCTCTGGGGCAAGTACTGTTTAAATTATGAAAAAAGTAAATATGCGTTGTTTTTAAAATTATACTTAAAGATATAAACTGCTTCACACAAAAATCAGACATTCAGTATTTTTAAGCTTGAATCTCTTTAATCTGAATTTCTTTGTTAACAGGAGCCGAAAATAACTGGTATTTTGAAAATTTTAAACGAAAAAAACTGGGATAAATTAAGATCGTACAATTTAGTAGAATATGACAAGTAGAACCCGTTCCGAATCCTGTAAAGCTTTTGAAAACTTAGCTTTTTATTGCAAAACAAAAAGCTAAAAAAAACTAAGCCAACTTGACTTTTTATTTTTTCGAGCTGGAAGTAACAAGGTTTAAAGCCGGAAGTATAAAAAGCCAAACTGGCTTCTGATTTTCAGGGACCGAATCAATTATGAATTTTTACGAAAATAGCTTAATTTACTTTTTATTCTTGGCCGGTAATAGTTTTGAAGCTAGAAAATGAAGCGCAACGGCTTGATACTTTTTTTCTGTATAAAAAGCGAGCCCAGCTTTTTATTTTTTCTAGTTAAGCTGGCTTTTTATATTTACCAGAAAAAAATCAAAAGCCAAGCTGACTCTATATTTTTGCCAGATAAAATATAAAGCCAAGCTGGCTTTATAATTTTGCCAGATAAAATTAAAAGCCTTTCCAGCTTGGTTTTTTTAGCTTCAAATTATTATCGGTCAGGAATAACAGGTAAAGTTGGCTTTTTTCGTAAAAAGTCATAAGTGATTCGGTCTCTGAAAAAAACTAAACAGAAAGGCTTATTATTTTTTCTGACAAAACAACAAGAAAAAAACAGCCTGGTAACAGATTTTGAAGCTGGTTATTTTTTCAAAAAAGGTATAAAAAGCCAAGCTGGCTTCATATTTTTTCAAGCCGAGTTACATTTTTGGCTAGAAAATATAAATTTATTTTCCATTAAAAATAATTCGGATATGAAAACTCTATTCGCAACGCCATAAGGTGAGTCATCAAATGTTCAAATGGCTTCATCTTCTCAAGTAATGGGAATCTCAAAAGTATTCACTTCTTTTTCTACGAAACTTGGACCATATTGTTCATGCGCCGTCCCCGTCAACACAAGTTAGCATTGAGAGGGCTTTTCAGTCCTAAAAATCATTTTGAATGATCTCTGTTGTAATTTGTCGGAAGAAGAAAATTTGCGAAATATATTATTTGTTTGGCTACAATTTTTATAAAAAATAAAAATAAAATAAAACATTATTTTTCAAACAGTTTCTTATGACACTCTACAATTGCTAAAAAAATTTAAGAGTTCTTTCAACCGCAGTTTCTAACCATTTCATAAAGTAAAAAGTCAAATTGGCTTCTCATATTTGCTCGAAAACATTAGCCAGCCTTGAATGGAACCTGCTATTTTCGGATAGAAAAATCATAAAGCCGGGCTGGCTTCATATTTTTATTTAAAAGAGTATCAAGCTCTCGCGCTTGCTTTTCTAGCTTCAAAACTATTATCGGTCAGGAATACACGTAAAGTAAGATTTTTTCATAAAAAGTAATAACTGTTCGGTTCCTGGTTGTTGGGAAGGCGCCACATTTTGATTAGGTGACCCTGGGGGAGCGACCGTATCCCCTGCTCCCCCTCCCTAGAAACGCTTCTGCTCAGAATCAAAATGCTTCAAGAATAATTCTCTCAGATGTTACTGCCCAACATAGAAAATGCCATTGTTAAAAGAAAAACTTACAGCAGAAAAAGTATTGAGCCAATTTGCAAAAAAAAATAGAAAACTAAAACTTATTTAAATGGTTTTTGGCGATTTCTGTTGACGACAATAGAACACCATCAAATAAGTTTAATTTAAATTAATACGAAAAGTAATAAAATAATAGTTGGATTCCCTTCAGCATCCATGATTATGATGATATTAATTTGAAGATAGAAGAAGAATTAAATGATAATGCACTGAGAATACGCTCTGTACCATGTGTATCAAGGAAAATTACGTACGATTTTTAGCTTAGCGGACATTTCTTGCATGTAAGAAAACAAATGGCCTCGTCTTATTCAAACTGAGTATAGGAAAATTATATTAATATTAGTAAATATATTTTCTAAATTATCTCCGATTATGATAATAGTAGAAAATGTTCATACAGAATATGAGAAAAGGTTATATATCGACTAAGCCTATATAAGCCGGGTGTTCAGGATCGACCAATATTGAGAAATTCGCTCAGATAAAAATTAAAAATAACACCAAACTGCAGTGAGCTCGTATTTTTAAAAAACAATGAAATATGCCTGAGTCACATCTCTTAAGAGGGAAGACTTTTAAATTCGGTAAATAGTAAAATATGGAAAAAAGGCCCCCAGCTTATGTTGCTGTTTGAAGAACAGATAAGGAAACTTTTGTGAACATTTCATACATTACGTTTATGATAAATCATTTATAAATGTGCCTACTATTTTTACATAATTTTTTTTCGTTGCAGTAACAAATATAAATACTCATGATTTTACCTTGCACGATGTTAAATAAAATATCAGTGAAAGTAAATGTTTTTGCAAAAGTAATGAGAAGAAACTGATTATCAAATTTATTTTAGAAATGTAGAAACCTCCCGGAGATAAAATGATTTCCTTGTTCCATTTTCTGGTTCGGATATTATTTCCCCAAAAAAAAAAAACCGCCAGTAATGCGTTCACTGTATAGACAAACAGCGTTCAAACTCTGACGATCAACGTGTTGGAGCAAGTTGTAGAACTTTATTCTAACATGCTCATAGAACGCCTGAGTCCACTTTGCAGAGTGTGCCAAAAATGAAAAATGCAAATGCCTCCGTAATCGAGCCTTAAATTTCAATTATTGAATAAAAAAAATATTTCATACAAATTTCTAATTTTATTCTTGATCCTGTAAAGGACATAATTTTTTCCCCTTTTCATATATGACCCGTTAATAGTCATTTAAAACATAAAAAGAATTACCTCAATATCTGTTATATTTTTTCACTTTGCGCATAACATAAAAAGTTAATAAGTTTTGAATGGAATCATATTTTGGGGTAATTCTGTTCTTGTTGTAAAGGACTGACAAAGAGTTTTATTTTAGAAGGGAAAAAATATGTCCTGGGTGTAAAAATTTTACAGAATCAAGGATACCACTGCAAATTTGCATGCATTTTTTTTTTTAACAATTTAAATTTAAGGCTTGATAACTGAGACATTTGACCATAAAACGTAACACGTTGAATATCGTAACAAAGGATGAAAGGTCCTCTGTGGAACCAAACCAATGTCCAAGTTCAATCCAGAAATATCCTTGAAAGTATTTCTGCATATAATCTGGCAACAATTTTCGTTCAAAGTTTTCTGAACAACATATTTTTAAAAAATAACTCAAGCCAAACTTCAAGAAGATATGTTTTCTTGTTTCTAAGCTTTCTCAAAACTCATTAAGGATTAAAATTAAAAAAAAAAGAAATCGAGATTGGGCTTTTTGAGTTATTCAAGGATAATGAGGATATCTATTACCCTTGCAAACAAATTTAACGAAAAAAACCTCAACTAAATTTTTTCAGAACCTTCAAAGCTTCCTGAAATAAATAGCGTTTCTTTCATGGACACATCGTTTCGTTGTATAAGCGATAATTTTCTTATAATAAGAAGTATTTGGAATCTATTGTGCACAACGAGGCGAGGCGCGGCTATATCAAGAGTGTTCATAACAAAACTGTATCACCGCGCGATATGGCGAGACACCTCGAGGTATCTCGCTCGAGAATGAAAATTTTCTTTTTTTCGCGAGGTGCAGCGTGCTGATTTTAATAACTGGCATATTCTTATAGGTTTTTTCTTTGATATAATCGAAGGGCTCTTAACTCATTCTCATATACTGGAAGAATATATGACGATCAATATGTAAATCTTCATATACATATGTGAATGACAAATTCCCGAAATTCTAATCGCTTGTTATTTATCGAGTCACAAGCAAAACTGCGGAAAGTACATTTATATGAAAAGTGTCATATAGTTGCACTACTTGACAAACACAACATTTCTTCTTCAGAATCTGATGACATAATTTATATGCTCTCACTTCGCGATTTACCAAGAAACTGAACGCCTTGTTGTGAATACTACACCGCGAGGTGTATCTTCACCACGCCTCGCTCAAGTGCCTAGCCTAGATATATGGCTTTATTGCCGCTAGTAAAAAACGCTTATTGTTTCTGTAAAAGTTTTCTGACCCATCTAGAAATCATAATGCTAGTAGATAAAAAATACAAAAAGAAATCACATATGTATTTAGCATTCGATGGAAATGAAATCCAGTCTAATGAATTGGAGATATTCATTAAAGAATCAACCCTTGCTCTAAATCAAACAACGGTAACAATAAAATAGTTTGCTTGATGTGTGGAAACTTGGTTTTAATACTGATTAACGTTTTAGAAAGTTTTACATATTTTTGAAAAACACTACTTGGTTGAAGAATATTCTTCTTCAATTTTGTGTCAGACTAGCCTCTAATAACCCCCCCCCCCCCCGCACAATAACAAAACCATAGCTACGCCAATGCTACCACAGCCAACAGTATTAGACTCTTTTTCACTACAAGGTAAAAAGTGTTCATTATTTAATTTAAATAATCTAATTTCATTTGTAATCCGCAGACTGACCAAGAAGTTGATAACTTTGAACTGCAATTTCTGGAAAATTCCAAAGGAAAAAAATCCAATTCAATCAAATTTGATATTAATTGGTTCAAACCCTATCAATCTCCCTTTGGTAGCTTTTTTTAATAAATGAATGTAGTTTACATACATGTTTTTGTCAAATTAGAATAAGTTCTAACAACCACATTTTAACTTACCTCGTAATTAAAATATACAATTAAAGAAGATGAGCTTAACTTTATAGTTATGATGTCGATGCTAGTAACTACAATAAATGAAAGCGAGTATAAATGTAGTTGGTAATGACTATACTTTAAAGGCAATCAAGGCTGACAATTTTTTGCCACCTTTTTTGTCTTTTAATTAATTTACAAAATCTAATTAAATATGTCAATTTGAAAAATGGTAAGAAATTTTAAAAGAAAAATTTGCTTCTGAACAAATTATTATTATTATTTTTTTAATACATATATATGTACAATGTACATAATTAAAATTCTTAAACAATGAATATACCCAAAACATTAAAAAAAATAGAAATTTCTTAAACCACAGGCATTCTGTGTGCCCTTTTTCTGCAAAGTCGTGAATAACGTCCTCGAAGTCCAGGGAAGTTGTGAGGTCAGATTGAATATTCAAAACTGCCATTGCGGCCATTCTTTCTTGCTGAACCGTTGATCTTAGATAGTTTTTAAATGAAATTCCTTTCTACAGAATAGTTTGTTGCTACTGTAAATAAATATAGTCTAGAAATAATATTAATATTTGGATATATGGTTTTGAAATCTATATCGTTGAACCACTCATATGACCTGATAAGAGATAGGTCAGGTAGAACTGGCTCTTTCTTTGACAAAAAATGTGCTAAAAAATGATTACTTCGTCTTTCAACTTGTTATCGATATCATTCAGACAGCTTGTGCGAACGAATATTGATTTGGCTTATATCTATCATATAACAGCATTCCAGAAATTAGAATTTCAAAGTGAATTCTGCATAGGACATTCTTCTTTTGCGAATTTCTGTTATAAATCAATCTATAAAAATTTGAAATGTGTCCCTCCCATTAATTTTTGTTCCATATTCACAAGATTCATCTGCCTGTAGTTTTCAAATCCATTTTTTTTTTTTTTTTTTTTTTTTTTTGAAGTTGGTATATCCAATTGCGTTCTGGCCTTTTGGCTTCGTCTTTAAATTCCTAAAGTCTTTGTCGTGCAGAGATTCAATTACGGCGAATCATACATTGCAATCACTTGTATGACATTGACTTCTCCTTTTTGCAAGGATTTATTTACTGTGTTAATTCCATCCAGTAAAAATCCTCATAAAAGCTATTTCCAAACGTTCCAGTTTCTGCCGTAGGATTCTTGGTTCATTTCTGGTTACAGATTTTTGTAAACTGTCTTTTTCGATTTCAACCGATGCTTTACAAAAGCTCTTACAAGTATCTGCACTCGCGGATCATCTTGTAGAAGATAAATTTTTCAAAGTGGCAATTTCGGAATTTGTATTCTATTCCAATACATTGTTGACAGTCCAAAAAATTATGTAAACTGTAAAAGAGAGAAGATGATATTTGAAGTTTCTAAACAACATTGTCAAGCTTTTTCGCCCACTAAATTAAAGGCTTAAACACAATTGCGACGATATAGCGACCGAGGAATTCCTATGCAATATAGGCTCCATAAAATGTTCCTAGAGAAGATTGTTCCTATAACTGCAATAGTCATCGCTAGTCGGCCTCTCTGGTCGTCGCAATTGAATTAATTCAATAAAAAGGTCGACAACAATGAAAACTGCACATTCCTATGTAATACACGCTCCATAAAATGTTCCTGGAGTAAATTGTTCCTATTACTGGAATATTCGTCGATCAGCGCAGTTGTGTTTAAGCCTTTACCCGGGGATTACACAGCTTGTATGCAAGCCTCCCTTCCAACTCGATTTTTAACTGGACAGCAGAAGGCAGTTCGGTTGATGTCTTATCATCTTGCATGCAAGTTCATTTAAAAAATGGCATTAAGGCGTAAAGTCATGCGTATATTGGAAAATTATAGCAATAAAGGAAGTAGTAGAATGATAAAAACCCAAGCAAAAGTTAAGAGAAAGGTGTTGGTAAATGATGTAATGCAAATGGTCCCAAAAAATCTCATTTTTCCACAATAAATTTATCAAATTCTCTCAAGCATTTCTTTTCCGCCATCTTGAAAACTGCATAATGTCAAATTTTTTTCATCATGCAAGTTCGCTGAAAGCTGTACTGCCAACATAGCAGTAGAGATTACACGTGTAAGAAGTATGGCAGTGCAGCTTGCATGCAAGCTATACTTGCAGGTGTAACCCCTGGGTTAAGGGAATGTGCAGAGCAAGGAACAGAGTAGATACGCTTGGGGAGACATTTCTTTGAACTATACGCTTGTAAACTAGTGCGTATTTGTTCCTGCAATATTGGTTGCGTTATCGGAGGACTGGCCGCGACTGTTTTTCATATCTATGGTCAAAGATACAAAGTCATTGATCAAAGCGTTAAACATATCATGACCTTTATGCCCAACGTTTAGTAGAAATGTGAGGAAACCATCTAGACAATCGTCATGTTTAATATACCGTACAATCAGTACTAACTGGTCATTATGCGAAATATCAAGGCTTGAATCCACCACGACTGAAAAATATTTCGCTTTATTAATTTCGGCCATAATATCAATAATTTCTTCAGATCCTTTACCGCTGTAATGAGCGATGTGTTCGTTCAGATAAAAATTTAATCACCAATGAACTATCAAACTACTGGGGCACTGGCATATATACACTGTAAAAAATTGTGCACAATTGTTGCCACAAAGCTTACGCATTTTTTCCTAAAATGTAGGGAGTATTCCCAAAAATGTAGGGAATATTTTGTACATTTTAGGGAAAAATACCTAAGCTTTGTGGCAACAATTGCGTACATTTTTTACAGTGTATATATATAAATGGAATGATTGATTTCCTATTTCATATGGCACACATTTTGAACACAAAATAATGCTAATAAAAGAGAGAATAATATGATGCGAATATTAGCTTCTAATTGAAATTTTGTTTTTAAGTACAAGAGACCGTTGAACTTAATCTAAATATCTCGCTATACCTACTACAGTGGAAAATATTACTAGCATGGAAAGAGTATGCAATCTTAAAATTTTGCATTTTTTTTTTTTTTTAATTTCATTCAATTTTACATTAGAACTCGAACCAAGGTTGATTGGTTGGTTGGTTTATTGGAAATTAAGCATAACGGCCAGAGCACCTAAAGAGCTATGGAACTTTATTGACGCCGCGGTCGCACTGTACACTGCGCAGATAATTTTTAGTGTACCTTCTATCTATGGCAATAGTTATAGCAATTTTACTTCCGCAATGTTGTGTTATTTTATTTTAAATAGTTTTCTTTTTTGTATAATATTTCATGGTACTATTGGTTTTTATCATCACAAGTTTGCCGCCCTAGCCTTCAGCCTAGTCAGCCTATGCCTAAATCCTAAAATATAAGATGATATAGAAACCACAATATAGAAGAATGTGTATATGACAATACTTTAGACACAATCAACTTTAAAAAATAATATGGATAAACATTATTGCATAATAATCACAATCAACAAAATAATTAATTGCAGACATTAACAATATAGTACTGACATCAAATTAAATTTATCGCGCGAAATCTAAAAATGTTGTAACTAATACTATGAAAACTATGAATTATGTAATAGCGTATAGATTTTAGAACTACCCATATGCTAATAGCAGCTAGGTGTCTAATATTTATGAGTGTTTGAAATTATAGTCGTGGCATATAGATTATTCTTTCAGTATTCTTAAATAGCTAAAAGTACGGTCGGTATAAAATACGAGCTTTAACTATGTCTTGAAGAGTGGGAATATTTCATGATATCACTTTTTAACCCATAAGTAGGCGCACTAGCAAAACCACACAAGTGGGCGCATGGGGTCTGTAGTGACCTCAATATCTTTCTAGAAATTTAAGTAAACCACAAAATATTCAAAAACAAAAACAATGCAGTTCAATAACTAAATCTTATTGCTTTAACAAAAACTGAAAAACAAAGAATTTCTCTTTAAATTAACACAAAAATAAAATAACAAATATTTTATATTACATAATGAGGAACTTCTTGCCAGTCTTTATAGTAAAGTAAAAATATTAGAGCCACTATTCGCAGTAGAGTAGAAAAGCTACAATCTCAGCATACATCTTATTTATTCTCATTAGAGCTCATCCGCAAATATTATAAAATGTCGAAATTTCCAAAGATATACCTAAAAAAAAACTTACCTCACGAAAAAAATTACGTAAGTGGCCGCATAGGTTCGCACTTCACTAAAGTACAAAAGCATGCGTACGTTTTAGTGGCTCGAGTACGACGACTTTCAAAATAGTACTCTAAGATGAGAAGCTACTGGAAAACGCAAAGTTGATAGAGAATGCGTTATATATTTTTTTCGCGGTTAAAATTGCTCTGACCCCAAACACCTACTTAAGGGTTAAAGGAAACCATACAGCAGTGGCGGATTTACCAGCAGGATGAGTAGACTTGAGACTAGGGCAGCAGATTTTAGGGGCTGCAAATTTGGAATCAATTTTTCTCTTTTTAGCCGTCTTACAGAAATAAAAGAGATTTCTGTAAGACGGTTTTCTGATGTCTAGATGTACTTCTATATTCTATGGTAAAACATCCAGCTCGCGGTCCGCAATCAGCCTCTGGCCACACTTTGTAGGAGTAAGATAAGAGTAAAATTGCGGATAATATATTTCACACTCTTCCCACTCATACAAATCTGACTACTGGCAAGTTAACCTAATGTGAATAGGTTAACTTTGCTAGTGGTTCGGGGCTGCGAACTGGGTGGTTTATGGTTTCTGTTAAAACCCTCGAGAATACTTCCCAAGCCATGAAACAGAAATCTATATGTGTGCGTTGGGAGTTCGTTCTCTAAACTGCTCTTAATCTTAATTGATACTTATGGAAAAGCGCCAAACATTGACTTTGTATTTGCTATAGAGCTTAAACTACTATCCATACAGCAAAATAGTCTGTTAGTAATTTACAGCTTGCTTCCTTACCTTCCCAAATGCTACACTTACTATATACCTTACTTAACAAAATAGTAAAATACTTTTGATTACAAAGTAACCTTACCATTTTACGCTCAATAACTCTCAGCTGAGTGATAATTGCATGTGTGTATGTGCACTCCGGCTGCTATTTGCAAGTAGCTACATTTGATATCATCAGCTGGCAAGCCTGACGGCACAGCTACACATACAATAATTATTCAGTTTTGTTTGAGGAATCGTAATCATTTGGTTAAGATAAATTTTTTTAAATAATTTTTTTAGGAAAGATATAAAAATTTTACTACGGTTGGCAAGATAAGAAAGTAAGCTTGAAATTATCACAACACCATTTTTCTGTATGAATAGTAGTTTAGGGCGGAGGAGCTATTCAAATCAAACTTTTGTCAATTTTACATAAGAACACTGCAAATATTTTAGAATGTAAGGACTCCGTTGTGCCTCGCATGTGGTAGTGAGGGAGTCTGTTTCATGGCTTGTGAGGTATTCTCGAAGGTTTTGGAAGAATTCTCGACGATTTTGTTTGATATTTGGTATTGGTTTGGTATAACTGAATGAATAAAAAAATTGTTGCAAAGGAAAAATGTTCTGATTCAAATATTCTTCGTTTTGAATGGATTAAAAAATTTAAAAATAATAATCGAATAATTTTATCAATTTGAATCATATGTGTTGACCATTGTTTGTTGAACAGGTGCTAACTTTAGAAAATTTTATTTGAAAAAACAACTTAAATATTAGCTAGATACAATCGACGACGTTGAATATTCATATGTGTGAGGTTATCTGGAATCTAGTTTAGTTCAGTTCTTGGAAAACAAATTGTTAGATTGAGTGATGGAAGAAAGCGACTTTGTGGAGCTGAGTATTAAAAGAAAGCCAAAATAAAAAAAAATAAGAACAAGATCCGATTATCCGTAAAACGATAAAAATTGACAGTTTTTGTTTTTTTTGTCATTAAAGTGGAAGTAGTGACGAAAGATGAGGAACTTCAATAACATGCACTGCGACAATTCGATCTGAAGTAGATGAAACGGATTTAAACTCTGCAGCCCAACAGTCATCTGTTCAACAATCTACTTTAGAAAAAACTGATAATTATGTTCTTGATGAAGAGAAATCATCAATAAGTAATAGCAATGATAACCAAGTGCAAATTCTCCGTATATCAACGAGAAAATTTCAAGTATTTCGAACAAAATGTGATGGAATTAAGCGTGTCGAATCAGTACACAAAATATATGGGAAAAAGACAACTGAAAAGAAAAAAAATTTTATGATGACACGTCCGATAAAGAAATGAGAATGACCGCGAGTGATTCTTTCAGGGTTGACACATTTCTCGTCGTCATTGATAGACACGTATCCGAATTAGAAAAAAGGTTGAAGGTCTACAACAAGTTCAATGAAAAGTTTTCGTTTCTAACCAAAATGAGTGAATTGTCATCATCAACCCTTACGAAAAAAGCCCTTTCCTTGGAAGCATTATAATGATTTAGAGACTGATTTAGTTCAAGAATGTATACATGCATTCAAAGCCACATTTCTTCGGCAAGAGTTTTGGTAAAACCAGATTCTGTATCATTAGGAAGTCTGTCTTTGCGAAAACAGAGTTTGCAGAACGTTTATCCCAACTTGGACATAGCTCTTCGTATGGCATTATGTACTCCAGTGACAAATTGTTCTGGTGAGAGAGGCGCTTTTCTTGTCTAAAAAGAGTAAAAAATTATTTAAGATCGACCTTAAGTCTAGAAAAATTAAATGCTTCAGCTCCTTTATGTTTATGTCTACAGGTCGGAATTAACGAACAAGATTATTTACGACGATATTATCGATCGCGCAAAAGGTATTTGTAAGAAACTTTAATAACTTAATCGAAAATATTATTTCGTAACTTTTTGTAAGCGCAATAAAATTGTTTTAACTACATTTATCGAATGTACATTATTGTGTAACTAGCACACACTCCGCCATATTAGTCGTACATGATTGAGCTTTGATTAGCTCAGAAATATACCCAAAAACTATTTCTTGTGCAATTTGAACAAAATTATTGGATTGTAAAGATAATCTAGGAAACTGCCAATTGCAGAGGTAGGGGCGACAAGAATTTAACATCCTATACTTGGGAAATGTGTAAATTCGCCGCTGGCATACAGAGAGACTATCGCAGTGCCACTCTAGAAGTAATTCATTAGTAAGGTGTAAGCAGATGAACTATGAAGTTTATCATTACCACGATTGATTGATTGAAATAGAGGTTTAGGATCCCGAGGAATTTCCCGAAACGTACGCTAAATCAAGGCCCACTGTTCACCCTTCAGACCCCTCAGCGACGCTCATACGTCCCAACTGGACGCTCCTATAAATTTCAGTATTGGCCCCCCAGTCCTCCTTGCCGGCATCGATTAACTCGTCCAAGAGGTGTGAGCCAAGGAATTTGTAACGTTCCTGAGAGTGTCTGGCAGTGACAAAGCAAGTGGGTCATTGTTTCGGACTCCTCTCCACAACCATTGCATATAGGATCATCAACAAGGCTCATCCTGTGAATGTGACCCCTGAGAGAGGAGTGCCCAGTGAGAATGGACACCACATTTCTCAGGATTGGCTTGTTAAGTCCTAGGAGCTTATTACTTTGATTTGGGTTTTCGTTTACCCCACAGTTCCTTTGTTGTCTTCTAACCAAAGGCAACTGTGTTGACGGTCAGCCCAGCTTGAAATGATTGAAACAAGGTGTTTTGTTGAAATCCCGATTGTAGAGGCAGGTTCCTCCGAGGCTGAACCAAGACGAGCAAGCTCGTCCGCCCTTACATTGCCGCTACTGTTGCTGTGCCCCGGAACCCACTGCACAATCACCCTGTTATTCCGGGAAAGGGAGTTCAGTGTGGGTTTGCACTCCATTTATAGTTTGGAGGTTATAAACCCTTGACAGCTGCTTGGCTGTCTGAGCAAATGGCTATCTCTTTGTTCTCAGTGTCAGTTAAGGAGGTGCCTCCCTGCTTCGAGAATGGCCTTGACCTCTACCTGAAAAACCGTGGTATGGCTTTCAAGGTGCATGGTAAATTTATTCTCAGGCTCATCGCAGAAAGCTCCCGCTCCGGTGCGTTCATCGGATTTAGAGCCATCAGTATAAATTGTAATTGGGTTTGTCAATGGTTAAAACACGGAGAGTAATTCCCATTCATTCCTGGATGGAATTCTAGATTCAAAATTTCTTTTCAGCATGGTATCGAGGTGACTGTTCCTATCGATGCCTGCACGAACTCATAAATGGATTCATGTGGAACTCTTGTTCTCGCATGAAGCCAGCCAAGATTAAGATGCAGGCTTAGCGCTGTCGTATTCGACGCCTTCTGCTTAAGATCTATTTGCACCGGGTGTATGTTAAAGATAAATTTCAGATCCCGAGAGCTAGTTGATTTAAAAGTGCTGCTTGTGCTGAGCAGGCAAGTCTTTCAATATTCTCCAATATCTTGCGATGATTGGCGAAGTCCATTGCTTTCCACCACACCACCGAACCGTGGGTTAACATGGGTGGAATGGCGCTAGTGTATATCCACATTACAAAAATCTAAGAGCTTTGTTCGCTCTGTGTTTGAGGTGTAGTTTCCAGTTTAACTTTTTATCTAATATAATATGTAGGTATTTCAGTTTTGTCCTTTAACTCCAAACGCGTGGAGCCAATCGAGGGCAGGCTTAAGCTGGGTATACTCCTTTCTATGGTGAAGAGGCATAGATCAGTTTTCCGTGGATTGATGTTCAGTCCGCACTCCGTAGCCCATCGTCTGACTAGTCGGATCACGTTTTGCACCAGTCCACAGAGTACAGGTTCATAGCTCCCGGTGACTTAGATTATCAAGTCGTCCGCGTAATATATTTCTTTGTACCCCATCCGGGTGAGTGTTAGCAAGAGATCGTCCATCACCATTATTACCATAGAACCATAGCTAATGAAAATTCAAAATTAATCTTGGACATTGATGAACCCAACACAAATTTATTATTACATTTAAATTGCTTCCTTTGAAAAAGATAACAATATAAAAAATTCTGTTACAGAGCATGTCGACCAGCACTACCGGAAATATTATGCTTTTCAAGTTACAAGAAGGTTTATGTTCTCTCTACGAAGGTTTTATCTTTGTGCCATTATTATAATTTTTATGATGATGGCAAAATTCGAAGCAAAGGCAACTCTAACAAACTCAAGTGAAAGTTGAAAGGAGTTCCTTTTAGCACTTACATATATACACGAACCATACTGATTAACACAAACTGAAAAACGTTCAATTAGTGCGCACAAATTAATAATAATTGAATAAAAAAAAATTAATTAAGGGAAAAGAGTGATATTTTTAATTTTCTAAATAGTACTTAGGTATAAAATTCAGTTAAAAACATTAAAAATGTTCTTACCGATTTGCATCGGAAACAAAGTTAATTTCGTTTCGAAAATCAAAGAAGTCTTTTTTTTTCAGTGGTAAAAGCAGTCGCCCGGAAAGCGGAAGTATCTAGCTACAAAAACCGGACGAACGAGGTAGTTGTTTTTTTGTTGTTTTTTTTCTCTTTAATTTGGAATGGTAAAAATAAAAATCTCAAATATTCTTCTACCTATATTCCATCTATGACCAATTCTAAAAGTTCGAGTCTCGTTTATGAGGTAAGACCGTTATAAATAATTTTTTTTTTCATATTTCATTTCATTCCGGATTTCTGTGGGTGAAACTTTACTTTTGTATACAAGAACTTACCTACGGCTAGAGACTGACTACTCTAGTGCAATTTGTAATGCATCAAGGAACAATGCAGTATGTACTAAAAAAAATCACATATTGTGCTTAGGATAAAAAATAATTGTTTCCAATATTTTTTTTAATAAATTTTAATTAAAATTATTTATCTTCTTCTAAAGATATTTTTGGATTAATTTTCTCTTGCCCCTGAAAGAGCTAAAAACTAAAGACGAAGTTAAAAATTAAAAAGTTAAAAACGTAAAAAAAAAATTAAAAAGTTAATATAAACAATTAATATAAAATAAATTGCTAGATTGAGTAATATTACATCTTGTAGGCGTTTAAAATTTCCGTTGTTTTTTTTTTGTTTTATATTCCAGGTCGATGCTGTTTGCCCATCATTTTAGTTTGCTTGGCATTTGTCAGTTCGTATTTGACGCTCGTGAAGAGCAATTGATAAAAATTTATTATGGAGCATCTAACGCTTCAATAACGTGTTAAAACATTTTATTTAAATAATCAGTGAATTGTGAAATACATTTCAATCATTTGCCTAGCAAATAAATAAACTTTTAAAACAATAACAAAAGCTTTACTTTTACACCCGTACAAAATTCAATTGACTAAGCAATTAATGGAACCTGATCATAATATTCGCCAGCGAGAATGAAAAGGAAGAGGTTTGGCTTGTAGCTTAATATGAAGGACTTCAATTTTTTGGGAAACAATCATCATTAGTGCCGAAGGTCATTTTGACTTATCTGGGTTTTTTTAATAAATTAAATAGGCCCAATAGGTGGACTAATATTCTTGAATACACCAATATTCTTTACACCCTCATAGAGGTACTGTATAGAGGAACTTCGGGTATTGTGGTATACGTGTTTCTATTTAGACAATTATGGCCAAAGTATAAATCTAATTTCAACACAATTTAGAAGACTACGACACTAAAGTATTAACTTCAACTAGATATAACTATGAAGAAATTCTAATAAACTTTTAAAGAGATTTTCCAAATATGTGGCGTAGCCAAAAAATGTCATGTTGAAAAAAATGGCGGGTTATGCGGTATACTTTTTATTTTAATGTGGTATACTATACCACATTACCAGATTGATCGTTTCCAGTGGAAATAATTTTTAAAAGTCAAAAGAAATTTAAATCATTTTTGTAATTTTATTTAAAAAAAAAAAACAAAAATAACAAAAAAGCCTTCTTGGCTTCCACACAAGAATGGGTATTTTACTTAGATATTAATTTTTATAATCACTGTCCACCTCGCCTGCTATGAAATCAGCGTCCAAAAACATGTGTTTATCAAAGGGATAAATACCTGTTGTCTTACAGCCATTGATGGGAATCTGGCCGGACTAGACTTTTAAATATACTTTTGTGAATATCCCAATAATATCATAAACTGTAACTTTAAGATCGTGTTCACGGCAAAAATATCTTAACTCGTCGTTATAATAAACCTTTAAAGGTCCCATAAAAGTTTTATCAAGCGGCGCATTTTATGCATCGAATGCGGTGGAAGAGAAATTTATAACAACACCGTTTTCACGTGCTAGAACAAATATTTCAATATTTCGGGTATGGCCGTAATGCGCATCTAATATTAGCAAAACTGGTTCTTCCTTCGATGGTTTTACATTACTTAAAAAATGTTTGAACCGTTTTGTAAATATTGGTATTTGCACCCATCCAGACACATGGCATGAGGACTCTAATCCCGGACGTACATCCTTCATTTAAAAAGGATGATGATTCTTCCGCAAAAAAATACAATAAGGTGGAACAAAACCGCCGGCTGCACCCATCCAAGAAATCACTGTTATAAGCGATCCACGTTCTGTAGATGTCATTACTCCGATCTGTTTCTTCCCCTTCTTGGCCAAGACCTTTTGTTGCTTGGTTTGTACCACTGAAAGTCCAGTTTCGTCGACATTCCAAATTCGACAAGCTGGAAAATTATGCTTCAAATATTCTTCTTCTAGTAAGGTGAAAAATGTTTGAAAATTTTCCCGAGTAAAACCTTTGGTATGGTCGTCGAAAGATGTGCCGGTCGGTTTGTGTATACTCAGTATATTTTTGTGCCGTTTACAAAAACCATACAGCCAATCTTTTCCGGCGCGCTCCTTCATAATCGAAAATTTATTCGGAATATCATTTTTCTTTGCTATTTGAAACGCTAAGGATCGTATATCCATTCTGGTAAGACCCCAAAATCACGACACCATTTCCAAAATACACTTCACCAGATCACTTTCAATTGCTTCATTGAATGTCGGCTTACGACCAAATTTGGTGGATAGAAGTTCTTTCACAGGTTTGTGAATTCTTGCCATTCCTTGCAGTGTAGTATGAGCATTTTCGATGCCATCAGAATCCCCATTACATTGGACCTAACGGCTCTAATGGCTTCCTTCATATTCTTCGGGTTCCACTTTCTAATCTCTCCTATTTTTCGGAATGTTTGAAAATGACCCTGAACAAATAAATAAATAAATCCGAATAAAGTAATAGCTGGTAATGTGGTACCCTATACCAAAATAGCCGATGGCAACTATACCACATTAACTGATTTTACCTTTTTAACCAAAAATATTAACAAGAAAATGAATACAGAAAATAGAGCAGAACTTACAACAAATTAGGAAAATATACCAATTATTTGATGTTTCTGATTAACGACTTGATTTCTACGAATAAATTTTGTACGCACAATCACTTTTTATATCAAACAAAAATAAACTCTATCGCATGCAACCGCACTTTTCAATCAACTGATCGGAATCATAACTGAGTTTGATCCTGTAACAACATGCATTAATCGTTTCCTTGGAATCGGCAACTATTCATATGAACAGAGTTGCCAGATAGTACCTACTTAGTTTCCGAGAAAACTGCCTGTACCACATTAGCCGCCTATACCGCAATACCCGAATTTACTCTAGTGAGCTATTTGGTCCTGCGCACATAGAGGCATTTGTATTAAAAACTTAGCCAAAAGTCGAATTGAAAAATATTTCCCGACGGTAAAGAAAACACTTTTTCTTTGATGTTAAGTACCCATGCCGTCACATGGAGGTCATCCTTGTAGCTATGGATGAATGAACTCTTTGCAAGATCATTCGGAATCCAGTTGTTGTATACAATACACGTATGTGAACATTTACATAGTATTTTTCCGATTATTTTCTAAGTGATTTGTGGTTTGAAAACTATTCATAGTTCTGATAGATTTAGAATTCTCAGGTATGTACTGCATTTAGATAACACTTTTATACATTTGGGCTTATTGCTTATTATCTTAATAACTACACCACAAATAGTTCCAAATTTAGGGAATTTCTTTAATTATTAATTTTTATAGTCTCAAGGCATGTCAAGTAAAAAGATTATTTGCAGTGTATGATATTTACAACCTAAACCAAAAGATACATTTTCGACAAATTCAAACATTTTGTTTTATTTATTTTTTATAAGTATAGAAAATCTTCGAAATTCATTATTTTCAGAAATTTCATTATATTGTAAAATGTGAAAATGTAAAAGTGATGATAAGAAGAGAACTGTATAATTTCATAAAGCAGTCCCTTGACCGGCAACTTGAAAAAAAGCTAATTTATATGGAAAGTCCTCTTATAGAAGTCATCAATTGTCCAACGGAAGAAGTCGTACATTTAAATGTCAATGTAAAAAAGAATTGATTTGCCTCTCACAATATTAAGAATCGGTTTCTTAAGAACAACAAACAGTGGCTTGCTGGCAGAATAAAATTAACAACCTGAAAAAAAAACAAAATATTTGAGAGAGCAGGTACCTGGTGAACATCTTACTTTTGCTGCTCACATACTCGTATGTCTGCGAGAAGTAGGTAAAAACGACGCCTATACAGTTTACACGGAAGTATAAAATTAAGCAATACATGAAAGCCAAATTATTAAACGATAAAAGTGCTTGGGAAAACTACAGAAGTGTCAGAAATATCTATGTATAAAGCTAAAATTAAACGAGCTAAAAGGAAATATATAGAAGACAGGATCGACAAGACAACGGCGTAACTAGGACTTTTTTCTCGGGTCGACCAGGCCCCTCAACTTTCGTAGATAGGTTTTAACAAACATTTTGTTTGCGAAGTATACCAGCTAATGAGTATTCGCAGCTCTTGGGCGACATTTTTTATGCATTACTCTGAGCATTTACAAGTTATTGATATAATACCTAGAGCCAATGAAATTACATATATTAAAAAAACCATAAAGTTTCTAAAGTTACAGAGAGTAGAGCAAGTCTATAAGTTATAGAACTCATAAGAAACATAAGCTCTGTCTTTTTTGTGTACTCTGTTCTAGAACTCCCATATACTGGAGAGAACAAATAGTTCTGTCGATTAAAGGGAACTATTTGTTCTGTTCGCTTCAGTTATAAATCTTTGATGAAAATGTATGAGGCGTTCTTTTGTGTATCTTTTGTTCTGCTATGATCTAAATTCTAGAACATATTTTCCGCTGCACACAAAAAATAAAATAATTAAATAATTCAAAAATAAGTCTTTGTCGAGGTTGCGTTGTTAAGGTGAGAAGAACAAAGAACAATTTTCAAATGTTTCCCATTCTTTATTATAATTCTCCTTGAATGCTATTGAGTACCCCAGAAGAAAAAACCATGGGTAGATCGCTTATCGGTTAGTTTAAGTCATCAGCATTCAATCTTAGATCATATGATGAAAAGGATAGGCTATGCTGTGTAAAATTCGTGTAATAATAAATTGTTGCGTTTTTTAAATAAAATAAGAGTGAAATATTTATAAAAATAAACAGCCGTGGCAACAAAATTTAACATTTTCCAATGCCGGTTTTTTTGTTTATAATTGAATTGTCATTGTCGCCTTAAGTTACAGTAGCCATACAAAGGCAACGCTAAAAAGTATTATCAGAAGATAAACGGGGCAGTAGGAAAATTCGTAAAAATGTAAAAAGTTATAAAAATATTATAAAATTATAAACTTAAAAATTAATTTAAAAATGTTGTGATATAATGAGATCTCTTCTATTGAAAATATAAAAGTTCAACAACTAAATTATACGCCCGGTGTGTAAATATCGTAGCTTACTACTTCTATTACTAAAACGAATACATCGATCCGGTTCTATTACATGCAGAAAAATGCTTAAGTTTTTCTTCCTCATAGCCTATCCTTTTTGTTATATGATCTAAGCATTCAATCAATTTTTGGATAACTAGTTAGTCAACATTCGGTGATCGGGAGATATTTATTGCTTCTCAAAACCAACGGCGACGAGTATTTACGAAATAGTTTCAGTCGCGGACATTAAAATTATTGTGAAAATAGATTAGTACTTAATTTAATTAGTGAATTGAGTGAAATTGCATTATTTTCTTTAATTTCAATGAACCCAAGCGACACTCATCTATTCCGTAAAGTCCACTCCAAATATCCGACGCGATTTAAATTCATCTTAAGTCATATGAAGTAGTACTTATTTCAAAAATCAAATTAAATTTGCACTATTTTAAAAGAAAAATAAAAGAAAATGGTGCCGTTTAATTGATAGAGACTTTTGTTTTCCACACGAATTAGGGAAAATCAATCAGAATACTCAAGTTCCAAACACGGAACTAATATGATATGGACGCCCTGCCTAATGCCCAGTATTTATTCCAATTAGCAGTACTAGGACCTATACTTCAAATTTTTTAAGTACAAATACAAATTCCGGTACTGGTACTTAAAAATTTTCAAGTAAAAATCCAGGTACTGGTACTGGTATTTATAAGTTCCAAGAGCTTTCGAAAACTCAAATCAGAAATAAAAAACTGGATGAGGTTTCCATTTATGAACTATCGTAAAATATCGTATAAGCTTTTTCTGTTTTAATTTCAACATAATTTTGGAAGTTGTTCATACAGTATTTGAGTT
This sequence comes from Dioctria rufipes, assembly GCA_963924295.1. Lineage (NCBI taxonomy): Eukaryota > Metazoa > Arthropoda > Insecta > Diptera > Asilidae > Dioctria > Dioctria rufipes. The sequence continues at coordinate 45,832,637 of OZ002744.1, read as the reverse complement.
TGGCTTTAGCAATCACATCAGATAATGATTGAATTTGTATAGCATTTACAAGACCTACAAATGAAAATCAACGCTGTGCGGAGGAAGAGAGAGGATTGTGGCACTTGATTGCCAACCTTCTCAACAAAGGATATCGATTCAGCATGTCAATTTCTGTCGTACAGTTACTGATATATTGCGCTAATTTTCTTTCTATTTTACTGAAGATGGTAAGATTTCTTGAGGCACTGTCGAGATGCAGATAGCCTCTATTATTAGAAGGTGTATTTAAATAATTTACATGAGCTGAAGTACTTGGCGTTATGGCAGTATTTATAGTAAGTGCCTTAAATACTAGTATCGGGACTTGTACTTGAGACTTTTTTGAGTACCAGTACCGGGACTTGTACTTGTACTTAAAAAACATTTAAGTCTTGGTACTAGTACGTAAGTACCAAAGTACTTAAGTACTTTACAGGTCTGAAGTTAGATACACATTTTAGAACAATTATTTACGTTTTTTTAACACCTGTTGCGCTGTTAATTTGTTTTTAATTATCTCGTTTTCAATTTATAGGAATGCCATGTTCGAGACCTCTCCTGAAGCAATTTTTCTTAACTAAGTTTTAACTCGATGGAAAAGCTCCGTTCATAGCCGGCCGAGCTGTCAAGACGACCCAGAGCAACTTGCAGCTACTTATATAAATTTGGGCAGAAGTCTTTATTAATATTTGTTTTCAGTCTTTCCAAATTCACAACAATGCTCTTGTTTTGGAACATATTATTCATTATTTTTGTTTCAGCCTGTAAGGTGGAAATGTCTACATTAAAAACATTTTTAAAATTTTCTACAAATGCCTCTCCCTTTACAAATGAGTCAACTGAATGTGCCAAATGTAGATTTTCAAACTAATTTTTGAAGTTAGTGATAATGATGTCCATCACTTGGTTGTAAATATGTATGTTCCAATATTCGAATGTCCTTGTAACTTAAGGAAAGTCTACTAAATTACTTTTATCTAGAATGGATTCTACCCATTTCCTTTTTCGAGCTTTGAGTAGGTTCTAGACAAATTTAATGTGTTTCTGTGTCTAGAGTGCTAATATAGTTTTATTCCATAATTTAACGTAATAAGAATATTATTGAAGTTATTAATTCCGCAGTAAATATTTCTTCCTTATAACGATAATCAGCCTTTTTACTAAATCCGTTGGTATTAGAATCGAAAAAGCCTAGGAAAGCTTTTTTCGGGAAAATTAAACAACAAAGTTTTACGAAATTTTCAAAATTTCATTGATATCAATGGTTATCAATTAAAATTTACACACCAACTATCAAAATAGTTCTGCATTCTGCAAAATTCAGTGGAATCAGAGCAATCTCAGAATAGTTTTTAAAATTTTTAAAAAGATTTTAATAGGTTTTCTTGAAGAAAAGAACTCGTTGAAGCCTTTTTGACTCCGATCCAAACGGATTCAATTTAATTAGGCTCAAGATTGTATGAGTTAACCAATATTTTTTGGGAATTTTCATTATTTTCTTGGGATGGGGGGGGGGGGGTTCAGTCCGCATTCTGGGAGGGCCATGCCCACCCTGGCCCCAACCTAGTTACGCTAATGGCGTTAACACAAAAAGATATGTGGAACGCAATTAAACAAACAGTTTTAAGAAAAGACAGGGATATAATTAAAGAAGTGAAATTCAATGGCGGAAAAATCTCGGATAGTCAACAGCTTGCGGAAAGTTTTAGTAAATTCTTCATAGACAGTATAAGGAATATAAACCAAACAATACCGTACAGGTAATATGAAAATGGCATAGAAGATAGCCAATGCGTTTTTAAGTTCTGCAAGGTTACGGAAAACGTTTTAAAATCAACGTGTGTAGTAATTAACCAGAAACATAACCTCGATGGAATGAATGCAAGAATAATTCGAGATAATTGGAATGTCACAGGAACAGTCCTTAAATATATCATTAATAAGTCGTTTGAAGAGGCTGGGTTTCCTCAATCATGGAAAAAATCACTTATAGTACCAATACCTAACGTAACAAATACAAAAAAGTGTGAGGAGTTTCGTCCAATAAACATGTTAAAGGTCTTCGAGAAGTTATTAGAGAAAACTGTACAAATTCAACTGGAAAAAAATTTGAAAGGAATAATATAATAATTCCGAAACAGTCATGGTTTCGAAAAAAGCATTCATATGAGACGACAATTAATTTTATTATCAACTACTGGAAGGAATAGCTAGAACAAAAGAAATAAATTCTAGCTATTTTTCTAGACTTGAAACGAACCTTTGAAATGGTGGACAGAAATATTCTCATTGAGAAATTGAACAAGTATAGAATTAAAGGGTGTGAATTGAATTAGTTCGTGGATTATCTCAGAAAAAGAACGCAGAGAACAAAGATCAACGAAGCTCGCTCAGAAACTATTGGGTGTTCCACAGGGATCAGTCTTAGGAACACTATTATTCTTGCTTTATATAAACGACTTAGAGTAAGCGATAGTCCACTCAAAGGAGTTTAAATGTATTTGCAAAACTTTGTATAGAATATATTCGAGCTATGTTATAGAAATTTGTTAAAAAGTAGTATAAATAATTGTATTGTTTTTGTGAAAAGTATAAATAATAAATTTTAATTATTAACTAAATCCCCGTCAAGAGCAACAAAATTTCGTAAGGAAGTGGCCAGTAGCTGACTAATACAAGCCATGCAACAGATAAGCTAGATGCATGCGCTATCTATTTTCGTGAAAGCTGACCTATCAAGGAAACAACAATAATACAATATTGTTCGAAGTGTCAATACAAACCTTGCTACTCTGTGTTACAAAAATCAAAAAGGAAGTATTATCCTAAACTGGAATCGTACCAAATTACACAAACGTGGACGTAAATAAAATTACAAGATTTGTTAGATCACACCATTTTGAGATTATTCAAATATTTGGAAGAAGTGTTGGCAAACATCTGCGAACGAAATGTACATGAGTTAGAGCATATATCAAAATAGATCTGCGATGGTTCACAACAAGCTCAATTCAAGCAAAAATTCCAAAATAGTACAGTAGCTATGAGAAAATTTTTCAAAACTTCTTGGTGCGTCTACGACTAATAGCAAAAATGAATGGGCAAAAAAGAATTATCTGACAGAACTCAGTTCCTTCATCTCCAATGTTCTGTAGCCCGATTTGAATTAGATTTGTTCATAAAATGAACGATATCAACAAAGAAGAAATTGCTTTTATAGAAAATCAAGCAAAAACATTGACAACGGAGGTACAGACAGCCAACGGCATTATTCAAATTAAACATACACTTATCCCAACTATGGTAGATGCAAAAATTGTGCAATGCTTCAACAGAAACTTCTTCTACTATGTCCGATGCTACATATAGTATATAAGGCAACATCAAATGAGTTTAGCAAATTGGAAAGAAACAAGTAAATAGATCCTGAAACAATAAAATTCGAGCTTCATGCAAGAATTAGAATGTTTAAGTCTTTATTACATTTCGCGTATAAAATACCAATAAAGAAATGGCAAGCAAGAACCGAAAGTGAAAAAAATTTGGTTAAAGAAACTAAGAAAAACATTCAAAAAGCCGTAATAGAAGAAATGTTCATATTAGTAGGCGTACTGAAAGCCAGATTCGGGAATACAAATGATGGCAATACTTCTCGAAGGGTTTTTTCTGATCCTAAAACAGCTTCGCGAATCACTGGTATTGACCAGGATCTTATACATAAGTTGAAAATTATATTAGAGGTGATCTAAAGTGCACAAAAGATAGACGTTCATAAATTTTCTAAATTTTTATGGGAAACAACACAGCAATACGTGAAATTATTCGGGCGGTATCCGATGACACACACGTTTCACAAAATACTTATTCACGGCCCTATAATTATAGAACATGCCTTGTAACTCATTGACCAACTTTCTGAAGAAGCGACTGAAGCTCATAATAGGCATTTTCAGCGATATTGTCAAAATTTCGGAAGGAAATTTTCAAGGACATCATGTAATATGGACATAATAAATACTACCCACCGCAACCGTACATAAAAAAAATAGTAAACCATTTTCGAAAGAAGTACTTCAATTCCTGTTACCAACAATGGACGTGGTAGATTCAGAAGAACTGCAAAGCGAAAAATATAAGGATTCACATACTTCTGATGAATGAGGAAATATTGTAAGTATTTCAAATTGTTTGAATTTAATTAATAACAAAAATTGTGCCATTTAATTAATTGTTTATTTTCAACTGACTTTTCCTTGCATATTGTATTGATATTTCCCTCATAAAAATTATAAAAAGTAATTTTTATTATCAGTAAAACTGCTTGAAATATTTATAAATATTCATTACGCACCGATAAGAAAACAAAAATAAATTTTGAGAGTTTTTTCATACAAATATCCCAATGTCCGGCGGCATAATTGGGCCACATTGTTTTGAAGGCGCTTGAGATATTGCTGCAACAATTACTGGCAATCGCTATCGTGACATGTTGGCAAAACTTCTTTGTACCCGAATTGAATCAATTGAGCTTACATCACATGTAACACATGTGGTTCCAGCAGGACAGTGCCATATCACATACAACTAACGATAAGATGGATATCTTGCGCAATATTTTTTATTACCGCATAATTTTAAGCAGAGGTGATATTGATTGACTCCCTTGATCCCGCTCCCGATTTCTTCCTTTGGAGGGTGGGGGGGTGTTTGCAGCGAAAGGTCTACTACGGTAACAACAAGCCAACAATAATCACAATGCCAAAGAGCGACATTATACATATGCAATTAGTCAAATAACATCCGAAGTATACCGAAATGTTATGTAAAATATTGTTTAATCTGCACCGCAGTCAGACGCATACGTATTTGTTATAATCGAAATAATTGTGTTTCATTTTATCGGCCTGGAACACACAATGTTTAAAAGTAGTAATAGAATGGTACCAGGGCCCCATACCACAAAACTACAAGTACCTACTTGTACTAAAAGTATTTTTCAACAAGTGCAGAAATTTTATGTATAACTACAAACCAATACTTATAGAATTCATTGTACAATACAACGATAATTCTACAAGTTACAAATTTTGACTTACTGTACCAGAAAACTACAATTCGACTTGAAAATCCGTCATGGCTTGTAGTAACTTGAGGATTTTCTACCTATGTTTTCAGACTAGTCTTTCGTACAAGTCATAAAAAACATCGTAACATCGTATTACTTTCATTGTAGTAGTATACAACAGAAAAAGCCGAACGCAAACAAAGGTTTTTCGTTAGCGTTACACAGTAAAAAATAATTCCCTAAAGTGTATGGCAATAATTTGTGCCACAAAGGTTAGGTATTTGTCGATAAGATTAGGAAGAGCTCCACCTTGGAAAACTTAGATTAAGTTTTTATCCCTAAAATGTAGGTAGGTTCTTTTCCCTCAAATGTAGGGAATTTTTGTTTCCCCACCCTCCTAAAATTTAGGGAATATTACTTAAAATGCAGAAAATTTTAAAACTTTTTTTGTTTTTTTTTCTTAAAATTTATGGAATATTCCTTAAAATGTAGGGAATAGGTGATCGCACCACACTCCACCATAGGTGATAGAACACCAATCCCTCAATCCCTATAAAAAACATAGAATGAGTTGAATAGCTCGTTTCTTATGGCCCATACTACTAAGTAGCACGGAAATTATGTTGGCGCGCTGGGCACACTCAAACAAAATATTGAAAAGCAATATATGACTTGTTTTCAAAATCACGATTGCAATGAATCACTTTCAGATTCCATGTTTTGTATCTGTTCTTTAATTATTAATTTTTACCTCATATCAAATCCATTACATTGAGGATCTTTTCGAGTAGATTTAATGAAAATTTACTCTGAAATGCATACAATTCTCGATTTCCTGTTAAATTCAACGTCTACTTCTACACTTCTTTTTCTTGGATTTCTATTATTTTATATGTTCGAGTCATGCAAAGTTTACGCTATTTCCAAAATTAGATCTGTTGAATTAAAACTTGAAATGTTTTTTTTTCGGTTCTAATAAACTATATTTTCATAGTACAATCGTATATAGAAGAATTTAAGCTTTGATACATGCAACAAATTTAAAATACATACTGATTTGTACAGAAAATATTTGTTTTTTTTTTTAATCTACAAGACTACAGAAATTTAAAATTTCAATCTACAAGTACTAATAGAATAAGAATATATTAGTACAAATATTGTTAAACTTGTGCGCTTGTAATTTTGTGGAATAGGACCCAGAAGAATAAAATTTTATTGTATTCAAAATGCGTGTGTGTATAGATTTCTTTATGGAAAATATCAAGTCCCCAATTCTAATTCTTGTATACTTAGATGTTAAAATTAAAATTATCCTTTTAAAAATAATAATAAAAATTATAAAAGTAAACTAAAAAAAAAGGTGTTTTTTTTTACCTTATATTCAAAACTCCTTTTCCTGTGGTAAAATAACAGAAAAAAAAAACCAAAAAAAAACCCGAATACGACGATCATAAAAAAAATTCACAGCAGCATAAGATGTGTAGAAACACTGGGATAGAACGGGAAATGATTTGTTAAACCACAAAAAAAAAAAAAAAACAAAACAAGAGAAACTTTCACTTTAAATTTTCTTTAATTGTGTCTTAAACTTCCTCGACAATTTCTTAAATAACTTTTCCATATTTTCTTAACGCTTTAAACTTCAGTTGTCGTTTATAATAAGAGTAATGAACAAAAATTAATAATAATTCATTTATCACACAATTTCATGGTTCATCGAGTTTTTCTTCATTTTTTTTTACTTCATTTATTTATTTATTATTTTTTTTTTGTTTTTTGTTTTTTATGTATACATTAAACATAAACTTTGCCTTTTCATTATTATTATTTTATAGAATTATATGAATAAAAATTAAAAATTAAATTAAAAACAAAATTAAAAAGTTAAAAAACTCTTAAAATTAAAGGGTCGCTTTTTTTTTTTACTTTTTGTTTTTTTTTAATTTTATCTTTATTTTTTTTTTATATATTTTTTTTTTTCAAAAACGTAAAGTGCGTCGTCGCGGGAATGCATTTTTATATATAATATAAGATAGAAGGAATGACAGTAAAAAGCCTATAGGAAATGGAGGAGGGAATTATAATTATACTTTACAGGGTGGATATATCCATCATACCGGCTGTATCATGTAATCCAGCTAGACCAACAGCTGCAGCAGCAGCAGCGGCGGCAGCGGCAGCAGCAGCTGCAGCGGCTGCACTACCAACATAGCTACCGCCATGATGAACTGGTGAATTGTTGGACGTTGTTGTATGTCTACTACCGCCACCATAACTAGCTAAAATGTTGCTACTACTCGAACTACCATCGTTAGTATTGCTACAATTAATAGAAGACGACGATTGACTATGGTGTTGATGGTGAGGCTGTTGTTGTTGCTGGTGTTGTTGATGTTGTGAGTGCTGCTGCTGTTGTTGTTGATGATGATGGTGATGATGTTGCTGCTGTTGTTGTTGTTGTTGCTGATGTTGATGTAGCGTTGTTGGGGTAGATGATGATGATGATGTTGATGATGTTGTTGTTTGACCAAATGAGGCCATTTCTCACATATGCGCTAATGGTGCCATAGCACGCATTGATTGCTGCTGATGTTGTTGTTGTAAATCTGGTGATACACTACTTTGATAATGCATTAAATTTCTTTGATGTTCAGCTGCTGCAGCAGCAGCTGCAGCTGTTGCTTGCATGCCATCCGGTATGTGATACATATTAATCAAATGATTGAGATCAGATGAGCTCGTTTGTTGTGAGCCATATTCACGTTTCATTATGAGGTTATTATTGGTTGTTGATCCTTGTGATGTATGTAATGGACCCGGTGATACTGGCTCTGATTTAATACTTGAATCACTAGGACTGTGACTTTGGCAGGATAATTGTGAACCAGGTTGTGCTAGGCCATAAGGTGATCCTGGCTGCTGTTGTAGACTACTATACGGTGAACCAGGCTGTTGTAAACTACCGTATGGTGAACTTTGACCACCCGATACAGTACCATACATACCATAACCGCTTGCTGCAGCTGCATTCATATATGAATTTAATGAACCGGCATTATGCATTTGTCCCATATCATAACGATGATAATTACCCATATATGCGCTATGTTGATTTTGGTATGCTGCTGCTGATGGATCATGCATCATATAACCATTTGGCATATAACCGTTTGGTGCCATTTGATACATATCACGATTAACAGCGGCCGCTTGTTGTACAGCTGATATTGATGATGAATTTCGTATACCATTTGGATCGGTTGATTGTAGTATTGAGCCAACACCTAAAGGATATTTTTCTTTATTTTTTGTTAATGTTTTAGTTTTACGTCTTGGACGATATTTATAATCTGGATGCTCTTTCATATGAACAGCACGTAAACGTTTTGCTTCATCAATGAATGGACGTTTTTCCGCTTCAGACAAATCTTTCCATTGTGCACCTAAACGTTTTGATATTTCTGAATTATGCATTTTTGGATTGTCTGATGCCATTTTTCGTCGTTGACCTCTTGACCATACCATAAAAGCGTTCATTGGTCGTTTAACACGATCAACATTTTGATTTTTATTTGTTGTATTATTATTATTATTGACATTGCCCGTCATACCTGAATGATGATGATGTGTTTGTCCTGTTGGTGATGTCATATGATGACCACCACCACCAATAACATTATTACTTCCAGATAGAGCGCTATTATTTTGTTGAGTTTGATTTGGACTAAGACCGCTAGAACTATGAAGTGGTGAACCACCATGTGTTGAATTCATTTGTTGCTGTTGTGTTGATTGTTGCTGCTGTTGCTGTTGTTGTTGCTGCTGTTGTTGTTGCTGTTGTTGTTGCATACTATTACCACCGGAACCATTACTTCCAACAGTACCGCTTAGACTATTACCTAATGTGGTTTGACCACTATTACTGCCGCTTGTGATATGTGATGACATCGAAGAATGGTGATGATGATGATGGTGATGATGTGAACTAAGTTGAGATTGTGTCAATTGTGATTGACCTAAATTCATCATACCGAGCGGTCCTAATGCACTATACGGTGATGCTGTATGTCCATGTAATGCTGATGCATGATGTGGGGGCATTGTTGCATGCAATATGCCCCCTTTCATATCAGCTTCCATTGTCAGCATTTCGTCAGCTGTTATTAGTTGTGATGTTGTTGTATCTCTGTATGCAAACAGTTTGGATGAATTTTTTGTTTGTTTATCTCGTAAAATTAGAATGTCCATAAAAAAATTTTGTTGTTTTTGTTGGAGCGCTATTTTAAAAAAAAGGAGATCTTTCTCCTTTTTTTTCCTTTTTCTTTTTTTTCTAATAATGAATTGTGTAAATTTTGATGATGTTACTATTGTTGCTTTTGATGTTGCTTCTGATGCTGTTTTTGTTGTATAATATTTGCACATACATCGAGGAAGTTTTGTTTTATATATAAGTAATATATATATGGTATATAATAATTATATTATTCACTAAATTTTATAATCATTATTATTTTTCTTTTATATTTTGTACATTTCTATGATTATTTTATTTTTTATTTTTATATTTATTTATTTTCTGTTTATTTTTTATGGGTTTCTTCTGAACAACTATCTAAACACACAGACACACACAGATGTTTTTGATACACAATTAATTAGATTATATAACAAAAGCAAAAAAACATCTTCACAACACATTAAATTTTGTTGTTATTGATAATAATAATAATAAACTCATAACTATTAATCCACAAAATATAATCCAATTGTTGTTTGTCGATATCAAAATCCTCCTTTTAGGTAGATTATTTATTTATGGGTAGTAGGTAGGTAGGTAATATTGCTTCTATTTTTTTTTTGTTTTTGTATATATTTTGTTTTATGGTTAAAACTGAAATATAGTTCTTTCTTCTTTTTTTTTGTCTTTATCGCGCACTTAATCACTGAGAAGATAAAATTAATATAAAAAACAATCCCATCAAATTAAATAAAATTGAATCAAATTAGTTTAGTTTTCATCAAAATACACTAGATTTAATGGATAGAAATAAGTTGATAGGGTATACCTACACGTGACGTTTCTTTACAGGGTTAATAACCGAAATCTATTGTTTATTAAATATTTTTCTTTTGTTGTTTTATTAAACACATCGAATACATTGACACACTAGTAAATAGTAAAAAGTAAACGTAAATTCATTCAAAATCGATGTTTTGTTTTGCTGAGAATATGAATGAAGCACAAAGGTACGTATGAGCTCAGTATTTATATGCACAATAATAGAAAGGAAACAAAATTTTGTTGTTTTTTTTCTTCTTCTTCGATTTATGTCACGCTTTTTGTTTATCTCTCTTTAAAAAAAAAGAACCCCACAAATATGGAATTTCACTTGTTCAAAATAAAAAATAATAATAATATGTAAACAGTATTTCACATGTATGTAGTTATAATAGGTAGGTTAAAGTAGAGGAGCTAATTTTCACTGAATTTCAATGCACAGGTGTCAGATGAATACTGTTGATGTTATTGAAGCTGCTGATGAATATAAATAACAGCCTTGATGGGTGAACATTGTTTCCAAATAGCAACACACGACACTTTTATTTTTTTCTTATAGGTATATACTTGTCAAAATTCAACACACGAGTTTACCCCAATTTTACACGACACTGTTTTTTTTTTTTTGTTCATATATTATAAACAAAATTTCATCAAGTTTTCCACTACAAAGGGTTGGGGTTAGAGATAATACACGACAGGCGACAACGACGATCACACAAAAGTATTTTGCTACTTTTGTTTTTTTTTTATATGCAAGAAAAAAAATAAAAAAAAATAAAAATAAAACTTTGATTCTATTATCCGAACAACTGCCGTGCGTGCGTAGGTATATACCTATATATATTTTTTTTAAACTAACATTAAAATTTCAACAACTTAACTCCGCGTAATACCCACAAATCAATCAAAATGTCTCTCGCGTATTCAACACACTATTTTAAGCGAAAAAAATTACTTTTATTTATAATAATTTTTATATGTGAATTATTATTTTATTATTATTATTATAATTTATTAGTATGGTGTATAAGAAAACGACGAACGTCGGGAGAACGACAAAAATACCTCCACACAGTACTGAATTGAGCACCTTTCTGTTTCCAGTAAACGTTTGTGAAACCTGTTCGAGGTGCCTACCGAAAAAATTTCACGTCCCCGAAAAAAGAAAATCAGTGAGAGAAGAGTGTGTAAAAAAGAAACCGAGTTCGACGAGTTTATAGTTGAGACTATGTATGCATACAAAGACAACACACGTATATATGAATATTATATGGCAACAACAAAACAGCTGCCTCTCAAAGTAGCTGCTGTAGAAAAACCTATATAGATTTACACTTTTATATATATGTGGCAATATGGCAACACAGAAACCAGTTTTGCATGCCAGCTACCACACACAATTATAACTTTTCGTTTCAGTATTGGCGCCAAAGTAAAACCCCCCTCTATATTTGTATAAGTATACCAAACTACTCCAAACATATAAGAAAAAAGAAATGGTAGTGTGTGTGTGTGGCTGATTTTCGTTTGCGTACACTGGACAGTACAGGCAAATTCTCTGCTGCTAGCTGTCACACATTGCAATCGGTTGAAATTCGTTACACTTCGGTAAAATGCTGGTTACTAGCCGACAATTTACTACCACCGTAAATTGAGGTAGCATAACAGTACCCTCCTAGCTGCCTTGCCATTCCTTGTTTATTGGATTGATGGTGTTAGTATTTTAGGCAGAGTTACCTCTTCTCTATACTCCGCAGCTCTGTCTGACTGTGCTGTTGCTGCTGCAATGTGCCACAGTATTCCTTGTTGGTAGCGGCGAGTTACAGTAGAGCAGAGCTGTTAGTGGGTAGCTAAGCTTGTATAGCTGCTGATCGTAGCCCGGCCTTTCAATCAGTTTGTGAAACCATTTTTATACTTACTTACCGACGGCATATTGGTAGCAAATGTGCGATTTCTCTACTCCAGTCAGATTCGTTTAACAGCCAAACACAACTCTATCAAGAACTAACCCACACAGAGAACTAATTTAAATGGGCATGGTCATGCGCAGTGTATAAATTATATTTTTGATACACGGACAACCAATTAGGGTGAGGCAAAAAAGGCGCAAGAGCCTATAATCAGGGGGTGGAGCCTACCATATAAATATAGGATATACTTTCACATGAAGTTGACTATAGGTTTTTACGCATACACGCAAATCTTCATATCCCCACTCTTTTCTTTACTTTTACTATATTATACGTTATAAATACACGGTTGCCAAATTTATTTTGCGCATTTTATAGCACATCTGCCAGAATATTAACCCTAATGAGAGGGAACAAAATGAAAGCAAAAAAAAAAAAAAAAACAAAAATCACAACTAGTTGTGTATGAGTTGTGTGTGTGCGCTTATGAGTGAGTTTGTATACATTTTGTGTATTATTTTAAAGCCGGGTGCATTGAGAAGGTATCAAACCGGGAAAATATCCGCAGGGGTTGTTTTATAACTTGCCAATTAGGGGTAAAAGTAAATTTCGTAACATTTCAAAATTTCTTTCTCTCTTTACCTATCTCTATCTCTTTCTCTTAATAATAAAACCATAAAATTTATAGGAAATTAAGGAGACGACGTGAATTTAGATAACCCGTTCAGTACCTATAGATAGATGGTCTGAATCTGATTTTATAGTCCACAAAAACAAGAAAAAAAAATATGTTTTACACATTTTCTAAAATTATTACGAAAATTTTTATGGTTTACCATAATTTCTAACTAGGTCAAAGGTCTAAAAATGTTGTTAAAAATTTTTGTAAGAAAATGTGTTTGTATTTAATTTTATTTATTTTTTTGTTTTGCTATAATCGATCGACGAGACGCTATTGCATAGTTTATGTAGATTAGGTTAGGTAGGATAGGTATAAATTCCTAGAATGATTTATGTGGGTGTGTACTAAAATTGTGTTGATTTAGAATTTGATTGATCTTTGATTAAATAATTAAAATTACTGAGGTCGTTTTTTTTTTTGGTTGATTATTCTTTTTTTTATGGTAGGTACTTAAGACACTTAAAATTATTGACAATTTTTTTGTGTTTCTATAAAATCTACATATACCTACCAAGGTATATAATTTTTAGGACACTTGTTTTCAATGTTTTTACATAAAAACCTATATAAAATATTCTAATAGGTATAGATAGGTAGGTAGGTATATAAAGAAATAAATAATGGCCGACTCTTATTATAGTGCTATACTTACGCCTAAGGAGGGTGTTCAACCGCATTGTAAAGCCCTCCCTCAAGCCTTTGGTTAAGGTTTGATTATTGTTTTGTTGGCAATATTGTATTGTATGCCTATTTATAGTAACTACCGAAATTTGTGTTGTTAGAATCGGGGTTCTTTCAATATTTTCCCTATTTTCCCAGAGTGATTTTATATGTATTTTGGCTTGGTTACTACCAGCTGAGTAAGAGTAGCGATATTTTGTTATAGAGTGGGAAAAATACCAAAACACCAGTCGTCCGTCACAACAGTCAGTCTGAGTTGGATTTGTTTTTTTTTTTTGTTCATTTTTTTTTTAGTCCAGCCAGTGTATAGCCGAGGTATTTCTCCTCTTTTTAGCAGAGTGCAGTGCAATGTTACTGTCTGGGTTTGTCTGGTACACTCTGGGGGGAGCGCTCAATTCGCTGTGTTGCTGTTTGTGTCGTTCAATGGGGATACTACTTTTAGCTGTTGTTGTTGTTTATTTTTTTCGCACAATGATTTTAATGCATTAAAAAAAAAAAATAAAGTAAATAAAAAATTCTGCATTTTAAAATTTATTGCCGGCCGGGAGATTGCAGCATTTTTAAATTTTTTCTCTCTCTCTACTTATTATAGGCCTGGAAATATCGACGCAGGCTGTTGTTGACTTTAACGGTGATGAGAAGATGAGCAACCGGTCGGTCATACTAATCTCCATACCTATACATAATAATTAACCAATTTTGAGTTATATCTATAAATTTTTATTCATAGTTCCAAGTGTTGCAAAAGTGAGCAACTAAATTGACAACGGATGTCGGTACTTAACACCATATTTTCTTCAACAACAATATTTTTTTTTATACTCTTTTTCTATTGAATTATAAATTATGAAAATTTATAATGAGTGAAACTCTCACTTTCAGTTGCTATACATATGCATACCAAATCTTGTATAATATAGCTACAATTGCTAGGTAGGTATATCGGATACTGGAATTATTATATACATATACATAGGTCCATATGAGTGTTGTGTTGATGAATGACGAGATATTATATTTTTTAGTTATTATAGTTGATTAGAACTAATTGAAAATTGTGGTTGTTGTAGAGCTATTAGGTGCTTACCTACTAAAACCGATTACTTAAGTAGGAATGTGCCAAGTTGTGATGAAAATTCTTTTTTATATGTTTTTTTTTTTGTTTGTATCTATAATTAATTTTCTTAATGCAGAAATTTTATAGACAGGTAAGGATTAATTGTGCAGCAATTTGTCAAGAAATTAGAATTGCAGAATTTTTGTTTTTTTTTTGCCTTCTTCATACCTACCTATACATATCTACCCCAACTTATGTATTTATGTATAAGAAGTGATTGTATTTTTTTTTTGCAATAATTAACAACAAAAATTATGTAAATTACGTTTTTTTTCTTGCAATATATTTTAATGGGTATTTTTTTTTTTTTAATTTATCTAACTTGTTTGCATTGAAACAACTGTTACCTTACTTAACTGTCTTTTTTTAGTAGTTTTTGTCAAGGTTAAGTGGTGAATTTAAAATATTAAATTTTTTTGAAGCTGGAATATTGAAAATTTTTCAAAAATTATGTTTAAGTGTCTACCAACTTAAAAAAAAAACAAACAAACAAAAACAAAATATTCTTTTGAATACCTACTTATTTTTATCAGTTGGGAAATGAAACAGAGGCGATGGTCCATTTTTTTTTCTATTTATGAAATGGATGTCGTCGCCTAAGATGCAAATGGCTTAAGTACAAAAACTAAAATTTTTTAGGAGTAAAAAAAAACTAACTAACTATAATTCATTTCATTTCCAACAGAAACCATCTTTTTGTTTGTAATAAATATCTAGAATTTTATAAAAGATATTAGATAATTTAAATTTAAATGTTTTTGCTAATAAATCAGTTTTTTTGCTGGCAGATTTAGGCAATTTTGTTTTTGTTTGTTTGTTTTTTGATGATGCCAAAGCTCCGAGGATATCCTTGTGATGTTGTAGAAAAGTCTTGCAGGAAAGGAAGAAGGGGTAGGGAATTTGGGATTATTGAATTGAGTTAAGGAGGTGACGATGTACATTACGCTTGAATGTATGCGGCCCATAGGTAAGGGGGAAAACAAATGATGGCAAACTGTTCCATATTCGTACTTTTCTGTTTATGAAAGATTCACGGAACCAACTGAGATTTTAGGATATTTCCATGCTAGATGGCGAGTTCGGAATATCTTCTCTATCGACAGAAATGAATTGAGTAAGGGTTGGAGTACTTTTAAATGATAACAGATAACATTGCGTTTTGGAAGCATTAAATAAGACCCGATTTGCTCTGCTCCAAGCTAGTATTTTTGTAAGGTCATGGTTTAGTGAACTGAACATGTGGCTACATTTTTGAACTATAAAATTCCCACGGCAATCAGATGTAGAGTCGAATGAATAGACGAAATCAAGGGTGGTGTCATATGCAAAACTATAAATAGGATTGAAAGTGAGAGATGGCAGAGCATTAATAGAAATGAGAAAAACAGTAGGATAGAACACAGATCCTTGCGGTACACCGGCATTAGTGATTGGAAAAATCGTTACTTTTCGGTCCATGTAACGATTCCTTACATGGAAAGCACTCGGTACTTTCGTTACTTTCGGTACTGCTCTCAAAATTTTGTAATAATTTCTGTTCTACAGCGCCTTACCTTACTTTAATACCTATATCTATAGGTACTTACGTTACTAATTCTGCTGTGATTCCGTTATCTTGCGTTTCAGATTTCGCTTTTTCAACATGAACGCTATCTTAATAATATTTTTTTTTAAATACAAAAAGAAAAACAAGATGTATTCCAAGAAATACAAAAGGAGAAAATTATTCTTAATTACAAAGTAGTTTTCGTATAAAGAATTTTCGGTCAAAAACTTCCGCTTCTTTTTTTGTAATTAGAATATTGTCTTAACTTTTAACCAAGTCAATATCTTTTATTTTTCATCCTTTCTTTCGATATTTGCTACTCTTTTACTCAATAGAAAAATAAAAGCAGATATGAAAAAATGCAAGGAACTCGTTCTTTGGTGAATTGAAAAAAGAGAAGCACCGAAATAAGAGAGTACAGATTTCTTTGCTGAGTACCGATTTGTTACTTCAGTATTTGTCTAATACTCGTTAGTCCAGTAACCAATTAGTACTTTTTGCCCATCTCTAACCGGCATGGATTATAAAACGGTCCGAAGTAACTTTCAATGCATTTTAAGACCTAATGCCTGAAGTTTAGCTAAAAGACCAGAATGCCAGACTATATGGAAAGTCTTCGAGATATCTAATGCGATGATTTTAGATTCATCAAAATTATGGAGACATTGTTTTCAAACGCTCGGTAAGGAATGTTAGTAAATCTCCAGTAAAGCAGGCAGCACGAAGACCATATTGGCGATCGCTTATAAGGTGATTAGTTTCTAGATATATTCCATAATAAATGAATAATTAAAGATAATATAAATAAAAATAATTATTCCATAAAATATGTATAAAGCAACGAAACAATAAAAATAATCTTTTTCTATAAAATGTAAGTACATTTTTAATGTAACAAAAATAAATTGCAATAATAAGTATTAGGTATAGTATAGACTTTTATATTTTTATAAATAATAAAGGCTGTCGTAAAAAAAATGGTAATCCTTTTTTATAGAAGATTTGAGTGACACTAGATGTTGGTATTTTTCACATTTTATTGGAATACTTATGCTTCAGATAAACTTTAGGCAGTTCATCGTAAGTTACTATTTGTCGATCGGTTTTATTGTGCTTACAAGGCAAAAGCCTCCACTCTTCACAATGAGAACTTTTAAAATAAATTTCTTAGTTTTAATTATACTTGAAATCTCAGCAGTTAGCATTAACTGTTTCCTCCCCCAAAGTAGGACCTGGTTTAATAGATGAAATAAATTTTACAATGTCAAAATTTCTAAAATAAAAATAAATTTCCGTTTTATGATGAAAAGCATGGAATCACATACCATCTGTGTGTGCCTATTTTCAAGATATTTTTGTTCTATCGCGATTTGTTTTTCTGTCCTAAATTTAAGAGAGCATTTGATAGGTGCAATCATCACTATATATATGTTAATGTTAAGAATGGAGGCGACTAGGCCTCCAGACCTGGCGGATACCGCAAATGTACTCTAGTTCCGATGAAGATGTTCTGTTATTAGTAGCTCTGGTTGAAGAAAAACAGAGAAAACTGATGAGGTTCGATTATGAATATTTTAGAATGTCAAAAGTCTTATGTAACGAATTGTGCTGAGTTATTTCGAATGAAAAAGAAATTTTGCAGCCAGTGTCAACGTCAAAATTGTGTTTTCGAGTAATCTCCAAAATAATTACGCGGCAACTATTTTGCCGCACCGTGTCGCTCCCGGTGTGGCTTATAGATGTAATTTTCGAAGAGCAATCGTACAGCGGCAACTTAAAAATTACGCGCTGCTCCTGGTGTGACACCCACTTCAATTTGGTTAGTTGTGGAATTTACACACCTGAATTGATAGGTAACGTGGTGGTAAAAGTTCAAAGCAGACAATTCTTTTGTAATACCACCAAACTGATAACGTAACCGTCTTTTGGTGAATTTCCGCTTTTGATCTAGTTTGAGATGCTTCATTTTCCATGCTCCACGATCTTTTTCGCTCAATCTGAATTGCAATGAAAATAAAAAAACTGAATGAATTAGGTGAAATGAAGCAACAATGGCAATCAGCCTATTGTGAAATTGTCCCACCAAGGAATTCGAAAAAATTGAAATTTCCATTTATATCCATTTATCTCGGGACTAAATTTAGCCGGGGCACCAACCTATCCCCAAAAAAGTGTCGAAGAAAATGCGTTAATTTTTCAGTACAAAAAGAACAACTAGGGGAGACCGGGTATGGTTGGCTACATTTTTCGAATTTCTGTCATAGCGAGCAGCAGAGAACTAAGCTTCATACGAACAGTAGACATTGATGCGAAACCTTTATCAGAGTACTTATGTCTCTGGTTGCATTTTTAATAATGGGATGCAAATGTGCCAACCAACTCCGTAATTGGGATGGTTGGCACAGTAGCAGGAGATGGTTGGCACATAATTTAACATCCAAGAACAGAAGATACTAAATCAATTAAAAAAGCATACAATTTTGTTTTACTACTTTTTTTATATTTTTAATTAGATGACATCTCACTGACACAGTTTTGATATGTATAAAATTTATTACCATCCGTGCAAGATCCACTTTTATTTTGCTACGCTGTTTGAAAAGAGCTCCACACATACGACAAAAATACTCCACATCTTCTTCTTCAGAAGTGGATTCAACTTTCTTCTTCTTTATTTCTTTTCCACCAACGGGATTTCTTTGATTTTGAGGTTTAGACCTACATTTCTTCTTACTTCGAAGCTGCTTCTTTATTTCTTCCAAAAATTTTTTCACAGGTGAATCAGTTAGTAGGCAGTGTTCCTGTTTCTTCCCCTGCTTTGTATTTGATTTTCTTTCCGTTGCCTTAGGAAGTGGTCTCATAGCTTCCAACGGTGATGTTGAGTCAATTGTTTTTATTGAAGGTGCTGGTTGCTCTATGAAACGTGACGAAAATGGTTCAATTCTATTGATTTTTACGATTTTGGTGAGAGTGGTCGGTCTAGAAAATGGGAAAAATTCGCGTAGCCTTAATTCCAGCTTCAATATTAGTAGGTATCGCTGCTGAATGCAGAGACTATTATATAATTTCTGGGATAGCGTAAATTGACATTGTGCTACCTGGATGGTGAGTCATCCAACTGTCACAAACGCTGTTGACATGTTTCTTTAGGGGTTCGTACGCGCTTATATCCAAAACTTGTAGTCCATGACTGCAATATGGTGGAAAAGATAGTACAGAAATCTCGTTTTCCTTTGCATAATTTAGCTCTTCAATAGATAAATGAGATTGGTGATTATCTAGAAAAAGATGAACGAGTCTTTTGTTCGAACATCTAATGTTCGTCACAAAATGTATAAAAAATTGTCAGAAATGCTTTTCTTTCTCCATCTTGAAGCGAGAATGTAGCTGAAACTTTCTGGTGGAACACCTCTTAAGAAATATTCTCTGAAATATACCCGAGGAAAAAATAAAGAATGGCGGAGTTGAGTTACTGAATCTGCTAAGATTAGAGCAGTTCATTTTCCACGCGTGGAAGCTGTGATTTGACCAACCTGCTTATTCGGTTTCTGAACAGTGGTAATACCCATTTTATCTGCAAAACAGATATCTCCAGCATTATATTTAAATCGAACCATTATAACTTTCAAATTTTTAAAAAAGCATTGCCATTGGTTCGGCTAAAGCTTAAAGTACTAGCCAAATTGTAGCCTCTGGAGTTCGAATAGATAAACTGCTGTTCCTTTTCATAAGCCTTTTCTTAATTATTCTTGGAATTTTTTATCATAAAATAATAATAGTAGCCGTAAAGTCCATATAAAACAACAAAAAAAAATTATGAAGTGTGCCAACCAACCCCAAGTTAGTTTTGGGAGGTTTTAACGTGACTTATGATGAGGTTATGGAAATACTTTAAAAAATAATGCACAGAGAAATAAAGTAAGAAATTCTTCATATGAATAAATATTACTTACCACGCGTGCAGAATTAGTTGTAATAATGAGCGATAATAACTAAAACACCAATTTTGGCATTTGCGCCCAGAAAATTAAATATCCACGTTACGTCTAAGCACGTGCTTGCTGAACACTGAAAAAAATTATGTTGGCGCAGGGTATCATTCTACATTATCGACTTAGGCAGTGGATCGATCTGTTGTTTATACTGAGAACTATTAAGATTGTGCCAACCAACTCCTGTAGCAGAGCTAGGTACTTGAGTAGGTAGGTACTTACTTAAGTACAAGTACAAGTACCGAAGGCCTGAGTACTTCAGCGTAAGTACAAGTACCGCATGTATGAAAAGTACTTGTAATTAAGTACTAAGTCTATGAAAAGTACTGAGTACTTTTTTAGAATCATTGTACGTTGGCAGTAATATAATGAAATTTGTCGAGTTCAGTTTATAGATATTAATAAATCAATACCTTTTGAAAACCAGTGGCTACTATTTATAGTTTTTCATAGCTTGCGGTGGAACAACTAGAGTAAAACTTTCACCTCTCCTTGCTACACTCACAAAAACTATTAGAGGTTCGCGTAAGCACCCATTATCGCCTCCAATAATGCATAAGTATTCTAAGGAAAAAATTTCCAGTAAATTTCTAAGAAAAAATTGAGGCTTTCCCTACATCAGTTTGAAGCATCATTGATTTAATATTGGAGCGAGACATTGCTTGCTTACCCTTGATTATGTCCACTGACTGCCTACGTTTCTAGTTCACGTGGGCACAACTGCTTGTATCAAAAAGAGTTCTTACGTCGGTAAAATCATTGGCGGGAAGTTGAAAAAGTGAGCACGCAGCTCGGAAAGTGATTTTCATAAAACATTTAGAAATTCTTCTGCGTATCTAATGAATACATTGTCTTTGATAAAACAGTTTTTGTCAGCAAAAACCGTAAATAATTAATTTAATTTCGACGAATCCACTAATTAATTTGTTGTTTCAGTTCTCTCTCAGTTGGTACTTGGTGCTTAGGCCGAAAGAATCTTCAATATAGAAGTAAGCCCACTTTTTGCAATCCATATTATACATGTCAGTGGTTATGTCATCAAGTCGAGGCATCGTCGATTTTATACTCGAGCGAGACGTTACTGGTTTTTGTTCTACTTGCCAGTCTTGTTTGTATGTTATTAGTTTGTCTAAGGCTCTGCCTTGACGCGTGATTGCGGCACATTCTTTGCCAGTTCTTTGCGTGCTTTGAAACTCAACAAAAAAGGAGTTGCGCTAGAGATTGTGTTTGCTTTTCTACGAAGAGTTAGATATTTGTATGTACTTAATAGACTCAGAAATACCTAAGTAAAAATCTTGGTACTTAAGTACAAAACTAAGTCTTAAGTACAAGTAAAAAGAAGCAAGTACTTATGTTCAAGTACTAAGTAGGGCCATTTCAAAAGTATTGAATAATAAGTCTTAAGTAACGAAAATGTACTTTAAGTAGTACTTAGGTCTTTTTTTACTTAAGTATTGCCCAGCTCTGTCCTGTAGCCAAGGCAAGATATTCTCATTAAAAATGTTGTACTAGAACTGTGACGTGTTTCGTCCTATAACGTATATATATTTCTATTGAAAAGACAGAGAGATGAGGGATTATATTGTGTTCTCTGTACTGTACTTTCCTATACGTTCGGACACAAATGGCGGAACGTGGTTCGTAATGGGAATACTTGTCTTCTATATACCTTGCCTGTAGCCAACCATACCCGGTCCCCATACTCGTGAATTGATTGTTATGTTTGTTTTTATTTTCTTCTTTCGAATATATAGTTAGTAAATTTTTTTCTTCTATCATTTGTTAGAACCTAAACCATCACTGTATACCGGTTTTATTAATAATTGTATGAAGCATTTAATTACGGACAAACAAAATGGCGTCATCCCAAGGCTTAATATGGCATACTAGTCGAAGAAGACGCCGATAGATGACACTTTACCAAAAATGGTGTTTCTAAAATACAAAATTAACGACTTTTCGCGTCGAATTGACCGAAAAGTAAGGTGGGAAAGAAATCTATCTACTTTTCTTTTTTATGTACACAATAATAGATTTTTTCCTTTAAGTGAGTGGCAACAATTTGTGGCATTAAGCTTAGGTATTTTTATACCCTAGATGAAATCTATAGGGCTATATTAAATTTGTCATTCCGTTTGTAACACCTTGAAATAATGATGGTAGAGCAAAATGGATTGGATACCAACGTATAATTTTAAAAGTTATAATAATCTTTGCTTGTGCGTCCGTCTGTCCGTCCGTCCATCCGTCTGCCCGTCCGTCCGTCCATCCGTCTGTCTGTCTGTCCATCTGTCCGGTACGATTACTGGAGAAAGCGTGCACTTATGGAGCTGAAATTTTGCACACGAGCTTAAAAAAACAAACTAAATTAAGTTCGAAAATGGGACAAATCGGGTAACTCTTCCGTGGGGTTGCCATAGGAAAATTTTGTTTTTCATTATATATTTAGATACTGCCAGAGAATGCATCAACGTACAGAGCTGAAATCTTTTAAACGGCGTTTTTATCAAATTAGTAAATACTGTTTCAAAATTGGGCTAAATCGGGCTATCCTCTTGGTGTTACCATATAAAAATTTAGGTTTTTTACGTATACTGTGAAAACGAGTAGTCCTAGACGATTTTATTGTACTGACAAGTTCTTCAGAATATGAAATTCTATGTAATTGGGTATAATCGTTTTTACTGTACGACGAACCGTTCTAGAAATATATGGGAAAAACCTCTTCAACAATCAAACTTGCACAGATGGCTGACGCCCGTATTCATCTAGGGTATCATAAGAGTTGGTTGGTATTAGACCAATTCTAGCCTTATACTTGTTTGTGATAAGATTGGGGAAAGCTCCACCTTGGAAAAAGTGGAATAGGTTTTTATCGCTAAAATGTGGGTACTTCCAAATATAGAATAATCACATAATTTATTGAATGCCCTTTTATTCGGGAAAGGTTTAAATTCCGGGAATTTTACGTACTATATAGGTTTGGTGATACTAAATGCCTAAATCCATTGAACTGATTTTTCCTTTATTTAAGAGAAAATGATATTTATTTTTAGAAAAAAACGTGTCTTAAATTTAGGGAATTGTCCTAGTTTTTTTTACAGTGTACTCACCGATTTATTTCCCAAAAGTACCCACATATGTCGGGATATGGAAGAAAATAAAAATTACGATTTGCCACAATTTTTTTTGTATACCTACCCCTTGGAAGTGCTGAAATTTTCGAATTTTGACGGGAGTTGTCACGATTACATGTGAGTAGAATTTGAACGAAAGCACGAAATTCATGCGGGTAAGTTGCAGGCGATACCTACAGGAGATATTGCCGGATGATTCTATATTGACATCTGATACTAATTGCATTGGCTATGACAATGGTAATCAAGAAGAAAAAAAGAAGAAGACAGAAAAAGTGTGGGTCAAGGAGTTGGTTGGAGAACCGTCGGACTTATGCATATGGGATATGAATATTTTCTTAGCTGAAGAATCCATTGTAGGCCCCTAGAATCTGCGAAAAGGATTCTATATCTTACAGGAATGTAAGATGGCTAATCATCAGATGGATGGGGAGATATAATACATGACCGATCTCAGAAAGCTATATGGTCCAAGATATAATGACAGGCCTTCAATTAAAATTAAATCATTTTAATTTTCTTTGACGTTCAATATATATCGAACAATATTGGTATTGACGCAATAAAATTGACCGGGTAAGGGGGTTTTAAGCAGAGTCTCGAATAACTGAGTCAGTTTAAGAGGCTATATGAAAGTACTGTATTCCTACTGTAGGATTTTCATATAAAAATTCATATTTTTCACATAATATCTATTTTTCGAAACTGATTTTGAATGATGAAGTAACCTGAAATCACATCTATGTCCATATCAAAAACAAAAACAAAAAGTTTTAAATGTGAGTTCGAAAATGGTCATAAAATTCGACAAAATTCTTCATAAGGTTGCGTTACAAAGAAAATTCTTCTAAAAAATCTTTTCCAACCCATTTTATAAAAATTTTTGATTGTCCTGTTCAAATATGGATAGAATCTGGCAACAATTCTTTTTTAGAGTTGGCACAAAAGAAATTTTTCAAGGATTAGGATTTGAATGAAAATGCCTGTTAGGATAGTTTTGCTTTGATTGATGGGTTCATTTGTTGCAAATTAACTTCCAGTCCAGATCTAATAATAATAAATATAAAAATTATTTACTGTACATGACGAGAATCTGTGAAAACCTACAAACGACCATAGTAATATAAACTCCTGGTCACATGGGGATCATGGGAATGAAAGGGCTAACCTTTTAGCTGGGACTGGATCTAATTGTCCGTTCTTTGGACCGGAGCCCGCCGTAGGCGTTGCCACCTCGAGTATCGGGTCTCTCATCAAAAAATGTTCATAGAAAGCATCAGCAGAGATGGGCGAACCTGAGTACTTGCAGGTGTACTAAACTGTTTCTTGATGGCCCCAATCCGAATATCTCCGGCTTTTCTCATGGGACTCGAAAGGAAACAATGTAGAGCTGCGGTTGGTATCATCACCGGCCACAGCTCACTTCACGCTCATATAACAAGGATGGGAGTTGTTGATAGCACTGAGTGTCTGTGCTGCCTGGAGGGAGAGCCTAAGACAACCGAACACTTTGTGTGTGCGTGTCCGGCTTTCGCCCGGTGCAGGCTGGATACTCTAGGGTGAAAACCCTGCCTCACCAAGACCTGATGTGCTTCATTATGATGACAGGGAGGTGTCGGTGAATGGCCTTCGAGCAGGACAGCACAATGGCGCGCTATGGCCTCCGTGCTTTTGATAGGGTCTCCTGTCCACCTGCCTTTAAAAAAAAAGATAAACTCGATGGAATTTCTGGACTACAAAATTCGCATGAATTTATTGGTGCAAAAAAGATTTCACAGCATTTACCTCGAAGGTTATTGGATTTGTAATAAACGTGAAATGTTCAAGCAGACAAATTGCGAGAAAGATAAAAATTTAAAGAATTTTTTTTTAATAGTACCTACTACTACTACTAAAAAAAAAGCTATTTCTTTCTCTCTGATGATTAAAATAAAACCGACTAGTTCTGATGCAACAGTTTCTATACAATAATTATATAAGGGCTGCTTTATACCAAGCGTTATAAGAGCAATAATAAAAAGTCTAGGAATGTCCTTGAAACTTTTCGTGCAATAAGAGAAATTTCTAAAATTGAATCTGTAGATAGGTTAGATATACATACATTCATACATACATACATATGTACAAGCATCAACTTTCCAGCAAAGGAAAGCTCTGGTATATTTTACAACTCTAGTAGAAATAGTAAAATTTCCTTCGAATTACCTTTTACAAAACACAATTCCTTCAAGTGCAGTAGTGGACTAAAAATAAATTTTGTTTTGATAATAAAATTTAACTTGATTTACTCTAATAATGGCCGCATTTATCTGACTTCCTGACGATGTAACATATAAGTAAGAAGAAATATGCAATTCTTGCCGGGTAACGTAGGAGTCTCTTGTGGTACGTTTATATTTCCAGAACGCAACCCTTTATCTCGTCAAAAACTGAAAACTCTCAGACAGAAGTGCATAATTGAGTTCTATTTTAATTACTCTCGGTTCATGCTGAGTTGTGCATTTAAGGAAATTACCCTTGAGATATAATTAGTGATGACTTGCTTGCTTGCTTACTTGCTGGCTTGCTTACGTTGAGTTCTCCCTCTGAAATCTATGTAAGAATATTTGTGTGCGTACACATATAAATATATGACTACTGCCATTGCTTACATGCATTTGGTCGTAAGATTCCAAAGTCAAGTGCATTGAAACTTTTATTTTATTTTTTTTTTATTTTAATTTAAAATTTAAAAAAAGTTTTAAATACCACATTGAAAGTTCAGTAATGAGTTAAAGTACAAAAAAAAAAACAAAAAATGATCTTCAAATTCAGCACTTCAATTATGTATAAATTTTTTTTTCTTAAAGTAAGATATCAGCTAATTTACAAGTTTTAATGTAAGTAGAAAGCAACGTAAAATAATTCTACTTACTTTGCTTCAATATTCAAACTGAAGGTGGTTTAATATATGTAAAAAAACAAAAAACCAAAACCCTTATTATATCAACATAGTTTTTCTAATTTTTGAAATTTTCAATTATTATTAACAAAAATGTGTAGTTGAAGAATTTTATTAATGACGTCATGTTTATTCATTACGAAACACTTTGAAAAATACTTTGTATTAGAACAAGGTCATTAGGAGGATGACTACTATACCAAACAAAGTTTAAAATTTGATACTGACCTTATTTGCTTTACATAATTAAACTGGGGTTTCGCTGTGGGCTCAATTTTGGGGCCTCTACTCTTTATGACTCTTCTTTTTCTTAATATCTTACATCACAAGATGAAATTGGAGCGCTATCAAATTACTTTCATAAGTTAGCCAAATAATACTTAATTATGCGTGGATTCACCTCCAATGGTAGCATAGAGGGAAAGAGAACACACTATTGAGTTGATTGCCTTGCTGCTGCAATCTATTATAGTAATTACGGCCCAAATTTGCGATGAAAGGTAAGTTACGTTGAGCCAAATAATTCTTTTCATAAGATGCAAACAGCTAAACAAAATTGAATGCAAAGTTTTTACGTCTTGTTTGAATTAAATGAAATCAATATATATAATTTCGACCGACGACAGTCATTTCTACTGGCAGTGTCAATAATATTGAATCCAAAATTTTATGAATCACTTCATCGATCCTTTGCCTCCTTCCTTTGGAGACCAGACCTGGGTATCGTATTCAAGATGCAACTATACAAACGCAATGTTATGGTGGGATTCAAGAATTCTCGACACCAAAATTTTATAAAGCCCAGCATAAAACTACTCTTTAATACCACATAGTTTATGTGAGAGATAAAATTTAATCTATGATCACATTTTTTGGCACCCAAGTCACAGACAGAACCCACACGGCGAATCTAGGAATCCGAGAATACATAACCAAAAGTGCCGAATTGATTTCTGATTCCTGTGGAAAGTCATAACTTTACATTTGTCGAAAAATTTGTGAAGGTCACCTTGTACACAGTCGTTTAAGGATTTACGATGAACGGAAAGTATAATAGAGAGTTTTGGTACGAAATAAATTTATAGCGAATTTAGTCAATATGAAATTGACCGATATTTCTATGCAAAAGCAGGCGTAAAAAAGTTTTTTCCACTCAATTTTTGAGCTGCGAATTTGACAGCAAACTCGAAAACTCCCAAATTGAGTAAATTAGCTAGGTATGAATTTATTTCATAGTTAAAGTCTATATGAAATGCTAGGCATTCAAGTAAATACTTAGTATTTCGTCTCGTATATAACTCATATTTAAAAATTATTTTAAAAGCATACATGAGATCAACTTGGCTGTGTACTTAAGGGTATATGGCAGGTAGGAATCAAGCCATACTGATGAGTATACGGTTCCTGCTGATACGAAACGCCTGCTTTTGCATAGAAATTTATTTTTTAAAACATTTTTCGATTGTAAAAGCGTTTTTCCACTGAAAAGTATAATGTCGTCAGCATAAATCAAGATGTCGTTAATAGATAGAATAAAGAACAACGGACCCAAGTGACTCTCTTGAGGTACGTCAGACAAAGTCTTAAAGACTCTAGAGATTGAATGGCGAATTACCAAAAAAGATTCCGTCCATTTTAGAATTGTTGCGGGAAACCCTTACTTTAAACAGTATCACGGATGGCTTCACTAAAGCCTGTATAAACACAATCTGTCTGCTAGCTTTTTCAAACCCGCCAATGATATCCTAGACAAATTCCAACAAGTAAACACCTGTTGGTTTGAAGAGAGCAAATGCTTCCTGGAAATTGATTGCTGAGAATAAATGATAGATTCGAGTAACTCGGGCATGCAAAATAATTTTGCAATAAGCCTGTAGTTAGAAATTTCACTTCTACTACCTATTTTGTGGGTAGGTAGGTATGATAAAAGAATTTTTCCAAAGCTGAGAGAAATAATTACTATCGAACAATTTTTGGGAAATAATTCTCAGCTGAGCTGCCAGGAAAAACCAGCATGGCTAGAGGGATCCCATCAGGACGCATTGCGATATTTTTTGGAAGCCCACTAATATGGTTGAGTACATCCTCTTATGTAATTGTAGGGATACTAAATGAAACATTATTATTAATTTCAGACGATTCATCACTAGCAGAATCTGATATTGGGGTAGTTGTCCATATTTTTCTTCATATTAATAAACTTAAAAAAGGTTCGAGGGTCACTGAATAATTTCATGCTTTAATACCCGTAATAATATCTAGAACCTAAATGCCGTTCACAGGGTTTAAAATAACGGAAATACTGATATATCACAATTGTCAAAGTCATAAGCTTAGAAAGATGTGATTTAAGAGTATTTTAGATTTGTAAAATTGCTCACAAAAGTATGCACGACTAGAAAAAATTCATGCAGTCAGTAAGTAAGTAACAGTGGAGGTTGAATATCCTACCACCGAGTGCCGATCGACCGATTTTGATTGAAATAAACTAGACTTAGGAATTTAACTAGCAGGCCATTCTCCTATGAAGTAAATTAAGAAGAAAATATTATCTACTTAATTATTCCTTATATTAGCTGCGTTTTTTTTTTATCTCTATGATCTGATCCGGATCAAAGGAGATTATTGATTGACGTCGGTGTCAAAAACGGTTTTCTATTTACATGGTTTCGTAAATTCATAAGAAATTTTCACATTGCCATGCTTTTGTAGGGTAGAAACCTCAAAATTTGAACCAAATTTTATTCAGGTTCTATTTTGACGTTTTGTGAAGATTAAAATTATGGCAATTTGATAATTTGCCTCATATGTAAAATCATAGCTACCTACAGACATGTTTTAGAACCAAATCAATTTGAAATTTCCAATGAACCGGATCAATATAAGAAAACGCAGCTATTATGTCGTTAAAGTAATCTTAATATCTGACGCAAATGTTCTTACTTTTTTTTTTATCAAAATTTTACTTAACTTCGAAGTAAAATTTAAGGAATGTATGGACTTACTTTGAAGTTGGAACTATGTATTCCCAAATTCAAGGCAAAATAACGTAAATATTCCCTATTCGATTGTGTTTGCTCTCAAAATCTAATTTCCCAATGGGCACGTTTAGCGAATTGCCTCATAGATGAAATTACGTAATTTTGTCTTCAAAGTCAACGGAAACAAGAAGTTTATTTTATCATTAGTAAATGTGTTTAAAATGGTATGTAGGTAATTAGGCTTGTAATTTTATTCAAAAAGCTAAGCCTGTCGATTATTTTCAAAAAGTTAAACGTATCTACTTTAAAACATGAGAGAATTAGTCTTGAATATAAGTTCATAATTTCTGTATATTTTCTTATGACAGTACTTTTAATTATCATTCAAATTGCTCATAATAGGTGGACAGTTTCTCATCTACAGCAAACTGAAATTCACTGAAAATAACTTCAATGAATTTCTTAAAAATTTTAAGAATAAAGCTTGGAGGAGGTTCTGTTCCTCAAGGAGCGATGCTGATTACGTAACTTATTCTAATTTGCGTGCTCAGTACATATCGTACCTGAATGATTCTTATAATGATTATATACATAGAATGAGGTCGGCCTTGCGTACGGAACCTAAGCAATTTTGGAAGTTTGTGAACTCTAAGCGCAACTGTGATGGATACCCTTCATCGTTGCGACTTGGAAACATAGATAGTGTTGATCCCTTGGAGACTTCCAATCTTTTTGGTGACTTCTTTAAAACTGTCTTCTGTGATAACCACTGTGATATTAGTTATAACGATTTTATCCATTTGACGAAGCTTCCGACGACTTCTCTTCAACCTAAGGACCTGTTGTTCGATGAAGCGTCTGTCTTCAAGTACATTTCAAGCATAGCTGATAGTTTTTCTAGTGGTCCGGATGGCGTTCCTTCCACGTTCATAAAAAATTGTGCTACGTCCATAGTTTCTATTTTGTGTTATTTATTTAATTTATCTTTAACCTGTGGTGTTTTTCCTAAACAGTGGAAGCTTTCTTTGATTATTCCTTTTCACAAGAAGGGTAATAAGTGTGACATTTCTAACTACAGACCCGTCGCTAAGTTATGTTGTATTGGTAAGATATTTGAAGCCATGGTTTGCGACGTTTGGTCATTCCACTGCAAGCCTTTCCTGCGCTCTTTTCAGCATGGTTTTATGAAGGGTAAATCTACTACGACTAATTTGTTAGAGTTTACTAATTTCTGCATCTCTGCAATTGAAAGCGGAAAGCAAGTTGATTGCATATTCACAGATTTTAGTAAAGCTTTTGACCGAATCAATCATAAAATCTTGATTCATAAGCTGACTGTTCTTGGTTTTCCTTCTGTTTTTGTCAATTGGCTTCATTCTTATTTATCGGATCGTACGCAGCGAGTCATATTTCGCGAAGCTCTTTCTGACGTAATAGATAATACTTCTGGTGTTCCTCAAGGCAGCCATCTCGGACCACTCCTTTTTATTATTTTCATTAATGACGTATCTCTGATTTTGACTAATTCAAGAATACTTTGCTATGCTGACGATGCCAAAATCTTCCGCATTGTTTCTAATGAAAACGAGTGTGGAATTCTAAATTTGGACTTAGACACCTTTCATAATTGGTGTGCTATTAACTGTCTTCCTCTCAACATCAACAAATGTACTGCTATGTCCTTTTCTCGTAAAAGGAGTCCATTGAACTTCAGTTATACTTTAGATGGATGCTTATTATCTAGACTTGACAAAACCAAGGACTTGGGTGTCTTCCTTAATACACGCCTTTCCTTCGAGGATCATTTTAATACAATCGTTGCCAGGGCTAATGCTACTCTGGGGTTTGTAAAGAGATGGTCAAAGGAGTTTAATGATCCATTCATAACGAAGGTCCTTTACTTCACATTCGTTAGACCTATTTTGGAGTATGCCAGTCCGGTCTGGTCTCCGTTTTATGCTGTATACATAAATCGTATTGAGGCTGTGCAGCGGAGATTCGTTCGATTCGCTCTGCGTGGACTTCATTGGCATAACCCTATTATTTTACCTCCATTTGTTGATAGGCTTAAACTCTTTCCATTGGATTCTCTCGAAAATAGGCGATAAGCTTCCAGAGTTGTTTTTGCGTTTCAGTGTATACAGGGAGCGATAAATTCTCCTGAGCTCTTAAATACTTTCGACTTCCTTACGACTTCTTCGTCGTTCCTCATCATAGTACGAACTATGGTTTTCACGAGCCGATTTCATCAATGTCTCGTCTCTTTAACAACCAGTTTGATTGCATTGACTTTCATCTTTCAAAAAGTGAATTAAGAGATCAGCTTAGTTAAGGTTACTTTTCATTTTATTAATATTGTTTGTACACTGCTGGTCAATATCATTGTTTACATATGTATAATAATTTTTATTTTTTTTTTTTTTAATTTTTCTTTTGTAAACTTAGTAATCAGATTTTTGATGAAGTTCTAAATAAATAAATAAATAAATTCAAAAGTGCATTGAAAATGCGGAAAAAACCAACTTTTCGACCCAGCGATCAGAGTGGTCTCATCAGTATGATTATGTCTCATCGCCTACCATAGAAGTTCGATGATACCATATTTGCTTGCCTTTGATTAAAAGTATTTATATTTCGGCAATTGGGTGACCTCTATAATCGAACTTCTTACTCATAATATTTACATTACCTACTATAGAAAATATACACACAAAATTCTTATAAAATGAAATTCCTTTTATATTAACACACTCGTTAACATGAGTTAAACTAGGTAGAAAATAGGCCGAGATTAAGGAAAGCTTACGTAAACTCAACGTGAAATTTATGTTAAATTTATCAAATCAAAGAAATGTATTCTCTGTCCAATTTGGAAATATTCCCAAATTTCGTCGATATGACGTGTATACTCATTCTTTACTTACTTAAGTGCAACGTAAATATTAAGCAATCTCAACTTAACGTTACCCTAATATACGCCGAATAGACGTAAATTCGATTTGAAAAAGAGGGGAAACGTTGCTTGGAAGATATTCCAAATTCAGTGAGTTTAAAGTTTTCTAACCTCTGATCTTCAATGTCTTTTTATATAATACAATAAAAAAATCAAATAGACCTAAAATTTAATTTGATTAGTGATTTTTATGAGATTTCTTTCAAATGTAAATAATTTTATCAATTATTTTATTTTATTTTAAAATTGATTTAATTTAATTCATAAAAAATTACAAATTCTCTCCAAAAATGCAAATTTCAAGAATCATAAATCAACTCTAAGCATAATTTTCTACTTTACCTACTACCACCTATTTACTACTGGCAAAATATGCAGATGAACTACCTAAATATGATTTATATGCCATTTTGATTGGAGCAAGCAACACGTGCTTTCCTCCTACATAATGGAAAAGAAAGAAAAACATTTTTTTATTACTTATACTCCAACAGCAGAGATATGCTGACAATCGTAAAAATAACGCACTGCAAGAATCTATTGACATAAAAGTACAAAAACAAAATAATAAAAAGTAAGCAAGCATGCATCACAATCAAAAGAATCTTAAGTATTCATTCATAATATCTCATCGGGAATATGCATATATACATAGAGATACAAATATAAAAGCGAAACTAACAATGCACCACCTAAACAAATTCACTTCCTCATTCACAGTAACCTGCCTCAACAGGTGTTAACCGAAATACTTTTCGAGGTGAGGAAACCCCCTGAGTGAGAATCTACTAGCTATAGCTAGCTAAATAGGTAGATATATATAGGTAGGTATAGAGGTATGTATGAAATATAACAAAAAGTTGAAAGCACCCGGCAGCTCATTCATACAAAACGGAGCCAATTGAGCCATTGAGCCCACACCGAACCCATAATAATACGTCACAAAGATGAATTTATGCAAAACAAATTGAAATGCTATCAGATGTGGAGGGCCAGGTCTGGGGAATCAACAATAGTAACAAAAGACGAAGCGAAATTTACTTCAACAATAGAAATTGACCGAATCGAGGTAAAAGGCCAAACAAAAGGCGCCACAAAACATCAACAAATCGAGAAAAATATCCGACGTTTACTCGAGATTGTGTATGTATAAATAAATACAAGCAAATGTACAAACATATACATACATACATTATTATGTGCATATATATATACATGTATATACAAATGTTTCTCTGCTCCGGTTACCCATTCGTCTCACCCCCGCGCCACTTCTATATTCGTTATTTTGTTGTCACAGCAGTCAAGAGATCCTCTATTCAAGCTCATTTTCAATTGAACATAACCTCAAAATGAAAGAAGTCAAGGCCATTCAGTGTTTCCATTTCCAACAATTGTTCCCATCACATCAAGCACATCCATAGAAGGGGTAAGGGGAACGATATGCCAGAGTACACCAGAAATAGATGTCAGTTAGCCAACTTTTGATATGATAAAACTGGCCTTGTTGTTGGCCCAACCAGCTAGTCAGCCAACAGCGTACCGCACCCCTTCCTTTTATTCTCCTCAAACTTTTTGTTCACTTTCATTTCACTCCATCATCCCCTTTACCACAATACACTTCTTGCCTTTAAAATTATATAAAAAAAATGCCCGTGAGATTTTAGGACCAACGTCCTTTTGATCCTTTTTTTTCCAATGCGAACAATTGACTCCGAGTGAAAGTCACCTTCACTCTCTCCCTCTCTCTCTTTCGTTATTGCCAAGCCAATGGTTGTTGACTCTTGTCGTGTTGTTTGCCCCACATCAAATCGCGTTCATTCTATACTTGAATAGGCGCCTCAATGGAAACGCATTTTCCGCGCCATTCCATAAAACCGAGGAAGTAATCTGCCAATGAAATAGTACCTAACAAAAATAAAAGAAAATGTTTCCAGGATTACAACAATAAATGAAAAAAAAAATCGCATTCTTGTGTAGGAGCGTGTGTACACACCACCTAAGCTCAATGGTCGTCATTCAAAGTGTTCCCTTTGTCATTTCGCACAAAAGACGATTTTTTGTGGCTGTTGAACATAACCTGAAAATTCACAAGGACTTTTCAATTATAATCCCAATTGGCACGCGAGCATAATTTTCGTGTATTTATCCAAGTTTTTATGTCTTCTACTACGTGTGATTATTGTGCCTTTTTATGGGTAATCGATGAATACCCCGATGGTGATCCATATCACTTCATGGATAATGCAACCAATCGGGCGGCCAGGCCAGAACTGACCTTGATGGAAGCGAATTATTATGGACAAATACTAAAAGAATCTGAGGACTATTCATTTGTGATGAAAGGAGCAAAAAATCATTTTGAGGTTATATAATTCGTAGTGAATTTAAAATTTGAGAAATCTTTATATTTTTCGTGTGGATGGATTTAATTTTAAAAAAATGATTACAGTTCAGTGCAATTGCAATCCACGTGAAATATGAACACCTACACATTCTTCGGCGTAATAGGAGTAGTTTCAATGAGTACGTTTAGACAGCAGCTATTTAGGACTAGTTTTACGTAAGTCGACTTACGTAGGACTTGTGCGGCTGCCTTTTAGTCCACTCGTATTAAAGCTTTGACAGTTGTCAAATTTGTCAGAACTGCCTACTTCTTCACGAGAAAATGAGAAATAATATTTTAATTTTGTGCATGCGGTGTACACAAGGGAATTGACCATAAGAAAAAAATTGAATTTTCCAAAATTCTAATTTTTTTACCATCGATTACGGACGGAATACTTTCTTCAATAAGTCAAAAGTCTATAAAAGAATTTGTCCCTCCCTCTGACCAGTCGAACTTTTTTTGTTCTTAATTCCACTCATTTTCATTAAAGCAAAATAACAATTCTCTCTACGAATGAGTATAACGCATTCACGTTTGTAAACAATTCCTTATTTGAGGTTTATGTCTACGTTTAATACTAATTTTGTAGGTCAATACAGCATCAAATACCGGATTAAAGTAGGACCAGTTTTCCGTAATGCGGCATGTTTACACCACTTAAAATTAGTTCTACGTATGTCGACTTACGTAAAAGTAGTTCTAAATGGCATGGTCTAAACGGGCTCAATAACACAAGCCAGACCGTAAACTAAAAGGAA
The DNA here is from genome assembly GCA_963924295.1 of Dioctria rufipes. Taxonomy (NCBI): domain Eukaryota; kingdom Metazoa; phylum Arthropoda; class Insecta; order Diptera; family Asilidae; genus Dioctria; species Dioctria rufipes. The sequence goes on along the minus strand of OZ002744.1, from coordinate 45,797,399 downwards.
CACACGATTCTTAAAGATCCAAAACAACCTAAAGGAGAGTCACAGTCATGAGATAAATGTTGAGACACAAAATAGAGTGCGATGGAGAGTTACAGTATACACACTTTAGCTCTGTGCTTTAGGCCGTGACACATTGAAAGTAGAACGTCCTTAAAACTGGCAGAAACAAAATGGCAGAACGGGATTTGAGGTAGTAGTATATTTAAGGCTCATTTAAGGCTAATGCCCAAAAATAAAACTTACGGCTTCCATAGTTTTCCCAGAAATCGCGGTTCTACTAGCTTTAGAAAAAGTTAGCAGAAACAAACAAAAAAACTTGATGTAAAAATTCCTATGTACAATTTAAGGCTAATTTAAGGCTGCATGTAACGCCATATAAATAATTTTAGTTAAAGATACGACAGAATTCCTTCAAAGGACATATGAATATTTCAGTTGAAAATTTATAAAAGAATACCACCACTGCACTAAATAGCCCTAAAAACAAATTTCCACGTACAAATCGCATTGGTTTCTCAGTATTTAATTAGAATTCAATTAGCCTTAAATTCTGCCGGTTCAATTATAGCAGTTTCATAATAACAGATGTCGATTTGGCCTAGTTCTGCTAGCAAAACGCGGTTCTGCTACTAAACCTAGTTCTAAAATGACAAAACGAATCACATTTTAGAACTAGGCTCAGTAGCGAATTTAAGGCTCCTTGAATTTTAATTAACTGCTGACAAATTGATTCACTTTGTTAAAAAGAATCACATTTTAGCATTAGGCTCAGTAGCAGAACCAAGTTTTGCTAGCAGAACAAGACCAAATCGACAGCTTTTATTCGAAAACAGCTTAAATTGAAGAGACAGAATTTAAGGCTAACTGAATTCATATTAAATACTGAGAAACTAATGCGATTTGTACGTGGAAATTTGTGTTTAGGGCTATTTAGTGCAGTGGTGGTATTCTTTTATAAATTATCAACTCCAATATTCATGTCCTTTGAAGGAACTCTGTGGTATCTTTAACTAAAATTTTTTATATGGCGTTACATGCAGCCTTAAATTAGCCTTAAATTGTATATAGGAATTTTTACATCAAGTTTTATTGTTTGTTTCTGCTAACTTTTTCTAAAGCTAGTAGAACCGTGATTTCTGGGAAAACTATGGAAGCCGTAAGTTTTATTTTTGGGCATTAGCCTTAAATGAGCCCTAAATATCCTACTACCTCATATCCCGTTCTGCCAGATTTAAGGACGTGAAAGCAGAAGCAGAAAACAGTGCTGGTTACTTGTCAATTAGGTACACATGTTAGGAAGGTGATATAATTTGTAAAACATCGATGTTAATTATTAATAAATTTTTTATTTCTACCAAAATTACTTAACAAATTTTTTCCTGCACAGACATTTTATTTTCCTCGCATCAAACCGTTCTGACACTGCATAAAAAAGGACGCCAACAATGAAATAAAAATTTTAGTTTCTTTATATTGGCATACTGAACAGAAGCAGAATTTTTGAGATTTGATGAACTTTCAAGTTCTGCTTCTGCAGCTGTCTCTGGCTCTGCATTCAATTTGTTAGTGCTTGAAGAGTTTCATGTTTTCAGAAAAATGTCTGCTTCTATCGCTACTTTCTGGGAAATCTTTCATGGATAGGCGGGGTGGAAACAAATGCTGTTGGCCTATGTTTTGTGTGTTAGCCTTGTGTGAACATGCACTGATAAAATGTACGTTTATCTTTTGCTAGTTCCAACTAGGACATTTAGTGTGGTAGGTAGCATAATGTATTCAGACAAAATGAAGTAACAGCATTTGCGATAGAGATTGTTCAAGAAATCCGAAATGAAGGACTTTTGCCTAAGAGAACGAACTTTTCTCCAACAGCGTCCTGCCAGTTCCACGATTGACGATGACGTGTGAAATGGTGGAAAAATTGAAACATCCACATTCATAGCGTCGGTTTTGGTGATCTATCAAATCTTGTTCATTAAAAAGCATAGAATTTAGAACCTGAATCATCTTGAATATAAACGCTTGAAGCACCCTGAAATCTACAAGAGTCTATACTCCAAAACAATGAAATCTTCAAATTCCCTATATTACAATGATATAGTTTCTAATACTCCCCTGGATACTTGTAATATATTTTTGCTCACTATTTTAAATCTGTATAATCTGACAACATTTCAGATAATAATCACTCAACATGCAGCAATGCCGCCGCACCTGCCTCTTCACATCCAACCTCCTTTTCTTGTTCAATAGCTATGACACATATTGGGCACAAAACCATACCAAACATCTTCCTAAAGAACTGCTCCTACGTCTTAAGCGCTCCTATTAGCGTACTTTTCATTCACCCACAGAGCCCATCTCTGCATTCAAGATATCGTACGTTACTCCAACTTTTAAATCTGGTGATGCTATATCAGTAATTAATTATACACATATAACAATTGTGAATAACTTGGTCCTTGTATTTGAAAAATTGTCTATAGTCAAATCGTACCCCAAACCCTCTCTATTTTGAGCTCTAAACACCACACGATTGGCGCTATACACCGACAAAATTGCAGTAGCGCTCGATGAAGGAAAACAAGTCGATTATATACAAACTGATTTCGCTAAATCCTTCGACAAAATTTCACACTCTCGCATACTCCAAAAATTATCTAATATAGGTTTTTGCGATAATTTAGTTGCATGGTTGGCATCATACATATATCCGCGAACGACTGCAACGAGTAGTTCTTAACGGTCACCAGTCCTGCGCTTTCTTTCAAACCTCTGGTGTTCCACAAGGCACCATACTAAGTCCTTATATCTTTCTCCTCTACATCAATGATTTACCGCACATATTATACCGATTGTCTCTCAAATGCAGATGATGCTAAAATTTTTAAAGTCATTCACACAGAGGAGGACTTTAAATTACTTCAAAAAAATATTCTTACCTTAGTGAATTTGAGCAAGCATAACTTCTTGCCGTTGAATATTTCCAAATGCAAAGTTACAACCTTTTCTAGAAAAGCCAATACTTGTTATGGTCGTAGCTATTGCATATAGCAATATGCTACATGTAAAATGCTGATGCATGTACACTGGCCTTAAAGTAAACCGCATACAGAACGCACCCGACCGAGAGTAATGCTTCAGCGAGCTCAGAGTTGTACGCTGAGGTGATAGAGAAGAAGAAGAAAAAGGTGATTTTTTCGAGAAAGGTGTGGAAAAAGTTTTGGTTGTAATTACAGACGAAAAGTTTTAGTTAAAAGAAAAGACAAAAAAGAGCGTGAAAAATAGAAGGTCTGGACGAACATATCCAACCCGTGAAAGGCTTATCGCTGAGAATTCCTTAGATGATAGGGGAATAAAAATCAGCATCACCTAGAACTGTAGAAGCTTGGAAGCTGCTCCCCGAATTTGGAAATTGGTTAGATAAACGAAATTCGATAACTTCAAGATGCAGTCCGTCAATCGGCTGAAATTCCTGTGGCAGAACCTTGTAGCTGAAATCAAGGAAGGGCATCGCGCAATGGATCAAGGTGAAACAGTAAATTAATTACGGACATAAACTTACATACCCATATGCGGAATTGATCTTGATGGAAAAATTTATTAAGTAAGCCTTAAAAATTATCGAAAATTTAGAGGTTAGTGGTCAGGCATAACGTACTAAAATGAACAGATCATTATGAATATCTATGGCAATAGAGTAAGTTCTTGAAAATATCTCAACTGTTGAGATTGAGACTCCAATACATTACCTCCATGCAAGGATATGAGACAAAGTCAAAATAAGTACAAGACATTTTTTTTTATTATTTTAAATTAAATAATCAGATCATATTTACCTATATTTTAAATGCAATAATAAGATAATAATTTCCTATATTTTGAATGAGATAGTTAGATAACCTTTTTATTACATCTCAAATAAGATAAGTACATAACTTTTTCCTAGATTCTAATTGAGATATGTAGATGATATTATTCTTACACCTCAAGAGAGAGATCACGGCTATTCAATGACCTATTTCTCGGATTCAGGATTATTCGCTGAAAATTTAAGTCAAAATTGAAATATTAAATGTGAAATTTACGTTATTCAGATCAATTTTAAATCTTTATTTGTATATTATAGTCTAAACTATTATTCATGTTTCATAAGAATTGTTCTCAAAGCTTAACCCCAGGGAACCATAGTACAACTTTTGCTTTCTTTGCTCTTCTTGTCATTTCAGCAATACCTTTAGGATGAGACTCCAGAAGGCCTTCTAGAGAATAAAACTTCATCAGGTGACATGTAAGTACCCACATAAAAGTTTCGTAAGCATGTGGTTATTCCTTCGGGTTTCCTTCGAGATCGTTCATTCAAGTTGAAGTTTTTTTTTCACGCAGTAAGCATAAATTCGGGCTAGTTATTCAGCAGCGATTTAATTGATAGCATAAATGTAGGCTTAGAGCAACACTTTTACTTTAGTTTTGTATGTCATACAGACATCTATTTTGAGATGTTCAAAGATTTCTTACGAATTTTCTCAAATAACCCTAATCCTATATAGGCTGAAAATTCCGCACATACTGATATTGTTGTATACTTAGCATAATAGCGTATTTGAAATGATTGGACTTGTAATATTGATTAATTACAAGAGACATTTATAACGTAATGATCCGTTAAACTTTTCTTTCTTCCCTCCTCTTCCTGAAGCCCTCTGCATGAAGGTCATCTAGGTTCGCCTAGTCTGCTCTGGTCTCTCTTTACAGGTCAACAAAGGGACTTTGGAAAACAGTGCCACCCAAAGTCAATGGGAGAATGGGGCTTGGCAAGGAAGTCATGCCATCTGCGCCTTCAGTGGAACGTAGGTAAGTGACGTAAAGGTCCTTTCAGGAATGAGTGAGTGCCCGTTTGTTTTTGTATGCAGGCATGATACTTTTTTGTTGATCATGGTTGGTGACAGCGGCAGGTTTCTTTTGGGAACCCCCCCACACTCTCCGCCATATAGCCGAGGTGCTAGCATGCCGCCCTGTGTTATCGCTGTCATCGAGTGATCTTTCAGCTCATGCTGGCAGTTTGGACTTCACGTCCAAACATAACATACTTTATGACTACATATTCGGTGATTCATTTCTTAATCGTGTTACCGAGATAAACCATTTAGGAGTAGGTAATTTTCGACCAGAAAATATTATTTCAGACGTATATTAACTGGATTACCTCTATAGCATTTTAACTGTTGGTTTTTTTTATTCCGAATCAGTAAATCTTTTAAGTCTGCTATCTCATTAATAGCCCTTTATAAATCTCTAATAAGAAATCATCTAGAGTACGCATGTACTATATGAAACCATTTCTACGGTGTATATGTATGTACAGAAAATTTAATCAGTACAGAGAAAATTCGCCAGACTTCTTTTATATAAAACAGAAGGGCGCTATCTTAACTATTTCACTCGCCTCGACAAATTTGATATTCCTTCTTTGGAAAACGTCGTCTTTTCTTAGATAAAATATTTTTATTTAAATTTATACACAACCTTATTAATTACTCTGAATTATTTCATAATATTAACTACCATGTTCCATTTAGAGTCAACCGGTGAACATTAACATTGCAAATTACTACCGCCAGGACTAATTAACGGTACAAGTCCCCTTCCTATTGAATCCAAAGGAATCACAACGACCTATTTAACGAACTTTACTTCCTGAGTCTTAGTCTCTGTACCTTTAAAGGGATTATTAGAAGTGAGATTCAGATTCCCCTCTCTGAATAATCACTACACACAACCATTACATTTTTTTTTCACTTATTTTTCTCTTATCCTTTATAATTTTAATTTTTCCCCCTTTTTGTAATTTTTTGAATATTACTTTTGTTTTTTTTTTTGCAATCTTATCTTCCTTAAAGTTTGTTTTCATAGTCATAGTTAGTAATAATAAACATAATATATAATTTAACATTATAATTAATAATCTAACATTATAGGTGAACTTTTATCTTTAATATTGTAAATTTTTCTCGATGAAATATCTAAACAAAAAAATAGTTAGATTTCGCAAATAACCGGTTGCTCTTAAATGAGACTCAGTCTGAAAACTATCGCTGTAAATTCGTAAATAAATAAATAAATCATCCCAGGTTAATCTTTTCCCTAATCGATTCAATGGCGACTTAATGTTAGAAAATTGTTATACATTACCCGACTGAAATAAAAACATTTTAAGTTGATTATTTAATTAATTTTTTATTTATTAGTTATTTATTGATTTTTCGGAATGTTCGTGGCAAACATTCATCCTGCATTTGCAGCATATTTGTTTCGAAGCGCGGCCTTTGTCATGAGAACACATATAGCATATTGCATTTCCGCGAAGTGTTTACGTTTTTGTCTATAGAATCCTAAACTGCAGATGGTACTATTCCGGCAATAACATTTCTTATAGACCGTGATAAATATCTGCTTTTCCGCCATAAAATGTGCGGAGTTACTAATCCCATTGCTAAATCTCTTAAATACATTGGTCGTGTTTTATTATTTTTAGCTGTATTTCAAGTAGTGGTGGATCCCGGATTCTTAAGCTGGGGGGGGGGGGGGGGTGGCGCAACTATGGTTTAAAAATGGTATATGCTGAAGACTGAACAAAAGTTTGAAGACACTGGCCACCACTAGCGAATGTCAAATGCACAAAACTTTATCATTTAAAAGATACGAGTCGAACAGCTTAGCAAGTCGCTACCACTCGCAACAATGAAAGTTGCTCAAGGTTCTTTGCCACTCCCGAAAGTAAAAGGAGATGTTAGATTATTCATTTTGTTTTGGTTTGTAAATGGTGGAAGTGTAAAACTTCCCAATTATCCAGTTTAGTTAGTAAAACTAGAGAAACGTACTTTATTGAAATTCACAAATCATCATAAATTGTAACTTTGTAAAATACAGGAATTAAAAATTTAAAATAGCAGTCTTTTGTTTTTCTCTATTATTAAGCCAAACTCAAGAGATATCCTATGAACTATGATGAAAATCACAGCATGGCAAGAAGGTGATAAAGAAAGGAATTAGGGATCGTGAGGAGAGTGGCGAAGTTGTCCATCCCATGTATTTCACCCTTAAACTTTCGCAGTTTCATGCCGGAGGAAATGCAGAAAATTGTAGTCTGTTCCACGTTCGCACAGTTCTGGATAAAAAATCATCACGGAATTTTATTCTACGGCCGAAAGTATTTTGAAGGGTAAAAGGCTTGCAGTGTGAGTATTACATGCAGGAATCAAGTATCGGAACTGATTATGCATGTAGAAATATATGAGCGAAACGCAACCAACATTGCGGCGGTGCTCGAGTAAGTCCATAATGACAAGTTTTTGCCACATCGCCAATGAGCTGAAAGCCCTTTTTTGGACAATATACAATGCAGCTACGGCTCTGCGACCAGTCCCGGTCTACATATGGAAATCGTATTCCATTCTAGGTCTGATGTAGCACTTGCACAGGAGAGCTAGAATTGATGGACTGAAATATTTCTTACACCTTTTCAGAAATCAAAGATAGTGCAATGCTTATTCGGCAACAGAGAAATTACGATCTATTCGGCTAAATATCCTGCAAATATTAATGCATAAAGACGGTGTATCGTCAAGAAGTGCTCCACCAAAAGAAACGGGAGTGGAAAATTTATGATCTTGTTTTAAAGAGATGAGACAGCTTTGGAGCTTAGATCTATTGAACTCAATGCGATTCGGTTTGCTCCAAGCGAGGATATTATCAAGGTGGTTATTCAAGGATCTAATCATGCAATCTGGATTGACAGGTATGGCATTTCCTCTGTATTCCGCAAGAGTCACAATGGAGTAAGCGAAACCAACGGTACTATCATCGGCAAAACAATGGATGGGATTGAAAGTAAGGCAAAGCAGATCATTAATGAAAATTGAGAAGAGAGGTGGACAGATAACAGAGCCCTGAGGCACTCGGCAGTTATTGGCTGAGATTGAGATGTAACGCTAGCTAATATAATCCGTATTAAGTGACCAGATAAAACACTTTGCATTCATAATGGAAGAGGAGGAGAGAGGCCAAGTGCTTTAAGTTTGGCTAAAAGGGCTGAATTTCAGACACTAGATAGGCCAATGGACTCAACAAAATTGAGAAGACTACGGCTTCAATGTACATAAGAAACGTCAGAAAAAGAAAATCCATATTGGCGTTCATTGTAGGTTTGATTAGTTTCCAGATAATTAATTAAAAAATTGAAGTGATTGTAATTAGTCGATAATTTTAAGGGATCGCTACCCTTTCCTTTCTTGGTAATAGGCTGAACGTGAGGTAGTTTCCAAGCAATTGGAAATTTTCCTGTCGAATAAGACAAGTAGAATAGTTTTCGCAGAGCTTTATCCAAATCAGGGCCTGCAGCTATGGAGACATTGATCTGATAGCTAGCGCCTCCGTTCTTAAATGTATCATATAGAATGCTTCAAGAAATTGTTACGTTTTTTTACAAAAGGTGCAGTAGAATATATGCAAATCATTTTGTTAGGAAAATGTCAGAGGATCTACTGCAATTTTTTTCAGTGATCTTCAGAGGGGTTGGGGGGCGGGCGCCCCCCGCGCCACCTCGCTATATGCACCCCTTACTACAAGCTGGATATATTTTCATCTAAATTATATATGCAGCGATACCCGCAATATAGATGATTGAAACTAGCATCGGGCCTCCTGTTTGACTTTCGTTTTGCTGAAAATGAATGGGGGAGCATCAAATGTATCTTACGGTAGATTTTTATACTCTAGATGAAATCTAAAGGGTATACTAAGTTTGTCATTCCGTTTTCAATGCCTAGAAAAAATGATGGTAGAGCAAATTGGATTGAACACCCATGCATAAAATTACTGCATTTATAGAGCTGACATTTTGCACTTGGCTTTTTAAAGAAAAAAGTAAAAAAAAAAGATCGAAAATGGGACAAAGCGGGTAACTTCACAATTTTTCTGTCCGACGAACCGTTATAGAAATATTTGCGAAAAACCATTTCAAAAATAAACTTGCACAAATGAGTGACCATACGAAATTACATAGGTACGAATATTCAGCTAGGCCATCATAAAAATTGGTCGTAGACCAATTGTCGTTTTATTTTTATTTCAAATTTTTCTTCGTGCTCGCCCTTGTCGTGATTCGACATAAAATTTATTTAAAATGTACTTTTTTTTTACATTACTTACTTTACTTTCTTTGATTTGCATTATTTCCTAAATTCTTTTATTTTTAATATAAACTAAATTTCGGTATTAAACAATATTAAGCTGAGCATTTGTAATTTCCTACCATGTTTGTTCTCTTTTTTGGTTTAAATGTTCTAAAATGTTCCGGATCTATGCTGTGAATTCCTTTTAATTTAGTCTTGAATAGTAGCATATCGAGTAATTTGTAGCTAAACGTTAAGAAATTTCGAGAATGTTTAGATGAGTCAGTATGCTGCCTCTGCCGCACGTAACTTGTTGGTAGGGCGATTGTTGGGACTTGGGGGTAGGACCGCCGAAGTGCAACTTAAAATTCAAAGGTAGTAAAGAAAGTTAGCTGTTACTTTACATAATTTGTTGGTGCATTTGTTCCACCTATTGAAAAGCAGAAAGTTGGCTGATGCTATCACGAAGGGCATTTTGGGGCACCTGAAAGTGCACTTTATACTGACCCGTCTTCCTTCTTCAGTATAGTCTATGTATCTATCGGCTGATAAGTTTCCGGAAACGGATACTAGATGCCACCATATACAAAAATTGATCATATGTTTACTTTGAAGCTCAACTCTCAAATATTTATGATATTTCGACTACTTCTTCTTCAGTTATTGTCGTTTGAGTGATGCTACTTTTGCTTTGTCAGAAAAATGAAAAAAGTAAATTCGTGTAGTGATAAAGAATCAGTATTTGAAAGGTTTAAGAACTCAAGAAATCATCAATGACTTTAATAAACTTACAGGATATCTGTTCCATGTAAAAACAACCGTATACGATGGGTATAATGAATTTATCGTACGAGCACTGAAGATGATAGAATTTCGGGACGTTCAATTATGAGGTGAGAACTTCAGAAAACATCAACAAAATTCACCGTATAGTTTTGGATGACCGCAAAATGGAACTAAGTAAGATTGCAGATAGCTGTGGCCATAAGCATGTCAAAAGAGCGTGTGCGCAATATTTTTCGTAAATATTTGCAAATAAAAAAGCTGTGTATGCGATGGATGCCATTCATGCTCACAATTGACCAAAAACAATATCGTGTTGATGATTTCGTGTGCAATTTGGTGACGTATAAGCATACTCGTAATTAAAGGAACTTTTGCATCAATTCATAATGATGGCAGAAAATCCTGCACTACACACCAGAATCCAATAGACAAATATACAATCAGCTGAGTGGCTAGAACGTGGTGAAAACCAGCCAAAACGATCAAAGACGTACCGATCCGCTGGAAAGGTTCTTGCTAAAACTTTTTGGGATAAACATGATTATATCGAAAAAAAGGGAACAATAACAGGTGAATACTATGCGTGATTACTGAATCGGTTGGACAACAAAATCAAGAAAAATGGGAGTCACTTAGCGAAATAGATAGTGATCTTTCGCCAGGACAGTCGTGCATTATCAATTACACACATCAATTAAGTTAATGACAAAATTGAATGAATTACATTACGAACTGCTCCCCATCCACTCTATTCTCCAGATCTAGCTCCGAGCGTTTATTTTTTGTTTCCTAATTTGAAACGATTGCTACAAGCAAGCGCATATCCAGACCTGCCTAGGTGGTGGCGGGGGGGAGTGGTCAGAACTGAAATGTTCGAGGGGAGGAAAAAGTCGGAAGAAGTAGCTTTTAAATTTTTGTTTAACCATATTTACGTTATATGACAAAATCCAATTTTCGGTTTGATTTGAAAAAGCTATCGATAATATTATCCACATCAATGTCGATCTCAGGGGGGCCTTAAGGACTCATAACAAGATATGCCTTCTCGTGCAGAGGTTGTAGAAACAGTTGCTGATCCAAGTGATTCTGTTACGGGTGAAGTAATTGACTGAGAGTGAGCTTGTAGCTTGAGTCATATTTAAAGGAATGGCAGTAAGAGTGTATGATTTCTTACTAACTATTTCTTCTGATGGGAACTTAATTGATCTTACTTTCTTCTGAAAAAGTTGTCAATTTTCTTATCAGTCTTCAGCTTTACACTTTCATTACTATTTCTACATCCATCTCTAACTAATATAGCGAATTTGTCCTTCTGCTACAACCACCGCAGAGGAAAGTGAATGAATTTTACTGTTATAGTTTTGCCGTAAAAATTCTGAAGAAAAATTGTAGAATCAATTTTAGTGGCACTCGAATCAATCCAACTGATGGTTTTTAGCCACCAATAATGTATAAAAATTCGAAAGAAAATTTTTCAAGTAAATTTCTAAGAACAAAATGTATGCTTGCCAATGCTCATGAATATTTTTAGCGATCAAGATCAGCCAAGGCACCTGAATCGTTGTAACACTTTGAAACCATGGACGGCCACCGGTAGTGCATGAAAGATCTAAAGAAAAAATGTCAAATATTTCTAAGAAAACTGAATGCTTGTGCCCTTCTCCGAAAGAGTGCACCACCTGACTCAATCCATCAATTCGTTTGGACCGTTGTCGGTGAATAGTAGTTATTCATTAAAATTCTTAAGAACAATTTGCAAGAATCAGTGTCGCTATGAAAAGTCAACGGGTGGCTATACGTTGATGATTGCGTAGAACTAGAGTTCTACTGGAAAAACCCTAAATCAAAACTCGTTAAGTCGGTTTGTATGTTTCTATTTCGAGCTCCCCTCCAACTTGTCCTGTCATTGATTTTATGGCGGAAAATCAGATGAGTAAGCAAAAATATATTTATGATCGCTGACCAATATCTTGGAAACAATAACATTTTCAAATCTCGAAATTGTGTGCTCTTTCATCTACACTGTAAAAGAGGCGTACTTTTGTTGTCAAAAAGCTTGGGCATTTTTGCCTAAAATTTAGGGAGTATTCCCAAAATTTGTAGGGAATATTCCCCACATTTTAAGGAAAAATATCTAATCTTTGTGGCAACAATTGGTCACATTTTTTACAGTGTATAGGAGTAATCGGTGCAGCAAAACTGTAAAAGTATTATAATAACCGGGCTGTTAAGCATTGCGTGCTTTTTTCTAAACAATCAAACACTAAAATAAATAAGTAGTACTCCAAAATTACTTATCATCCTGTGTTAGGTATGATAGATGACTTTTCAGCACCATAGCTGTGTTCTTTTGCGTACCTAGTTCTAGAACTCCCATATACTTAGTTGGGATTGAATCGAACTATTTGTACCGTTCGCTTCATTTAAATATTTCTATGAAAATGTATGAGCCGTTTTTTTATGTATCTTTTATTCTGACCTGTTCTGCGGACACAAAATAACAAAACTTATATAAAACACAAGAAAATTCTAAAAAAAACGTAAACATTTCAAAGACGGAAGAGCTACCATCGAATGACTATTATAATCACTCCAGACTCTACTATTACTACTAAAAAGAAGGGAAACAAACGCCCAAACCAGCACGAGCTGTCAGCGCAGATTGGAAAAGTGCGTTACATCTGCAGCATTAATCGCCGGCGTCAGCTTAACTTGGTGTCCGTACCATACGAAAAACGTCTTGTTAAACTTTTACAACTCACTCTACAGTCCAGTGCCACATTCAATTCACGCGAAGGTGTGGTGGTGCTTTGGTTGGGGGTCATGACACCCCCCCCCCGGTGACCCCCTCCCCATGCATACGCACCTAGCTACAGGGACAGAGATCTTATTCGAATGATGAGGATATAGGCTGCAACAAACGCTTATTTTGAAGGTTTGAGCACCGAGCAATATCCAAACCGCTGGAATAAGCTTATTGCTTTAAAAGGAAAACTATGTTGAGGAATACAATTTTTTTTCGCTACAATTTTAATGTTTTCACTTCCATTCCGAAAATTTATCAGACCATGTATCTTCGCTTTAGTTTTCCTCTAAAAGTTTTGTGACATATTTGAAATATAGACATACTAAAAAAAAAAAAAAACCAAAGCTGTCAATTGAAGCAGTCCTTATATTCTTAAGAATCAGCTTCTGTCATCGCGGCGCGGTGATCACTCAAAATAACCCCAAGTTCAAGATGGCATTTTACTTGCTGCAACATGATGAAGTCAGCAATTAAGAAAATATTTTTCTTTTATTTATTTTTAGCAACTTCCTTCTACTTTTTTTATTTCTTATCTTCTTCTTTTTATTTAAAATATTTTGCTTATTAATCTTAATTTTAATTATTAAAAAAATAAAAATAATCATGTTTGCGCAATACCACGCAGTATTTGAATGTTGGAAAATTTAAAAAAAAGTGTGCCACATTCTTTGTGAATTGGCTAAACTATACATATATAAAAAAAAAAAACATTTTTTTTTACAACTTTCAATTTGCTTTCTCAAATCGTAGAAATACACGTTTTATAAAAAAGAAAAAAAAAACTCAAAATCTTATCCGTTCATGTTACATTTTACATGGAATAAGAAGATCTGATTTTTCATTCTTGTATATAGAGAGGAGATGAAAAACAAAACAAAAGTAATCTGCAATATTATAGGAAGCTGTATGAAAAAAAAACAAATAAAACAAAAAAAAATAATACCTATCCTCTCCCCATAATTATGTTGGCAGACATGTTCTAAAATTACAGCTCAAAACTAGTGATCACCTGAGATTTGGTCCAACCTTTCCTTCCAGGTCCTTTTGTTCCCTTGATCACTGGCAAATGTTTTTCTCTTGTCCTCTGATTACTGCGTTGATTGTACGCGCGTAACTCGAGAAGCGTTTTCCTGTTTCGTGGTCGAAACATTTTTCCCGGACTTTGAAGAGGGTTGGAGTTGTGGAGAGATTGAGCGCGAAATAAGATCGCGCATTAGGATTTTTATGTTTTTGGTTTTATTTTAATGTTGTTGGTGGTGGTTGTTGGTGTTGTTTCAAAATGTTAAAATGGGGGGGAGAAGATATTTATAGATGCCCGAATAAGGTAGGTAGAATATATGAGTGTGTGAAAAAAATTGCATAATTTTTTTTTTAGCGTGGGAATCTTATTATAAATTATGTCAGGTAAGATGGTAATAGAGAATGCGTCAAAACTAGTTGAATTCAGTCAATTCGTTTTATATGATTTCTAGTTATACCAGAATTGTGACTTTTTGATGTTGATTTTGAATGTCAGTTTTGTCAAATATAATACTTAACCACTAGAAAATTACCTGAACTATAAAATTTTATCAAAATCTCCAGAAACTTGAGATTAAAGAGTGAGGTGAGCTAAGAACGTCTGTTGTAGAATAAGTACAGTTTTGTAATACTGGAGGCAGTTCATGATGTGCAGGTGGGAATCAATCTGAGTCGAAGCTACATATGACTATAGATATCCATAAAACTGAGTTGGAGAGGCATTTATAAAAGCAAAGCATTATAGATATTAATCTGATTTCATATAAGAAAGAAAAAAATAAGCTGTGAAAACTGTTTACGGGAGTACCACAGGGTTCATTTCTGGCATCCTCATTATTTATTCAATTTAAATAGTTTGCGTGTGTTTACACTTTAATCAAAGTGTTGTAGACAAGAATTCAAGGGCCCACCCACAAAATTTTTAAGGTCCCTTTTTAAATAGACATTTAGAAAATCGCAAAAAGAAAAATAATTGAGAGCAAAAAGTTGTTTATACATGTATTAATACCTACATATATATAAATTCTTTCTGGTGAAAAAATAAGTAATGTGTAAAATTTGGTACTTATTATAACAAATGTTCTTATGTCTGATAGATAATATTATATAGAATTATGTGTTTTGAACAGGGGCCGAATCAGTCATGACTTTCTAATAATTTGAAGCTAAAAACACTAAGCTGGAAAAGCTTTTTATTTTATCTGGCAAAAGTAAAAAGCCAGCTTGGAAAGATAAAATAAAAAGCCAGTCTCGCTTTTTATATTTTTACCGAAAAAAGTATCAAGCCATTGCGTTTGCTTTTCTAGCTTCAAAACTATTACCGGCCAGGAATAACAAATAAATTAAGCTTTTTTCGTAAAAATTCATAACCGATTCGGTCCGTGAAAATAATAATCTAGTTTGGCTTTTTATACATCCGACTTCAAAACCTGTTACTTCCAGCTCGAAAATATAAAAAGTCAAGGGCTTTTTATTTTTGCCAGTAAAAATTAAAAGCCTTTCCGGCTTAGTTTTTTTTTAGCTTTTTTTATTTTATAAAAAGTTAAGTTTTCAAAAGCTTTACAAGAATTGTAACGGGTTTCACGAGACAAAATCCACTAAATTCCACAATCATGATTTAACCCAGCGCTTATTGTTTAAAATTTTCACAATACCAGTTATTTTCAGTCCTTGATTTTGAATTTTATCACAATCGGTTAAACAGATCTTGAGATATCTTGTATACCAGTTTGAAACACATAGTTTCTGCACAAAACAACAACTCCCTGTCGAGCTCACTTCTTATTGCTATAATTTCGAAGATAATTCAAAAGGGTTGAACGCTTGAAATTTTCTTCGAAGTAATTTAGCAAAAAAAAAACATTTAAATTTTTTGAAAACCTCAAGGTGGTGTTACCCCTTAAACAATAAGCATTCATTTTTTTTAGAAATTCACAGAAAATGTTTCTGCAGAATATTGGTTCACCCTTGATGAGCGACAGGAGTTATATTCAGATTCTCTATGCCGATCTCCAATAATATACAAAAAATTCTAAAGTACAAATTTCCAGGAAATTTCTAAGAAAGAATTGGGGGCTTCTCTAAATAACGTCGAGGTAGTGTTAATTTCATATTCGAATTGGAGCATACATTCATGTATATTCTCTAACTACTTCATTCACCTATACTACATACATATTATATCACCCACGAAAACCTCCAACGTGAACAATGCTAACAAATTTTTTTTTTGTTTTAGGATATTTTAAAGAAAATAGGGTAAAATCCTCAGGGAAATTGTAAACAAAAAGCGATGTGTGCAGTGGTGTTGGCAATGCCTGAGAACAGATCGTACGGGCTCTGTTAACAAATCTAAAGAAGCAATTTTCTAGTACAACCCAAGCATGATCATGCGATATCTTTATATGTTATATTATTTTTGTGTAAAATACTGGAATTCTTTAAAAAATTGGTAACTAGAATTTTCAAAGAATTCCAGCATTTTACCAAAAAATAATATAACATGGATCTCGCATGACCATGCTTGGGCACCCGCCTTATCTACGCCACTGATAACTTTGTAACAATCTTCATCAGTGCCATCTTTACGCATGGACCCGCTGGACCTGGGCCTCGAGATAATGGGGCCCTATAGTCTTTACCATAATAGGCCAACCAATTACCAATTTTTCAACAAGTACAACAACCTATTACAAGTTAGTTTTTGGCAATAGATCATGGGATCTAAATATTGAAAATTCTATACATGGCAATAGATTTTCATACAGAATTAAAAAACGTGACAGTGTGTGTAGCCCCAGTATATTTTAAATTTCCAGCATTTTTTAATAGCATACTTTCAGTAGTATTTGATAATCAGAGAAAAATTTTACACTTTTGGGTTGTGGTAACTTGCAATCGATGCAACAGTTTAGAAAATAATTTCTGTTAGAGGGCTTCATATTCTAAACTGCCATTGGCTCCCACGTGGCTAAAGATGCCCGGGATCTTCATCCTCCCTTGGTATAAAATTAAACTAATCTGCTTCCAATTAAACAATGAAATATCATCCACACATGTTTCAAACTTTTTTCATAACGCACTTCTCGATCATAATCCAATTCCAAAATATTTAGCAATAGTTAACTCGGGACTAATTATACGCTATGTCGTATTGTAAATATCTAACAAACACACTAAACTAAAGATCTGCAAAACAAAACAAAATTCACTGAAACAGCTGGCGAAAGTTCGGCAAACGCTACAAAATTCTATTATACTTGGAATTGATTTCTCTATACAACAGAGTACTTTACGTCAGTCTACTTAAATAGTACTCATACGCTCATAAAGTCATAGCACCAGCTCAACAAAGTAATGCGTTTTATATCCGAGGATCTTTAGATCAGAGACGATTTAATTTCTTCCAGATACTTTGGTATATCGCATCCTTTTAATACTGATCCCATTCTGAATCATCCATTGAATAAAGGATATATAGCATTGAATTTTAGCTGCTAATATACACCAACAATTCCGAATGCAGTACGGCACTTTTGAAATTTGATTCACAAATAATCTGTCATATCACCATTAGTCGACTAACATACATATAACGTCTCTGGTGAGGCTTATTTAATTAGGAAGACAACGTAGGTTTAAGATATTTACACTTTTCCTGAATCCCCAACACCGATCGTCCTGCAGGCTTTAATCGTCTTCGCCGTTTATGTTTTGTTATCATTGAATCGAAATTCATACAGATCATCGAATCAGATCGTACCTACACCCTCTTCAGATGGACTGGGAAGACAATTTTTGCAAACATTTATCATTCTTTTCAGGATACTATTTCATAAAAATAATTGCCATTTTCCCGCTTAATGCCCTTCTGAGAGTGATGTCCCAATTTCTTTCGAAACTACATACATGCTTTCATTTCAATATACTTGCGAAAAACAAAATCCATTAAAAAATCAATCCGTCCATTACTGGATTGAAAACTTTAAGGATTTAATGAAAATCGACATTAAAATCTTCTACTTAATTCAATTAACCACTTCAACTCCCTTTCTGCAAAAAAATAAAAAAAAAACCCCACTACTTCGTTACTTTGCTGATTCAAAAGTCTGCAGAAATTGGGAAAAAACATAAGAAAGAAAAAAAAAAATTTGCCAGAAAAGTTTTCCCTTCATTTGGTTCTCATTTCCACATTTTCTCTTGAGTGCCACGTGTCTGTGTGTCTGTCAAAATTCACTTCCGCTTAGATGAGAGAAAAACGATGCCGCCGTTGTTTTATCACCTCCCCAGCTTGAAAACTGAATTTGTTGAAATGTATGCAGTTGGATACGTCGTCGTCATCGGAACGGGATCGAAAGGGAGACTTCCCGATCCTGAGTTTTTTTTTTTTTTTGCATGCATGCATGCATGAATAACTCCCAACGACGACCGACAGCCATGTAATGTGGTAATGTACTGGAAATCTGACGTTTCCATCAAAATATTTAACGGATGCATCCTGACAGCTCTTTGCTTTGTAAATATATACACACACTCTTGCAAGGGTTGGTTCTGGAAGGTTTATCAACCATAGTAGTTCAATCTAGACCAAGTAAATTTGTTTTAACTGTGAGAACGAATGGAGAAAAAAAAAAACACGAAAATCGTATCACAGTCTCAGCGCTTTTTTTTTCTACGTTTTTATCTTAACTAACAAAAGACCATTTTATCCTTATATCTCTTGTCTCCAATTCATTAAGGCTCCATCCGCCGTATCAGCATCTCGAAAGAAGCAATTGGTACAGATGACACAATCACCCCACACACGATAAACGAGTTCCGGCTTGAAAGACAATTTAATCAGAAAATTGGTGAGCATTGTCCAGCGACTCCAATTATGGGCGATCATCACATTTACGTGAGTCGTTTAGTGTCAATTTGCCGAGCTAACACACACACACACACACATACTATTATATACAGTGCGGAGTAGCTCCTTTTTATTTCATCTCTCAGCAGCCAAGCTAAATTGATACTTTTATAGCCCCAAGATGCTTGATGCAAGATGCTGACCAACAGATAAGATGGCATCATGGCATGGTAATATACGTTTCCGTTCCTGAGTAATCTCCCTTCTTAATACGGTACACGTATACATACCTATAAAGATATCTTACAAAAGAAATCTATTTGCACGTCTTCAAAGGAAATTCGAACAGATTAGGGCTAGTGGATATGGTTTGGTGTGGTGGGGTGTGTGATGTTAATCGGCTGGACTACAACTGGACATTGCTACCAAAGAAATGCAACATCGGCAAATCAGCAAGTGTAGCTGATCTGATGATAAAGAAGAAACAACAAGAAAAGAAAAAAAAACTCTCAAAGAAAAAAATCTGCACACCTCTGCTATAATACCCGACGACGACTTACATTTTTATATTATATGAATTGAAGCCATTTTGAAAGTCTTTGAACGGACCGGTCCATTTGGATCAGTCGATTTGATTGGTGCGTCTTAATTGGTCATTTAACGAATGCTATGCGCTAAAATAAACGACCGCTATGTCCGCGCCTTTCTGCCCTTTTCTTAAGGGGTATTGGAGGAAGGAGATTATTGTGTGGTACATGCATCTACATCATACACATACAAAGAAACATACATAGATATAAAATATGATAATATATCTGGCCAAGCGCGGAATTTCATCTCAAGTCCATCGCCGCGTTCGTCATCGTCGTAGCCCGCCGTCGCCGCCGCCACCGCTGCATACTACCGCCGCTTCTTCATCGGGAGCACAATTCGTATCCGTGGTAGAAGATTTCCGTAATTTGTACTTGTCGTACAGCAACGCCAAGTGATGGATGATTTTTGTGGGAGCCCCATTATGGCGGAACTCTTTCTAGACCTGATGAAACAGACACCTCGACACGGAAATATGAGCAACGATTCGTGCTTGGCGTACGTAATTAGATCTCTGCTCAAACTCTGGGGGATTTTTTTCGTTTTTTTTTGTGGTTTTCAGTTAATAGAGGATTACTAGTGGTGTGAGACGGATGTTGGAATTTGTGATTTTTTTTCTTCTCAACACAAAAACACAAAAAAATGTATATATATTGGTCAGCTCTGCATGGGAAAAGGATAACTCATTGTCGTTGTCTTGCATGCAAAATGAAATTCCTACATACACGTTGAGAATGGAATTGGACTCAAAATTATTCTTCCAGCCAGTTTGTTGATTATCCCTTCATTGATCTTCATCTTTACAGATCTTCGTCTTTACTCCAAGGAGGCTCCAATTGAGATAATTTCACTAAGAAATTGTATTTGATCATTTCGATACGTGCTATCTGTTTTGCGCAATCCTTTAACGATACCTTGCTTTTGAGTACAGATAAGGGATGTCTACTCCCTTGGAATGTCTGTGCCCAAAAAATAAGGTGACATTTGAATTTATATTGAAAATTCTTTATTTATTCTTCCAAATCAATTTCATCGCCTTCAAAGTAATCCCCTCCCGATGCAATGCACTTATGCCATCGGATTTTCCAATCTTCGAAAAAGTAGAAAAAGTCGATTTCAGGAATGGCCTTCAGCTCCTTCCTCGCGGCGGCTTGAATCTGCTCTATCGTCTCAAAACAGTATCCTCGGAGCGGTCTTTTGAGCTTGCTGAACAGCCAGAAGTCGCACGGCGCCAAAACAGGTGAATATGGTGGTTGTGGAACGTTATGAGTCGAGTTTTTGGCGAAATGGTCACGAAGAACGAGTGCCGTGTGAGACGGCGCATTATCAATCACAATTCCAGCCTCTTTTGGCGGATAGCGTTACGCAAACGACGCATAACGTTCAGATAATATTCTTTGTTGACTGTTTGACCAGGGGGAGGGAACTCAGAATGCACAACACCACAATAATCGAAAAAGTCAGTCAACACCATCTTGATTTTTGAGCGACTTTGGCGCGGTTTTTTGGTCTCGGCACACCCGCACGATATTCGCTCGATTGATCGGTCGTTTCAGGGTCGTAAGCATAGATCCAAGTCTCGTCTCCAGTGATCATGCATTTCGTCTTGTCAATGTAGTCAGAAAGCATTGTTTCATACACTTCAACGCGACGCCTTTTTTCCAAAATATTCAATGATTTCGGTACCAGTGGAGATTTGAGGCGTTTGAGGCCCAAAGCATCATTCAAAATGGTATTGACTGAGCCTTTCGATATACCAATATCATCAGCAAGGTCTCTAATCGTTAATCGACGGTTTTTAAACACCAAATTTTTAATTTTTTGGACGTGAGCTTCGTCGGTTGAGGTTGATGGTCGCCCAGGGCGTTCTTCGTCTTCGACACGTTCACGGCCTGCTTGGAACTCACTATACCACTTGTAAACATTCTTTTTCGACATAGCCTCATCACCAAAGGCTTTCTGCACCATCCTCAATGAATCCGCAGCAGAAAATTGATTCCGCAAACAAAATTTAATGCAAATTCTTTGCTCAACAAATTTCGACATCGCAAAAAACGAGAAATTCACTTTTAGCAGCTCACAAAACGAAGCGTATCTCAAACACTAATGAATATTTTGACGTGTGATTTGGCAGGGATGTCAAAGACAGTCCTACCAACCTAAAAAAGAAACCAATTCGCCAACTCCTTTGACGCGCGCAGTTTAAATTCAAATGTCACCTAATTTTTTGGGCACAGTATACCACAATGTTTTCTTGTCAACACTATTTTTGCTATTACAATGACAACGGAACTATAGCTAGGTGGGACTAGGTATAGCAAATCCCTATTATCTCAAATAAGGATTGATTAAAAAAAAACAAACACTGACGACCTATGAATGATGAAATCAACAAGGTAAACTGTTTTTTTTTTTTTGATTAAACAATTTTTATTGAACGAAATTACTAAATCATCTGCATACACAACCGACTTGATATAATTCTACATGCTATAAAATTGGTGAACTTTTTTACTTTACGTTATTCATTAAATTTTGTACAGAGGCAGTATCGAAAATATATCGGACGCTCTTTTATTTATCCCTTAATCCTCTAAAGCAGGGGTGTCCAATCCAAAACCTTCGGTGCGCAAAAAAAAAAAAAATATTACTGATCCTTAAGTGGGCCACACATATAAAAAACAACGAAGAACTTATTCAAAATATTTTATAACCTTGTAGTTACTATGACACTTGTTTTTGTATATTGTTTGATATCTTTCTCATATCAAGTATAAATTTAGTTGACGCTCATCGCAGTTGAATGGTCGTGTTTTGATCAAGGGCGGATCCAGAAATTTTCCCTAAGGTGGGGGGGAGGCGATCGCCTCGATCGCCCCCGCTGTATCCGCCCTTGGTTTTGATCGAGCAACCTGTAGCGGCTCTCCGTTTTTACTACATTCAATTTTGAAAAGAACGATTCGCAGCGATACATAGTCCCAAATGCTGCTGTAATGCACGTTGCTATTCATTTTATTTTGGAAATTTATCTTCAAGGTTACATTTCTGATGAAAATTACGGTGATTCCCCTCGAACATGAACTTTCACTCTACGCTTGATTGCAATTCTATTAGCTCAATTTGTAAATTTGTAGGCGCTGATGACACCACCCATTAAGTGGAGTTAAGAATATTTTCATATATTTGCTTAGACTTTTGCATATATATACAGGCATTTCTTGAATAGCAGTACTTGAATTGCACGAAGTCGCGAATAGCACGGTTAAAAATTACAACAACCCTCGAATAACATGAAATCGCGCAAAAATTAATTCGATCACGCAGTACATATGTAGGCATATATACACATCTTCGACTTACAAGGAATACTGAATGCTATAGTATGTATTAATAACTCAGTAGTTAGTTCTCTTATCTACTATGCATGGCATATATTTAAAGCGGGCAAAATCCTTAGGCCGTTGGCACAACAGATGTGTCGGTCAGGAAAGAACGGGTCCATGCAAGGAATGAACGGAACGGGTCCATAAATAGTGGAGCTGTCGTTCATTCATTCTTATGTTTAAACCAATTTATGTAAAAAAATTTACTCATCTGAGCATATTACACTTCGGCTTTTCTGATTGCATATTTTGATATTTTGTAGTAGTTTGATATTACTCGGGAGTACGAGTACCAGAACATATAAGAAGCATACCTATGTGGTGGGGATCAGTTAAAATTTGTGTAAGTATATGAATGAAGCCAAAATTATCTCCCTTGGCTCAACAAGTAGTAACGAAAAATGCAGAGAAAAATTAGATGAAAGCAAAAAAAAAAAACAAAAAGCAGGAAACAAGTGATGAAGGAATGGACAGAAATGTCGATAAATTTTCACTTCATCATGAAATCTGCTAGCTGTCAACTGAGACAACTTATATCTAAATATTAAAAGCTCAAAGAGGAGTGGTCCGAAAGCTATATTTTAAAACGAACTAATAGTCCCTTAATAGAAAGATATGTATTTAATCTAAATTATGTAATGTTACTTTAACAATTTATATCACCTAAGTGAAAATTTTAATTTTTTTCATATTTAATTAAAATAATTAAATATTGTTTATTTCTGGAGCGGTCTGTATTTTTTTGGAAGTATCTATATTGATTTCACAGTAAAATTTTAATTGCAGCTGAATTTCACCACGTACATGCCGATAAATTGTAAAAATATTAAACCCTTACATTATAAAAAAATATTGTAATTCTATTTCAAGATAGGTATGGGTAAATATTTGCCTTATATTGTTTTATTAAGGTAACGAAAAGTAATTTCCATAACTTTTCAATCACTAAAAGTAACCATTCTGAAAAAATTCCAAGCGTTGTGGAAACGTTACCAATACCATCATAAACAAAGTTTATATAGGTAACCGAAACAATACCGCAACCACTGCTGTGACCAAAGTAAATTAATCGAGAGTACCCCAGGTTATATAAGGGTTATATATAAGAAGTTATATTAAGGTAACCAGAATATTTTTATTACTCATTTTATAAAACTTTTAGTTATATAACGTTACCTAAGTCAAGTCACAGTAACCTTTATATAATCCTCCATTTAAGCTCTATAAGGGGTTTATAGTGGTTACGAAGAGGTTTCGAGTACTAGTCTATATAACCTAAGTTATATAATTTGGTAATGGAAACCTTACGGTTACTACTATATAAAATAAATTGTTTCTTAGGAGGGTTTATATCATCAAAATGTGAAGGTTGTATTCCTTCCGCCAAATATAACATCACTACTGCAGCCCT
Organism: Dioctria rufipes; assembly: GCA_963924295.1. NCBI lineage: Eukaryota > Metazoa > Arthropoda > Insecta > Diptera > Asilidae > Dioctria > Dioctria rufipes. Next base: position 45,773,383 of record OZ002744.1, on the reverse strand, counting down.
TTGATCAAGGTATTATCGCATTTTTCAAAGCCAATTTCATTCGAAAATCGTTTGAATCAGACGAAGGTAAAACGCTTGTCCAGGCATGGAAAGAGTTCTCTATTTTGAAATGCATAACAAAGATATCCTCTGGCATAAGCGAAATAAAATCTTCAACAATTAAGGATTCTTGGAAGTCAGTATTCCCTCAGATAGTGCAAAAAAAAAATTCTGATTCATCTGGGGAAACTCTACGCAATCAAATTCTTGAAATTACGTATAAAATAGGTGGAGTGATATTTGATAATCTGAATAGGCAATACCTGGAGGAATTATTTCAAGATACTACGTTGACTGATGTTAAGCAAGGTTTGAACTTAGCAAAGAAATTAGAATTTAATTTTATGGAGATTAATCCCTCACTGTCACGCAAAATAACCTTCCAATAAAAATTAAAAATTTGCTTAGGTGCGTATTCGTATTTGAAATTGTTAAATACTACGGAAAATAAAAGAGTGCCATCCTCTAACATTATTATAAAAATGTTTCTAGTGATGAGGAGTTGCTACCGCCTCGAAGAAATAGAATTCGTATTTTGGATGATGACAGTGATCAAGAAAGTTCCAGTGATAAGGATCCTCTACCAATTCAAGGAAAAACAAATCAATGTTTGGAGAGTGACAGTGATTAAACATGCGTAATTAAATTTTTTTACCATTTTACATTTTAAGTTTCACTTTTCTAAATTGAATGAATTTTACGTAAATTTTGTACAACTGAGATTTTACAAATAAAAATACATAAAAGAAATTGTGTTCTTATTTTCAATGCTTTCTTAATTAATCTTTGGAACCAAATGAACAAATTTGTATGAATCGCGAGTTTCGAATTGCATGGCTTTGAATAGCTCCGAACATTATCTCCAAAATTGTATGAATCATTAGTATCGATTAACATGATTTCGAATAACCCGGAGCCAATTAAACGTGTTACTCGAGGGATGAGTATAAGAATCTGGTATCGAATTGTTGATTAATTTTGTAACTTCATTCGAATACTTTAAAAAATCTTTACGGTCACTGTTGAAGTAATTTAATGATTAGCCCTTTTCTGGCTATTGATTCCATATGGAATCAGAAAATATTAAAGACTTGTACAGACATCTATGTGTCAATGTCCACAAACATTTTTATTTGGGTCGGTAAAGTGGGGCTCTACTTTCAAGTTAAATCATTTTAACATGTGTTTTGTTAACTGTTTTATCTCAATTGTCATTTGAAAGTTGCAGCAAGTTATTTAAGGACGCCATATTGAATATATTCTGGTAAGTGAATTATAATTTCCATTATTTGTAATATTTTCAATGTATTACAATATTTTTTTGTTTTATTTCTATTTACTTACTATTGTTTTAACAATATAGCATTTATATTGTCATTGTAATGTATAATATTTTAATGCATATTTTTCAAAAAGTATTATATGACTCCAAATGGAGTCATTAGTCAATAGTGGTAATGAACTATCAGTATATCTTTTACTTTCAATGACATTATTTCTCTTATAATGCTATCGTATTAATCCACATTTTATAACAATTGTGTGGCTATGTGGTATTTTCATTCCTATTTATTTATTTATTTTTTATTTTAATGTAAAATGACTGAAAGAAGGGAAAATGAAGTTTTCGAAAATGTATCTAAGAAAATCAGTTCAAACATGTTGAACGAAGAAGACATTTATCAATGCATAATAGAACCGGATGGTGAACTCTCAGAAATGGAGTTTTCGGATGAAGAAGAAGACGTTGACTTTCGTGAAGATAAAGTAACTGTTGCATCACATGAGAATCTCCCCAATCTTCAAATTGAAGTGAATTCTCCTAACATCAAAGAAACAGATGCAGACGAAGGTGAATTGGTAGGAAATAGTGCCAGTCAATATCGTTGGAGGTCACGTTCATTTGAACCACCAGAGAACATTGTGTGGAAATCGTCATTACCCGATCTACCATTAAATATACTTACGCCAATTTCATATTTCAAGATGTTTTTTGATGATAACATGATAGAGACGTTGGTTTATCATACCAATTTATACGCCATGCAAAGCAGTGGCACTATTCTGGGCGTTTCCAAAAAAGAGATGGAACAGTGCTCATGGGAATTGTAAAGATATTGGGAGTTGCCGACACGCTTTCCTCTAATAGCTGATGTAATGTTCAGAGATAGATTTAAGACCTTGAGGAGATATTATCATGGAAACTACAACAGCGTCTTTATAGAAAAGGGCAATGAAGCATATGATCCGTTATTTAAATTTAGGCCCACTCTAGATGCTCTGAGGGCTAATTTATGGAAGATTCCGCAGGAGGAAAAACAACAGATGATACCCTTTAAAGGATTACTGTATTTTAAACAATTTCTAAAAAATAAGCCCCACTCCGGGGGGATTAAGGTATTCTGTCGTGCAGGAAGAAGTGGGATTGTTTATGATATTGAAATATACACGGAAAACAACACTCAACCTGCAAGTTAGATGGGTCAAACGGCTAACGTTGTCCTTCGGCTTGTTGAAAATGTATCCAGGGATCTTAATTTTAAAATATTTTTTGATAATTTCTATACGGGTCTACTCTTGATAAAAAAATTGGCTACGCTTGGAATATACTCTATTGGAACAATTAGACCTAATAGGTTGAAAGGTTACGTTTTAAGAAGTGATGGAGAGTTGAAGAAGATGGCCAGAGGGAGTCTGCATGCAAAAGTTGACACAACAAACAATATTGTGGTCACTAAATGGTATGACAACAAAGCCGTATATTTGTTATCTTCTTTCGCCGGACCTAATCCTGCAAAGACTTGCTAAAGATGGAATAAGAAGGCAAAGAAATATGAAGACGTTGCTCGACCATACTGCATAGCAGAATACAACAAATTTATGGGTGGAGAAGATTTATGCGATATGCTCATGGAGCTCTATCCCATAAATAATAGAGGTAGGAAATGGTATATGAGGGTCTTTTACTATTTCTTTGACTTGTGTGTTGTCAATTGATGACTTTTATATCGCCGCCATCTGAAACAAAGCGATCCATCTAAGTCCCACATGACTTTGCTTCAGTTCAAGAGCGACAACAAGTGCCAATGGTTCTCTGTTAAAACACGGGGACGAAGAAATAACGAATCAATTATAAAGACGAGGAAGGTAGCTCCTAAGCCATAAGACAGCATCCGGTTTGATACTATTAACCACTGGCCAGAAGCCGTAAGGGACAAGAAGGGATGCAGAAATTGCAGTGCCTATGCACGTATACAGTGCAAAAAATGCAAAATACCTCTTTGTTTGGTTCCAGAAAGGAATTGCTTTGAAAAATTTCACACAAAATAAAAGTTTTGTTCCCAACACCTACTTTGTGATTTTTACTTTCCTACTGCTATATAGCTTCTAATATTTTGTAAATATTCAAATGTAGCACTGTTTATTATAATCCACTCAACAAGTATATTTAGTACAAAAGAACGTTTAATTATATGTGTGAGGCTGTGAGGCTGATGATTGCATATGGCATCACCACCATATTTTTTACACATAACAAAAAAAAAAAAATAAAAAAAAAAACCTTAAAAAATTGTTTTAGTAACCTATGCGAACTCAATAAAACATTTCTTTGATTACTTTAGCTGAAATCCTTAATTCAGCCAGGAAAGGGTTAGAAATGAATCGAATTATTTTACGGTAATTGGTTTTGATAAAGTTTTAGTTTTGCGAAGTATTTTATATTTCCGTGTATTGGGATTTTCGGGCTGGACGGTCAGGAGGAAAAACACCTCTTTAGTTTGTTAGAATTTTATTTGTTCTCCGACGTTTCGGCCGATGTCTCGAACCGTTCTCAAGGACGCAGTCTAAGTAAAACATTAATGTAACCATTGCTTGATATAAAAGTTAAAAAATTAGAAAACAAAGGCTACTTACGGATTAAACAACATTGTAAAAATATTAACAGATAACAAACACTAATTAAAAACCATAGAATAAAAAAAATAAATAAATAAATAAAAAACATGGCAAAAGAAACTATAGGAGTTGTGGAAGGTTATCCAACCACTCGTCAAAAACAACTGGTGCTAGACGTAGCTTTATCATTTCCCAAAGCTTTCCAAATGCGCGCAATAAATGTTATTGTTATTGTCTGTATCCGTTTTTTTTTGTTCATGGTATTGGGAGTTTTCTGAATCTATCAATAATCTTTTCTTATAGTGTTTTTCGTGATGTACGATAGAGGCTTTTTCAAAATCTGGAGCAGGATAATGGACAGTGTGCAGTTAGCGCTGTATTATTTTGGTTTTCCCTTTTTAAGTCTGATTTGTGGTTAGAAATCGTGTTTTTACGGAATCGGACAATTTCCGTTATTCCTACCCTTGCAAGGTATTCTGTAAATTACGTCCGAACGTAGTTCTTTGGGTTTCGAATCGTTTAGCTTAGTGAAACAGTTACTTATTGTTTGGCGCGGCTTGAGGCATAGTTGGATTTGGTGATCCTGCGGTTTAAGGATTTTTTGAAACCTTTCGAAAAACCCAGGAATATAAGTTGCACCTCTAAATCTAAAAAAAACTTTCGGATCCACCCCCATTAACACTTTCAAAATTATGTGTGCTATGTTGAAACAACACCCCTCCTGTTATTGATTTGGAAAAATCATTCTCGCTCAATATGATCTTAATTTTTACTATATTGGCCCTATGGAATTTTTCGTGGCTAAACTTTAAAACTCTGGAGATAAAATTTTTGGCTGTGTTTAATTTCTGATGTTCAGGATGCAAAGATCTGTAATGCAAAAGCCTACCTGAAGATGTCGGTTTTTGGTACTAGTCAGTTATTATTAGTTTTTTTTCCCTAATAACTCTAACGTCTAAGTACATTAGGGATCCCATACTCTCTTCTTCTACAGTGAACTGTAGTTTAGGGTGATAACTATTGAGGGTATTAAGTATAACAGGCAGATGTTGATGCCGCAATATGGAGAAAAGATCGTCTACATATTTGATAAGTATCCGTGGTTTTTTTTTACATTTTATCAATAGAGATAGTTAATAAATCTTCCTTTACAATGTCCGCCAGTATTGGAGATAGAGGACTTCCCATCCCAAGGAACAATTTTAGCAGCTATATGGTTGCGAAAACTGGATCTGTGTTTTAAAATGGCTTTATAATGGATTCACGTGGCTAAATTGTTTTGTAAAAGTTACAAGATTTGCTTTTTGGTTTTTGACACTAAAATGTTTTATAATGCAGTTTTAGGAATGCTTTCCGAACTAGGTATAAGACTGTTTGGCTTCGACAGCTACTTGGTTATATAATGGTCTTATAGTGGTCTGCAGTGCCATTTATCTGAACCCTATTAAAACACTTTGGCTCTGGATGCTATTTAGTTGTATGTATAAAGCTTTCGTAAAGGCTCGGAAAACTGATTGAGGGCTATTATAAAATAGTTTATTGTCGACAGCAAATCAGTAGCAAGAGCAGCAGTTATAAAACAATTTAGATATCCTGAAGCACTATTGAAACCTTTTTAAAACTTGGGAATTATTTTTTTAAAAACAGTTTCCGAGAAGACTAATAAAACCATAGCAATATCTACAAAATTATTTCGCGTCATGTCATATTGTAATTTACGAAATATTCAGAGTTTTACTACATCTCATAACTCTCTCAATTATTCTGATTGTAATTCCAGACGTGATCTCGACATTTTTATTGATGATGAAGGTTCAGAAATAAAATATAACTGGGCTGTAACGTTGGATGACATTATAGACAATACCTCCTACATTAACGAAAATAATTTAAGCGATTATTGTGGTACGATGATATAAAAATCGAAAAGATTCAACAAGAAATGGAATTTTGTTTAAAGAGTTTCTTTCGGGATATTAATGAATCAAAAATAATTTCTTTAAATATCAACATTGACGAATTACCGTATACAAGAGCTCTAAAGAAGAATTTAGGCCTATTCTTTTAATATCCCTGAAATATTCCCTTTTCATCCTATTCTGTCTCCATTTGTTGATGAATTGAAGGAAATTATGGAAAATGGCATTGATATCAATAGAAAGAAAAATAAACGTTGTATTATTACAACTATTAGAATGTATTAGAATATAAATTTAAATCAAAATATATAAATCACACAGTTTCGAATGGTAGGTGCTATACAATAATACTTGACGGAGACCTGTCACATGTATTGACGGTATTGCCTGCGGCCTGCTGTTGATACTGCTGCTGTATGAGAGTTTTTATTTAGTTATTTGTCCCAAAATTTTTGCAATAATACCTACCGCTTCAAAAACATCATTGAATTTATTCATTCGTCCTATTTGTTGTCTCAAAAATGCACAAAGTTAAACGACATTTTTCTTTAATCCGATCGTTGTATTTTATCTAAGACAAACGTCAAAGTTAGATGGGCTCTATAATAATTCAGTAAGAAACCAAATAGCTGTATCGTCTTATAGAGGTTATGAAGGAAACTGAAGTATTTTATAAGGGTTCCAAGAAAAGCAAAAGAGCTGCATGGTTTTATTAAGGTTTTCATATTAACTAAATAGTTTTATAAAGTTTTCAAGGGAGAAAATCTGATTTAATGGTTTTATAGAAGTTTTAGAAAAAACTATTTTATTTTATTAGAGCCCTGAAAAGAGCTAAATTGTTGTTTTAACATCGGCCATTTGCTTTATAAATTATAGAGCTGCGAATGCCGCCATTTTGAGAAAGCATAAATTCAATATTTTCTTAATCTATATATTTGGCACATATTTGCATTTTATGCAAAAAAAAAAAAGAAATTAACGGTCTATTCTGACAAATATCAAACTATCACATAATAAAAATTATACCGGACCTTAAAGCAATGTTATAAATTCTCAAAAATTTACAGGCGCGTTGTACTATTTCGAGTTATATTTAAAACTTTTATAGAAAAATTTGATTGGCAATAAATTTAATTGCACATATTTGGCGTAAGTTTTATTTTCGACAATTTCAATGCAGTCTAATATAAAGGGTTTTCCAATAAGAAGTGTTATTTGAATAAGCCCGCTATTTCGGTAGATGTCACTTTTGGAGCTGTCATTTTTTGACATTTGACAAGTAGAAACTACGCCATTAATAAAAATGGAACGATACACGAATCAACAATGCATTGAAATTATTAAAATTCACTATAAAAATGGTGAAAATGTGGCAGAGACGGTTCGTAAAACTCGAACATTTTTGGATCGTCGTGAAGCACCTTGTCGGACCGCAATACAGAAATTGGTAGAAAAATTCGAGCTGTCGGGACAAGTTAATGATGTGAAGAATAAAACCCGTGCACATCGCTCAAGAAGAGCCGAGAATATTGCTGCTGTAGCCGAAAGTGTTGAAGAAAACCCAGGTTTGTCCATTCCTCGTCGTTCTTTGGAATTAGGCATTCCACAAACGTCATTATACCGTATTTTGCATAAAGATTTGGGTCTTAAGGATTTTAAAGTTCAGTTAACACAAGAACTCAAGCCGGCCGATCATAAACAACGTCGAGTCTTTGCTGATTGGGTCCTTGAAATGCATGAAAATGATCCGGAATTCCATCGAGAACTCATCTTGAGTTATGAGGCCCATTTCCACCTCGATGGCTTCATCAACAAGCAAAATTGTCGCATCTGGGGCTCGGAGAACCCAACAGTTATTGTTGAAAAGCCTCTCTATCCTCAACGTGTGACTGTTTGGTGCGGTTTATGGTCCCGCGGGGTCATTGGACCTTACTTTTTCGAAAATGAGGCTGGAGCAACAGTTACGGTGAATGGATTGCGCTATCGACATATGATTAATGATTTTTTATGGCCGGAATTGGATGGTATTGATCTGGACAACGTTTACTTTCAACAAGATGGCGCTACGTGCCATACAAGCAACGAAACCATTGATCTTTTACGAGAAAAGTTTCCGGACCGTGTTATCTCTCGAAGAGGTGATCACAATTGGCCGCCGAGATCTTGTGACTTAACACCTTGCGACTTCTTCCTTTGGGGCCACGTGAAAGAGAAGGTCTACGCCAACAGCCCAGCGTCGATTCAAGACCTCAAAGATGGAATTCGTGAGGCTATCGAGGACATAGGGCAGCCACCTTGCGATTTGGTTATGGAAAATTTCATGAAAAGGATATGGTCCTGTAGGCGTGGTCGTGGTAGACATTTGGCTGATGTTATTTTCCATTATTAACGGCATACCTTCCTCTTTATAATGAAATAAAGATCGGATCATTTATCTCAAAAAATGGCATTTTTCTTTGAATATCAAAATAACACCTCTTATTGGAAAACCCGTTATTTGCCATAAACTTATAAAGATAAATACTTGTTCATTTATAGGATGATATCGAATACCAGCAAAATTATCTGTATATAGTACATATTTTACATTAGGAGAAAAGAATCACATATATTGTAAAAAGTACAATAGCAACATATAACAGATACATTTAAACCTCTGAAATGTATGTATATGTAAATTCGGAGAACGTTTTCACAGCAATAATAAATCAGTTTTTTAAACGCTGCTAGAATGTTTACGCAACACACTTATACAAAAAACTCATTTTATAAGGTGTTTTATATGTGCTCCTACAACGTTCCGCGGAGGAATTTAAGTATCGTATTAAGGTTCTATAAAGTGGTTCTCGTTACCTTTAAACAGTGTGCCCAAATCGGCTTTATAGAGAATTTATAGAAACTGCAAGAACGTTATCATCACTAATGTTATAAAACGTAAAGTTTTATTAAAAGCTGTGAGCATACTCTTGCAACTCTTACAAAACTTGAATTGTTCGTTGGGATTGGTACACCGAAAGTTTGTTTGTAAATATTTTTATTAAAAACGAAATAATTTGCTTCGGTTGTAGCTTCTGTGCACTTTCAAAAACTTTTCACATGGTATGTATGTACATTACTAAAGAATGACAGTTAGGTTATGACAGAGAATCGATCGAGATAGTTCGAATCACAGCGGGATGAACTCAGACTTATTTTCAATGATTTTGAGAACTAAGTTTACGGGAATGTTCGTGAATAAGGAAATAACGTCAAAGGAAAATATTTTTTCTATTATTTCAATCTTTAAATTATTCACTTTGTCTTTAAATGCGATGGAATCATATAGGTAGGTTAAATGCAGAGCTAGTAGTTAAATTTTTCAATATGGATGCCAGATATTTAGAAAGTTGGTATACTGGAGAATCGATTGAAGATACAATTTGTCTAATTGGACAGCCCGCTTTGAGAATCTTTGGCAAACCGTATAATTTGGGAGGACCTGCTTTATAAGTATATATATATTTTATATGTTCATTGTTGCTACTTTGAAGTTTGTTAGTCGGATCTATTCTTATTGATCTGTAAGTATTCTTATCGTATCGTCATGTAATTTTAAAATTAATTTGTGATTTTGGTCATATTTATTTCTACTTGAAAAGCCTGAAATTAAATTGCATAATTTCGCCCTGTCAATATTCTCGTCTGTAATAGATTGTAAACAAAACTCACTAGCAGGAAATCTTTATCATCATATGGAAGCGAGAATTTCTTACCGAGTTATAACATCAGTTGTGTATCAGCAGGAAGTATTTTATAGCTTAATAACATTCTGTAATTAGGTTATTTTAACCTTTTAGCTGCTGATTTAATTCATTTAGTGAATCTTATATTTGTTAGAAAACATAAATCTAGAAGCCATTGATCATCGTAAAATTCACATATATTACTGTCACTTTTTATACCCTAGATGAAATCTATAGGGTATAAGTCATAAGTTGTCATTCCGTTTGTAACACCTCGAAATAATGATGGTAGAGTAAAACGGATTGAACACCCATGCATAATATCAAAAGTTATTTTGATTTTTGTATGTCCGTCCGTCTGTCCGTCCGTATGCACAATAACTCGAGAACACGTTCACTTAGAAATCTGAAATTTTGTACACGGACTTAAAAAATAAATAAAAATTAAGTCCTTGATCTCCATATCAAGCATATCAAGGGCTATCTTCACTGTCATTGCGATGGTGAAGACTTCAGGAAGACTGGAAGACAGTGATTTGTCTTACAAGTGAGTACCACGCCCACCACGGCTTCCTCATTCGTGAGAGAGCTGTCGGTGAACATTTTTAGAGCGGACCGAAGAAGGCTCGATAAAGCAATTCCCTCAGTCCATGATTCCTTTAATGGAAAACTAACAGAAAAGGTACATCAGAAACAAAGCTTTGGAACCATCGCATCAAGATTCAGAGGTGGCAGATTAAGTAAGACCTTAGTTCCGAACAATTTAAAGGATGCGCTTCCTTGGATACTACTGGTATGCATTGGGCATCCAACAAAAAGAAAGCATATTCATCATGCTATTGTCTTCAGGATTTTCAATTTTTTAACTAAATCTCTTTAAGATATATTCGGATTTTTCATATTTTTTTTTTTTTTTTTTTTTTTTTTTATTATTAAGCCAAGCTCAGGGGATACCCTATGATGCAAAGCATGGCAGGAAGGAGATAGGGAAAGGATTAAGGGATATGAGGAGAGTGGCGGAGGTGCCGATGTATGTCGCCCTTAAACTTTTGCAGGTTGTATGCCGGAGGAAAGACAGAAGATGGTAGACTGTTCCACATTCGCACAGTTCGGGATAAGAAAGCATCACGGAATTTAAGTGTACGGCCGAAGGTAATTTGAAGGGTAAAAGGATGAGCGCGGGATGCAGCGCGGGTATTGCGTGCAGGAACTATTCTACAAGGGATCAGACTAGATATTTCATCAGAACATTGGCCATGCATATAGCGATAAAGGAGCGAAAGGCATCCAACATTGCGACGGTGCTCGAGCGAGTCGATATTACGAGTAATTGCCACATCGCCAATGAGCTTGCAGGCTCTCTTTTGGCCAATATCCAATGAAGCTAAGGCTGTGCGACCAGCCCTGGCCCAGATATGGGAATTGTATTCCATTCTGGGTCTGATGTAGGACTTGTAGAGGAGCGCTATATTTGATGGGCTGAAATATTTCTTACACCTTTTCAAGAAACCAAGACATTTGGATGCTTCTTTGGCAACCGAGAAGATGTGATCTGTCCAGCTTAACTTACTGGAAATATTAATGCCAAGAATTCTTAGTGACGGTGATTCAGAAATTAATGCACCATCAAACGAAACGGGAGTGGTTAAGTGATGGTCTTGTTTTAATGAGATGAGACAGCTTTGGGTCTTAGATGCATTGAATTCGACGCGATTCACTTTGCCCCAAGCGAGAATATTGTCAAGATCGTTATTCAATGATCTAATCATGCAGTCTCGTTTAACACATGCGGCGTTCCCTCTGGAATCCGCAAGGGTGTCAAAGGAGTATGCGAAATCAAGGGTACTGTCATCAGCAAAGCTATGGATAGGATTGAAAGTAAGGGAAAGCAGATCATTAATGAAGATTAGAAATAGAGTCGGAGAAATAACAGAGCCCTGGGGGACACCGGCATTAATAGGATGAGGATCAGATATAACGCCATCTAATACAACTCGTATTTGGCGACTAGATAAAAAACTTTCAATCCATAATAGAAGAGGAGGGGAAAGACCAAGTGCTTTGAGTTTGGCTAAAAGGGCTGAATGCCAGACTCTATCGAAGGCCTTTGAAATATCTAGAGCAACGATTTTGGACTCACCAAAATTGTGAAGACTACGATTCCAACGTTCCATAAGAAAAGTCAGCAAGTCTCCAGATGAGCGTCCGTGCCGGAAGCAGTATTGGCGATCGTTGATTAGTTGATTGGTTTCCAGATACTTCATTAATTTGGAGTTAATGATAGATTCAAAAACCTTTGAAAGAATCGAAGTGATTGCAATTGGTCGATAATTTGAGGGATCGCTACCCTCTCCTTTCTTGGGAATATGCTGAACGTGAGCTAGTTTCCAAGCAGTTGGAAATTTTCCTGTCGAGTAGGACAGGTAGAATAGTTTGCGCAGAGGTTTAGCCAAGGATGAGGCACAGCTTTTAATTAATAGGGGCGAGAAACCATCAGGGCCTGCGGCTTTAGAGACGTTGATTCCTTTAAGGACCTTGAACACATCCCTCGTACGGATGTGTATTGGCTCTTGTACACATCCGCACGGGGGATGCACGACAGGTGCCTGTGAAGTGGGTGGAAGAAAAGAATTTGATGCGAATCTAGCAGCCAAAATATTAGCTTTATCCAGGGAGTCAACAACCACTTCACCATTATTAAGTAGTGAAGGTATAGAGGAACTGCTGAAGTTGTTCCTGATGGTTTTGACCAGGGACCAGAAACCTTTACTACCTTTGCGGCTTGCCAAGATTCTTTGTCTAACATTCTGGTCAAAAAGAAATTTTTCTCTCTGGATAATGGACTTGCAGGTGTTCCGTGCAGTCTTGTAGATTCCTTTCAGTTCTGGACAAGGATGCACTTGATAGGCGCGAAAAGCAGACTCTTTCGCTTTTATAGCTTGGTTGCACTTATCGTTAAACCAAGAGCGATTTTGCTGTTGTTGAGATCTGCTGTAAGAATACGGAATATATTCACGCATGCCTAGACTTAGTATGTTACTAAGTTCTAATGTGCATTCATCAGCATCCCTCGAAGCAAAACAGACCGACCAATCTATATCTCTAAGATACTGATTGAGGCTTTCCCAATCAGCGTTCTTATAGTGCCAGAGAAGCCTACTTGTAGGTGGAGAAGTAGGGCGGCGCAGAGTTGAGGTGATAAATTGAGCCGTGATTAGACAGTGGTCTGAATTACCAAGAGGGAAGCCGACTGAGATGGATGTGTGAAAACAACTAATTTGCGACGGTCTTCTTGGCTTACTTCCATTTTCAATGCATGAAAACTTTTGCATTAAATGGCTTGCAATAATTATAAATTGACACCTTTTTATAGATGTAATCTAATTAGCGTTTCCTAATTTTCTTTATCTGGTGATAAGTAATTGGAGGGATAGGTGGTCGGTTTTTTTTTCTGAATCAATCCTAGGATGTGTCGCTCTAATTAGCTACCGGACAAAATCTAAGATACCTACTGTGGATTATAGCAGACATCCGTTGAATCAGGTCTAAAGTTATAATCGAGTAACCCTGCGGACACCATGAATTTATCAGAAATTAAAGTGTTGACTTCCCTGCCAAGACCGGTTCTAGTACCTATTCTCTTAGATCTTGCCATCTCAGTTATTGGGTCTTTCATAAATGAAAAAATTTGCGCGGATGTTGATTTTGTTCTGGTGCTGAAAGTTTTTGGCATTATTAATGAACTTGTTACATACAGTTGCTTTCAAGTTCATCTTATTAAAAGGAAGACCTCATTGTAATTCTGAAATATATACTCCGCTCCGGTTGAAAGGATTTTTTAAGAAGACTGAATACTTCCTAAACACTTTCAAAATTGCACTTTTGCTGAAAGATGAATTGAGAACAAATCAGTTTAATCAACTACGTTGAACCAAGAGAACAGGAAGTTTTCAATAAGTATACGAAGAAATGTTTTTTTGTTTTTTTAGATTTTTATTTTTATGATTCTAAATTAAATTGGTGAATACAAGAGATAAAACCAACCGTTTCGTCTGGTTTTAAAGCCGGGTTCTTCTGCTTTCCGTGCTCTTATCGTGCTCTTTAGCACTAAAAAAAATGCTTCTATTCCAGCTATAACCGAAACTTAAAATTATGACTTCGAGTTCCATTGTGGGGAAAAATGTAAATAAAAAACAAGTTTACGAGGTAATTGGGCCCCTTGTCCTTTGTATTTGTTAACTTCACTTCCCTCGTATATTTGAAAAAAAAAAAAAATTCTTTTCATAGTTTCGGCACTAGATCGTGCCCTCCTGTAGGATGTGTACTAAACTTTCCTTCAATTCGCAGGGGAGTTATAAATGTATTTTTTTCTCGATAGAACGAAGAAAGATAGTTCTGGATAAGGTGATTTTAAATAATTATTATAACTAGTCGACTTAAGTGGTGTGCTCTGCTTAGAAAACTTTTTTTGTTACAAATTCACTTGGCACTATTAAAACGAACTTATTTTTGCATTTATCTTAGAACTTTAGGGCAACAATGAATTTTGATTTCATGGACGTAACCATCTTAAACCGGGGTTAAGTGGATTTCCTTGCAGCTTCGACAGTATAAATTAAATGCCTTTTTATTCGCTAATAACGCATACCAACGCAACAACACGAAGAGAATAGAGAATAGTGTCCTGGATATACCTAGCGCAATTTGTTAGTATTTTATTTTGTGTTAGATGACGTCTTCAGTAAACGAATTGAAATATGATCGACGTCCAGATTTATTTTCTGCTGAATCCTAATAAGTTTAATTGCATAAATCTATGCCATCTATTGATAAAACTTGGAACTTGCGTGTTCAAAGCTGGTTAGGACCACCGAGTTAAATACCACACTAGATTAAATTAATTTTACATTACATGCAAGAACTATGGTTCTGTCAGTTTATTTGCTTCCACCTTTTGTCTAAAATTAGTGAAAAGACAATTTTTTGTTACCCGATTTCACCCAGAGTGGAAGCATTTCTGAATATCTAAACATAAGTATTTCGACTAAGTTTATAAAAAATGGACTTAAATTTAACGATTGTATATATTTTTACGGTTTATCTAAAAATTTGAAGAGCTTTACATTTGTTTTTATACTCCGGACACATAAATTTTTTTTGGAACTTTTTAGAAAAATTTTTCAACGTGGTTTCATTAGAGTTGTTCTATAGAAAAAGTCGAGATCCTCGAAGTCCCCGCTTTAGCATACCACAGAAATGAGCTTAAAATTAAAGAAAATCTACCTTCTTGAAGGTTCAACTTGATACAATTGTTATGAACTTTTATTTATCTTAAGCTAAGTGGATATAAATTCATTTTTATACTAAAAATATTTCTTGATTATTTTTTCTCTGTATTTATTAAAGATAAACCACCGTTGAAAAATCAATCGAAAACACGGAATATACTATGAGTGCATTCGGTGATATCGGTCGAGAAAAAACTGAATAACATTACCCTCGAAGTGAAAACTGAAGCCAAATACCTGGGAGTGATTCCTGCTAGACTCCAAACAAAACTGGAGGATAGATGTGGGTCAGTCCATTAAAAAGCGACTTAAACCTGCGAGAAAACTTTTGGCAACAGACTGGGTATCCATCCTCACATTATGCACTTCATGTACATCGCTTTGTAAAATTCTTAATTTTGGTGTGGTAGAGTGCTCGAGAGAGATCGGTTCATCTGACAAGCCGTGCAATTTTGTACAGAGAGCCACCAGTTAAGGTATTACAGGAGCTCTTCGAATAACACCAAGGGCTTCAATGGAAATTATTCTTTGGCTCCTGACCCTCGACATTCATGGCAAATGTATAGCTGCAAAGATCGCACTGATCCTAAAAGAGTCGGGCTACTGGGTAACCGCAGAGCTTGGTCACAGCATAATACGTACGAGGACTATTTACGGAGTGCCACGGATTAAATTATCCCACGACTTGACTTTAAGCATTCCTACTAGAATGGAGTGGGAGGATAATCTGGTGGTAAATGATCCTGATATACATGCGTCTTTACAAATAGCTTGAAAATGGATTTATGAGTGGAAACCGTGATTATAACCTACTTAGTGAGCGAGATATCAGGATTTACATTTATAGCCAAACAACAATCAATGCTATGTATGAAGCAAAGAATGAAGCAGCTGATGTTTTGGCCAGGAAGAGTTCAGGGATATGAATATATGCTTTGCAGAAGAATCCATTGGAGCGCTCCTATAGTCAGTGAAGAGCACTCTAGATTTATAGGCGGCCTGCAAGCAGGCTAATCACAGATGGAGAGAACTACCCATATGCGCTATACAGCTATGATCCAATTGTGTCCTAGGAAGACAAAACCTCTGCTAAGAAGGGATCGGAATGACCTTCGGAGCCTTCCTGCTGTAATCACGGGACACGGCCGATTTGGCAAAAATACATAACCATAGACAAATTAATAACATACAAAGACTGGACACGTAGAACAAAAATATGCAACGCTTTTCTAGAATATAAAAATTAACGATGCCTCGACGATGCCTCGACTTGGCACTTAATGACGTGCACAAAGGGTAAGCCACTAATGCCTCGCTCCATACAAAATCACAGTTGCCTCGATCCGATGAAGAGAAGGCCACAAGTTTTTCTTAGAAATTTGCTGGAAATTTCTTCCTTCGAAATTTTATGTATTGGCCAGGCCGAGAGCAGTACCTCGCTCGAATATAAAATCTAACAACGATGTACATACTGTATCTGAAAATAAGTCTAGTCGGCCACCAAAATGAATTAAAGTTCTACCGAAACACTTTGTGTAAATTTCTAAAAAAAAAAAACAATTGCTTATTGTTTGTCTAGCGTCTACGCTCATAAAAATTGTTGTCGCCCTTCAAAAGTGCGTATGAATTCTAAGGAAAAAATTTCCAGTAAATTACTAAGAAAAAATTGCGGCCTTCCCTAAATCAGGTCGAGGCATCGTTGTTAGATTTTATATTCGAGCAAGGCACAGATCTCGGCCCGGCCAATGCATAAAAATTCGAAGGAAGAAATTTCCAGTAAATTTCTAAGAAAAACTTGTGGCCTTCTCTTCATCGGATCGAGGCAACTGTGATTTTGTATGGAGCGAGGCATTAGTGGCTTACCTTTTGTGCACGTCATCAAGTGCCATCATCGAGGCATCGTCGAGGCATCGTCGAGGCATCGTCGAGGCATCGTCGAGGCATCGTCGAGGCATCGTCGAGGCATCGTCGAGGCATCGTCGAGGCATCGTCGAGGCATCGTCGAGGCATCGTCGAGGCATCGTCGAGGCATCGTCGAGGCATCGTCGAGGCATCGTCGAGGCATCGTTAATTTTATATTCTAGAAAAGCGTTGCATATTTTTGTTCTACGTGTCCAGTCTTGTATGTTATTAATTTGTCTATGACATAACGAATTCAAGCTCTATACAATGACTTCTGCAGAAGTTGTATGTACTAGGAGGAGGTTGAGAGTATTCAACATTTGCTGCGTGTGAATGCCCCAACCATATCAAACGGAGAAAGAATACACTTTTTAGTTAGCAGACAACAAAGAGCTGGGGGCCTAGTAGCTCTTCTGACAATGCACATGCAATGTTCTCCACGTTCAGGTACGGTCAAGCCGATGAGGTGGTACCGCAGTAGATTACCGATAATGTTGTGCTGATCGTGGTAATTTCGATAACCTCCACTCTAATTCCACCGTGCACACAATCCAAAATATTGTATGCTTTATACATTACAAAATAATCATCACTGACACTGCTTATCCTGATAGATTCCATTTCAACTCAGTCCTACCTTCTTTTTACGTTGTAAATAACCACTTTCTACCCCTTTCCATATATTTCTATTAAAAAACTTTCAAATGCACGCAAAAGATATAAAAAAAAATCCCGTTCGAAGTCCTTAAAGTCAACATTAAGTTGCCGGTCCTTAAGGATGATTGACAGATTCGAGTATCCATTCACTCGTTCAATATATAATTGTCACCTTTCTAGGGAGCATGTCAACCGTGTGACTTAATTCAATTTTCGTTCCGTACAAAGAAAACAACAACAAGAACAACATGAACAGCAGCAGCAGCAAGAGAAACAACAGCAACAACAACAACAATAACCGTAAAAAGGAAACTATAAAAAGAAGCAGTCAATCCGGGCGTAAGGAGAATTTCTTTGATTAATAAAAAAAAAAAAGCAAGGACCTCCCTGTGCTCAATTTGTAGCTTATAAGAACTATCGAGCATACATTTCAGGCACACATTTATGACTTTCAAACAATTGCCACGGCCAATCCATCAAAACTGTAGCTTCCTTGCGACTGATGATGAGGAACAGGAATTTCTGACAGGATTAAAAGACCTCACACAGTCAGACATATCCTCTGTTCGATATATAACCAGGAGTACGAATAAACTAAGCCTTATCTTCGCGTATTATAGAACTTTTTTTAGAGAGATCCTTAATCAAGTGAGAACTTGTTTTTTTTTCATGTACCTCCAATGTTCATCTAAATATTGAATGAGAGAATTCTCGAAGGAGTTCACCGCTAATGAAAGTTGTTACAGTGTTTATTTTTCCCCTAGACAATTGTGATTGTCCCCAGGGGAGGAAGGTAAACAATTTAGGGACTATAACGTTTCTATTAGACGCAAACTGTTTGCAGTTGTTTTCGTTTTTATTATGCAAATTTTTCTATCTACTTCTGTTTTGTGAGTTGATGGCACGATTAAAGGGCAATCGAGCGGCTTGGGAACATAAAAATAAATTTGATAAATGTCATCAAAATAATTTTTTTTCTTTGGCAAGTTTTACAAATTTTTTGAATAGCAGGACTTTATTAGAAGAATACAAAATTTTTAGTCCTTCGCGTAAAATTACGAATTTTCTCAACATGTTTTCCCTTCCTATCAAAGTACGCGATTGCTTTTTAGAACGTCTTTTATTAAAATATACAGGGTGATTCAGAACAAGATATCTTCCGGTATACTACGCGATTCCTTGAGGTAAGCTGATCATAAAATTGTTCCACATACCCCCCCCCCCCCTTCAAACCTTCCTTTAAGAGCTGGGGCCAATTGAAGATTTCGCTAATATTCGTGAGTATAAATGAGTATAACTTTTGCACCACCCTATAGATTTTGGTTATTGTTAGCTTATTAAATAGCCAAGAATAGTAGCTGTCGAGAAGTGCATTACTCTGTATTTTTTAAGTAAACATCTTTAAATTATTCTCAAATATTTCCAAAATTTTGATTTTCTTACACACAAAAGTTTTTGAAATAAATAACGGTATTTATGAAATTTGTGTGTAAAAAAAATCAATGTTTTGATAATATTTACGAATAATTTAAAGCTGCTTAATTAAAACATACATAGCAATACACTTTTCGACAGCTACTATTCTTGGCTATTTAATAAGCTAACAATAACTAAAATCTATAGGGTGGTTCAAAAGTTATACTCATTTATACTCACAAATATTAGCGAAATCTTCAATTGGCCACAGCTCCTAAAGGAAGGTTTCTGGGGGGGGGGGGGTATGTCGAACGATCAGCTTAACCTCAAGGAATCGCGTGGTATACCGGAAGGTATCTTGATCTGAATCACCCTGTATACTCCCAATGTTTCGACACGCGGGTTTTACTAGTTCTTGGGGCTATAAAAATGTGTAAATCAATATCGAGACACTTTTGAAACTACAACAAAATTACTTCAAGATTATAATAAATTAAATTTTAAAAATATCACATATTAAAAAATAAAATAAATATTATACGAAACATTTTTACAAATAAAATTAAAATAAGACCAAATTACACGAAAAAACTAACTACTGGCAGGGCATAATTAAGCTATTGACTAGACTAAAAAGATAATGGGTTGTGCGATCAGTATTATGATGTTTGTAAAAGATGTTATTTTTGTATGTGTTTATATACTACAAGGAAAGAATAATAGACTAGTCCAAAACTTAATCGATAACAAGTATATCAAAAAATTTCAAAAAAATTGTCTACGCACCGATACACCCACTAGCACTAGATTCTATGGGCTTATTAAAATACACAAAACGGGCATACCAGTGACACCAGTAACTTCCATGATTAATAATTCCGATTACACTTTATCGAAATACATGGCCAGAATTTTACAGCTCATCAAAACAATAACCGTATCAACATAAAAAGCTACAACTTGCTAAAAAATTCTTTAAATACTGAAATTAATACCAATAGCGTCCACATATCATTGAATGTACAGTTTCTATACAAAAATGTAGACGCAGAGATTGCACTTAAAATTATCAATAGTAAATGGCACATAATCGAAAACCATACACCTATTGATAAGAAATTGTTTAAAAACATAATTAATTTCTGTGTCGTAGACTGCAACAATTTCGCTTATAATAATAACACATACAGACAGAAGTTCAGTTTGGCCATGAGTAATCCATTGTCAGGAATTCTCGCAAATTTCACACTGGACTATATAATTGATGAGGCGCTGAAGCTCACCACACACAAACCTACTTTTATCATGAAATATGTAGATAACATCATTTGTACAATAGCACGAGAACATGTAAATGACCTATTAGAGGCTTTCAACAGCATCAATTCAAAACTGCAATTAACGCTTGAGATGGAAAACAGCAACAACACCTCACATTTTCTCGACATGGTCCTCATTAGGACAGAACAACAAAGTATTATCACCGATTATTACTGCAAACCAATAGCAATGAAAATAAATACCGCAGAGATTTTTGCACACAGCGTACTAAGCTTAAGTAACATAAAATTTCACGCAAAAAAACAAACTCATAATTGATACAATTCTAAAATCCATCTCATATACGGAGCAAGGTTATAAAAAGCGCCATAAGAGAAAAATTCAACATGTACACCAACAGCAATTTACAACCAGCTATTTTAGAACAAGAAGATTCCCATAGTAAGGTCTACAATTCAATCCCTTACATACATCCATAAGCCGACATGTACATACAATTGACAAGCGAATAAATATAACCTTTAAACCCGTCAATAAGCTCAATAAAATTTATACCAAAACCAAGGATAAAATAAAAACTCCTGAAAAAATAGCGTTGTTTACAAAGTAAATTGTGACAACTGTCCCACAGCATACATCGGGTAAACATCCAAAAAATTAAAAATATATAGAAAAAAAAACAAAAAGGACTGCGCACTCAGCAATGGCATCACATTCCCTTGAAACAGGGCATATATTCAAATTTGATGATGCCATGATCAGTTCCAAAGAAAAACAGAGCTAAACGAGAACCCAAAGAAGCCTGCCACATTTATATAAATAGGCTAGGCAAAGAGACCATTCATAATGAATATCACCATATTCTAAGTTCTATAAACACATAAAATACTCGCATTCAACACCACACACACTCAGCACTTATCCCATCATAAACTACACACATGCAAAAATAAAATTTGTTTTTTTTTTGGAAATATCATGATACTGATACTGATCGATGCACCCACAAACCATTACCTTTTTAGTCTAGTCAATAGCTTAATTATGTCCTGTCAGTAGTTAGTTTTTTCGTGTAATTTGGTTTTATTTTAATTTTATTTGTAAAAATGTTTAGTATAATATTTTATTTTATTTGATATTTTTAAAATTTAATTTATTATAAACTTAAAGTAATGTTTTGGAGTTTCCAAAGTGTCTTGATATTAATTTGCACATTTTTATAGCCCCAAGAAGAGGACTCGTAAAACCCTAGGGTCGAAACAGGAGTATATATTTTAATAAAAGACGTCCTAAAATTCAATCTTTCATTTTAATTTTTCTACTGGACATAGATCAGAGATAATCCCAAAATAATCGCCAATATAACCTGATCATAAGCACAGCACAAGCTAATTATAGCTATCAAAGTAAATAAATTTAAAAATCGTAAGATTTCGCCACATACTTAGTTCATTTGTGAACGATTAGGATAGAAATTGTTGATTGTTCTATGACCAGTTTCATAGCCCAAGCTTAAGTCCAACAGTATTTCAATTGTACAACAATAAGGAGAGGTAATTGATGATATCGATATAAGAAAATAAATTGTACGGAAGGGTGTAGGGGAAGTAAAGACGTTGGTCGTGACAAAATTTTCTATATTTTAATTTTTCATATTTTTGTAATCATCCTATAACCCTGAAATAATACACCCAATGATGGTTATCTATTTGTTAGAAAACTCCTGGGGGTACAAAGGTCTATAATTTGGCACTTTTTCGAAGTTAAATATACATATGTCTCAACAAGTTCTATATTTCGGAAAATTTAAGGTAATCTTCGGTGTATATAAAATTTGCGACAGTTAAAAATTATTTTTTCAAAAATTTACTATAGAAATGGTAATCTTCGGTGTATTAAAAAATTTGCTACAATAAAAATTTATTTTTTGAAAAATTTACAGGCAATCCTCTGTGGATATAAAATTTGCGACAGTTAAAAATTATTTTTTGAAATGTTTACGATAGAAAAGGTAATCCTCAGTTTATTCAAAATTTGCGACAGTGAAAAATTTACTATATGTACATATATATATATGTACTTCGGTGTATTTAAACTTTGCGACAGTAAAAAATTATGTTTCGAAAAATTTACTATACAAAAGGGAATCATCGGTGTATTTAATTTTTGCGAGAGTAAAAAATGATTTTTTGAAAAATTTATCGCTGGAAATGCAAGCAAATTTACGAGCTTTCCAGAAATTTTATATTGTTCTTTATAGTAATTCTGGGAAAAAAATATTAATTTGAAAGTTTTGGTTTCTTTTTTCAAAAATTTCCAAATTCTTTTTCATTCTTTTGCGAGGAGTTTTTACAGGGTGAAAGATTTAAAAATGTTGGTTTTTTTTTTAACGAAAGCATGAAAATAATATAACACAAATAGATAATAACCAGATATAATTGACAGAGACGTAAAAGTGCGCTACAAACAATTATGAGAACCAATCCCAACTGTCAATAGATCACGGCTGAATTATAGGCGCAAACCATAAAATTTGTGAAGAATGATGGAAGAGCGTTGAGATGAAAATGAATATTGGAAATTAAAAATTAAAAATAAAAAACAAAACAAAAATGAATGCTTTTTTATGTTATTTTTGTCCATCAAAATACTGACAGAAAAATTTTAATAATAATAACAATTTGTTCGTTTTGTTGCTAAAATTGTCGTCTACATTTATTGTTAGAATAGAATAAAATTTGTATGTGTACATTCTGTGTCACCCGACTTGAATAGCTTGAATCTAAAATTTTTAAACGTTGAGATCTTTTGTCAACGCATTTGCAAAATTATTAAATTTAGTGGAAAAACATTTCACTTTAAGTATGACAACATTAGAGGAAAAATTTTCCCCATTTCACTTAATTTGAATTTTGATCGAAAATTTATACGTGTGCACAAAATTTCAGCTCTTTACGTCTAATGCATCTTATACTAGACAGTTTTCGACTTTTTCAACCCGGCTACTATGTAAATGTACAGAAAAATACTGATGAAAATCGTACGAGGAAATTCACAGGAAAAATATTAATGCAAGATAAGACAATGCTTTTGCTATCTTCTATGGATGTTAGACACAAACGTAATAATCGTAAAACTTAATTCAGCTTTGCTGGTTATATCTTTACATTATTTTTCATTATAGTGGAAACAATACTTAAAATAAACCAATAAAGTTTCACTTTTATAGATGGCGCTGCCTTCAAAACCGAGTAGAATTTTCTAAGTACCATTTTTTACATGTTTACATTGTAAAATGTATAAAATTTAAAAAAACGGACGGAGTTATTTAAAAAAATGTTTTTGGTGTGGACTTACATACTTTTTTTTTTTACTCTTTAGTAACACGAATCATAGTTATCCCTATACCACGGAAGTTTATTTTATTATTGGGCATTTCATTAGATGTGTTAAAAATAATTCCGTATGACGTATATGACGTAAGCTGATTGATAATTTGTAACTCGTAGGTATTCGTGTTCCTATGAGTAACAGATTATCAATGAGCTTACGTTGATACGAGAATATTGTGTAATGATGAAGCTCATTATAAATTGAAATGCTCCAAAATATTGTTTACGAGGAAAAAAATTTCCCCAATTTAAAAATTTATGGGAATAATTACGACGCTTTTAAATTATTTGTAATAAGGACATCATCAAGGTAAGGTGACATTGACATTGCTAGGCAATTTTTTGTTATGTAGGAATCGATAAATCCGGTTGCTAAAAATTAACATTTTCGAACAAAAGAAGAGAAAAGAACATAAAAATATTTATTTGTAAGGAAATACAAGAAAAGTATTTTTCTTTGTACTTGTTTTCCTTTTGATCTCTACGACTCTTAGTATAATCCGATAAGATAAAAAGTTGTAATTGGTCTAAGACCAATAATATTATACAATAGATAAAAGCAAAATTTAAATAAAGTGAAAATCCAAAGTTTTGTATGGAAACACCAAGAAGGGGTTGCCCGATTTAGTTAATTTTTGAAAATTTATTTACTATTTTTATGAAAACACCATGCACCAAATTTGAGCACTTTACGTGGAGGCGTGCTCAGGCAGTGTCCAAATATAGTAAGTAAAAACCGAAATTTTTGTATGGCAATCCTACTGAGGAGTTGGCTGATTGGTTTCATTTTCGAACATAAATTTACTTTTTATTAAAAAACTCTATGTGCAAAATATCAGTACATAATTGAACGTGTTCTCGAATTGGATGGACGGACAGACCGACATTCAAAAATCAAAATAATTTTTAATCTTATTCGTGGGTGTCCCATCTTGCTGTAATAGCATTATTTCGGTGCGTTACAAACGGAGTGACAAACTTAATACCTATACCCTATCATCTAGGGTATAAAATTTGAGCAAAATTTTGGGACTTTTGCTCAAGTTAACAAAAATTTTTTAACAAAAACATGTAGCCCTACTGCTGCGAAGCATTGAAAACATAGCCTGCCAGCTACGCTTTAGAGTACATCCTTCGAAGACACGAAGACACATTATAACGGTTCTCAGTTAATCATACATTAGTCAAAAATGTCCAAATAGTAACATTTGACAATATCTCCTTCGATGATACAAAACTATATAGTTGCACTCAAAAAGAGCTTTGAATCCATCTACACAGCATAGTCAACTGAATAGATTCCATTCCTAAGGCGCATCCGCACATAACACACATTGCCAAAAAAACATTGGTCAATCATTTGACAAACACATTGTAGGCAGTTGAGAAATGTTTGTTAAATATTTGTCATATGTTTGTCAAATGTTTGTCAAACATTTGTCAAACATCTGATACGATATTTGTGTGAAAAATGTTTAAAATGTTTTCAAAATTTTCAGTCTTAATGATAGTTTCTCCTAGTGAAATAAGGTGCATACCTTTCGTCGTATTTGTCTAAACGTTTGAAAAAAATTTTGGGCAATAGGAGATGGTGGAATACAAAATTTTAAGGCAGAGGATTACAATACAGTGGTCGTGATTTATTGAATAATAAATTGGCATCTTTCCTATTTAAAGCCAGTCCCACACAACGTGTGCATTTGTCAAAAACTTGGCAATGCGTCTCGTTTACACACACCTCGTCACATGAGACGCATTGATAAATATTCGGCGAATGCACATATTGTGTGGGACTTGCTTAAGATTTTATTATTAAAAAACTCCATTTAATTTGGTTTAAATTGGTACTTTTCTATGAATCAACAACTGTAAAATTTGCGTCCACACTCATACATTTCACAAAAGTTTGACAAATTTTTAAAAAAATTTTGCCAAATGTTTGTCAAACATAAGGAGAATGTTTGTTATGTGTGGACGCACCTTTCAAAGTAGAAATTTAACTACAACGCTAAATAACTGCTCTACAATTACCGCAACCAAATGGTGATTATGCAAGAATAGTACTTCATTCATTCCTATAGTCCATTCTGACAACGATTTTCGTCTCGAGATTTAATGTATGACTCAGTGGTTGATCACCATTCGTGCTAATCGTTACCAGTTATATACGACTTTGTACAAAAAGCATTTTCTATAATCTGCATCTGTCTAGTGTGTTGAAGAGAAAGGCAATGAAATCGCTCTATAAATGAATTCTATTCGTTGGTATTTTTGGAACTGAAACTAAAAATTATGTATTGTATAAGGAACTAACAAGTAGAAAATCCAAGTCAAACTGTAAGAAAATCTAACAACGATTGGGTGATCTAGGAATTATTGAAGGGATAAGTACCAGTTATCTACTGTAGCAGTGAAGAATTTATTAAAACTTGCACCTCTAAACCAACAAGGAGCAAATCTCCAGTACCATTAGGCTCCCAATTCAGGTCTTAGTATTCAAAACCCTGGCAGACTTCGAGCAAATAACTTAAATATTAAATCACACCTAAGATAGAAGGATAGAAGTCCAATCAACATGGCCATTAAGAAACTGATAGCAAAGATCACACGGATGGGTCGAATATAAGCTCTAGACTTACATGTTTAGATGTGGGATCAAGGCTCCTCTATGAATTAAAATTGAGCTTAAGCACAGAATTGGAAAAGGCTCTGATGGAATCCTGTGATTAGAATCAAGATTTGAATCTCTATTGCAAGTGACTAAATATGTTTGTTCCAATTTATGCAATATGAAATACACAATCGGGATGGAGTAGGTCTCATAAGACGTTTATTATTATACCGGCAATTAAAAGACATTAGACGTTAGGCAGAGGTTAATTTTCTGGATGGTCCTGCTGACGGAGTCTAATCTTAGCCGATAGAAGATAGCATCAATATTTGTATTAACAGAATTATTAATGGATCAACCATCACGATCAAAGCTGAAGGATTTTAGAGATTTGAGTCTAAAATCCTTCACCATTTAGCCAAGAATTGTACGGGATTATATACAAATACTTTATGAGGATAGACAAAATCATCCTCATATAGGCGCCGCATCAGAAGACTAAGGCTACAAAGGCAATGAAACTTTTGAAACCCTAGATAAGAAAAATAGTAAGCAATAATCAGTAAATATTTATATGTCACTGCCGCTCCCCCATTCCCACCACCTCAAAAATTTAATTTTTCCTGATTTCATCTTTACTAACCCTTAACCTTACAAACTTCTCACATAAATCCCAGACAAAATTTTACTCCAGTCACGTAATTATAAGTGATCACCGTGCATCGATGAACTTCATGGTAAAATTATTACGTCACAAAACGAAAAGTTTTTTAGGCCGAACGGTACACTGTTCAAAAGATGCAAAAAAAAGGACACGTCACTCTGCCAAGCAAAATATTGGAATCGTAGGTGGTATATTTGACGAAATCATCCTTTTCTCATATTAAACATTCCAGGATTATTCGTGGTAATCCTTTGCTGTCAAAAATCCATCATCATCTCCCTCATCTCGCATACCGGACTTAGTCTGGGATTTCATCAATGCGTCAAAGTATCCTCGTCGTGCCCCACTAAAGAAATAAATTCCTCACATCATCATCATCATCCTTGTATCGGATCGCATCGTCCATCCGTCCAACCATCCACCATTGCCGTGACATCGCACTAGTCTTCCTGGTCAACAGCATTATAAGTTTCTCCTGTTCGATATAGTGAGAAAATTTCTACTATTGATATGAAACTGACCACAAATCTTCCCCCTACCCCAAAGTTGTCAAATTTCTTGACATCATGGAACTAATGACGTGGTTGTTTATTTATTTGGGGAAATATTATTTATTTTTCAGGGTAGTTACACATGAATCGTACACCAAATAAAATATAGGAAGGAGGGTGAGTCGTAAGGCTTCTGTATAAAGAATTCTATATCAGTCTCTAACACCCCACATGCAACACTAAACGCATAAGGAACAATTTCAATTTCTAGGGGTTGTCAGAGAAGGAATTCCTTCTTCGGGAAGGTTTTGATAAAAATTATTGCGGTTTTGTTATTTAGGGTGGGGCGGGTGTGAGGTGACAGTGTGGAAAATTTAATAAAATCATTTCGTTTTGTACACTCACACTATATACACCCTCAGGGGGATACACCTTGACTTTTGTGGTTCAATAGCTCTACGAAGAGGGATGGAATGGGATGGGATGCGTCACTATCAGTAGCTATGCGTCTGTTTACCTCTGGATAGAATTTTTGAATAAACACATTCATTCTACAGGTAGTGGCAGCGCATGTACACATTTTTATACATATATGTAAATTAGATAGGCATATTTACAGTAACTGCACACTATTAACAAATTTGACTTCAACTGTCAATGATATACCTACCGATCAACGAGCGTTTGCCTTCTCTATGCCTTTTGATAGCTGCTGTAACCTCTAGTCAAAGTTCTCCCAGGTTGGGTATCCCTTTGTTATCCTTTTATAATTCTGGAGAACTTCTGTTGAATACTGCTGTACTGTTATGCTTCTCACATATGTAACTAAGTATGCATATACAACCACCTGTGAACCTGTTGGTGGGGGTAGGTAGGGGACATACACATAGTTTGCAGTATCGCTGGACTTGTCCAAACATTGGGGATATAAGGGTGAAAAGTTTTAGCGGAACTCTACAGACAAAATTGTCGTCGTCGTCATCGTCAACCAAACCACTGGTCAGTTCTGGTCTTTGTTTTCAGGTTGTTTACGGAGTTATCAGTGGTCACAAAAGGTTCCTCCAACAATCATATTTCAAACTTGGGGGTACTCGTCATATGAGATTTCGGTGTTACGTGTGTGTACATGATACGGTACTAGACAAACTTGATCCGGTTGTCTGGTTATTTTATGTTCGTATATATGTATGTACATAGGTTTGTATAACTACTACATACGTGTATATATAGATGACTTTCATATAAATAGCGAGTGTGGGCGTTCAATGAATGCAATCGCATAGACTCTCTCTAAAATCATGCACAAGAGTGAAGGAGAATTTTGAATTTCTAGATCAAAACTTTTATGAAGTGAAGGCCATAATTGGATGGTATCATGTAAAATAGCTAAAGAGTTCTCAAATATTGTTTTCTGGAGTCATAAGTCTTTATAGGTGCATAAGTACGTACATTTTTGATTTTATTAGACTAGGTTCGAACTCCATCGGTCAGCGAATACATAGTGTAAAGTAGTGTGCTGTAATGTCGGTGTAATTTAAACTTTTATCAAAAATCAGGTGTATTTCTCCATTTATCCTATGACGTTGATCATCTTCTTATAAGTAAATTCAGAAAAGAGTCGCAGATGCAGTAACAAAAATGGATCCTGTTTCTGGGATTACACAGGCTCCGAATGCTTCTGATATACTTATAATGAAATTAAAATCCGAAATTTACATTCTCTTTTTCACTGAGATATGGTTTAAGAAGTGCAGATGCAATTTTATAAGGATAATTGTTGACATAATATTAACCAAAATAAATCGTACATCGTAAATTTACATTGCTCTCCGTCTTACTCAAGCTAGAATGTTAAAGTTACGCTCTTAAGGCAAGCTTTGGGTACACTAGAATCAATTTTAGTAGGTGAAAAGAAATTTTTCGAAACTGGGTTTCTTGAAGAAAAAAACATTTTTTTTTCCGTAAACTAAGAAATAATCTGGTAAGTATTATACCATTTTAGAACCCTGATTAAATGCGTCAACTTTTAAAGTTACTTGCCAAACTGGCGTAGTACATTTTTTTCTTCAGTACAGTCAGTTAAAGTTCAACGAATTACTAATTTTATATTGTTGGTTCGGCAAAATGTGACATTTTCTTCCAAACTGGAGCAGTTGGCTTAGAACTTAAAGCGACAGGTTACATAAGCACTATTCGGGATTACAGAAGAAAAATAAAATTGAAAAAAAGTAAAGGTTTGTAGCAACAGGAGCTAATAAACCATCACAAGGTGTACATTTTCTCGAAAACAAAAGAAATGTCTATAATTTGAAAAATACATGATTTAAATTTTTTTTATATTTTTCTGGTTACTATTATGATTTGGTCTATCACCTGATTCCGGCTTGACGTCGACTTACGGGACACCCTGTATATACATATTTTGGTATGTAAATTCACTAACTAATGAGTTCACAAAATATGCCCTAGGTTACGACCAGCCTCACTTAAACAATCTATGGTCCATTGTGATGTTACCTTATTGGGGCCCTACATGGAAAAGATTTCTCAAATTTACCAAGTGTATCCCGCCTATTCTTAATAAGATTAGGACATTCGCATTGTATGGAGCTTATATGTGGTATCCATGTTTGCCAAAAGAGGCAATGTTCCATGAGAACTGTAGTAAGATCACACACATCATTCCGGTTCCTCATTAGAAAAGGTTCCGTCTTCTAAGGACATATGTCGGGCCACAGCGCATGTGGACAGTTCTTCCCATCTGCGATTTGCTAGCTTACAGGCCTGTAAATCGAGAAATCTCTTAATTGATTCTAGGGACCGACCTATGGATTCCTTCGCTAGACATATATTCATAGTAGTACTCTTTCTGACCAGAGCATCAGCTACCTCGTTTCCAGGTATGTCACTGTGACCAGGCACCTAGCAGAGTGTAACTCTCTTATCAACCGGTTCCTTTCTACTAGGAATGCTAGCTGAGAATGCTTTCTCAAAGTATAGTCTAAGGACAATGTAATCCATAGCTCAACATATACATATAGTCTCTAGGACAGATATTCAGTATTTTGCTGTGCCAAAGATTTACTTTTATCTAGCAGCCTCTAAGCCTTAGGGCACTTTTTGCATCTGCACATTTCCCCTGGATATCAAGGGTCAAGAGCCGGAGTATAATCCCCATTACTGCTGTTGGTGTTGTTCGAGGAACCCCTTTAATACCTAGACAGGCACCTCTCTATTTTTTAGTACGACTTTTCAGGTGTATCGCTTTCTCTAGATCATTCCACCATACCAAGATTCTATATATAAGAATAGGTGCACGATGCGAGGATGTACCCCATCTTTTGCTAAAAGTTTCCTTACATGCATATAGCCGCCTTTTTGACGCGCTTATTAACATTTATCCTAAAATTACATTGGAGTCTAGTATCACTCCTAGGTTTTTATCTTCAGGGGGAACGAAAGACTAAATAATTCTCCTCCGTGTAAAGAGGACTAGTTTAGTCTTGCCGGGGTTTAGCCCCAGACCACAACTTAAAGCCTAGTTATAAATATTTTGCAATGCTCTTTGGGTTCGTTTGCTGAACGTCGATAAGAATTTTTCTATTGCTTTTATATCCACCCCCAATAACCATAGTCGATGTGAAAGTACTTCTCCTTGTAGAGTACCTCTAGACACTCTCCTGCTAGTCTTATTGCTGCCAAGTTTTGAGTTTATTAGGCGGTTATTGACCCTTGAGTTAATCCATCTACATATATAGAATTCGTCTTCTAGACCAGTCAGGACATCCTGAATGGCCTCTATTCTGACATTATTAAAAGCGCTCTCTCGATATCAAGAAAAGCACCTATAGTATATTCTTTTTCTCGGCTGAATTTTTAATGGTTCCTATTACGTCGTCCAATGTAGTTTCAACAGAATTATCTTTTGAGTATACATGCTGCAATCTAGAAATCTCACTTCCCCTAAGCAGGCTGTCCTTCGACGCTTGTACCAACCTTTCAAAATTCTTCAACCCTGGAATTACAATTTCTCGTACTTCCTGCAGCATGATATGAATGATGCCATCGATTGCTGGTGATTTGTATGATGCTCACTCCATTTTTTCCTTGGTAACTATGCCCCGTATAGCCTCTAAGTTTGGAGTATCTATGCTATTGTTTTCGGTCAGGTCAGCTTCAGAGTTCCCAGGAAAATGGGTATATCCATACGCAACTGTCGAGTTTCGCTCCAGGTACCATCTTCACTTTTCAGGAAGGAGGAACAGTAGGGGGTCATTGGCTAATGCCTGTTCTCTAGAAATTCACCTCATAACCTACATGTCCATGCTTTTGATTGAGCGGTTGTAGTCTGTAAGACCTGCATTATACTGTGTCCAGTCTACCTGACCTTTGCTCGCTGTTGTTGAATAGTCGCCGTGCGCTTATCTTTAGGATATTTAAATCCCTATTCCACCAGGGTGGGTAGGACATCCTTGAAGGTTTACGCAGTGAACAAGCTTCAACAAAGACTGTATTAAAGGCTTGATTTATATTCATAATGTAGCAATATTTATAGTGCTGGAAGTGAAAAAAAAAAATCTTTTTTACTGATTGGTGAAATATCTCTTGCATATACTAAAGGAGAAGGAAAACTTATTTCCTCTCCCAACTAATCCTAAATATTTGAATGAATTTACTGAGCTTAGTAGTTTTTAACTTTATCCTGGCAATAATAATTTCAATTAACCTTTACTATGGTTATCAAATCATATTTCCTTGGCTTTTGAGTTTTTACATTATATTTGTAAAATTTGTCCAATATTTCAATTGTAAATTTACAATTTTGTTGCAAAATTACAATTTTATTTGTTCAATAGCATTCGCACAAATCGCAATATTGTAAAAAACTTTGTGTAATATTACAACATTTTTTATTAAAGTATACGTAAATATTTGGATATGCTTCTTAAAGGCAGTGCCGAAATTGGTGGCATGAAAAAAAACGAAGCAAGTCATACCATCCACAAGTGACCTTGATAAGAAAAACAAGAACCAAAAAAAAAATGAATCCAACAGAATTCTTCATGAAGACGAATTAATCTCGTTTTCTTCTTTTCGTATTTGGCTAGCTCTTCAATTCCCCGTGAATGTGGAATTAAAAGAAGAAGAAGATAAGGTGGGGCTGATCGCCCATTGGGTAGGACATACAATTACAAATCAGAGTATAACAGGTTCGAATCTTGATCGTTGCTGGTGACTAAAATTTTATACCTAATTCAATATTCGTAAAATAAACAAAATTTGTGTTAGACATGAGTTGAAGCATTTTTCATCGTTCCTTCGTTGGGGAAGTCGAGAAATTCTTCCGCCAAATTCAATTCCTGCATGGAATTCTCATGATTTCAGGGTCTTCCATCTTAGCTTTTATAGTAAAGAAAGAATAGGACTGCCCATGAAAACACTCAAAAAGGGGGTTTTTCCATGTCCTGAAAAGTAATTTGATCAATGTTACAATTGTAGCCATATTCTCTAAAATTTCACAACTTCGATAGTTTTTATTTTCACATAGATTATGACTTCATTTGGCCGTCAAAGTTCTTTGTTCTGTAAAGTACATCTGACGAACGAGGAATTTACTTTAACGATGCTGTACAATCTACTTGATATAAAAACAATTAATCAACTCAGTTTTTTTTCAAAAATTCCACGTAATGATATGCCATACTGAATGGATGGATAGGTTGGAGAGAGGTTGACACCTCGATGGGGTTCCTGGAGCACATGCACAACAAGTTGCAGTGTTCAACCTCCAGACATATGAGCAATTGCCCATATATAGGTTCTCTCGCAGAGTTCAGTATTCCCTCCCAAACCTCCTTGATGGCTTCATGCAGTTCGTCTAGGAGGTGTGAGCCAAAGAATCTGTAACGCTTTTCTGAAATAGCCGGATAGTCACAAGGAAAGTGAGTCACCGTTTGGAGATCCTCTATCCATCCCTTGCATATAGAATCATCAACAAGTCCCATCCTGTGTAGGTGACCACTGAGAAAAGTGTGCTCACTGAGAATTGACACTAGATTTTTCAGGATTGGCTTATTTAGTTCCAAAAGCTTATTCGCTAGGCTTGGGTTAGGTTTACCCCACAGTTCCTTTAAAATTCTATCCAAAGGGTCTTCTAATCCAAAACGACTGTGTTGATGGTCGAACCAAACCAAAAATTACAGACAACGTGTTTTGGTGCAATCCCGATTGTGGAGGAAGATGTCTCCGAGGGTGCACCACGACTAAAAAACTCGTCCGCCTTTTCGTTCCCACTAATATCGTTGTGACCTGGCAACCAAAGAATTATTACTCTGTTATTCTACGAGAGGAAATTCAGGGTGGTTTTATATTCCAATACCACTGTGGAGATTATAAAGGGCTTTGACAAAGCGTGGGCAATTACTTGGCCGTCCCAGCAGAAGAAAGTCTCCTTGTTCTCAGTGTCCGAGTTTATGAGATACATTTCCGCTTCAAGAATGGCCTAGACCTCCGCCTGAAAAACTTGATATGGCTTTGAAGGTGTTTTCTTATATTTGGAGCTGCCTGTGTAGATATTAGCATTTAACAATGGCTGAATATGATTCTCGTTCCATCCAAGATGGAAATTTCGATTTGAAGTTGCTTTCGGCATAGTCTCAAGGAGGTGTTCGCGGTCCCTATCGATGTCAGGTGCGATAGACTGCACGAATTTAAAGATGGATTTGTGTTGAACTCTTGTTCCAGTGCGACTTCAGTTTTGATTGAGATGCAGTCTCAGAGCTGCGATTGACGCCCCCTTGAGGATGACCTCAAGTGCCCGAGTCCTGGGTGACTTGAGAGCACCACTTATAGTATGGAGGCACCGTTTTTGAATCGTTTTCAATATCTTACGATGATTGGGGAAAACCATTGGATACTGCCACTCCACAGAATCCGAGGTTAGCATGGATCGAATGACATCAGTGCACATTATCCATAGGATTATCCGCGGTTTGGGTCCCGACTTTTCCTATATAATACAGCAGCACATTGTGAAGACTCTAAGAGCTTTGTTCGCTCTGTCCGCGAGGTGTGGTTTCCAGTTTAGCTTTTTATATAGTATGATGCCTAGGTATTTTATCTTATCCTTTAGTTCCAAACGTGTGGAGCCAATCGACGGCAGGCAAAATCTGAAAATGTTCTTTTCCTTAATAAAAAGGCATAGATCAGTTTTAGTGCATTCATGCATAGTCCGAAATTAGTGCACGAATCGCGTTTTGCACCAGTCCATAGAGCTTAGACTTATAACGATCGGTTCCTTAGCGCACCAAGTTGTCTGCGTAACATACCGGTTTTTACTCTGAACTGTGGTCGATTAATACAACAATACAAATTCTTCCTCTAACATGCACATAGGAACTTGAGGCAGATGAAAATTAATTACAATATATTTTCTTATGAAATCGTATACAATATTGTGAGAATTACGCTCAGCAAAGTAGTGTATACTTAATAATGGCTGCTTTTATCATGAACAAATGATATATTTGACAAACAGAGACTTACATACCAGTCTAGCTAGACTGGAAACTAACATGTACTAATACATGGGATTTAAAACGGAAGATTGTGAACTGAATGTTCAAATTGATTGTAAGAACGACACAATTAACCTTACGAACCGTTTGAATTGTTCCCCAGATATATAATCAAATTAATAATAAAAAATTAATAAAGCAACAACAATTTTAATAATAATAAAAAAAAAAGATTACACCAGAAAATCTCCTTCATATTCAGGTGAAATTATTTTTTCTTTAAAATCAAGTAAATTTTCTCTCATTTCTGGCAACAATTTACCTTTCTACCAACCGCTGAGTATCCAATTAAAATCCAAAAATTAAATGTCATAAAAAAATACACATGGAGAGAAGATCAAGTCCACTTGGCGTAACCTTCTCTTCATGATATACCTATATAGACATGTATGTATACATATATTGAGGCCATAGGACGGAGCAATTTATGTATACTCTACCCATATACACTTATACATCTTTCCACTAAAAAAAAAACTAACTCGATGAGCCTGGAAAGAGTCCTGCTTTTCATTAGACCACAAAATCCAAACAAACATTCGCCCTTGGTGTCCTTGTTATCCTGCTGTGGTTTTTCCATTACAGTTCCGTTATTCTGACTACAAACACACATTCATGTCTATCTCTCTTTCTCTACATTCATACAAACGTTTGCATTTTATTTATTAAAAAAAAAAACTACAACAACAGCAACATAGAAAAAAAATTGTAGATGCCAGAAAAGATTTTTCATCTTGTTGAGTTCGTTTTGCACAAAAATCTTAAAGAGTGTAGTAGGACCAATCTTGAAGTGTGGAGACCATGTTCACCATTCACTCCGCGTGCAGTCACTCAAATCCAGAGTATAGACCTCCGTACAACACATTTGGCATTCCCGCTTTCGTCCACCAACATATAAAAATTGTGGGTGGTTGTAGCAGTAGTAGAAGAAGAAGTAGAAGAACAAGCGAAGAACAGTTTGGATAGCAACGCGGAAAAAGAATTTCCCCATGAAATAATACCAAAGAGCATGATGTTGGTGACGGTTGACATGTTCCCATTCCAAAGGTAAGGTATACTACCTAAAATCCGTTCACCCACAATTCACCCAGAATCACACATATATGAAATAAATGATTGAAATAAGGACCTGAATGCAGAGCGCTCATGGACCAGAGTTGGGAACAATATCCTCTACATCTCTCCATCTACCTCTCTACTCTATACTACATCGCCCGACTCGAATGGTTGATTAATTTTTCAGGAATTCAATTTTCCTTCCTTCAATTACACAAACAGAAGCCACCACCGTGTTCGCCCTTTGGTTAGAGTGAGGGAGGAGGGAAGGAGTAATGAACTCTGAAATGTGAGGCCAACCGGTAACCGGGCATCCAGCACCATCATCAGGATCAGGGTAAGTGTATTAAGTCCACGCGTTTTTTTTTATATATAGTAAGTTACCCTGTAGTGAAGAAAATGGTTCCATAAAATCAAGTAGATGAAGTACCAACAGAAGCATCAGAAAAGCCGCTCCAAAATGAAACTGTGAATCTGAAAATCAAATTGCGCAAACACGAAAAATTAAAAAGAAACACGACCTCATGCATATTTTATTGGCCTGCCAGCAGTGGTAAACACTCATCGGTCCTACATACTTAAGGTTCTGGTCCTTCGCTCCGGAGGATACAAAGGTAACCGTGTGCACTGCACGCATTCGTCGACGAGATATAGAAAAGGGTAAGATTTCGCGGTATCCTTCAGGGTGCGTGGCATGTTGAATGAAATTCTCCAAATATGACGAATATTATAGGATGTTGCAAAAAGGAAACCATCATCATAGTCGTCGACATCGTCGTCGTATACAATAAATATTAAAAGGTTTTTGAGAAATGATGGAAAGTCGTCATCATAATCATCTTCATCGTACCGATGGCAGCCATAGGGAATTACCAGTCGAATGTAAACCTCATTTCGTCCACAGTCAATTAACTTTGAGCCCTTTGAGAATATTAGCAAACATTGGCAGAAGTTTGTTCAAGTACCTTCGCTATTAATAAGGACACGGGGTTTACTGCCGAGGGATTTCGGTTGTGTGTACACGCAATTTACTGTAAAATTGAAAAATTATTTATTTACGTATAATTCATGCTGTCGTCATCGTCGTATGTGAAGGTTGGTTTTGTTGCTTAGCTAAATTAACCGATGAAATTAACTTTTTTTTTTTCTGATTAGAAATTATTTTGAACTTTATGTATGTGTATACGGAGAATGTCGAACAAAGCCCAGAATATAAAAAAGGAAATTGCAAATTAATTCATAACTGCTGCTACTTAATTTCAATAAGGGACTTTTATATGATGAACTCGGATCCAAAGGACAAGTGTCAGAAAACATTTAATTCTGGGGTCCTAGAGACCCACAATAACATATTGCCAATATGAACTGACCTCCAAACAAAGGTATGTAGCTTGTCACAAATAGTGCATAGACTCTGAAGAAAAATTTTCGAATACATTCCTAAGGATGTTTTTTACGCTCATGAAATTTGTTAGCAGTTTTTGTATTTAATCTGAAAATTCTCTCGAATAAATTGTGTGAAAAAATTTCGTATAATCATATTACCTGCAATACATTCTCTCGCCCCGCCAGTGTTTGACATCCGACAGCTATTGGTGATGATATATTTCTCCAATAGATTTGATTCTCTCAACGACAAACTTCAATGCAAAAGCAACTTATCATAACTTTTCCTAACAGGCAGAAAATTAATGGTTAGCTATCTCATTTTCGTTAATGTTAAAATGTTCACATTCCACTGGAGTTTTTCAGGGTTCAATTTTGGATCCTGTACTTTTTTGCATGTTCGTTAAAATTTTTTTTAACTACATTACATATACTGAACTGTACGAGTATCGCTTTGCTGATGATGCTAAAAGTCATACTTTCTCGATCCTTTGAACTTATTCTGGATAAAACTACTCGAATTAAGACGATCTAGTTTCAGTTCTCAACTGGACAATACAAAATATTCAAATAAAAATAAAAGCCATGAAAGACCATTCATTGTACATAAAGAAAACAAATATTTCGCTGATCTTAAGATTAATAGAGTACCGCGAGTTTTTAGCAGAAAGGCACTGTAGAAGAAAAATATAATTTATTCCAGTAAGTCCCATTTCATAGATTTTAGATCAGGATTTTTTAACTGAATTTTTTCTCTAGAAGTTTCAAATTTCACAGCAATAGGAGAGAAACAGTAAATTTAGATTGAACTTCTTAATTACCGCTGGTATTAATCTAGATGAAATAGTGTCCGTTGAGATTTCAAAAAATGACTGAATTTTAGAGCTTGATATCGCCTCCATGGCCTTAATTGCAGTGTCCATTTATTGTTTCGTCGAATCAATAAACACTTTCATTTCATATGATGCTACTCGTCTATCAGCTGCCGATCTATGCATACCTACATATGTGCTTCTACTCTACAGAGTGTAAACTCGAGATAGAACACCAACATTAATTAAATTTGTAGAGATTTGAAAGTAATCAACTCGCCTGAAATGCAAAATGTATTCCACGGGTCTAATTAATTCAACTTTAAAAGGAATTCATGCAAATAAATTGAAGCAAATCACAATCCGCAAGGATACTCTTGACATGATGGTAGCAGGACGCGAAATCTCTGGTGGTTAAATAATGGCAGAAACTGATTTTAGATAGTTAACGGAATACAATAAAGTTTCCACTTTCGGATGAGAGAAAATGATTTGGATAGATCACGACTTTGAAAAGACTCAATTACGGGGTTATAGGGGTAAGTAAATTTAATGAAATAGGGGATAGTCTCTCTATACAGTTTTTAGGTGCGAGAAATAAATTTAGTAAGACACCTAATACAAAACTAATTCAGGGGTAATAAGGGGTTTTGGGAGTAATAAGGGTTTGGTGGGTAGGGTAACTCACGGTGCTTAAGCCTACCGTTTTCGGGTGCTAGAAAGTGATTTATAGATTAGTTTCTAAAAATATTCATGCAGGGAAAGTAAGGGGTAATTTTGATAAAATAGGGGGAAATTATCATATTCGGATGCATGAAAGTAATTTATGTCTTCACATTACGAAAACTCATTTACTAGGCGGTGTAGTGCCGTAGTGGTAATTTTGATGTTATGGAGATGAATTTACTATCCTTGACTGCGAGACAGCCATATGACGAGGAATCCGACTTTTGAAGGCTCACTTAAGGGGACAGAGGGGTTTAGGGAGTAATTTGGTGCAACTTAATTTAAAAGGTAAGAATAATAAGATACAGTCAAACTTGAAGTACATATGTATATCCAAAAAAATTCCATTACTACAAGCCAACTTTTCAAGATGAAATGGCCCTGGTAACTAATGTTCAAAACACTTTGTGTTCGGGAGCCCTTCCTTGCTCTATTTTAGGTAGATTTTAGCAGATTTTGAGTTATTTCCTTCTTGGGAATGGTAACAGGACACTTTTATACCTTTTACCTCTTCTTTTTTGCAAATTCTGAATAGATTTTTTAGAAAAAGGATGCTTAGTCTGGAGAGATTTAGAGTGGAGGAATTGTGTGTGCAATCACCTGAAAATGTCCCTACTACGGTACAGGATGCAAGTTGCCATACTGGCGCAATTAAAAGCGGTTCGCTGCGACTCGTTCGTAACATTTTGCGAATTCCCACAATTCGACGGTATGGATGTTTGTAAACTGATTGAGTTCATTCGGACCGCCCAGTTGTATGCAGTGTTATCTTTATGCATCGGCCAAGGTTCCTACGATTCATGATGCCCCTACATAGTATACAGGGGCGGATTTGATAACTTGGCCGCCTTGGGTGCTATGGACAAATTTTTGATTTTTTAAACGTTGACGTGAGGGTTCACAGAGCGCGCGACTACTAAACAAACAAATCTAACCAAGTTTTGACGCCCCCC
Organism: Dioctria rufipes; assembly: GCA_963924295.1. NCBI lineage: Eukaryota > Metazoa > Arthropoda > Insecta > Diptera > Asilidae > Dioctria > Dioctria rufipes. The sequence goes on along the minus strand of OZ002744.1, from coordinate 45,733,594 downwards.
TCCCTAAATTTGCCGCCAAGGCACGGGCCTACTCGACCTATAGGGAAATCCGACCCTGGTAGATCAACTAATGGCCAATTCTTCAGCGAGGAATACAACCTATTACAAGTTAGTTTAGCCGTTCGATTTTGGCTACTGAAAGAAGACCATGGTATTCATTCGAAGTTCTATACATAGCAACAGATTTTAATAAAAAGTAACATAAATATAAAAAACGTCATCGTCTTTCGACAGTTTTTGCAGCTCCAGTATATTTTAAATTTCCTGCATTTTTTCATGTCATACTTTCAGCAGTCAAACTCGAGGATGATTCTATGGATATAAACTAGCGTCATCCGACCCACGGTAACCTACGGTTCTGTGGTGTGGTGGAAGCAATGAATTTCGCCAATCATCGTAAGATATTGGAAAAGATTCAAAGACTGTGCCTCCTGAATGTAAGTGATGCTCTCAAGCACTGCAGATCTTGAAGTCATCCTCAACGTACACCCTGTACAAGTTCATATCAAGGGGACGTCAATCGCAGCATTGAGATTTCATTTCAATCAAAGCTGAATTCACACTGGAACAAGGGTTTCTCACGCATCATGCAGTCTATCACACCTGACATCGACAAGGCCAGCAACCACCTCGTCGAGACTATGCTGAAATCCAATTCTAAATCCATAATTCTATCTAGAGCAGAATGGAAATTACAATCTCTGCTTCAGCCATTGACAAACCCTATTATCTACAGAGACGGCTCCATATCTGGAGAAACCACTGGATTAGTCGTTTTCTGAGAAGAGCCTCATATGGAAATTGGAAGCCATGGCACGGTTTTCCAGATAGAAGTCAAGACTATCCTGGAACCGGCAAGGTTCTCCTCAACTTAAAAACTGAAAACAAGGAGATTGCCATCTGCTCAGATAGTGAAGCAGCTGTCAAGGCCTTGTCAAAACCCTTTCCAAATTGGTATTGGAATGTAAAATCACCCTGAAGTCGCGCTCTCGGAATAACAGGCTACTTGTTCCTTGAGTGGCAGGGTACAAGGATATGCCAAGGTACAACTATGAAAAGGCGGACGAGATTGCTGCTCGGAGGCATCCACTTCCACAATCGCGATTGCACCAAAACATAGCCTTGCCCCTAATATCTCTGTTTGCGTCGACTGCCAGCAGCGTCTCTTTGGTTAGAAGACCCTTCGGGTAGAACTACAAAAAACTGTGGGGTAAACCTGACCCAATTCTAAAGAACATGTTATTGGGACTAAACAGGGGAGTCTCGAAAACTCTAGCATCTATTCTCACTGGGCACTCTTTTCTCAGGGGTCACCTACACAGGATGAAGCTCGTTGATGATCCTGTATGCATGGAGGGGAATCCAAAACGGTGATTCAATTTCTTTGTCACTATCCGGCTGTCTCAGAAAAGCGTTACAGATTTCTTGACTCACACAAATTGTTTATAAGTTTGGCAGGGTGAATACTGAACCTTGTTATGGCCTACATTCAAGGGACCCAGTCGTCGTTATCGGGACCTCAGGTTCAATTTTTTTATTTAATTTTTTTGTAATGCTGTTGTTTTACTCGAAGTCACTACGTAATCAAATAAAACGCTTTCTTATGAATTTACCTTGCATGTGAATTCATAACAGTTTTATTTGATTAAGTAATGACATCGGCCAAAACAACCGCTTAACAATAAAATTAAATAAAAAAAAATTATGTGTTTTCAACATACTACGAAAAATATTTTCGCCACATCTCAAAATCCTCCACAGCGCTTTTGTTGTTTACTTTTTTTGTATTATTTCACTCCCAACACAACATCGGCATTTATTACCCCCTGAACTCGCAAGGGAAGACTTTCGTTACCAACAAATCACAGGGCTTACACGAATATAAAATTTGATTTTATGACATGTCTCTGATTGCTGGTGCACATAATTTGGGGTTGAGAATTTATTCCATTTCAGTAACCCTTCATACATATTTCCCTGCATATATAATTTAACTTCTATTTAATACCTGGGGCCCCTTTACCATGTGGAAATGTTGCGTTTTATGTTTCTATAAAATGAAATTAGGATGGTTGAAAATTAAGAAAATTTCCTCCACACAAAATCGTTTGATACTTTCTCAAATAGCTCTTGAGAGATGTGAAAGATGCAAAGAATTCGTTTTTTCTTAGAAGTTGAATAAAATTATTTCTCTGCTGATGTTTTTAATGCATAGAAATAAAGATAAAATGGATTAGTTGCTTTTTCTGTATTGAGTTGAAAGCAATGAAAAAGTTGGATGAACGAAAAAATAGCCACTGTTTACTAATGTTCCGGTTTGTACCCGGGTTCAAATGGAAACGGGCACCCGGGTACTTGATTGCAAGATTTTCGATTGCATGTTTACTCGGGTATTCGGTTACTCGATTCCAGGTTACCCAGGTATCCGGATATAATTTATTCTCGATTCCGAATATCCTGGTATCCGGATACAATCGGTTCTAATTTGTTAGTACTTCCCGGTATAAAACTGAATTCGTGAATTCAGACATAATAAAAGAATTTAATTATGCTACCCGAATCGCGCTTTGCTTGATTTTTCATATTAATTAACCAAATTAATTTTTCAATACTCGATTCCAAAGCATCGGGTACCCGGGTTACTCGACTCTTATTTGTGAAACCCGGGTACCAGGAAAAGAGCCGAGTAGGTACTCGAAAGCCCAAGATTTAAGGAACATTACTGTTTTCAAGGATACGTGCAGAATTTTTATGATTGATAAATGACAAGAATAGCGACACAATGACTTCTTTGAGGTACTTGTTTGGTATAGCTTAGTGGCTCATATTGTGCAAACCGACGGATTAATGATTCCCACCGCAAGTAAGATTCACTTCCCCTTCAGGTTGCGATTTTTCTTCATCTCCTCCAGAAACCGGACAAATTGTTTGCGATTTGTTGTCTTCTTCCTGAAATGAGTATCTTTATGCACTTAATTTTTCATACTTTCGACGTCCTTTATCTTTTACATCCGCAACTTTTATATCACAAACCTTAAACGCCACAGTACTTGGCAGGATTCGATTCATTTGTTTTCAGTAAACAAATAATCACGGCTCAATTTACCACCTCCAACTTGTGCCGCCCTACTTGTCCACCTAGAAGTAGACTTCTCTGGAAGTATAAAAATGCTGTTTGGGAAAGTCTCAATCAGTACCTCAGGGATATTGATTGGTTAGTCTGTTTTGCTTTGGAGAGGATGTTGATAAATGTACTCTGTAGCTTAGTAATATTCTTAGTCTTGGCATACGTGAATACATTCCGTATTCCTACGACAGATCTCAACAACAGCAAAATCGCTCTTGGTTTAATGATAAGTGCAACGAAACTATAAGAGCTAAGGAGTTTTCTTTTCGCGCTTATCAATTACATCCAAATCCAGAGCTGTATACAGAGCTCCACGGAATATCTGCAAGTCCACTATCCAAAGAGAAAAGTTCTTTTGGGCTAGAATATTAGGCAAAGAATCTTGGCAAGCCATAAAAGTAGCAAAGGTTTCTGGACTCTCGTCAAAACTATCAGGAAAAACTTCACCAGTTCCTCTATACCTTCACACTCCGGATAAGGCCAATATTTTGGCTGCTGGATTTGCTTCAAATTCTCGTCTTCCACCCAATCCACAGATACCTATTTTGCATCTCCAGTGTGGATGTGTAGAAGAGCTAATACACATCCGTACGAGAAATATGTTCAAGGTTCTTAAGAGAATCGATGTCTCCAAAGTCACAGGACCTGATGGTTTCTCGCCACTATTAATTAAAAGCTGCGCCTCATCCTTGGCTAAATCTCTGCACAAACTATTCTACTAATCTTATGAGACAGGAATCTTTCCAACTTCTTGGAAACTAGCCCATGCTCAACCTATTTCCAAAAAAGGAGAGGGTAGCGATCCTTCCAATTATCGACCAATTGCAAACATTTCAATTCTTTCAAAGGTTTTCGAATTTATCATTAACTCTATATTAACGACGTATCTTAAATCCAACCAACTCATCAACGATCGCCAATATGGCTTCCGAGCTGGACGCTTATCTGGCGACTTGCTAACTTTTCTTACGGAACGTTGAAACCATAGTCTCCACAATTCTGGTGAGTCTAAAATCGTTGCGCTGGAAATTTCAAGGACTTTTGCTATAGTCTGGCATCTTGACCTGTTTTCCAAACTTAAAGCACTTGGTCTCTCCGCTCCCTATTATGGATTGAAAGTTTCCTATCGGGTCGCCAAATACGTGTCTTAGTAGATGACATTACATCTGAAACTCACCATTTAAATGCCGGTGTACCCCAGCTTTGTTTATCTCTTCGTCTCTATTCCTAATTTTCGTTAATGATCACCTTTCCCTTTCCTTCACAATCCCATCCATAGTCTTGCCGATGACAGCACCCTTGATTTCGCTTAAGCCTTTGATACTCTTGCGAACTCCAGAGAAAATGCCGCAATATAAAACGAGATTTCATGACTAGATCATTCAATAACTATCTTGACGGTATCTTCGCTTAGACCAAAGCGAATCGCGTTGAATTCAATGCAACTAAAACCCAAACTATCTTATCTCCACTCCAGTTTCAGATTATGGAGCGATGATTCACGATACACCGTCGGTATGCATTCTTGGCATTAATATTTACAGTAAGCTAAACTGGACAGATCACATTTTCTCTGTTGCCCAAAAAAGCATCGAAATGTCTTGGACTTCTGAAAAAGTGTAAGAAATATTTCAGCCCATCGAATCTAGTGCTCCTCTACAAGTCCTACATCAGACCTGGAATGGAATACAATTCCCATATCTGGGTCGGGACTGGTCGTACAGCTTCAGCTTCATTGGACATTGTTCAAAAGAGAGTCTTCAAGCTCATTGGCAATGTGGTAATAACTCGTCATATCAACTCACTCCAGCAGCACCGCAATGTTGGATGCCGTTCTTTCCTCTATCGCTACATGCATGATCAATGTTCCGATGAAATATCTAGTCCGATCCCTTGTCGAATGATTCCTGCACGCAATACTAGCGCTGCAAAACGCGCACATCCTTTCACCATTCAAAACACTTTCGACCGGAACTAAAATTCCGTGATACTTTCTTGTCCCGAACTGTGCGAATGTGGAACAATCTACCATCTTGTGTTTTTCCTCGGGCATACAATCTGCGAAAATTTAACAGTGGCATACATCAGCACCTCCGCTACCTTCTTCATGTCCCTTAATCCTTTCCCTATCTACTTCCTGCCATGCTGTGCTTTGCATCCCCTGTGTTTGGCTTTATAATAAAAATAAAAAAAAATGATTTTCTCACTTGGAACGTTTTCGATAATCACAAGGTAGTAAATTCACAGACTTAACTCTCCCGGCTGGTTCAGTAATATAGGCAAAATTTTAACGATTATTTGTATTAACATTAAAGGAGATAACAAAATTTAGTCATCCTCTACCGTGTTAATCTACATAGCTGATATATCCTAAATCTTTTTTTTTGTTTTTTTTTTTTTAATATTTAAAGTCTGTCTGAAAGGCAAAAACTTACAAAGATAACTTTTTTTATATTCGTATACTTAATCAATTGTAAATCCATATAAAACCTTTAAAAGTACTGATCCTTGTCGTAGTATAAAACTTGAAACTATTGGCGGAAATTTGTCCTGAATTGTAGCAAGACCACTTAGGACAAGATACTAAATTAGTTGTTGTTGTTCGTGTATAAAGGTGGCACCACAAGTAAGTCTCCAAACAATTTAGCTTGAATTTATCGGTCTGGGCCGTATTTTCGCACTCTATAATATTTCTTGATAGGTTCTGAGAAATGTCAACAACGAAAACCAAACAAACAAAAATTATAAAAAGTCAACATATTGACAAAAAGTGTGTTAAATAATTCTTTTTATTATCTCTCATCTCTGAATCTCCAATATCATATTTTAATTGCCAACTTACGGGCCAATAATGGGGACTCACTAAAATTTAGTTGGGCGAGGACCTTAGTACTGGGCTTAAAAAGATTCCAGATTGACTGTCGTCGGTGTAGAACCATTGAGAAATAAACAAAATTCTTTGTCATATTAGTGGTAGTCCCAATGTCGAGGCTACTGACAATTTTTCTTCTTAAAGTTGTCTTACTTTATGGAGTTTGGGGTATTGTTGTCCCACTTATTTTCAACATATATAGCAAAAGGAAACTTTATTAATTAAAATTATTTTCTTTCTTCGAGTGTTTCTGAAGTAAAGAGATCTTTTTTACAATTGTTTTGTACTAATCATAAAAATTCTGAGCCTACTACTTAGCAACAGAGCACCTTCCGCAAACAATTTTCAAATTAAACCCTACAAATCCCCTGAGAACCTGTCAGGTGTAAAGTTTTTTTTGCTGCCATAGCACTCCACCACCAGCAAAATACAGGGTTTTAGCGAGACTTAGAAGGTGGCTTTGTAATTCATACTGACCGGGTAATTTGTTGAGGTATTAAAGTGTTACAATCGGGTAGGAACCTCATCCTTTGGGATGTTGCAAGATATGGTGAGCCTAATGAGTCTGTTTCGTTTTGTATATTTCTAGATGCTGGTTGGATTGTTTGTCTAAAATTTACTGAGTCCCGCACGGCACCGTCCCTACAAAATTTGTGAGAACATTTGTCAATCTGTCAATTTGAGGAGAGATTGTCTAGAGTGGTTTGAAGCTGGGCTAGAGCTGAAGGTATCCGGATAATTTACTATCCGGATTATCTGAGATAATTAGGATCCGATTCCTCAAATCCGGGTATACAGATAATCCGGATCCTAGTATTCGGATCCCAACTATCCAGTTCCAGACTAAGCAAAAAAAGGTCAAAATTTCCTTCAGATTGCATTGTTTCATTGGGAAAATATAAATTTCATTATATTCTCATTTTCTCAATGAAACAACACAATTTTGAAACTTTTTTGCTTAGTCTGGATCCGGATCCCGATAGTTCGGATCCGGATATCTAGGAATCGGATAGTTCGCAGATCCGGGTATCCGGATATCCGGATATTAAAAAAATCCTGATCCAATTTTAAGCTCTAGCTGGGACCGGCCAGATATCTGCAAAGAAGTCGCGTAATATGACGATATATTCTTTTTGGGGGAGGAACTGTGAATATTGGAGAACATCACTAGGAAGACTCTAGCCCTCACCGTTAAATAGTTCGCCTTGTGTAACGAGATATTCTTCTCTGAGCAGAGTTCTAAGGCACAGCAGCACGTACCATCCGCTTGTGAGTGGGTAACCCGTTGTTCATTTGTGCTCTACACCAAAAATTTTGAAAGGTGCCTCGAACTGTAAGCTCTTCGTTGGTAATGATCCTCCGGGATATTTCAAACCGAACTATCTATACCTGGCAGAGAGGTTCAGTCATTGCTTCCGCATTAATGTCGACTGTGCCGATTGCCTCAGGACACCTCGTGAACCAATCGATGATAGTATTATATATCTTTGAGAAGGATCTAGTGGACCTACATTGTTAACGTGAATGTCTTGGAAACGTCCAGAACGGGGTGAAAATGCGCCTAGATTATAATGGGTATATGACTAGAAAATTTGCTTTGTTGACAGGCCAGACAGGACAGTGTTCAGATGTTACTACCTTTATTCAAAGATGCCCAAAAAATATCTTGTTGTGATAATTTTATTAGTGGATTGACTACTCGGATACGTTAAATTGTGTACTGAATTGAAAATTTCCTTACAGAAGTTGCGGGGATTAAATGGTCTGGTTTTATTTGAGGAAATTTTGTGAAGTCCTTTATTTTTTTCTTGTGCTTCAGCAATTGCAGCAAAGTCTATCTTACTAGGAAGATTTAGCTCGTTAAGTCTAGAAAGCGCATCGACTACGACATTCCCTTTACCTGGTATGTACCTAATATCTGTTGTCAATTTACTGACGAAATCCAAATGCCGAAGTTGCCTATGGGAGGTTTTCTCTGAATCCTGCTTGAATGCGAAAATTAAGGGCTTATATTTGGCAAATTCGAAGGCTTCCATGGCTTCTTTTGTACAAGCGATCCTTTTCAAACCCTCTTTTTTGTGACCTGTAAATAATAGTTTAAGATTGCATGATGCTTGGCTGCCCACGGTAGAACACGACAAGAAAGCGTCGTAGTTCTCTAACATTCGTAGGCAACTTATAGTTTGAAATAACTTCGATACGTTCTGGTGACGGCTTAATCCTTGAGCAGTAACTAAATAGTGTAACAAAAACAAGCTTAACTAATTATTAAATTAAATTATTTTCCTTCTTAGCTTGCTTGTGAAGTCTAGAGATCTTAGCACCTTTAAACTATACAACTTATCTAGTGCGTTAGAGGAATCGAGTGTCACTCAATTTACTGAAAACGATTTATGACAATTTGTATTCGTTCTCGAGAAAACGGAAAATTTCAAATTCGTTTATAGCTTTGAAAAGGAGTGTATATATGTATATATATCCGTCAGTTATTGAAATAAAATGATACTGGCCTTTCTGTTAAAAGCCTCTCTATGAAAGACGATTGGTGTATACAGCATACAAAACGTTATAATCATTCAGGTCAATTTTATGATGATGCCAACTTATAGAGGTAGAAAAACAACTGATCGTGCTCAGCTATATTTTGTCAGATGAAATGGTAGTTGTTTGACATAATTTACTTTTTCGAGTGAATTTTATCCAAAAAGAAAAAACCATTTTTTTTTTAAAGAAGCTTTAATCAACTCACTACAATTTTGCCAAGCAAGACAATGCCGTATAATTCACCTGATTTCCCTCAATTGCCTGGGGTGGATTTAAAATTACATTTTGGTTTAATTTTGACATAGAAAGTTTTTGATTGAAAAAGTGATTCTAACCTCACAATTATGATCCCAAAATTAATTTGTTTTTGTTTTCTAATTCATTAAGTATTATTGACCAATTGCAAGCACGTCGATTCTTTTGAAGGTTTTTGAATATATCAGTAACTGTAAATTAATAAAGCCAATCAACTCTTCAGCGGCTTCCGGATTGCTCATCTAAAGACTGGCTGACTTTTGTTGCGGAAAGTTCGTAGTGACAACAATTTTGGTGTGTCCTAAGTCATTGCCCTTTAATAAAACCTTTTCCAGGGGCGGAGAAGTTGCTTTCATTACGAACGAATCGGTCAAATGGAAAAAAACTTACAAATCCCCGGGCGAGGACGGCATTTTCCCAGCCCTCCTTCAGTACTCGGGTGACACCCTGATTAGGATGCCTAAAAATGGGCTATACAACAAAGTTGTGGCAAGAAGTCCGTGTTTTATTTATACCGAAGGCAGGTCGGGTAGATCACTCGACTGCCAAAGCGTATAGACCTATAAGCTTGACTTCTTTCTTACTTAAACCCTAGAAAGCACTTGCGAGTGGGAGCCGAGATGCTCCATTCCCAGAAGCAGACTATCACAGCATCAACATGCGTACTTAAAGGCAAAGTCTGTTGAGACGGCCTTCCATTGAAAAGGGCTTTATCTTTAAACAATCTACGCTGGTTGTTTTCATCGATGTAGAAGATGCCTTTAATAATGTCCTTTTGTAATAGTTCACGGAAATGCTAACAAAACATGGAGTGAACCGATCTCTAAAAAATTGAATTGCACACATGTTGTATAACAGAAGTGTCTTAGCTGATCTAGGCGGGGCAAGCAGGATTAAAAGGGTTCACAGGGGCAACTCTCAAGGTGGTATCTTATCACCTCTTTTATGGGTGCTCATCATGAACGACTTCTTCTTAACACTCACCCGGATGGGGTACAAAGCAGTATGTTACGCGGACGACTTGACAATCTTAGTCACCCAGAGCTATAAACCTGTAATCTGTGGACTGGTGCAAAGCGCGACCCGACTAGTCATGCGCAGGGCCACACACTAAGGACTGAGCATCAACCGACGGAAAATTGACCTATTCCTCTTCGCCATGAAAAGGAATATCCCCATTTAAACCTGCCCTTGATTGGATGCACCCGCTTAGGGTTAAAGGACAGGGGAAATACCTAGGTACTATATCAGATAAAAAGTTAAACTAGAAACTGCAGCTCGAAGACAGATCGAACAAAGCTCTTAGAGTTTTGCAATGTGCCGCAGAGCGGTAGGGAAGAAATGGAGACTCAAACCGCAGATGATCCTATGGATATATACTAGCGTCACTCGACCCATGTTAACCTACGGTTCGGTGGTGTGGTGGAAAGCAATGGACTTTGCCAATCATCGCAAGATACTGGAGAAGATTCAAAGACTGTGCCTTCTTAGCGCAAGCGGTGCTTTTAAGTCAACTAAGCACTCGGACTCTGGAGGTTATCCTCAACATACACCCGGTGCAAATATACATTAAGCAGAAGGCGCCGACTACAGCGCTAAGACTGCATCTTAATCTTGACTGGCTTCATACGGGAACAAGAGTTCCACATGAATCCACATTTACGAGTTTGTGCAGTCTACCGCACCTGGCATCGACAAGGACAGCGACCACCTCCTCGAGACTATACCGAAAAGCAATTTTGAATCTAGAATTCCATCCAGGGCTGAATAAGAATCACATTCCGTGGTTCAACCATTGACAAATCCAATTGCAATTTATACTGATTGCTCTTGGTCCGATGAGGGCACTGGAGCGCGAGTTTTCTGCGATTAGCCTGAGATTGAACTGGCCATGCACCTTGATAGCCATGCCATGGTCTTCCAGGCAGAAGTCACGGCTATTATTGAAGCGGAAAAGCACCTACTTAACTCAGACACTGAAACAAAGAGATAGCCATCTGCTCAGAGAGCAAAGCAGCTGCAAAAGCTTTCTCTAAACCCTTTCTAACCTCCAAGCTATTAATGGAGTGCAAAACCACTCTGAACTCTCTTTCTCGGAATAACAGGATGATAGTGCAGTTAGTTCCGAGGCACAGCAATATTAGCGGAAAAGAAAGGGCGGACGAGCTTGTTCGTCTTTGTGCAGCCTCGGAGGAGCCTGCCTCTACAATCGGGATTGCACCAAAAGACCTTGTCTCAATCATTTCAAGCTGAGCTGACCGCCAACACAGTCTTCTTTGGTTAGAATATTCCTCGGTTAGAACAGCAAAGGAACTGTGGGGTAAACCAAACTCGAATCAAACAGATAAGCTCCTAGGACTTACAAGCCAACCCTGCGAACTAAGGTGACCATTCTCACTGCGCAATCCTTTCTTCACAGGATGAGACTTGTTGATGATCCTACCTGCAGGGGTTGCGGAGAAGAGTCCGAAACAGTGACACACTTGCTTTATCACTGTCCGGCACTCTCAGGAATACGTTACAGATTCCTAGGCTCACACCTCCTGAATGAGTTAAACGACACCGGAAAGGCGGGCTGGGGGCCAATACTGAAATTTTTTAGATGCATCCGGTTGGGATCTTTGAGCGATCGCTCATGGGTCTCGAAGGTGAACAATTGGCTTTGACTTGGCCTACGTTCGAGGGATCCGTCGGGGTCCCAAACCTCAGTTTCAACCAATCAATCAAGTTGTTGCGCTAGATATTTCAAAAGCATTTGATAAAGTCTGGCATCTCTCCCATTTCCCTTCCTTTCTTTTCTATAGTAGATTGAAATTGTTTTATTTCGTCGCCTAATATGGGTTGTATTAGATATCGCTACAACAAAATCTCACCCTATAAATGCCGGTGTGCCCCAAGGCTCGGTTATATCCCCGCCTCTCTTCTTAATTTTCACTAATGATCTGCTTTTCCTTAGTTTCAATCTCATAGTTTTGCTGGTAACAGTACCCTTGATTTAGCTTAGTCCTTTGACACTCTCATGGGGACTCTAGAGAGAATGCCATATTTGTCAAAAACTATTGTATGATTAAATAATTGAATAACGACCTACACCAAATCCTCTTTTAGGATAAAGAAAGTCAGGTAGAATTCAATGGGTTTAAGACCCAAAGCTATTTCATCTCTTTAAAACATAGTTATAATTTTTCCACTCTCTTTTCTTTTGATGCAGCACTGATTTCCCATACACCGTCTTTATGTACTCTTGCCATTTATATTTCCTGTAAATTAAGCTGGATGGATCATATCTTCTATCTTGCTATTGCCAAAAGAAGTATCGAATTCTCTTGGAGAATTTTTAAAAAGATAATTATTTGAGCCCATCGAATCGGCTCCTCTAAAAGTCCTACATTAGTTATTAGGCATCGAACTCACACTTGTTAGAATCGTTCAAAGATAGAAAATGGAAGGATTTTAAGAACTTTTATTTTTAACCATTCGAAATCAAATCATATATGCAAGAGGAAAAAACAACCACCTCGTCTGAAATTAAATAAAAATTGAATTTAAAACTTATTTAGATTATTTCACCGTTACTGTTTAAAGCCAGCTGAAAGCACCCGCGGCTTAATAGGCTAGTTAATATTAAGAAATACAAGAGGGGAAAATCATCTGTTTCATTAGCTCAGTGGTAAGACCAGTCGTATGGAAAACGGAAGGTCCCGGCTTCAAGCCCCAGACGAGGCGGTTGTTTATTCCTCTTGTATTTATGATTTGATTTAGAATCATTAAAAATAAAAATTCTTAAATTCTTCTATTATTCATCCTACAATAGACCTAGAATGTAATACAATTCCCATATCTGGGTCGGGGCTGGTCGCACATTCTTAGCTTGCTTGAATATTGTTCAAAGTGAGATTTTAAGCTCATTGTCAATGTGGCAATAAGTTATCATATCGATTCACTCCAGTACCGCTGCACTGTTGGATTACTTTGGCTTCTATATTGCTTCATGTATGATGAATATTCTTATGAAATATCTAGTTTGATCCCTCCTTGTCGATTGATGCCTCCACGCAATACTTGCGCTACAAACCGTGATGCTTTTTTACCCCGAATTGGGTGAATATGGAACAGTCTACCATCTTCTTTATTTCCTCCGGCATACAATCTGCGAAAGTTTAAGGCTGATATACATCAGTACCTTCGTTACTCTCCTCACATTCCATAATTCCTTTCTCTATCTCCTTTCTGCTATGCTGTGCTTTGCATCATAAGGTATCTCCTGAGTCTAGCTTAATAATATATATAGTATATTAAAAAAAATAGCTCTTTAATACTAAACATAAATTCTATAAATTCTTTACAGAATTTCGAGGAAAATACTTTACAGATATTAAGATAAACTTGATGACACTGATAATAACTCATTCCCAAAAAACCTAAATATATAAAAAAAAAATAATTTTCATCAACCACCCTTCTCAAAAAGATGACCAAAGTCCGCACCACATTTATTCAATTTTGAATTGACAACTTCAAAATTTTTATTTATTTTCCCTATTTCCTTTTAACAGAAACCAATTTCCGTTTGCATAAAGATTCCTAATGAAACATAAATTTCTACTAGAAAATTTCTTAAATCATTTAAAGTTCTTAAAATTCAATTCAATTTCGACCAATAAGAAATTTCTGCTGGAATGAAAAATGGTAGGTAGGTAGGTACCCCCTAAGTTTTCCTTCACCGCCGAGAGTAATTGAAAGTTTTCGATAATAAAGGAAGTGATTTCAGGTGGATAGATCCTACCCATACCTCTTTTCATTTTGCACTTGGTCTTCTGGTATTATAGTGCATTCCAAGTATGTATATATACATATGTACCTATGTAAAGCTATTGATATACACCTACATATATAAAAGCTGCTGATATTATATTCTCATGTGGTGTGTTTCTTCCTTCGCAAGGAAACTTTCAAGGTGTTCTCATGCAAAGTTTTGAGGTGCCATTTGGCTATTGAAAGTGATAAAAAGCTGACAAGTTATATATGCAAATCGGAAGGGGACGGAAGTTTGAGTGCAGTTTAAAGATGCAAGCGGAAAACTTTTATACTTAAGAACCTAAAATTTATGATTTTCAGGAATATGGTATACCTAGGTATACATATGTATATATATACGATGATAAACTTTGAAACTATTATAGAATTGCTGAGAGTGCATTTCCTGAGTGAATTTTGTCGATGGGGTTTTATGTCTTCTTTTATTATAAAATCCGAGCTCTCTTAAAATACTCGATCTACTGTAACAAATTGATTTAAGAATATTTCGATAATTCCCCTTAAAGAAAACCCCCCTATCCATTTACGACAAGCATATCTAAATTTCTAATAAAGTTCGCATTAACAACTTAAGATTTGACTTTAAGGCAAGGAAGACAAAGAGTCGTAAAGTTCAAGTTAATCCCTTCCTAGACAGCTGTTGTACGACTCACAAATCATAACTGGTTTCAATAAATGTCTAAACCTCCAAACTTGTATATCCTCGAGAGATCTGCAAGCAAGATCGTTTCCGAGTTCATGGTACCTAATAATATATGTCTGTCTGTCTGTCTGTCTGTCTGTACATATGTATATCCATAATAAGACCAAAGTCTAAATCACCACTAGGTAATACTTACAGGTAGACGACAAGAAAATTCCTAGCAACTATGAGGCAACTATAAAATTTTATTGCTTCTCGCTTCTCAAATGTCAATCTTCTGGTAATGTTGAGCCTGCAGTATCAAGCAGAGATTTGCGTGTCTGTCTATATATAAGTATACTATGTGATGTGTGACCTTTTAAGTCTTCTGCACACCTAAGTCCATTTTTATTTAACTACGTCTCACAGGGGGATTGTAAAATATTTTTAATGTCCTCGAAATCTTTATAGCCATCCATAACGTATCCATCCTGAGACGGTTTCGGTGATTTATGACTACACCACGAAATTTTGCAACGTATCAAGTTTTCATATAAGACGCGCATAAAAAATAAGAAATAAAAACTGAGTAAGATTAAAACACAACAATTGCGCAACATTAAATATGTAATTCTATTCAACAGGATCAAAATGCTGTAAGTATTCGCCATCCTACCAGCAAATGTGTTGTAGGTATAAAGTAAATCCTGTTTTGGGAATTGCTACTGAAAACAAGATATCGCGCGAAGCAACGTATCTAGACCACATGCGTATATCGAATTTCGATTTGGTACACGCGATCATGAAATTCAAGTTCTAGGGCCAGAGACAGAACATAAGAAACTAGCTCGCCCCATTGCTAACTATACGTATTTATGTATGTATGTATGTATGTATGTATGTAAGAAAGTAAGCCAATAAGGAGCGGTACATGTATATTTTGTATTGCCTGCAAGGATACTCGTAAAATTGAAGATTTATGACCGCTGCATAGGTGCGATAATTTATGTCTCGTTATATGGTTTCTAGGTGCTATGCACTTAGTCAAATAAGACACCCTGTAGCTAGGGGAAGTGAAAATGTAATATTCCGCAGGGAAGAAAACTTCTTTTATTTTTAATTTATTGACTTTCCAGTTACCTTTCGCGAGAATTTAGATGTTGGGAGATTTATGCCGATGGTATATTTGTAGTTGACCCTTTTTGACTTAAATAAAATTGCTTGATTATGTTTCGTGAATTTTGAGGCAAATTGTGATGAAATTTGTTTGCCTTTAAATGTCGTGAAAGTAATTTTTTTTAATCAATCGACTGTTTCTACTTTATTGTGTTTTTATGTAAAACAACAACAGAGTTTTTTTTTTAATTTCAAAATCGGTTAACAGAAAACAAAAAAAAACAAAATACAGAAGAGTTCCTTAGTTGAACTGATCCTTGAATTTTTTTAAATTTATCCTTTGAAAGCTGCCATTGTTAAGTTACCATATTTAAAATAAATTCAAATAATAAAAAATAAAAAAAAAATAAAAAAAAAATAAAAAAAAAACAAAATAGGTAAATGGTTTCGAAATTGAGAATTTTTCAATTAAAGTTTTTAAAAAATAGCTGAAATTGAGTCTCTGAGTAGTGTTAAATATACGGAATAGTAAGTTCGGATAAAGCTTTGAAAGAAATCAACAATTTAAAAAACATGTAAATTTGGCATCAATTATTTTTCATAACATTTTGATCAAATTTGAGAGGTTGTAAATTTTTTCCTTATGTAAACTGCGAGCTTTCTTAAAATCTTCACTTACACTGATTCCCCTTTTTTAGCAGATTTGTTGTCTAATTTGTAAATTATTTCATATAATTGGGAATAAAATTGCCATTCCCGGTTCAGTCTACCACTCCCTTTTCGAATACAATTTTTCTATGTTAATTTTAATTATAGTAGTAGACTGATGCCAATACTTTCTTCAAACAAAAAAACTATAAACAGGCACAGACCAGCCGAAAAATTTAGTGAAGGTCGTAATTAAGGGAAAAAACAAAAAGGAAATTCGACATAAAGTGAAATTGTGAAATGGTGGGCTGTTTAGGGATTGAAAGTTGCTTCGACGAAACTTGACCACCTAGCGGGAAATATTCTTCACAAAAGTTGTAGATAATAAAAATACCGAAAACTTTCATACAAGGCATTTTTCAATATAACTTCAAATTGTCCGAGAAAATGTCGGAAAACCGATTTTTCGGATTTTTATTTTCTTTCTCTCGTAAAAACAATTCAATTTATAATGTATAATGTATATATATAATTAAATAATGATGATTTATTTGAATGTGGGAAGCAAGTAGCTTACTCAGAGATTTTTACATTTTTCGAAAAAAAAAAAAAAAATCTTAATGAGTTTACAGCTGATAAGTTTCCAGCTGGCTTTATGTTTTTGATCGGGTTATTTGAATGACGGATTTTTTTGGAAACTTATCAGCTGTAAACTCATCTATCAGCTCCAGAGAGAAATAGGAGACACATACTACAAAATATTGGATACTCTTCACAACCACCATCAATCTACAACAAGATGAACATGACTAATACACGGCAACAAAAATCACCTAATAGCTTCACAGAACGTAGATCACGGCAGTATGGATCATATGCTAAGTACACTTTGACCAGGTATAGGTCTCAAATTAAGAAATTTGCTAAATTAATTTCGAGAAGAATTTTTCTACTTCGGTGCAAAACACTTAACATCATACCAACCCATATTAAAAACACTTGTAAACACATTAGAACTAATACAGACAATTCACCACTCACACACAAATTCAATTACTTACAAACTAAGACTGAAAAGTCACTTCTAAACCTCGAGATAAAGGAATGTCATTGCATGATTAATAATACGACCAACAATGTTAGTCAACTAAACAGAAAGTTATCCTCTATCGTTCCTCAGAACGCACTCCAAAAATTTATTCACACACAAAATAAACACTTTAAAAGCATGGGCACCAAGTACAATAATTCACTAAAACATAAAATCGCAATACTGCAAAACGCTCAAACAGAAACACCTGAATTCATTTTCGACGAAAACTGCATTAAAAATTTGTCTAATACAAACTTACCGATAAAAGCAACTATACTACTAAGTCTCGGCCCAAAATTCAACATGCCCACCGACATCAATAACAAGAAAAATGCTCTTGATTTAATCGCAGCGACCGAGAATGCAATTAACGAAATCCCAAACATTGAAGACAGAGATGAAACTCGAAAGCTAGTAACTAATGAGATCCACAGACACATAAAAAACCACAAAAATAATAAAATATTAATAAATACATTCCTAAAACACTGTGAAAGAGTTACAAACACATTTTTCAAAGAGAACCAAAACCTATATAAAACTATATCTGACAAAGGTAACATGACAATAATAATGAGCAAAGGAGACTACATAATCAAAAGAGAACAGCTGTTAAATGACCACATATATGTCCATAGAAAATGACCCGACCTTAAAACCTCAAAGAAAAAACAATAGACTTGTTCTCAATATGGAAAACAAACACTATATCAACAAATTAAAACGAAAAGAGCTCTCTACTGATACAAGTACATGCTCCCGTTTGTATGGACTCCCAAAAATTCATAAACCACACATACCCATGAGACCTGTAATATCAACAATCAATAGCCCAAGTTACAATCTCTCCAAGTACATTTGCAATATCTTGCAAAAAACGATCTCTGACAGTACACGCAATATAAAAAATACAGATGATTTAAAGGAATTTATAGACAATATATCACTTAAGTCAAACGATATTCTTATCTCACTAGATGTAGAATCACTATACACAAATGTCGACATAGAACTAGCGCTAAAAACCATAGAAATGAAATGGTCAATTATAGAAACCTTGACACCAATAGACAAAGATCTGTTCAAAGAATCGGTCATCTTCTGTGTAATGGAATGTAATTATTTCTCATACAATAACAAATTCTACAAACAAAAATACGGCCTAGCGATGGGTAACCCGCTCTCAGGTATCTTAGCAGAAATGGCGTTAGATCATATAATTGAGGAAGCCTTAAAGAAATCCGAAATAGTACCAACATTTCTATGAAGATATGTGGACGACATCATCTGCGCTATACCCAAAGACTTACAATATATCTTTGCCAATAGCTTCAATAATATACACCATCGATTCAAATTTACATTGGAAAAAGAAATTAAGAATAGCATCCCGTTCCTTGACATGCGACTACATAGAACAAGAAACCAGAGCATTATAACAGACTGGTATTGCAAACCTTATAGCTCTAATAGGATTTTAAATTATTACTCAAATCACCCACATAATACTAAAATAAATACAGCCCAAAACCTCGCAAACAAAATTTTTAAAATCAGTCATAACAAATTTTCACAAAAAAACACCACAATCGTTACAGATATATTAATAAAAAATAACTATCCACTACATGTAATCCACAAAATAATAAAAAGAGCAGTAAGGAACAACCATTTTAACAATTTAACACAAACCCCGAACAACACAATAAGACTAAATAACACTACTCCCATTTACACATCAATCCCGTTCATATATCCGTTATCCCTAAAAATCGCGAAAATTATTAAAAATGAGAATAATCATATAAAAATAGCATTCAAGCCAATAACCAAACTAAACAACAATTACACAAAAACCAAGGATCCGATACCCACACAAGAAAAAAACAGTGTTGTATACAAGGTCAAATGTGAGAACTGCAACACGGCATACATTGGACAAACATCAAAAAAGCTTACAACCAGATTATCACAACATAAAGCATATGTCAATAAACAAGCTCCACGATCCGCACTAGCATCCCACGCAATAGATACAGGACATGTATTTTCCTTCGACAATACAAAAATAATCGACATGGAAAATAATAGAAAAAAACGAGAACTTAAAGAAGCATGCCACATATACCTTAACAAAAACAAAGTTATAAACTTAAGGCAGGACACAGAACTAATAAATAAAGACTATAAACACATACTGAATAAACTAAAACCGTAGTATTAGTCATAAAATTTTAAACCTTTTCTCAACGACCGCTTAGTTATATATCGTCCTCGTAGCCAGTTAATTGTCTTTTCTGTTCTAAGTTTATTTTAATTTATTAATAATGTATTTTTCTTCTACTGTAATTTATTTTCTATGTTGTTTATGTGTTATTTATTATTATTTTTAAGAACTATTTATACGCGCCATAGACAGAAATAATGTATTAAAATATTTATATTTAGATTTTTTTATAAAAAAGCTTGAACTCATATGTGATTTATATGTACAGAGCTCCTGAAGAAGGGCCGCACTTGGACACGAAACGTCGAGCAATGTTCTAGAAAATTAAATATTTTTCAACAAAACGATCGGTGTATTCCTGAAAATAACCTTTCCAAAAAAAATCTTAATCTTCCACGGCAAAATTTCTTGGTTGTTTTTTTTTTTTTTCAATTTATATATTCTATCTGGGCTCAATTTAACCGTTGAAATGTCTACTTTAAATGATCTATATATCTATATATATATTCTTTTGTACTATATACAAAAATGTAATAGTTTTGAGATAAATGCAGTTAAAGTTGAAACCTTTATTATAAAAAAACTGTTCGATACATTTTTTTTTTAATTTGCATAAAAACTCAGTTGTTTTCCGTCTATTTATTTCTTGAATTATTTTTGTTTCAATAGAAAAAAAACTTCCGTTCAAATTTCATTAACTTAAACCTAGATTTAAAAACATTACATTACTTGAATGATATGGGGCAAAATAATTTACTAATAAAGTTAAAAGAAATATTTTATTACTTCAACATCTTTATTTAGCCTTGAATATTTTCTAGTTTTTTTTAACAAAAATCCATTTCTTCATTCTCAATGAACATAATTTTATGATTTTTTTAACGGGTAAATTTTATATTCGTTCAAGTAGGCCTTTTTGGTATTCTCCGGTACAGTAATTATATCATGTCGGTTGTGAGTAACGTTGATAATTAAGCAATAGTGAAATAACAATTATTTGATAACAGAAAACAAAAACAGAAAAGGTTTCTCTTGTTGCTATCATTATTCATAGGTGGTCTCTTTTTTTAAACAGTCCTTAAATTGTTCAGTGTTCCAAGTTTATTTCTGCCAGCTGTCATCAAAATTGACTCCGAAATAAATTGGGCCTGTGCTGCAAACATTTTATAATATACCTTTTAAAAGGTTCTTTTCTTTTTTAAATACAAGAATTCTATTTATATAAGGCAATATTGCTGCAACTACATGGAGCATACCAAGATTTTGGCAAAATTGATTTTGATTTACTCTACGTGGCAGTCTTCTTAGCCACATGAAGCAATCCAATTTTAAATATAGTTTTAAATTTCCGCACGTGTATCACAACAATACTTAAAAAAATATTTTAAAATATTTAATGTATTTCATGCCCCATGTATAAACGAATTTGAATTGGGGTAAACCAACACTAACTATTGTGGCAAAAATATGATATGGGGCAAACATGACATGATTTTTTTCGATAAATATACAACTTAGGAAAAAGCTGATTAAAGCATTTAATTCAACTTCAGCAATAAATAATCTCAAAAACTGTACTTAACTCAAATTATCAAATTTGGCTGATGGGGCAAACCAATATTCAGGTTGCTTTCGTTCCGAAGCCTGGTAAGGCTTCATATATGGACCCGAAGAGTTTTTGAACCATAAATATCTCCTAATTCCTTTTGAAATGACTAGAGAGGCTTGTGGATGAATATATCAAGGGAGTAGCCCTAAAGGTCTCTACCATAAACATCTCACAGCACGCTAGCCGGAGGGGTAGATCTACTGTGACGGCTCTCCAATCAATGGTTACTGTCATTTAGCGGGGTTTGGATCGTGGTCTGTTTACATTGGGAGCCTTTCTGGTCATCGAGGGGGCTCTTGACAGGGCCACCCCCGAGTCGCTTTATGAGGCAGCTCGTCGATATGATGTTGACCGCACTGTAGTGTGATAGATCGACCAAATGTTAAGACGACAAAACTTAACTGTGGAAATGAGCACAGGAACCTCTCACAGTGTGCCGGTAGAGACAGGCTGTGCGCAAGGTGGCATTCTTTCCTCGGTACTCTGGTGTATATCGGTTGACTCACACATCACGATGTCGAAAAACGTGAGATTCTCATATGAAGCGTATGCGGATGAAATCCCTCTGCTTATCTCCAAGCACAGCATGGCTGGCGCATATTCCTTCATGCAACGAGGTCTCAATATTCTTGAGGGCTGGTGCACTTGTCATGATATGATAGTGAACCCCACAAAGACCACCTTGGTGCTCTTCTTCGGAAGACGTAAGCTTGGGCACTTTGTTCTTCCCAAGCTCTTTGGACACACTCTGTAACTCTCGCCTCATGTCCATCACTTCGGAGTCTACCTTGAGTCGCAGCTGATATGGAATTCCACGTAGAGGAGTTAATGCGGCTATGAAGGTCTTCGCTCAACACAGGAGGACCTTAGGCTGCACATGGGGCATAAGACCGAGGGTTGTGCACAGGATGTAAACTCGACCGTTAGGACAGGAGGCATATGGTGGCCGAGGACGCTTGTGGGGTCTGCGATCCGAAAGCTGGCGAGCCTGCAAAGGCTTGCCTCCCTATGATTTACGGGCTCCATGCGATCTACGGCTACTGCTGACCTTGAGGTCTTAATCTGCCACCCCTGGATCTTGTCATTCAGGCAGAGGCCAAAAAAGCTGTGTGCAGATTGAGATTATAGGGATGTTGGGAGGACGGCTGGACTAGCACTTCTCATTGCTCTTTGGCGTGTGGGCTGGATCTGAAAGCCCTCTGGCCAACATGCCATTTCATGCGTTGATAGCAGCGTGCATCGGCTGCTCAATCTATGTGCTGGTATTGTTAGCAAACGAAGTACAGAGGCAGCCACAAGGCAGATCTCCAATGAAGAGGCTTTAGAAGAGCATATCTCCTTAGTGTATATGGGTGCCACTAAAAGTTAGTAGACACTGGGACTAGATAGTCGCGCAGCTATTCCTAGAAAGTATAAGTGATATACGCCAAAGTCTGATAAGCATTCTTAGCTTATTTATAAAAAAGATATTAAGCTAGAGTAATACTAATTGCAATATGTACATATGCCCTAAATTACTTATTTGCCTTTATGCTTCTGACTTTGCTTGGTGTGATGCAACTAGCTTAATCCGCTTTAACACGTTCGCGACGGTGCATACCACCGATGGCTCCTAAAAGACTGACTCATCGAGTGGCGCGTACCACCGGTGGCTCCAACAAGATTGACTCATTGGGCTAGTGCGTAACACCAAAAATTTAGATCGTTAAGTAACTAGAAAAAATTGCCATATAATTGAAAATTTAAATAATGGAAATTTAACGTAGTAGGTATTAATTGAAAAAAGAAAATTTTATTTCAACTCAATATTATAAACATAACTTATAGGAACTTCATGATTTTACGATGAAACGTCATTTTCAAAACGGATTTCTTTTTTTATTCAAATGCCATATGAAGCTTAATGCTCTATAATTGTCAATAAAAAAAAAATAGTAATACTAATCGAACAACAGTTTTTTTAATAATAGTATTTCGTCTTATTACGGTGTACGGTGAACTTAAAAAATTATTTAAAAAAAGAAATTTGCGTGGGAGAGCCGTAACGAAATGTGTTTTTTTAGTTGAATTTGTGATATTTGGGAGAAAAAAATAAGTGCAAAAAACTTAGCTTGTAGCTTCTGGAGAGTAGGCGGGTTGTACCGCCCCCATAGGGGAAGTAAGTGTGCTCGAGTATTTTTTTTTCTCTTGTTAATTTCATACGGACGACTTACCTTTAAAAATGTTTGTTTGGCACTTGTGTCATATACACCCCACTACCAAACAATGAGACTTCGAACCAATCCTGGTAAGACAATAGTTGTACTCTTCACGAAAAAGGAAGCTTTATTTACAAGCACAATCTCTTGAGAGGGAACAGTAGTGGAATTCTCAAAAGACGTCAACTATTTAAGTATTACTTTAGATAGCAGAAATACTCAAAACGAGTACTGGATAAGTCCACAGCAGCAACATGGGCATGCCGCTAGATTTGTGGCAAAACTTGGGGTATTAAACTAAATATGACTCTGTGGTGATATACATGATCCATGGTCACATATACCTCACTCATTTGATGGCCAAAAACAAAACAAAAGACGACTCAAGCTGGTTTGCAAAAACTACAATGCCTTGCATGTCAAGGAGTAACTGGTGCAATGCGTACCTGCCCAACTGCGGCCTCAGAGGGTATGATGGACCTACTAACTTTATGTTAGGAAGGAGGCCATCCTCAGTGAAATTAGGCTGCAGAGGGCAAACATCCTGAGCACAAACAATTTGATTGGACATCTGAAAGTCCTCCAGGATTTAATAGAGAACTCGATGCCCAAACCAAATTCAGACGTTATGCCGAAACGCCATAACTTTGAAACACCATTTAAGGTGATCTTGAGGGACCGTAAACAGTGGCACACTGGGGACCTACCTTTTGAAAAATGATCTCTTAAATGGTACACGGATGATGTATCCAAAATTCAAGATAAATCAGGCGTAGGCATATATGGTCCAAGGTGCCATCTCACAGGCACTTGGGACATCACCAACCATTGTTCAAGTAGAAATACACGCCATAGAACTCTGCGCTCGCGAATTAATCCACAAGAATATGCGTGGAGCTAAAATATACATAATATTAGATAACCAAGCAGCAATTAAAGCATTAAACTCTTTTACCTTTGAGTCCAAACTGGTTTGGGACTGTCTTGAGGTAACTGGCCGAAACAAACAGGCTGACGCTGATTTGGGTACCAGGACATGAAGGCATTACGGGCAACGAGATTGCGGGCCGCCTTGGAAAGGATGGAGCCAAATATCTGCTTATTGCCCCTGCGCCTGTCTCTGGATATCCAAAAGGTCACCTTTTAGCTCAGATCAGACTTTGGAAGAACAGAACTAGAAAGGAGCACTAAAAATATACCCCGGGACTGAGACAAGCGAAGAAGTTTATAAAGTATTCGCAACAGAGGACAAAAGCATTCCTCACACTCAGCAGAAAGGAACTAAGGCTCATAACAAGTATATTCACTGGAACTGTCCACTTAGATACCATCTTAAAAAGGTGGGTAGGTAAGGTCGGCGATGAGACCTGTCGCTTCTGAACATATTCTGTCACTGTGAAGTTCTGTCCCGCATAAGGCTAAGACATCTAAAAAAAGGAATTCATACTGCCAGAGGATGTCGAAAAAATTGACCATCCCAAGAACGTCATAGGTTTTATTAGAGATCTTAAGTTCGAATGGGCACCCTAGGGCACTTAGGGGTAATGCCACAAAAGATCTTATAGGTCGCGGTGACTAGATGAGAGGCGGAAGTCCTGTCTGCATCCCCCTATAAATAGTAATAATAATAATAAATGTATTTCAAATGAAGGCAAATTTTTCAGCTCTAGTTTCTATGTTATAAACGACACCACTTTTTTATATTGTTGTTTGTGAGGTTTTATAACGTGGCCCCATTTAGAGCGAGTTTCCAGCTTGCGCCTAGTGCGCCTTATAGTAAATGCGGCCTTGCATGTTCCGCTTAGAGTGCATTAATATTATTGTATTTTATTTCTTGAGGAACGATTTCAGGTCAATTGATTAGAAATATTTTTATGCTAAATGTGCATTCT
This sequence comes from Dioctria rufipes, assembly GCA_963924295.1. Classification (NCBI taxonomy): domain Eukaryota; kingdom Metazoa; phylum Arthropoda; class Insecta; order Diptera; family Asilidae; genus Dioctria; species Dioctria rufipes. The sequence continues at coordinate 45,708,573 of OZ002744.1, read as the reverse complement.
TGCGATTTGTTTAATTAGTTAATTATTTCTGGTTTTGGGTAGTTACATCACAATACTTTCACACGAATTTTATATAAATTAATTATTTTTACAAGAGAGAAAAACAAGAGCCCGAAAATCGGTTATGTTGAAAAATGTCTTATATGAAAGTTTTAGACATTTTTATTATCTACAACTTTTGTGAATTAATAGGAGATCACGTTTCGTGGAAAATCGCAAAGAAATACTTTGAACCGCTAAAGCTCTCCCTCCACCCATTTCACAATTTCACTTTATCTCATATTTAATTATGGTTTTTTCTTTTAATTACAACCTTCACTAAATTTTCCAGCTGGTCCGTGCCTATTTATAATTTTTTTTCTTTTAGCCTTCATAATCCGTTTTGGCAGCAGCTTATAGTAAAGCTGCATGAAGGGGGAAAACATAATTCTCAGCTTATTATTTCTAAGACACCTTCTTATGATACTAAGGAAACATAATTGTCTCCTTAATTAGTATTCGTTTCGGCTCATTTTTTATAAGGTTATTGTACTCAAAAGCAAACAATCAACAGATGCCAAAGTCAAGTTCCATTGACGCTAATCAGTGGACTGGGGTTGTTATTTTAAATATTTGCATATCTCATATGTTGGAAGCTTTATTCCTATTTCACTTTTGGTTAATTCAAGCATTTCTTTCAGACGCTCGTCGGTTTTTTCCTAATTTGGTTGGGGCTGTCATGTTCCTAGCAGGTATTTTTGTTTTTTACTTGTTTCACGAAGAGCTTAAAACAGGAAGTAAATTTAAATGAATAAGCATGGCAAAATGTCATTAATATGAGTGAAATCTTGCAATTCTGCCTATACGAATTGTATACTGCCATTATTAATAATGTTTTTTTTTTCTACGTAGATTTAATGATTGTATGGTAAAATAAATTTGAGATTTTAATGTCTATCTCTGTCCGTTTGTTCTTCCATTATCCTCAAGTCAAGTTATCTGTCTGCACGACATAACTTGAGAATCTCACATCTCACAATCTCTCTCTACACAGTAATTTTATTTAAAAAAAAAATCAAACTCGTAGATAAGTGGAATCTGGCAACTCATTCGTAGTATTGTCATAACATATAAGTTTCTATTTTCACTACACATGTAATTAGAAATTGTTTGAGAAAGCACCGAGCTGGAAAGCTGAAATTTTGAATATACCATTACCGTAATAATTATAGATTTAAGTTCTAAAACGGATGAAATTGGACAGCTCCGTCGTAGGTCGTCATATAAAAATTGGAAAAATTTTCATGTTTCTTTTTTTGTCATTTTTCGAAATTTTAAGGTAAAACAATTGAGAAAAACCTTTATTTAACTACTATTTAAGTTAGTCATTCAGAATTAAGTTCCTCTTCTGCACCACCGCCATATGCAGTATGAAACAGAACATTATTTTTACTCTGCAGGACAAGGAAGGTGAATATAGAGGAAGGTGAGAATTCTAGAAACGGATAAAATGGACTTTTTTCGACATATTTAATATCGATATTTGCACTTCAAAATCTAAACCGGAAGTCCGTTATTCATGATGGCGCCCAAAATAGTAATCTTCGGTAATACATGATTTTTGTGTTTTTCTCACCATTAGTGATATCATAATTTTAAAAACTTTATAAATATCCAAAACACATAAAAACTAGAAGAAAAAAAAACACAAAAATACAGGGTGTTTCAGATTGAAATGGTATTGATATAGAAAAAAGTTATAGTAGCTCATCTAAAAGAATCGTTTAGTCAATCAAATTCTAAGGCTACATTTGTCGGTTCAAATCTTTGGGTTTTTATTATTTGTAGAAAATCGATAGATTTTAGTTCAATCCGCATCGAAAGGATCATATCATATGTAACTGAGCCAAACTCTAAGCGTTACCAAGAACTGTTTGTTACGTTATGCGAACCCATCATGGTCACATGTAAACCTGACTGGAACATCTTCACAGGTGACATCTGTGAATCAAAACTGAGTACTGCACAGCTGTCAATAGAGTTCCACGTTGAAGGATTGGAGAAAATTGAAAAAAAAGATGCCGGAAACGAGGAGTTGGGTTTGGTTTTTCACTATACGACGAGGTGGAGTTCAAATTTTGTATACAGCCATTGGCGTCTATGTTCCAGGACATAACACAAAGCGATTTTGCTTATACTTCCAAATCCATGAAATAGTACTACTCTAATAAATTCAAAGAGCGATTTTGCCTTACAAAAGAATATACGAAATAGTACTACTCTAATACATTCAGAGAATTTGATGTCACGACCTGGAACATAAAGACGGCAATCACACATCGTTTTAAAAACAAATGTAAATTTAAGTTCTAAAAACGGACTAATTAGTTTAGGCTTTTTTTTTACCCAGCCCACACTTTCCGCAAATAGTCGAGGTGCTAGCGTGCTAACTTGATAAAGAAGTGGGCAGTTAACTTCGGCTGACAGATAGAGCCTCTCGTCTATTAATAACATCGCCTCTCACTAAACTTAGAGCTACCATAACATGCTGCATCGGGGCTTGTCAAGAAATTACTAAATCCAGCACTGAGATACTTCCCTGTGCAGATGTATGCACTTACCTACATATCTAATCAGTATTTTCCCCAATATCTTGATCACCAAAGTTTTAAGAAAATTGACTTATCTACAAATAAGTAAAAAAGATAGAATTGGTCTAGGATCAAATCTTATGATATCCTAGATGAATGCCCGTATGTAATTTCATATGGTTATCTCTCTGTGCAAGTTTGATTGTTGAAGTTGTTTTTCACATATATTTCTAGAACGGTGATTATGACCAATTTCATATAATTTCACATTCTTAAGAACTCTCTGTACAATAACAACGTCTATAACTGTTCTTTTTCACAGAATACGTAAAAATCTAAATGTTTTTATGGCAATACCAAGAAGGGTGTAGCCCATTTTTGTGATTATATTTACTGTTTATATAAAAAGGCCGTGTACAAGATTTCAATTTTTAAAAGCCCACGCGCAAGATTTCAGCTCTCTAAGTATACGCGTTCTTGAGGTATCGTAATATTATGCGTGGGTGTCCAATCCATTTTGCTCTTTCAGCATCTACCATTTCAGTGCGTTTCAATCGGATGACAAGCTTAGTACACTTTATGATTTCGTCTAGGCTATAAAAACTTACCGGCATTTTCTAATTACTATAAGCAGCTATTTAAGAGTCAACTGTATTTTCAACAGCTGCAGTATGGCATCTGATTAGATTACCTATAGAATTTTCATTCGTCTTTTTTTATGCTGTTCCATTTTTTTTACTTATGTATCTAATTTTACTATTTTTATATTATGTAAAAAAATGCTTATGGTATGCCTAAAAGCAGTCATATTGGACCACTACTTTTTTTAATAATTTAGGTACATCAATGTTGAATATATTTATTTCTGACACAATAAAAAATTCTCTGCTACACTGATTATTCCAAAATTTGCTATGTCGAATTTAAAGAAAACATACAGTGTCCTCCTCTTAAACTCAAATTTAGCCGTCTTTCATAGATGGCGCTCTGATAACTACCTTCCTGTAAATATCTCTAAGTGTAAAATAATGTTATATCTCGGAAAATTATAGCTCTGTATTTATATTAAAGCTTTGATATGAATATTCTGTAAACAAAAACTCGATAAAAGTAATAAAAGTAAAATATTTGGTCTTTCTTTCGAGCATCATATCTACGCCATCCGTTAACAGAGCATAATGGTCATAGGATGAAAGTACTTTCACCAGACCAAGTTTGGATTATATGCGAATCTTATTTGTGATCAATTCTCTAGCAAAAGTTTCTTAGATTTTTGAAACGACTCTCGTTTTATGCATCCATTAATAGACTTCAGCTCACCTCTCTGGAAAGTATTTATGTAAGGTGATACAATTCCACAATTAAATTTGTCTTCCATTGCTTCTTGTGCTATTGGCGCCATTTAATAACTCTTTGTTCATGCATTTTTAAAGAGATTTCTTGTTTAGAAATTATGAAAGGAGCGACAAAATGAACGATAATAACTTTCACTTTCGCATGCAAAAAAAAAAAATTCTGTGTAGGCAGGTAAACAGAGACTAATACTTAAATGGTGACTGCTCAGAGGACGAAACTGAAGGTATTCTTTATAAATTCTGGTCCAGAGACGTTGGTCTATTTCTTGGAATAAAATAAGCAGAAAAAAAAACATCTCCCACTTACAGGAGGCTTCCAAAGTGCGAAAGTTGAATGAAATCCTACGCAGTCTAAAGAGTGTGAACGCAGTGTTCAATTTTCTTTGGAGCTAAGAAACAAATCGTAAAGGGCTGGTGGTTGATGGCTCCACCATCCTATAGCAATATAATAGGAATATATAGAATGTTTATGCCAGGAATTGTGGGGAGAGGGGAGGTTTGGTCGTACATATAATAGGGGGACAATGTGGTGGTGGTGACGGAGATGCTTTTTATACTACATTTGAACAACCCTCTCAACAGGACCACGTGACCTTTTATCGATCGCCTTTGCCGTCCATCATGAGGTGTTTATATGGAGTAAAATGTTATGAGAGTGGGATGTAGTAGGGGAGGAGGAGGAAAATAGGGGGTCTGCACCCTGTGTACTAAAAACCCTCCCATAGTAAGAGTATGTTTTTATGGTATGTGATAGGATTTTGTGCTGGGTTTGCTGGAATATCGCTCTCTTTGCCGTTCCAGCAACAAATATCGTATGTATGTTTGTATATAGATTCATCAGCAGCAATGTTAAGTGTAGCTTGGAATATATACATATGCCATGGTAAAGTTGAGTATTCATATATATCTACATTGGTACATATATGTTAGCTGCCCTATAACCCATTCTGTTAGACCATCAAGCTTAGTCCAGGCGTGTGTATATATAATAAAATACTCTCTCTCTCTACTACCAGAAATACAGCAGCAGCACGGATCTCCATCGTCTTTCCAATTTTTAAGAGGATGAGAAAATCAGCTCCAACATCGAGTAAGTGGACGACGAAAACAACAACAAAAACAACAACAACAACAGCAAAAGCAACGCCAGCATAGTACTGTCGGTCGACGATGAGAACGTCTATATGAATTATGTAGATATCTGTAGGTAGTAGATAGTATTTCGCTAGGTATATAATAATTGTATGATTCTCTATGTAACTGGACTATGGGCTCGAAAGCTTTCCATGTAGTATCCATTCTGCAACTGGACGCCCTTTTCCATAACCGTAAGGGGCTAGTCACGCTGCTGCTTCGATAATATACAAACATATATAGATCACAGTCTAGAGGGAATAAGTATAATGTAACGCAGATTCTAGTATACTAACTACATATATGTATGTAAGTATTTATGTACTATTATATATGGGTCTGGGTCTACTTATAAAGCTCGTCCTCGTCGCTTGCTATAAACAAAATGGATCCTTCTTAGATTGCTTTTAAATTTTTTTTTCCTTTTTTTCCTTTTTTTTTTTTTTACTTCGGTTAGAATACAGAAAAGTAAAAGAAAAAAAGAAAAACTCACTCCTAACGGCCATGTATCTCTAGCAAAAGATGAATGGCAGAAAAGTGTGTGTACTTAGGCGAAGCCTTCTTTTGTGGCAAGTTAAACTTCTTCCATTAAGATCTAAAGTGATAGGAAAGTCAGTAAAGTTGGTAACTAAATACATAGATACTCGTATGTACATAGATAGTGCGAAATTACTTAGAAAAAGTAATTTTTGATTAGAATTTTTTATCTTAACTGAAACGTATCAACAATAACAACAACAACAATGTGTGTAGATCTTTTCTGATGGATAATGAAATATTTTACACTACAACAATTACAAAAGTGTTAAAAGTTTCGAATTACTACAACAATGTGGTTAGATCTGTCTGAAGATCCTAGAGATATATGAAGTGAAAGTACCTTTATTTTTTCTTTTCATCCCCAGTCATTGTTATTCAGGGTGTTTCAGGCTTAAAGGTCCATACTAAAGAAGGTGATAGAGATAGTACTAATCTAGCCAAAACAAAAAATTGTATGTGGCTGGTGGAAGTAAATCTCTACCGTTTCGAAGTTACATGGTGAATAAGAAAAATGTTAGTTTTTCACAAAATTTTTTTAATTAGGAAATATTTTCCATTTACCTTGACGTCCCATAACTAGCGACATGAGGGAGCGGAGTGATGACATCCCAAGTGGCATTGGAGATTGAATTTCCTATCATATAAACTATAAACCAGACTTAAGAACTTAAACTCAAAGGCCACTCTCCCTTGAGGTAATTTGGAAAGGAAATATTACTTAATAATTCCTTAAATGAGGCCTTGAAAGTAATCTTAATTTTGTAATTGATTATTAGAGCAAAATAACGTAATAAGTATTTGCATTTTAATTTACCTAATAGGAATGAATACAAATAGGGAAATAAAATTTCTTAAATCTCAGGTAAATTTCTTTACTTTTTACCTAAATTTTACTTAAATTTGAATTCAAATTTAAGGAAATGGATGAACTTTGTAATTGGATCTATTCCCAAACTCAAGGTAACGTAAATATTCCCTAAAAAATTACCTATTCGGTTGTATTCGCTCTCTTAAAATCCGAATTCCTAAAAAATTTAATCTCAAGGTGAATTGGACTAAATGCGCATGTTTAGCGGAATCCCTCATAGTTGAAATTGCGTAATAATAAAACCGAAAATTTTGTTCGACTTCAGTGTCAATGGCATTAAGCCTTTCATATGTATGTACGGCCAGCGTCTAGTCTTCCAGATAGAGTATCGCCGTACATTCACATGGTTCAGCCCATTTTGGGCGGCTTTTTTCGTTTTTTTTTTTTTTAACATAATTCTATCAATGATGTTTGTAGGTATATATATATATTATGAATGAATATTGATGAAAAAAAAAAAATATATATATATAGTATATACGAGTATATGCAGCCATTCCACACGAAAACCAAGTGCTTGTTTTGGCCGCGACCATCCCTGATTTGGATGAAACATTCACAATTAATAAGGAATACCAAAATAGCTCACCCACATTAATTTTTTCCCCTAGCCTCCCTCCCCACTCCCCGCTAGGGAGTTAGACCTTTCGTGATTTTACGATGAAGCGCCATTTTCGAAAAATCATATCTCGAGAACGGAGAAAGCTTAATGCTTCATATTTTTTATCAAAAAAACAAAAAATGTGGCAGTACCAAACGAAATTTTGATATTGTTAATAATAGTATTATTTTGTTTTTTTCAAAAAATAGTATTATTCACTAGTGAAAACTTCTGGCACTCTTTTTTTTATTTTTAAGCTAGGAACCTTATCTACATATGTTTAAAAAACTTGCGATAGTGTTCGGCTTCGTTTTTTAGATATGAATTTTCAAAGTCACTGTGTACCCAAAGTAACCCATATGGGAGCAAACCACCCCCACTAAAAATCTCGACTAAATATTTTCCGATGCAGAATTTGTTTTGCTACTCTTTTCCGAATTTTTGATCATATTTTCCATCCCCTCTCAAATTCGCTCCGAAAATTAATTTTCAACGGCCAAAATTTTCTGCCAGAAAAATTCGTTTCGAAGCATACTTAATCGAATTGTCGATGAATCCATTTTTTATAGACACACACTTATTATTGTACGAAATTTCCGGAGAATCAGATGTCATTTATCTATTTAAAAATAATAAAAACTATACAAATTTTTTGTGCCTACTTTCCGCCATCTACCGGCGGTATTTGTAAACTCACGTACATTGCACTTATAGTCTCAGCCATTTACATACCTAAATTATCGTTTGCATTTTATCCGAATGAATTTTACACTTTTCCAAGGCAATTTTTACTTTCTTCCGTATACCGGCATGTGGGTCTTGTTTGGAAAGGTCTCGTTGAATACAAAACAAAAAATTAGCTGGTAAATTTTTTTCCACCCCACTATTCGGTCAATTTGGCATCAAAACCCGTTATGTTAGAATTACTGAATCCATAATTTTGCTAACTGATGCCACCTATTGGAACTTTCTTGAACCATTTCCAACATCTTATTATAAGCATATTAATCCTTGATTTGTGTGATGTTTCACAATAAGAAAAAAAATTGCTAGAGATCCACAGTAGACTAAAAAAACAAAACATTCCCCTCATTGGTTATACAGTGACTTTGAAAATTCATATATCAAAAATAAAGCCGAACACCATCACAATTTTTTGCACATATGTATATAAGCTTTCTAGTTTCAAAATAAAGTGCTAGAAATCCTCACTAGTGAATAATACTGTTTTTTTTTATTTTGAAAGAAAAAAAAATCCTATTATTAAAAACAAAATTTTCCGTTCGGTACTGCCACATTCTGTTGTACAAAATACAAGGCATTGAGGTTCATTGGGCATAGAAAAATCGGTTTGTCCGTTCTCGAGATATGATTTTTTGAAAATGACGTTTCATTGTAAAATCATGAAATTTCTAACCTTCCTAGCAGGGGTGGGAGTGAAGCGTGGGAGGGAAAACAAAAAAATATAGGTGAATTATTTTAGTATTATTAATCGAATTTCCTGCAACCGTTTTGTGAAACATGATAATTGAATAAAACTAGTAGCCTTTTGTACATGTACTTTTATTTTCACAAGTTGAAGCTTCGTATAAATTCTGACAGCTGTTTCGGTCCAACTGGAGCATTATCGAAGTATAGACAAGTGCTACTGGTATACATTTACAAATTCGATAATCTCTTCATCTAGGCTTAAAATAAAAATAAAATACACCCACATACATATGTCCATCAAATGTTTATGAGGAGGATTGCAAATGTAGCTGAATCTGGTAAAATCATTGTCTGTTGATGAATATGTTTCACAAAACTGAACGAATTGGTTCGACATGTTCATTCAATATGTTTTTCCCCCCTGTATTGCTTTTTAAAATTTACTAATTATTAATAGAAATTTATAATTCTGGGTCAGCCAGGTCAGACCACGTTATTCCGAGAAAAAGTTTTTTTTTACTAAAATACATAAAAAAAAAACGGGTTTTTGTATACTATAAAAATGGTTACGATCAACTGCTCCGCAATTCACCTCAGCTTCAAAACCGAATATAACACGAAAAGTGACGATTGTCAAACAGGTGTACACCAGCTGGAACCTTGATGCGCCAAGCGCCTAAGCGCATCTGAGAGCCTTCTCTTGCTTTGTATATTTCTATCTGTTCTCGGTATTTCTGGCATATATGACACTTTGAATCTTGGTATGAAATTTAACTTTAAACAGTAACCAAAAACCTTGTACTTTTTAAGATACAGGGTGCTTAGTGAAAAACTATTTTTTTTTTTTTTTTAATGACGCTGTAGATTAGATTAGATTTGTGAAGAGGTGTGTAGGCGTTAGCCTCGTTATCACTGAGACCTGAAAGATCTACATATTGTGAGTCACCGTTGCATTTACTCCCTTTCCAAGATCAGACTGTTAATAAAGTCTAGAATCATTCTGGGATTGAGGTTCCACATGTAGGTTGATGGAGGAAAAGCATGTTCGAGGTGGAGTGGTCTCCGCCTAGCCAATGCTTCGCAGTTGCAGAGCAAGTGCTCCAAGGTGGTTTCGTGAGTATCCTGATAGAAACGGCAAGATGAAGTCTCAGTCAAGCCCAGCTTTTTAGGTGATACCTTAAGAGGTAATGGCCTGAGAAGAGCTCAGTAATCATTTTGAGCTTTGTTCTTCTAAGGAGTAGGAGTTCTTTTGTTTTTCCTCCATAGGTGTCGAAAAACTTTTTTGCCTGACAAAATCCTTGTAGCCTTTCCCAGTACAGGGACTTTTTTCCCCCCAGTCGATAAAGGGCAACTCTGAGGTAACACTTTGAAGTGCCACAAAATAGCTCTGGTCCGACAAACTTAGTTTCCGCTCCTCATTTGGCTAGGCCATCAGTAATTTCATTGCCTTTGTGGCCCTCATGTCCAGGTACCCACATGAGGATAACTTTGTTTCTTCTTGATAGGTTTTTGAGGGTTTTTAGACATTCCCCTTGTGGGTAGCTTGACTGTCCGAGAGGATATTAATAGTTGGGCAATTTATGGCTCTTTTAATGCAGATATTGGCACATTCTATTATGGCCAATACCTCGGCTTGAAATACGGTAGGAGTAGAGCCCAGAACCTTTGATATTTGGCATTTGGGGCCGTATACGCCCAGTCTGACTCCGATGTTCGTTTTTGAACCGTCTGAATACCACACCATCGATCCTTGTTGGAAGGACGGTTTAGTGAAACGCCATTGCTGTCGGTCTCCCAGAAACCACTTGGAATGGTCTTACAAAATCCACCCTGAGTGTGATTATATCAGATATTGTTATCATTAGATCAAAACATATCTGTTTTAAGATATTTGAATGACCAACCAGATCGCCTGGCTTTAACTGTTTCTCCTTTTGCACTCTAATAGTACTGGAGAGCGCTTCCTTTTTCACCTGCAAATGTAGGGGAGTAAGGTTTAATAAAGCTTCCATGGCTCCTGTAGGACAGGTTCTCATGGCACCAGTTATTCCTAGACAGGCAAAGCGCTGAGTTTTGTGAAGAAGAGCCACAGCCGTTTTTTTATTTGTTTCTGGCCACCATGCGTGGGCCACATAGGTGACCATAGGTCTAACAACCGTAGTGTACAACCAGTACACGCACCGCTCTATCCGTCACTCTGGACAGATGCGAATTCCAGATAAGTTTCTTATCTAAAGTTACTCCCAGATATTTGACTTCGTCTGAGAATATCAATTCCGTTCTGTCAAGAAGAGGAGCCGTTAGTGAAAGTTTCGCTCTTTTTGTAAACGGAACGATAATCATCTTATTGGGGTTTATGCTAAGGCTTTTGTTTAAACACCACGTACGGATTTTGGGGAGGGCATTTTGCATGAGGTCGGATATGAATTGATCATGCTTGCCCCGTATTGTGACTACTAGGTCATCCGCGTAGCTTGTACATTAAAACCTGAACTGGTAATTTTCTCTAGCATGTCATCAATTACGATCGACCACAGGAGTGGAGAGAGAACTCCTCCTTGTGGGCAGTCTTTTGCTGCGTTGATGGTGATTGAACAGTTCCCTAGAGTTTTGGTTATTATCCTGCTTCTAAGCATGGAGTCTATCCAGTTTACCGTGGAGGGCTCAAAGTCTTTATCCTCGGCGCTGATTTAATTGCATTGAAGGAGGTATTATCGAAGGCTCCTTCTCTGTCCGCAAATGCACATAAGGCCACCTCTTTTGCTTCAAGAGCTTTCTCGAGGTCTTTGAATAATGTGTGAATAACAGCCTCAGTAGACCCTGTAAATCCGACAAGGTTGATATGAATCCCTCCCCCCTTCCTTTTGCTATACAATTTGTTTTTGTCTAGGTGAGTACTCCTGCTCTATGGACCACTTAGCTGGAAACACCTTGTATTTTATTAAAGCAATACTCCTTATAATCAGTCAAGTTTGAGTGCCTTGCTCACAATATAGGGAAAATATACAAACATAATTTTTATTAAATGAAATTCCTTTTACCTTGACACACACGTTAACATGAGTTAAACTAGGTAGAAAATATGTCGAGATTTAGAAAAATTTATGTAAATTCAACGCGAAATTTGCGTTAAATTTACCAAATCAAGAAAATATGTCCTCTGGCCTACAGGGATATATTCTCCAATTTCCGTAACCATTACTTCGATATGACGCACGTCCTCTCATTCTCCATGTACCTAAATCGGACATAAATATTAGGTAATCTTAACTTAACAACAAATAGTCGCTGACCTAGTTTACGTCGAATAGACGTTAATTCAACCTGAAAAAGAGGGGAATTGTTACTTGGGATTTGTTGGAAAGTTAAGACGGTTTAGTATCATCTGTGTTAAGAATCACTTTCATAGGTTGTATAACAAGGGAATATTTCTTTAATCACTCTGTAATTCTGAAACAATTGTTTTTTTGGTCTAGGTGATTACTATCAGCTTCTCTTATGGACCTCTGATCTGGAAACACCCTGTATACTGTAGGTGTGTATACTCTCCAACATGCCTTCCATTTTAGAATCGTAATAAAATTTTTAACGATTTTTTAAAACAAGACAGGAACTCAGTAGAATTAATGTGTTTTTTTTTTTTTTTTTAGAGCTGGAGACTCTCAAGAGAATAAAATGTCATCATAAGGGTAGAAATGGAAACTACGTATGTACATACATATCTAACCTTTTAACCCTTTTTCTATTGCGTCTGGACCTAGTTAAGTTTTATGTCACATCGGGTGACAAGGGACGACATCAGATTACCATACATGCAGCATACGTCTTAATAGAGATTTAATGGGGCGATAATTGTAACACAAGATTTGATTAGGAGTGGTAAAAATACCGCGAAAAGAAAGGTGACAACGATAGAAAGTGATTCCTTTTACTATAGTTAGTTATAAGGTGTCAAATTCTTCGCCTTTAGTGAAAATACAAAGAGAAAAGGCAAAAAAAAAATTGAAACTTTTGAGATGACATAAATGCATCTCTTCCAAAGGGTGTGCCCTTTTAATATGGAATTTCTCATAGGTAAAATCATTTGAGAACATTAAGAAGAGAAAAAAAATTAAACAAACCACAAAAACCAAATTCTCAACCAACCACTTTGGGTTGGTCTCAAATTTAATGAGAGTGAAAATGTTATCTGGTTACTTATTGCGTTTGGAATTCACATGGGTGAGCTTTAGTCGTTTTTTTTCCTCCCTTTTTCATATAACTAGTATTCGGCCTATTTGAAAAATTTTTATTTGGTTTGGTTTTATTTATTCACTCTCCTCTAGATAAATGAATTCACAAAGTGTACGTACTAAATTTATTCTATTATGCTTCTAACGTTTCTAACGCACAAAAAAAAATGTTGGTTGAAAAAAATCATTTTCGATGCACCTGCACAGAATAATTAAAACTTTCTATTTTGGTTAATCTGTCTGGCTGCCCATCTTTCCGTCTGTCTATGTTCGTCTGTCTGTTCGTCACACCATTCCTCTATAGCACGGATTGATTTAATAAACTGAGATTTTATACATATGTATTATGCGGTCATTTTGTGAAAAAGTTTAGCTTGTTTTGTAGATGGATGAAATTTGGCAACTGCCCCCCAGTATTGCCATATAAAAGTTTCAAATTTGTATTATAAATTTGGCAACTGCTTGAAAAGGGGTGTTGAGTTAGATAACTGGTTGTGTATACGCTATGAAAAAAGAAGTTATTTTAATTTAGATTACACACAAGATCAGGCAGTTCCCTCTTGGTATTGCCAATGATAGTATACAAATATATGTACATACACAACTTGTTTTCTAAAAAATTATTATACACTATTACTGGCCGTTATTTAGCATATAAATATTTCTCCAAATTTATTTTCTTCCTAACTACATTTATGTAAGTTCCAAATTTATTTCGGTTGGCATCTGTAATTTCTATTCAATAAGATTGATTAGCTATTGAAGTTGACTTTCAATCCCCTACTTATAACTTATTTTGAGATTAAACTTCCTGTAGAAAAAATTAAGAGAGACCAATAAAATTGCACAAAATTTTGCTTAGATATTCACTTTGCTCTAAAAGAATTCGAAAAGGAGCTATTAATTTTTGAGGAAAAAGAAACAAGAAAGGAAAAGATAAGAATCTACATTATGGCAAAAAAAAAAACAAAAAATGCACTCAAAAATTCCTCTTCCTGGATACTAAGATACTAACATCGATAACAACATTTTCAAAACAAATCCTCAGACTGATTTCACCAAATATTTGGTGCATATAAGAATTGTGAAGAAAATATGTCGAGCAAATTCTCAAGAATAAAATTAATGCTTTTCTGTGCTATTTATAGACTATTGCAGTCTCGACATAAGTTGAGTTAATAGGAGAAGCAACTGGTCCACTAGGACCCTGCAAACACTGGAATGGTTCATTGCGTCTAATCCTAGAGTGGTTAGTCTTTGGGTGTAATACCTAGACTTAGCTATATACCTTCGAATAGACAACACCTGTCTTGATGGCTGTTTCACAGCAACGGTTAATGATGCCGCGGTATAATCCGCGAGGCGTACTGATCTCTGCAATAGTGTGTTCTGGTGTTCGTGAACATCAGCTTATTGGTGATGGTACCTAGCCCTGTAAAATAAATTTAAAGTCTTGAGTTCGTCTGAGGGGAATCTTTAGTCTTCTGTAATGCTAGCCTGACGACCCAGTCTCAAAGTCAGACTGTCCCTATGACAGTCTGAATGTGTTGTGTAGTCGAAACGACTCTTCGTCGTGGTGAGTAAAACAAAACACAATATCTTAAGATGAAGCTATGAATTTGTCTCAGTCTTGTTGATTCTGACGATGAAGGTGAGAAATAAATTTATATTGGGTCAAGGAAACATCCAAAAGTAAAAGTTATGCTTTCTTCTGATCTTCCGATTATATTTATCTTTCCTTTTCTTGTTTAACAAATAATTGTCTTACAGGATAGACGGCTGACAATCAACTGAATATTTTCTATTTTTATTTTACTAACATAAAAATGACTGCCTACTCACATAACCTTTTTCAATACTCAAAGCGCACCCTGATCGGAATTTGAAACACTATGGATAAAGGTGTGCCAACTTGCCGGTTGCACCCGTGTCGCCACAAGTCTATTTACAAGCCAATAGGGTTAGCTTATAAAACTTATTTGGAGAGATGAATGCTTCTACCAATATAAATAAAGCTTTTTCTTCAAAAAAAAAAAAAAATCTAAACTCAACGTGATTACAGGAGGACACCACATGTAGCAGATTTTAAGATTTTTAGTACAAAAACATAGAGTTTGTTATAAAGTTGAACTTCCCACATGTCTACATCTCCTTTCAAATAAGGTGCTGCTATACACGTGAAACCTTGAAAATGGTTACGCGCCCCTTACGCAAGGATATGATTCACAAATCATTTTTAACCGCTCATAGATATACAAGGACTTTGCAGGTATTTAAAAATTTTGTGGAAATAAATGTGAAACTCCGGCGGCGAGATAAATGATACCTGTAAACCAAATTTTTTAAATGTTGGAAACTTTTAACTAATTTAAAACTTAGCCTTTTACTTCCCCCTTCTCCACAACCATAATGATGCTCCATATCGAGAGCTCCAAACATAATAAATTTTGTGATTTTGGATTTTTCGAAAATCTTATTTTCTGTTTCGAAATTCATTAATTCCCGCCTATGTTGAGTGTGGAAATATGTTTTCGAAAATATGTTGAAACATTATACACATCTGAAACGAATTGTTAGATCCCATTTTATTCGGGAAAGTAGAGGTGTTTCATGATTTTCAAAGGACTAGTAATATTCCTTAGCTCAATTTCATAAAATTCGTTTCGAATGTTCTCTATTCCTACTACAAAATTAGGAATAGGAGACATATCGAATACGTACTGAATGTAGTAACAATTATAGCACTGGGATACCATCATTTGGTACTTAATTTATGCGCATTTTCTACTTCCGGTTTCGATTTTCGAAACATTATTTTCTGATGCTTTAACTTTTTTTATGTTTTGACAACTTTGGAAGATCAAAAAATAAATAAAAAATTTTTGGATTTGTTTTCATACACACGGTCAAAAAAGTCACAGAAAAAAAAATGGAATTGACAGGAGAATTTTTTTTTATAATTTTAAATATGGATTGACGATGACAATAAGGCTTACTAAAATTTTTCGTACATCTTTGAACACTATAGAATGATGATTCAATAAATTCTAATGTAGGTGTAGCTCAAAAGATGGAGCGAATTGAGAGTGGAGCAAAAAAAAATGCAATGCCCAAGAAATTCAACAAACAGTGTCATACATCATGATAGAATTCGCGTAACTAGGTAAGGACTTCGTAGGGCCCGACCCGCATTCAATACGGACTGCCCCCCCCCTTTCAGGAAAAAACATTCGTTAATTCGTACAATCTTAGGCCTAATTAAATTTAATCCGTTCAGATCAGAATCGAAAAAGGTTTAACGAGTTTTTTTCTTCACGAAAACCTACTTTGTAAAATTTTTAAAAGCTATTCTGAGATTGCTCTGATTCCACTGAATTTTGATAAAGGCGTAATCCGTAGGAGAAATAATGAAGAACTTTTTTTAGAGTTTGAAAATTTCGTAAACCTTTGTTAAATTTTCCAAAAAAAAAACATTTTAAAGCTTTTTCGATTCTGATAATAAGACTGATTATCTTTATAAGGAAGAAATATTTAGTGCGCAATTAAAAACGTCAATAAAATTCTTCTTACGTTACGTTAAGGAATAAAGCTATATAAGCACTCTAGACAATAAATTCTTTGGAAAACCAAGAGCTTCACAGAAAAACATTAAATTTGTCTAGAACCTACTCCGCAACCGGAGAGAGCAAAAGGCATTCTAATAAAGTCCACTCTAGGTTAAAGTAATTTAGTAGACTTTCCATCAGATACAAAGTCAAGGCCATCCGAATATTGTAAGATACATATTTACAGTCAAGTTATGGACAACATTATCACTAACTTCAAAAATAGGGTGGAAAATCTACCTTTGGCACAGTCAGTTGAAAATTATAAAAATGTTTTCAATGTAGACATTTCCACCTTACAGGCCGAAATAAGAGCATTGTAGTAAATTTTGGCAGACTGAAAACAGAAATTAATACAGACTTCTGTACTACAAGCATCTCAGAGTCTTCCTGCCAGCTCGCCCGGCTGTGAACGGAGCTTTTCCAGCTAATTAGAACTTGGTTAATTGCTTCAGGAGAGGTTTTCGAGCATGGCACTCATAAACATTGCAATCGAGATAATTGCCAATCAGGTGCTAAATAAGTTTGCAGAAAGAAAAATCAGTATCCTAAGCCTTTACAGACTTAACTATAGCTTTATTAGTGCTTAAAAAAATGTTAATAATTGTTCTAAAATATGTACCTATCTAACTTCAGACCCTTAAATAATTTGGTGCTTAAGTATTAGTACCAGTTCCAGGCCCTGGACTTAAATTTTTTTTATGTACAAGTCCCGGTACTTTTATTCAAAAAATTTTCATGTACAAGTCCCGATATTGTAAATTATTTAAAAATAATAGAGGTTATCTGCATCTCGACAGCCTCAAGCAATTTTACAGCCTTCAGTAAAATAGAAGGATAATTAGCGCAATATATGAGAAACTGCAAAACAGAAATTGGCATGTCACAATACGCTCTCTTCCTCCGCACATTTGGAGGGTTGATTTTCATTTGCAGGTCTTGTAAATGTTTCATAAAGGCAATCATTATCTGATGTGACATTTATTTTGCTAAAAACAAACTCAAATACTGTATGAACACCCTCCAAAATTATATTTTACGATAGTTCATAAATGGAAACCTCATCCAGTTATTTAACTGGCTATAGATTTTGCAAAACTTCTGATTTGAGTTTTCGAAAGCTCTTATCAGTACCAACCAGTACCTGGAATTAAACTTGAAAATTTTTAAGTACCAGTACCGGAACTTGTACTTATACGTAAAACATTTGAAGTATGGGTCATAGTACTGGTACTTGAAATAAATACTGCGTATTAGCCAGGACGTCACTATCATATCACTATCATCAGTATGAAACTTGAGGGTTGTGATTTATTTTCCTTAATACTTGAGAGAAGCAAAGGAGGGGAAGTAGAAAAGAAAAGTCCATTTTCCATTTTCTTTTATTTTTCTTTTAAAATAGTATAAAATTAATTTGATTTTCCAAATAAATACTGCTCCATATGACTTAAGAAAAATTTAAGTCGCGTCGGATATTTTGAGTTGACTGTACGGAATAGATGAGTGTCGGTTCATTGGAATTAAAGAAAAGAATGAAATTTCACTCAATTCGCTAATTACATTATGTACTTATCTATTTTTACAATAATTATGTCCGACTAAAACTATTTCGTAAATACCCGACGCCGTTGTTCTCGATAAGCAATAAATATCGCCCGATCACCGAATGTTGCCTGACTAGTTATCAAAAATTGATTGAATGCTGATGACTTATACTAACTGATAAGTTATGTACCATAGTCTGTACCGCGTGTTCAATAACATTCAACGAGAATTATAATAAAGAGTGGGAGACAATTGAAAACTGTTCGTTGTTCTTCTAAACTTAACATCGCAACCTCAACAAAGACTACCATATTTCAAAATCTTTTCGTATTAAAATCGCCCCAACTGTGCACACGTTCTCTGCATTTGCAGTAGATGAAAAGTGCCGATTTATATATTTCTTGCTTTCTTGGTAGAGGAGTTAAAGTTTCACGTAGGAAAACTACATATTGTACTACTAGTCCAGTCAATAGGAACTAAATAAGTCCTTTGCCCTACTAAAGGTGGGGTATTTGTGATTTTTATACATGTAATTCAGTTCCGGGCCCCATGAAAAATCTAAGTTTAGACCCATGAAGGAGGTCCGCGCGTTCCGCCATCTTGGATTAAAGGTAGCAAAAATAGATTTTTTTCAAAATAATTCCTCAACGGTTGATCCTACGACAAAAATGTAAAAATATAAATTTGAAGAAGACTAAATTCCCTACATTTTTTGTAAGTCTGATGTGTAACGAGTTACATCGGCGGAAACGTGAATATTCTTCCAAAAAAATGTATACATCTACTACCATTTATATAGGGTGTTTCGTCCATGGCGGTCCATAGGACAGGAGGTGATAGTAGTCACCTAGTTAAACAAAAAATTGTATGGCAATGGGGGAGCGGCAGCTCAACTGTTTCGGAGTTACAGGGTGATTGAGAAAATTCGGTAATCTTTCATAAAATACCCTGTATTTTAAAAAGTACAGACTGTACGGCCACTTACAAAGCTCATTGTATGCAGAATTTCGTGACATTTCCAACGACTGTTTGATCAGCTCCGTACTCCTCTAAACTAAGAATTTCGGATTTTCTTACTTTTTTTTTAATTTGACATTTCTGTTTTTGTTTACTAAAGGTAGTTAACACAATTTTTTTTTATAAAAACTGTAAATTATGGACTCTCCTCTTTCATTGGAAAGGTTATAAAGTTCTGCATACAATGAGCTCTGTAAGTGGTCGTACACTCTGTACTTTTTAAAATACAGGATATTTTATGAAAAACTACCGAATTTTCTCAATCAACCTGTAACTCCGAAACGGTTGAGATGCCGCTCGCCCATTGCCGTACAATTTTTTGTTTGACTATGTGACTACTATCACCTCCTGTTCTATGGACCGCTATGGACGAAACACCCTGTATAAATGGTACTATATGTATACATTTTTTTGGGGTAATGCTCACGTTTCCGCCCCTGTAACTCGTTATACAACAGACTTAAAAAAAAGTGTTTTTACAAAAAATGTATGGAGTTTAGTCTTCATCTAATTTATATTTTTACATTTTTATCGTAGGATCAACAGTTGAGGAATTATTTTGAAAAAAACCAATTTATGGTACCTTTAATCCAAGATGACGGCCCGTGCGGACTCCCTCAAAGGCCTGAACTTGGATTTTTCATCGGGGCGCGGATCTGAATAACATATATAAAAATCACAACTACCACACCTTTTGTGCTGACTGGACTATACTTGTAAAATGAGACTTATTTTACGAAGAATTATTTTATTTTTTTATTTTTATGAGAATTATTTTATTTTTTGTGAGCAGAGCTATTTTAGCGGAAATTATATTCTAGAATTTAGATTATGTTTCTTGTGGATTCTGTAACTCTGTAACTTTAGAAACTTTATGGTTTTTTTAATCTATGCAATTTCATTGGCTCTAGGCATTGCAAATGCAAAGGGCAATACATAAAAAATATCGGTCAAAAGCTGGGAATACTCATGAGCTGGTATACTTCGCAAACAAAATGTTTGTTAAAACCTGTCAAAGACAGTTGGGGGACCTGGTCTATCCCAGAAAAAAGTCTTAGTTATGCTAATGTATGATTAGATGACTAAATTTGAGTTTAATTTGAATTCCGGCCGAATAATTAACAAGAAAAACGTTTGCCTTATTTTTTTGGACATATGCGTGTACTGCCGTCATAATTTCATTGGGAAATAGTCGTCGGTCAAACGCTGAAAGTACTATTTTTCTACTTCACCCATCTTGAGACCATATGACCACAACATAGCCTCCATAATGCAATTTTCTGCTTCAGTCTCTTGAAATCGTTCGTGATAGCTTTCCCAATCATGGGGCTGCCATCTGTTGGTTATTGGGAAAACGTTTCTTTGAACGTTTGAAAATGTTTTCTTTTTCATCTGAAAAGCTTGAATTGAAATCTACATATGTAGAGATGTATCCAATCAGTTCTACCCACTTTCTACCCAAAATGACAACCTGTGTCCCGATATTTATAGGTATCTTCCATTTTCTATAACTCTTTTAATCGCGTGATCATATACAACCAATACGGTTACTCTTTAGCGGACCCTACTCTTCGCGACAACAAATTTCGCCAAGGTCGTCCAGTAGTAGTGGCCTCTTCTTATACGAATTTTCTGTACTACCAGATTCAATAATGACACTATCGAGGTAACAGGAAATCTTAAAATGTTATTAACATAAATCAGATTTGTAAAGCTTTTGAACATCTCTGAGTTATGCTGCAGGAGTAGAAGTTATGGTATGAGTGCTTGCGAAGAAATCATTTACTTATTACAAAAAACGGAGGGCGAAAGTAAATATTTGATAATCACTAGAGCGACCTTTTACTAACATTTGCCAGTTGAGTCGAAATCATTTTCATAATCCACAAAAGCTAGGTAAACGATGGATTGGTACTCTCCATAGGCTTGCTACAAGATGATCCTTAGGACCTTAAAGTGATATAAACAGAAAGTGTTGTTCTTTCTAAACCTAGCTTCCTGCCTTCTTTTCATTCGATCTAGTGCTTCTTAAATTATCTTACGTTTCTTAATCCACCCACCCTCTTCTCCACGTCGATTTTTTTTTTTAAATTGATCGTGCTACCATCCATTAAGTTCACAAAAGTATTTAGTTATTCTATGATTCTAGGATTAGTTGGCTCATTAATGTGAGTCCATTTTTAATAGCTACGTCAGAATATTGTCTAGTCCATCTCCTCTTCTAATAGCCATAGTTATCGAATAAAGCATAAAAACTACGATTTGATCTAAAGCGTGCAATCAAAAATCTGAAGCTCATCAATAATTTGAAACACCAAACAAGAAACAATTTTCCTAATTTTGCAAGAGTTTTACGTATTATACCACAGCACAAAAAAATATATTATTTCAGATCGTTTTCCAAAAGTTCACACAATAAAAATTGATCGGGAACCAACAAAAATATTCCCACTATACTTGGAAAATATGCAGCGGCCCCAAAACTCAGCTCATTACGTGTCCATATGAAGTAGATCACGCTTCAATCAATTTAATTCCCAGGACCCCTGTTGTGATTGAGAACAACCTCCTTACCTAGGGCAGTGTACCTACATGATGCATATGTACATACATATATTGAACCTCTATAAAATCCGTAAAACAGAAGCTGTCATTCAAGTAATAGATCTCCTGCTGCTCAGTGATATTTTTTTTTTTTTATATCACAACGCTGCTGATATTTTTTTTTCACATTTTTTTTTTCTGCCGCATGTTGCGTGCTAGCTCATAATATCTTGCTGAGTTTTTTGATTATCTAAATACAACAAGAAGCACATGAGAACCAGATCAGGCTGAGGGCTGAGGAATTGCATCCTCCACTATCAATGATCTTGATCTGATCAAAGTAGAGCAACAGCAACAGCACGTGATCTCATCCTGTGTAAACGTAATCCGCCTGAAGAAAGTGTTTTTGCTTGTTAAATCCTCCCCTACTTAAGATAAGAAAGGACCAAGAATTGTGCCACCTTGAATATCTGAACACCTGGGCGAAGAAGAAGCTACCTGAACAAAATTTTGTTCACTATTGGTAGAAGAGGTAGAAGGTAGGAGGATCAAATTTTTTGTTTTCTATCTTAAGATTTTTGTTGCATTACTGGAAAACTGTTTTTTTTTTATTTTGTTCTTATATTCCGTGCAGTGATTATCTTCGTCTTATCTGGAGATTATGCGAATTTGGATTAATTTTTTCCTGATTATTCTCAGAAAATGATTTTCTCCCCGCCTTTAGGGTAAGGATGATGATCCCGCAGCATATTTACGACAACATAGAGACCATAACGAATTCATGTCACCTCATCTCCCCAATGAAAATTATGTGCAAGCTCATCGAAGCGTCGCAAATTCCTTTTGCACCCTTTTTTTAATTTTTTTTCATGATTCCCTTCAGTGTAGGCAAACAAGGTAAGCGCAGGGTAGCTATATTTTATCCTTCTACAAACAAGGACATAAAAACCGTCAAAACGCGACCATTCGCCTGATGATAATTTCATTTCGATACGTCGAACTGGAAGAACTTGTTGGACTTGCGCCCTAACTATAGTCGACTTTAACAGTTTTTTTTTTTTTGTTTTTTTCGTTTCTTAAGAGCGAATCAAATCGTACTAGTTTTCTGTATCTTCGTCGAAATAGTTGAAAGGGATAACAAGACGCGCGAATCCTGTTCTTTTATATACCTATTACCTACATACAATTGCATATGTAGAGGCTTGTCCCTTTTAATAATGGTGCTATGAAAAATCGCGAAATTATAACTTAAGGTTCCACTCGACGTTGTCAAAATAGACGACGCGTTAATCAATGAAGCATGCTCACAACCATCAGCCATGCATTCCCCATGGGTTTTGATTAATTGTCCACTAATTTCTCCTAAGGGATTGTGTTTTTTCTTCCCGTATTAGTTAATGCATTTTTGGGCGCGCCATGCTGTCTAGAAATTCATTATTCCTTTAAACGAACAACTCCAGCTGTGAAGTAAATCTCCGAAGAAAGAGAGATAGAGATAAATTAAAAAGCAATTAAGACCTTGAAACTAGCATGGATTCTCTAATAAATAAACTTAAAACACCTGAGCTGTGTTTCTTTCATGATGGAAGAATATATAAGTGAGGAGAGAAAATATTAATGATCGCCTGTGTGCATCCTTCGGAACTCAAATACTCATTTTCGAAAGATCTAACTTCCAGTTGTATAGGGAAGATGGTTTCAGCAGGGGTCATAACGGATAACGAATTTAGGCTTGAATTATTTTTGCCGACCATACGTAGGTAATAGGAATTTTGTAGAACCTGTTTTTGTGCATTTGCAATACTTTAAAAGGACCCTTTGTGACTTACATCTGAAACAGGTAATAATTTAGCTCTCATTTTTTGCAAAGATAATTCGTTTTTTAAATTGAAATTTAAGTTTTCAAAGTCGCTAACTCAATTTTTTCTATATTTCTCTTTTGTTTGTCATTGACAACTTGGGATCCATCTATCTATGGATATTTCATATCATATACAAATTCATATTTGAAATTGCAGAGAATTGCAGCAGGCGGAATTTCAAAGCTTTTCGGTCTCTATATGACATTCAAGATTATTATAGAACTATGTTCAGTGATTGGCTTGGACGTGAAGTTCAGACTGCCAGCATGAGCTGACAGGTCACTCGGTAGACAGCGTTGACTGCAGGGCGGCACGCTAGCTCGCCTCGGCTATTGACGGAGAGTGTGGGGAGGTTCCAAGAAGACGCCACCAGCCAAATACAAAATTTTTCGTGCCTACAATTCAAAAGGCCGTAACACACATTCAGTCCTTAAGGCCTTAGGCCACCCTAGAGGCCGAAAAAAATAGGCTTTTTTGGGAATTTTTTTCAGAAATATTACGAAATAAATCGAGATTACAGAAATAGGACTTTATTACACATATCATTAACTGCATATAATATTTTTTTTGAGGCAATTTATTTCGAAATGGCGGCGGTACAGCGTTTTTGCGACGACCGCTTTTTTTTTTCTATGCTCCACGGCCGGAATAACAGCTCCTGTAATTTAATGAATCGTGATTATGGCCTGAATTTTTTCGATTATATATAGCATAAGCTAGAGAAGTACGTAGGTTTTTTTCGATATATTGATTTTTGACAAAATGGCGTACTTCTAAAGTGGAAAGTGAGAAATTTGCCTAAAAAATCGTCAGATAATTGTTAATAATAAATGAACTTTGCAGTATAAAAAAAAATCCTACGTACTTCTATAGACAATGTATTTTCGAAGATATATTCCAAATTTCAAGTCAATCGGTTGAAAATTGTCTGAGTTATGTTTCCGGCCAACTATAAAAATGTAGTTTTGAGATAAACGCGTTTAAAGTTTTGAGTAGTAGAAAATCATGAATAATTAGCTGGTTTATGTTGGACCGCGTTTTTGTGAGGTTTTGCACATCTAGATGTAAGTAGTCTCAGGCCGTGCCTAACTGTCTGAAACAGCCGTTCCACAATTCTAAACTCACCAGACTAGTCTAGACTAGAAATAAATATTTTCAATAATATCTGCCGTATACCTGCTCTAGTCCCCTAACGGACCTTCTCGCTAGCGCTCGAAAACGGAGTACTTAAAGATTTTTCTCTGCCATAATCTTTTGGGACATCATTTTTGAGGCCTTAAAGGACCCTTTAAAACAAAGAAGAAAAAAATGGATTTTTCGAAAATTCTAGGGTGACCTAAGGCCAAGGGACTTTTACACCACTTACCTACATCCATTGGGAAGGCACAGATTTTCGGCCTTCTCTGCTTGCCCCATCCACTCAATTGACTCGGAGGGCAGATAACTTTCAGAGTCCCTATGCTGACCTGAAAAGAGATGAGTAGCGGACCTGATCGACCTTCACATTAAGAGGGCTCCGGGAGAGTGAGAGCAGAAATGAAAGATACTCACGGCATAGTTACGTTATAATCGTTATAATAATTTCTTTTAGATAATTGACATTCGCCTAGCTATTCCTCTTACTATTAATCTTACACAAAAAGGAACACGAGATATGCCATCATGAAATATTTATTCCGTTTCATTCTTTTTTTTTCGTTTAAATATAGGCTCTCATTATGGCGTTCAAGAAATAATATGAGTGTTTGTCTAGCTAATAACGAAAACAACACCCGTGGCAGTATTCTAAATAGGTAATTAAATGGTTACTTCTATGCATCGGTACCCGATTTCATAAATATATGGCGTTGTGTAAATTTACTTTGTGCTTTTAAATTAAATCCATTATAATCCCGTTAAATTCGACATTATCCATTTTATAATAGCCCTTATATTCATCGCCTAATTCTATTTTAAAATATTTCTAAAAATCGGCGGAGTGTTGCTCACAAAAAAACCTTATACACGAGCTGAAGGTAAGTAAGTGGAAGAAATGAATTCTTAGACAAGCTTCTACATTTTTATATAATAATTATTATTTGATTGATTGTATGCTATGAAAATGTTTTGCCTTTTCTCCCCCCCCCCCCATTTTTTTTTTTATCTTTTATCTTAGGCCTATTTAACAAGGTTCGACGAGAGAGCTTGTTATCGTCTTTCTACCGAGCGGAGCGATGTTCTTTAAAATTCGAATTTGAAGGAACATGAATCAGACGAAAAGTGATGATTTTTGCATTTTTTTTTTTTTTTTTAAATATAACATGAAAAGTATTTGAATAAACCTAAATAGCATTTTTTTTTGTATTTTCGAATATAAAGGGTTTTCCAATAAGAGGTGTTATTTTAATTAGCCCGCTTTTCGGTAGATGTCACTTTTGGAGCTAGTCATTTTATGACATTTGACAAGTAGAAACTACGCCATAAAAAAAATTGAACGATACACGATTCAACAACGCATTGAAATTATTAAAATTCACAATGAAACTGGTGAAAATGTGGCAGAGACGGTTCGTAAAACTCGAACATTTCTGGGTCGTCGTGAAGCACCTTGTCGGACCGCAATACAGAAATTGGTAGAAAAATTCGAGCTGTCGGGACAAGTTAGTGATGTGAAGAATAAAACCCGTGCACGTCGCTCAAGAACAGCCGAGAATTCTGCTGCTGTAGCCGAAAGTGTTGAGGAAAACCCAGGTTTGCCCATTCCTCGTCGTTCTTTGGAATTAGGCATTCCACAAACGTCATTATACCGTATTTTGCATAAAGATTTGGGTCTTAAGGCTTATAAAGTTCAGTTAACACAAGAACTCAAGCCGGCCGATCATCAACAACGTCGAGTCTTGCTGATTGGGTCTTTGAAGTGCATGAAAATGATCCGGAATTCCATCGAAAACTCATCTTGAGTGATGAGGCCCATTTCCATCTCGATGGCTTCGCTAACAAGCAAAATGGTCGCATCTGGGGCTCGGAAAACCCAAGAGTTATTGTTGAAAAGCCTCTCTATCCTCAACGTGTGACCTTACTTTTTCGAAAAGAGGCTGGAGCAACAGTTACGGTGAATGGATTGCGCTATCGACAGATGATTAATGTTTCTTTATGGCCGGAATTGGATGGTATTGATCTGGACAACGTTTACTTTCAACAAGACGGCGCTACGTGCATACAAGCAACGAAACCATTGATCTTTTACGGGAAAAGTTTCCGGACCGTGTTATCTCTCGAAGAGGTGATCACAATTGGCCACCGAGATCTTGTGACTTAACACCTTGCGACTTCTTCCTTTGGGGCCACGTGAAAGAGAAGGTCTACGCCAACAGCCCAGCGTCGATTCAAGACCTCAAAGATGGAATTCGTGAGGCTATCGAGGACATAGGGCAGCCACTTTGCGATTTGGTTATGGAAAATTTCATGAAAAGGATATGGTCCTGTAGGCGTGGTCGTGGTGGTCATTTGGCTGATGTTATTTTCCGTTATTAACGGCATACCTGCCTCTTTATAATGAAATAAAGATCCGATCATTTATCTCAAAAAATGGCATTTTACTTTGAATATCAAAATAACACCTCTTATTGGAAAACCCTTTATTACACCTCTAGAGTACTCTTATCTAATCTTAGCCTAATTCAGGTCTATTTATTTCTTCCCCTTGAAGGTGCGGAAAGGAACACCTACATATATTAACTACCAATTTTATTTTAATTCAGGATATTCTGTAAAAAATTTTTTTTTTTTTTTCAAAACTATATAGATAATTAAATGTAAGTATTCATATAAAAATTAAGAGCAAAATTTAAAAATTAAGAATAGAAAAATGAAAGAAGGCTAATTAGCCGGTATGCGTACTTCTAAACTTTTGCTTTATGTTGTGATGCGTCTGTTTATTTAAATTCTTTTCCCTTTTTATTTCAGCTTTTCTCCCTTTAAATTTTCATTTATATCGCGCGCAATGGCCCCTTGTATAGGTTTCTGTGATTATATTGTTCAAAATCTACATCGTCTGTCATTGAAAACATGATAATTTTTCTTGTCATCGAAAGATGCACGCAAATCTTTTACGCTGACGTTGAGTGAGAATGACACGTTGGATATAACTCCAAAACTTTGCATTTTTTTCTTTACCAAAGAGTTTTCTAAGCAAACTTGCTATCCGGGGACAAGAAAACAATGATAATTTAGTCAAATACCATGAAAATCCGAGTAAGCCGCCTCCACCTAAAAGTGGAGTACAGTGATTTTAATTTTCAATCACTCCAGGTGATTTAGACCTGCCAATTGAAGAAGCTTTAACCAGTCTGCTTCTGCAAAAAAATCTAGATTTAAGGTAGCCTGGGAATTTTTGCTGACTTTCCCAATTCTCCGCTGTCTCGGGACACCGTGTCCACGTCTTTTTGGCGATCCGATTGGATTTCGCTACCCTGACACTTTTTCCTTTTTTATGAGGAATTAAAATTCCGTTGCCGATGGTTTTAGTAATTTCCGATTTTCTTTCACAGTAGGCCATAGACTTTGCGCGATAAAGATGAACAATCAGACAAATGTCTATATTCTTCTTCTTCTTTATCGAGTTACGAGTTGCGACGTAGATCTTTGCCGCTCAGGTGGCTATGGGCTGGCATAGACGTGCTCTCCGCTCAGTGTAACATATTGCTACATACACTACGCTACGACCATAACAAGATAAGACTGACCTATGAATCCTCTAGGAAATTATCAGAGACATTCAAATTGCACTTTATACAGGGGTATTTTTCTTGCATTTTAAAACTACATTGAAAACATTCTACTGTCGTTATTGAATTGTCCTCTCCTCCTTTGCACATCCACTATTGAACCTTGTGCTGTCCGCCTAATTGGAAGATTCATTTATTTAAATATTAAACACAGCTGGACGAATATTGTAAGCAAAATATATATTAACTAAAATGAAAAAATTAACTCAAATTAACTTTAAAGATACAATTATCAGTGTGACACGATATGGTAAACTAACTAAGCAAATAAAATTTTTTTATGGTATAATTCCAAACAGTTTTCTTAATCTGATGTGTTCGGCAAATCGTTGGTGTGACATTTTAATTTATGAAAACTTTTTATACCTCTGTTTTTATATTTTAATGAAAAAATACTGAAAACTTGACCAGTAGCAATTTAGTGAATCATTAAATAATTAACAGATAACTTTTTAGTAATTCCAGTAACTTTCTGGTAATAAAAATAACGTCGGATCAATAAATTATTTTTTTTTTCACGCAATTGTCACAAAATATTTGTTTTACTCTAGATACGGGAAATAAATAAAAATTGAATTTGAATACCCTCAAAAATAAAAAAAAAAAACAAAAACGTCTAAATTTATTTTATATAAATAATTTATATAAATAAAGAATTCAAAAAATAATTCTGATAGAAAAATTTATCTCGAGAGTATTTCCATACATATAATTATCCACAGTTTGTTTATTTTTTCAAAAATCAAACAAAATCCACAGCATAACGACATGTGACATTCTAGTTATAAAAATTTATCATTAACTAAAAAGTATTTTTTGTGATTTTTTGGTTACAAAAATTTTACTTTGAAATTATTTTGAAGACTATCTGGAAATTATTTAGTCCCTTTTTTTTATCAATTTATTTTCGTCAAATATTTCGCAAATTGGCCTATTCTGATTAATTAATTGAAAAAAAAAATTAACTAACTAAATGGTTGCAATCAATTACCAAAATTGTTTGACTAATCGATTCTGAGTAGAATAGTGTTCGGTGTAAGGTTAGGTCGACGTCAAAGCAAGCTCGAAATCATATCCCAAGATATTCGTCACAACCTCATCAAGATGTGTGCCTTTAATATCGGTATCAAACTATAACGACTGTGCCATGCTACTTGGAATATTTTTGTATACCGTTTTTATTGGATGTCCGCATGGCAGATCTTTTCAACGAAGTCCTTAATCGCAATGGTCCTATTTTTACGATAGCTGCTTGGTTTGTTTAATGACTAAAATAATATATGCTTTCAGCAAGATGGTGCTGACTGATACCAAATAAGTGTGACCCTCTAAAGACTAACGTTCCATATGTTTGCATAAATTAATTTTTTAACATGATAATCACAATGAGAAAGAGTAAATTTCACCCAGAATTTTAGATGTGTGAAATTGAACAAATGCTCAAAAAATCATTTTCCCTCCTACACGCCTTAAATTTTTATTAATAAACAGTACCCAGATGAACCAAAAAAAAAAGGGAAAAAAGAAAACTTCTAAGGATGACTTGCACTTGAGAGGGTGGAGAAGCAATTTTTTTTTCTTTTCTTTCTTTCTCGTTTTTTTTTTTTTTTTACTTTGATCAATGATTTGCTGTTTTTTATGGGGCAAACCTATAGAGGGTAAGCTTAGCACACACACAATTTTGCTTGCAATTGTAATGATGAACACGAAATTTAGCCTAAGATTAATTGAAGTACATTAGACAAGTTTCACTTGTGGACTGGTGGTTCTTACTTTACTTTACTACCAAGGATCATTAGTGTTACATTTATATATTTATTTTTAGGGTATTCGACCGAATCATTTTTTATTTCTTTTTCTGTTTGTTTGAGAGATTTCAACCAGAATATTTCTCACATTTTTTTACCCGTTTTTGTTATTCTGCTGGATACATAGGGTACAAAAATGTACAGTAAAAAAAAAAAATGTTTTTTTGGTAGCCGATCTGCCTGACATTAAAACGGAGGTTAAGTGATAATATTCACGGGTTCTTTATTACTTTAACGAAAGATTCCCTGAAAAGCTTGAATGACTTGTAGGCTATTACCTTCAATTTAATCAATAAATCATGAAAACGATTTTGGGAACGCACGCACACAAACACGCACATACATATATATATATCTTTTAACAGAAGGAAAGGTATTTCTCACCATCCAGAATTCTGTGATTTACGATCAATGAGGAGCGATCATTAAATAAATGGTCGGGGATCAGAAATGATTTCCTGAAAAAATTTATTTGTACCCACGACGTGTGGATTTCAATTCGGAATCCTAGATATGTTCATTTCAGAGATTTATTACTATCCCAGTGGTAGGTCGTTAAAACTTCATCGGTACCATCGAAATTTGAAAACATTTGGCACAAAAATTTCAGTTATTCATTTACGATGTTACCTATAAGCCTACCAAAAACTAATAAACCACCTTGGTGTGGTATTCAAGATTATGAGGAAAAAGGTTTTTGGAGGAGTCGTTTGTAAACTTACCAAAAATTTTAATGATCGTATTATGGATATTGTATTGGGTACTCGTACGTACTACATATGGATTTTAGAGGAGCGAATATTGATTTGCATATTTTTTTTTTTTTTGCACGGCATCTTTACTTAATCTGGACAGGACCACCCTGGACGGTTTTCGTAAAATTGGAGATATAAAAAAAAAAATCAGAATGAATTTATATTTAAGCCATAAACTGGAATAATGGTATTAACGTAGCTACCAGAATCAGTCTTTTTTTTACCCTATAAAGCTTAATTATTGTGACCTATGTGAGATCAATTTGAATTTTTCTGTTATGTGTGACGAAGCAGAATAATGTGATCGGAGAAGGATACCAAAAGATTTAAGTAATTTGTTAGAGCTATACATCCAGTTATATTTCAGGATCATACTAATTGAGTGAAGATGGATGAACTGAAAAGAAAGGAACAGTCACAACCTCTTAAAGAGGATACTACCTAACAACAATAGAAAAACCTCAACAAAAAAACCATTTTTAACTAACTAATGAATGGATGTAAATGCACTTCAACTGGTTGAAGAATATCAAATGCCTAACAATATATGGTTATTGGCCATCTGATCCTTCATTCATTGTTACGTCACCTCTACAACAGAATCTTCTCTAGAGATACCAGTTTGACCACGAACCTGCTAATTAAAGCGACGAGAGCTACTGATTTATATTATGGAATACGGCTGTAAAGATTTTGAAAGATTGTCTAACTACGGCATTATAAAACATATTTACTTGTGGAGTAGGATGTTAGACAGCACAATATAGGTAGACTCATGGTAATAATATGTTCTCTTATATAGAACACAATACCACAAATTTGCACAAATACCATTGTGAACTTTAGACTTGGAAGAAGTACCTATACAATACTTATTCCAAAAATGATATTAGATTTGGTTTATGTGATTTTAATGATAGAAATCAACCAACGATCGGCATTTTTGTTGATATAGGCGGAAATATATAGGTTCTAGAAAAGGATGCTAGGCTGGAAAAAGTGCAGGAACAAGTTTGGCTGGATTGTAATCCACGACTCATGTGATAGTAAACTAGCTCATTTACCATTAAGACACCTTACTTGCTAAGTAATATGGAAGCCATTAAATTCTTAAGGAAATTTTAATAGGCGATCAGAAATAACCATACTGATGAGGTCTCATCTGATCGCTAGGTCGAAAATTTTGTTTTTTTTTTTTCACTTAAACACACTATCCAATTTTTTTGAAATTATTTTCAATAAATTTTCCCTCTTATAGACGAAAAATTTTCCTCTTATAAATTTTAATAAAACACAAAATCGTTATTTGCCTTGAAAACGTCAATATGATCTTCAAAAGAAAATCTATTTTTATCAAGTCTATTAAATAAAGATCCATCAATAAAGGGAGATAATTACTAGAACACTATGACTGAAGGTTACAGTAGCCTTTGTTTAAAACAATACAAAAAAATATTGGCGCCATTAATA
Source organism: Dioctria rufipes (assembly GCA_963924295.1). Lineage (NCBI taxonomy): Eukaryota > Metazoa > Arthropoda > Insecta > Diptera > Asilidae > Dioctria > Dioctria rufipes. The sequence goes on along the minus strand of OZ002744.1, from coordinate 45,676,470 downwards.
TAGTTTAAAAAAAAAACGTCTTTTGAATGAAATATAACCACACATCAGTATGTAGAAGTGATGAAAACGATCGGTTCGAGGTGGCTACCTTGTGGAACACCAGAAGTATTAATAATAAATTAATTCTACAAACAAGAACATATTGAGGACAAATGGATAAATAGAAACGCAACCAAGAAAAAAGCAAACCCAAGAGCAAATGAGAAGGAGAAGAAACATAAGAAAAAGCAGAAGAAGAAGAAGAATAACAAAAAAAAAGACGAAGACAAATAAAAAAGAGGAGAATGAAAAGAGGAAGAAGAAGAAAGGAAGAATTGTGTTGAACTCAAAGTTCTGACTAAAGTTGGTAAAAATGCAATCAACTTATGCACATGAAAAAAACATATTGAAGAAATTTACCTTTCTTATAAAGACATGCTGCAAGCAAACCAAAAATATAGAGACTTTAAAAATTTTGAAGATACTGTGCAGTTCTGTAATTAGGAAAGTCACATTTATTAAATTTTTTTATGGTAGAGAATAATCACAGACAACTTTCATTATTCCAATTAAATTCAATACTACAAAACCAAGAAACATTAGACGAGCCCCACCAAATAGGCAGAGATGTTATGAGAACCAAATGTAAAACTATCAGCTGACTTTATATTTGATCTTCAAGCATCGATAAATATAAGATCTTTGTACTTAAGAGATGTCATATCAGTGGGTGCCTCATTAAGTGGGTGAAGTCCGAAAACACAGTTTTAAAAAAGTTTCTAAATACAAGATTAGAAATTAGTAAAAAGATAATCATCCCCTAGATCAGGTTTATCCATTGGAATTGATTGCTTAAAATTCACAAAACTCCAGAACTATTTGCATCCACAGTCCAAAATGATCAATATAGTGAGAGTTTTGAAATTAGACAAATATTCAAGACGTAGATGTTACAGGGTAACTGCACCAAATCGCGTCCACTACCCAATTCGCGTCCACTTCATTTTATAACATGCCTTAAAACGACGTATTTGCCTTAAAATGCAGATATATCTTCATCCTCATATTCGTTGTATGTGTCTGCTACCCCTAAATTGAGCAATGGGATTGTTGGGTTAAATCTGAGTCGTCAGAGCTCAATTAATTATGAGTTGGCATATAAATAATACGAAAATGTAACAAAACATATTTTATTTAAACGCAGTTCTATGAATTTAACATGTAAGGGACTGCGTTTTTTATGCCATTTTTATTTCATGAGAAAGTTTCTTAAGTGGTTATATTTCAAATAAATATAATATTGTTCGAAATTTAAGTTAATCTTCGGAATAGCCACATTAATTTTAGTGGCCGGGAAATGGATCAATGATTACTATCATGAGCCAGTTCGCGTGTACTGGTGGCCGCAAATTAGAGCTGCATTTTTTACCTTGCCCGAAATTGCGGCCTACAAGCAGATCTTCATTATTTTACAGTCTGATTTAATGCATTGCATATAAGAAAATATGGAAGGATATACTGCTACAACAGTAAATGAAATATCGCCGGACATTTGACAAGAAACATTTTCTATTAGAACAGCTAGCATCAAATAAAATATTCAAAAAACATCATTACAGGATAAATTGTCTGAAAGATATCCTGAAGGCTTAGGAAAGATTGGACCATAAAATATTTTAAAAAATTAGGTAAGTGGTGTGGGTCGTTAGCCAAATGTGGGTTTCAATTATGTCCTGAAAGCCTTTTAAGCACAGTTCAAAAAAACTCGTCAAGTGCTAGTCGGACTCGCACATGAAGAGTTCCGTATCATCATACTATATTTAACACTATATACTTTTAATTTTATTATTATTTTTTTATTTTCATTATTTGTTTTTATAGCAACTATAGTATTACTCGCTCTTTGAAAATTTCATGTCTCTACCTATTACGGTTCAAGAGATACAGTGATTGTTAAGGTCGAGCAAAACCCCGCGAAAAAATCAAGTTTCTTGTATAGGCCCCCCCCCCTAAAATTTTATTTTATTTTTATTATTTGTTGTTATAGCGGCAATAGAAATACATACTCTGTGAAAATTTTAATTGTCTACCTATTACGGTTCATGCAATACAGCCCGCTGATGGACAAATGGACAGCGGAGACTTAGTAAGGGTACGGAACCCAAAAAATGAGCAAGGCGTAGTCACGAATACATCTTTCAAAAAGGGCGACCAGGTCCAAAATGGTATGAGCTTTTCCTGAAATGCAATCCAAAGCTAGCACATCAAATTCCTGAAGGCCTAACCAAAGCCAAAGATACGTTTTCTGAAGAGGTTATTTGAAAATGGTTAGATGAACTGCAAAATTAAATAACGGAGATGAATGCAGGAGACATATTTGAAGAAACAGTTGTTTTCCCTTACGTACGAATACCTAGGGATGTAGTAAATAACCATCGCAGAGGACTGGATTTTAGTTAGTTCTGAGCCAGCCTGCATGAGAATATATCGTTAATGGGATAAATACAAGGTTAACTAATGAACAAATTCAAAAACATGTGATCATTTGTGTTGACGGCCACAAGTCCCATTTAACATTGGAGCTAAGCGGGTCTTTCAGAGCAAATAATTTTTATATGCCTTCATCTCAGCACAACACATATCCTACAACTAGCAGTTGTGAATGTTTTCGACTAATGCTCCATCAAAAGAAACGGAAGTGGTTAAGTGATGATCTTATGTTAAAGAGATGAAATAGCTTTGAATCTTAGGCGATTGGAATACGACACGATCACTTTTCACAACCGAGGATATTGTCAAGTTATTCAATGATCATTCAGCCTTGTTTTACACATGTGACATTCCCTCGAAGTCCGAAGAATGTCAAAGGAATAAGCGAAATCAAGGTACTATTATCGGCAAAACTATGGATGGGATTTAAACTCAGGGAAAGAATTAATGAAAACTAAGAGGAAAGATGGAGAGATAATAGAGCCCTGGGGCACACCGGCATTTATAGAGTGAGCTTCAGATATAACTTTGAATCCATAATAAAAGTAGAGAGGAGGGACCAAGAGCTTCAAGTATGGCTAAAAATTATGTTGAACTAAATAAAGCTTTAAGACAAAGGTTTGCTTTATTATTTTAATTTATAAACCGCTGCATTCCATTGTTGTTATATAATTCCTCCTTGATTTGTTCCTTTGAATTTAATGATATTTAAAGGATACTGTTATGTAAAACAACACAATTTGAATTGATTTAATTTTATCTGATGAATGTTATGTTAGTGTGAATTATATCACAACTTATTATTTTTTAATGGCATTTCAAATCAGGAGTAAAGAAAAAGGAATAAAGTCGTATCTTTTAAAACGACATTTATTTAACGTCCCCATATAAAAGCAGTTTTTATAACTATTTTTTAACCTGAACGCAAATTGGCACCTTGGTGGATGAAAACTGGCTTAGACTGGTCGCAAAATGGTGATTTGCGCAAACACTGATATTTTCAATTATTGGATATTAAGTAAACTCTGCTAGAAACCTTTCTTGTAAGGATGGCATTTCCTTAAATGGATGCGAATTGGTACGTTTACCCTATCAGGTAGGTATGCCAAGTGGTGATTTCGATAATATTTAGTGATTCCTGAATTTTTATTTTTTCCTCCCCACACACAACCAAGTAAAGTTATTCAGATTGACGGCAGGACTTGAATATCAAAAAAATTATTAGACATACCCTGTGTACACAATGCCTCTATACCGTGCATTAAAAGTGGTCACCACACTTCAACACTGTTATGGACCAAACTATAAAAAAAAAAAATAGATTTTATGTACTTTTCTAATCAAGCGATCACCGCACCCCAAAATCAACATGCTTACCAAGCAGGAAAGATTACCACAACTGCCCTACATAGACTGCCCTATGCGCATTCCTAGACATCAAAGGAGCATTTGATAATACCTCCTTTGAAGCCATGGAGAATGCAGCAACCAAAAAAGGAATTGAACCTTCCTTGATAAAATGGATAAAAGCCATGCTTCAAAGCCGGAGAATCACAGCCAACCTGGGGGAGGACTCTTTTACAATGGTGGCTGCCAAGGGATGTCCCCAAGGTGGAGTACTGTCCCCTCAACTATGATCCCTGGTTCTAGATGATTTGCTACAGAAGCTAACAAACTCCGGCTATAACAATCAGGGATATGCGGATGATCTGATCATTACAATTAGGGGCAAACATGATCAGATAATCTCTGATCTATTGCAAAATGCTCTAAACATAGTTTGCAAGTGGTGCCAAATAATGGGACTTCGAGGCAATCCTGGTAAGACAACAGTTGTTCCCTTCACGAGAAAAAGGAAGCTTTACCTACAAGCACCATCCTTTGAGGGAACAGTAGTGGAATTCTCAAAGGAAGTCAAATATATAGGATTTACCCTGGATAACAGACTAACCTGGAACTCACACTTAAAAAGAATACTGGATAAAGCTACAGTGGCAACATGGACATGCCTCAGGCTTTTTGGCAAAACCTGGGGTCGTAAACCAAAAATGACTCTGTGGTCATACACATCTATTATAAGACCCATGGTCACATACGCCTCACTCGTTTGGTGGCCAAAAACAAAACAAAAGATAGCTCAAGCTAGTTTGCAAAAACTGCAACAGCTTGTATGTCTAGGAGTACACGGTGCCATGCGTACCTGCCAAACTGCGGTCCTAGAGGCTATGTTGGACCTGCTATCCTTACATTTGCATGTTATGGAGCCGGCCATACTTAGTGTAATTAGGATACAAAGGGCAAACCTCCTAAGTATAAATAATCTGGTTGACCACCTGATAGTCCTCCAGGATTTCATAGAGGACCCGATGGCTAAACCAATTTCAGACGTTATGCCGAAACGCCATAACTTTGAAACACCATTTAAGGTGCTCGTGGGGAACCGTCAATAGTGGCACACTGGGGACCTACCCTTTGAAAAAGGATCTCTGAAATGGTACACGGATGGATGCAAAATGGAAGGTAAAGCAGGCGTCGGCATATATGGGCTCGCAAAGGCACTGGGGACCTCACCAACCACTTTTCAAGCAGAAATACACGCCACAGTACTCTTTGCTCGCGAAATAATCCATAAAAATATGCGTGGAGCAAAAATATACATAATATCAGACAGCTAAAGCACTTAAAGCGTTAAACTCGTTTACCTTTGGGTCGAAGCTGGTTTGGGACTGTCTTGCAGCAACTGACCGAGACAAATAGGGTGAGACTGATCTGGGTACTAGGACATGAAGGCATTATGGGAAACGAGATTGCGGATCGCCTTGCAAAGGAAGGAGCCAAATCTCCGTTTATTGACCCTGAGCCTGTCTTTGGACACCCAAAAAGTCACCTCTAAGCTCCTATCAGGCTTTCGGAGGACAGAACTGAGAAGGAATACTGGGAAAATACCCCGGGGCTGAGACAAGCGAAGAAGTTTATAAAGTACTCGCAACACAGGACAAAAGAACTCCTCACACTCAGCAGAAAGGAACTAAGACTCATAACGGGCCTACTTACTGGTCATTGCCCACTTAGATACCATCTTAAGAAGATGGGTAAGGTCAATGATGAGTCCTGTCTATTCTGTATGGAAAACGACGAATCAGCTGTACATGTCCTATGTGACTGCGAATCTCTGTGCTGCATAGGCTAAGACATCTAGGAAAGCCATTTCCATTACCAGAGTCTGTCGAAAAAATGGCCCTAAAGAATATCATAAGCTTTATCAAAGACCTTAAGTTCGGATGGGCGCCCTAGCGCATCCAGGGGTAATGTCAGAATAGATCTTATAGGTCGCAGTGACAATATGAGAGGCAGAAACACTGTCTGCATCCCCCGCAATTAATAATAATGATGTACTTTTCTAAATTTTTATAATTTTCATTATCTTCAATTAATAAATCTAAGTTATATGTTACAAAACAGAAAAACAAATACTTAAACAAACAAATCTCCTCAAATAAATATTCCAAAAGACTTCCCTCCTACATACCTACTACATATAAACTATAAACGAAAAAAGCAACTAAAATGACTAATACCTCATCAGTTCTCACCTTGTAATAATTATTGTCACTGGACCAGTCAAGGAAACGTAAAACATGAGAAAAACTCACTCCGTTTCAACATCACAACTAGAGAAGAAGTCAGAAAATTGTGAGCACATTATTAATTACGGCAGGAGACAAAAGAGGAAAAAAGAAAAAAAGAAAAAACTTTATGAAACGTGATTGACATTAATTTATGAAGAGATCTCATCAAGTTGCAGCGCAGAATGTTATACCTGTGAAAAAGTAAATCACCTGGACAAGTTGTTTTAGTGTATATGAAAACGTACGGAGTACCTACCTAGATAGCGCTCTGTATATCAGTGGCGGCAGAGTAAACAGGCGGCGAATGCCGGAAAAAAAGGCCTAGCAGTGATTTGTCAAATTTGTTCTGCCCTCGGGTCCAATTAATCAACAGATTTTGTAGCCTTCTTAGTGGAAGTCATCGTTGATGGAATGACTCAAAGTGGAATGATTTTTGTTTTTGTTTTTTTTTTCTCTTTAATTTCCAGCTCTTTTCTATTTCCTTTAATTCTATTGCACTACCTACCCCTTCCCTCGAGATAGACACTTTAGGAATCTTTTCCTAAATAAGAAATTATATAAAATGGCTAAAGGTAGATACTATATACATATAACGGTCTAAAACGAACACTAAGATTCAAAAAGAACGAGACATAAGGCATCCCAGATTCCTTCCAAGTTTTGATGTTTTCAAGTGTAAGCAATTCACTTAGCGCGATGATAAGATCCTCAAACCCTTCATTTTTTGGGGAATGTCCCGAGGAAAAAAAAGAAGAAGAAGAAGAAAAAAAGGTCTGTAAAATTCATTTTAAATCAAATCAGGATAAAACCTGAAAAAGGTCCTTGGGAGCATGCAATCAACTAATTGAAGTTATTATTCTACGAGAGAACATTCACCCACGCCCACCAACCATCCATCCGTATCAGGGGCAAGCAATATAGAGTCAGCTCAGCCCGCCCTTCAGCCGCCCACTCCAGGCGCACATGTTCAGATTTTTGTGTTTTTTTTTCTTGTTCTTCTTCTTTTTAGTTTAAAATTAGGGCGAAACAATATAAAATCCTTGATGAGGCTCCGCACCTCTCAAGTCCCTTGTCCATGTGCCTCATTTCTGACGTCAGCAGTAAGGAAAATTTTTTAATCGGCGAAAAAGGGCTGGCATTGTTCATCCTTAAGCGATCGTATGAGACCTGTGATATGACGCGGTACGGTACAGTGAGCATTGTTGACGGTCGCTCACCGTTTTCATCGCATTATTATATAGAAGAAGAGGAAGAAGTACATAAAACGTGTCCTGGGTAACAGGCGAGATATAGGTATTAAGATGAAAACATTTCGTCCTATACCCTGGTACGGATTTGCAGCAAGTCTTCACTTAGAGCTAGAGAGCAACAGTGCCAAGGGATATATGGGGACCTGAACAGGATTGTCACTTTTCATCCTTAATGTTCCGAGAGATGATATTATTTTGGTTCTTGAGTGAGCGTTGTTTTTTTTTTGTTTTTTGTTTTTTTTTTATCTCTTTTTATATTAATTCCGTGCACGTGTTATGTCGCCCTAAGTATACTACACCGCGCCGCACCCAATAATCTGCTTGCACACCTTCTTTTGGGATCCACAATTTGCCCCCTTTACTGTTGCTGGCCGCCCTTCAGTCGAGGAGTTCTTGTTTTTTTTTTTTTTTTTTTGTTTACCATCTTAATGCTTTTCACTGAGCTCATTTTTCATCAGTTAAAATGATGTCGTCGTTTTGCAGTGAATTCTCGCGATTTTCTTTTCAGTGAATCCATTATGCCAACGAAGTCTATTATCTTGCTATGGAATGGATGGATGGCATTTTGGGTATACCTTAGGGATATTTGTCTCGCGAACGAAAGCAGTCAGAAATCAATCACTTGAACTCGCGTATGAGTTAAAAGATTTTATAAGGATGTAGATAGGTATGTACCACCCATCCCCTCTCCCAATATGAGGCTAATTTAGGTGCAAACAGCCTCGTGATTGTAATGGAAAATATTTCAAGCTAAAATACTGGAAATTCTAAATGGCTAATTTTAAGTAGATACGTAAGTAGTTTAATTAGCTGTTTTATGGTCGGGGTGAAGAAAGTCATCTAAAAAGATTAGAGGATTACTATATCTAACCTCGCCAAATGTAGTATGTATATTTAGACGCAGGGGCGGATTTCCCTATAGTCCGAGTAGGCCCGGGCCTAGGGCGGCAGATTTAGGGGGCGGCGATTTTTTCTTGTAGTTGTGGGTATTTCATTACATTTTTATACTTTTTCGTTTTTTTAAATAAAATAATTCGTTGGAAAGTGTTATTTTTAATTCTACTCCATTTTTTTCAAATCTACTCCGATTTATGAGGCAGCCTACTCCGCTAATTCTAGCCTGGGGTCCCTTCACTGGATATAGATCATTCAATTTTTCGTGTTTTACAGGGAGTAGGGGGGCGGCAATCTTCCATAGGCCTAGGGCGGCCAAGTGATCAAATCCGCCCCTGTTTAGACGGTTCTCTTAAGTGGTACAAGTACTAGAGATTTTCAAATTTGATATATCATATTATCGAGAAAGCTAGTGACCATAAAGAACATAAGGCAACCTGGGAAACTGATGATTTAACAAGTGAAGAATAGCCCCATTTACTTTGATTTGATGACAATATAAAGGCAAAGAATCTATGCCATGCTGGAACTTATTTCAAAATAGTTGAGATTATGAGAAGACTAGAGTCAGCCACATTTGCCCCCCCCCTGCCCCACGAGTTCTAGCTTACTAAATACACCTTTATCAGTAGAACTCAATAATTATAGGTTGAAGCTCCTATACTTCCAGTATTATGTAGCTATATATCGCCTGGATTAGATCCACATCTTAAAGTTGATTGTGTATAAGGTAGATTTTCCCGCCTCTTCTCCCCATTACCCGCAATTTCGATTAATTGAGGGTCTCAAATGCAAAGGGGTACAAGTACACTTTTTACACTTTTGAGATACAACACTATAAAGTTTTGGGTATCGTAAATTATGTTTAAGTTTTTGTAATTATAATAAAAATAATCCGCATATCTTAATAATTTTTTGATGTGCGGGGGTTTTTGGTTCAGTTAAAAGGTATCTAATAATTTCATTCCTTGCAATCACTTACATCCCCTTCCCTGTAAGAAGTGCCAATACACAAAATCACCTACTTGTAAGTCGTTAAACAAACGACTGCTATAAAACAGAATGGGATAGAAATTTAGTTATATCCCTTTGCCACTAACATTTTGGATATATGTAGTTTGCATTTATGCACTTATCTTAATTTTTAACAAAATTATCCCTTTGCTTTTGAGCCCCTCAATTATAGTTCTTGGTCACTGTGGGTCGAATTGACCCATGGTTTTTTAGTAAGAGCGATATGTCTTTTTATTTTTTATTCATTTTTTTAAAGCAAATGTTCGTTCCGTATTCCATAATGTTCAAAGTATGTACCTACCATAAATTTTGGAACCAAATCGGGCAGACACTGTGCGTACGGCAGTAATTGAAAAATCGATTGGAACTATTTAAGTTGTTAGTACAAATAATTACAATCACTGCGAAGAAAAATATTTACTAGAAGTACAATAATTGGTGATAAACACAGTTATTTAAAGCAAGTTTTTTATAGTTTCTTGCACAATTTTTTGTGGAAATTTACTCATATAGAGTTGTACATTTCTTCACAAGTTTTCTATGCCAAGTTCTACGAATATAGATAGGTATAACTTCAGCTTCTGCACAGCTATTTGATCCTTCCACCTTGGCCTACTCTTGGACCCCCATCTCACATGCAGGTCACAGATCTAGGATCTACTACGGCTTCCGTTTCTTGTACGTGATCTCGCATCATCTGGACCAGTCCATCAGACAATCTCTGATATAATTCCTCATAATGCTGCACTTCTTTTATGCTGATGTAGAAATGTATCCTCTGCAAGCCTCGGAAATTTCCAAGCTTAATAGAGCATTTAAACCTTGTGTGAGGTGCATTTTTCGACTAAGATGGCATTCTCACATCTCCTCAATGATTCAGCTGCTCATGTCTGAGACCCTCCTAGAGCTAAGAGTCCTATGATTCAGCCATAAAGATGGATGGTGCTCTCTTCCTGCATATATATACTCTCATGGAGCTAACGCCAGACTTGTCCTTCAGAGAACTCGCACCCGATTTGGGTCCAATGGTAGGTATATTTTGTCAAGGCTTTTGGAACTCCCTTCCAGAATCCATCCAGGCAAACCCGTCCTTATAAGCAGTTATAAGGCACAATAACTCTGCTTCACCTCATGGACCCTTATGCCTAATCTGCAATGCATGGTAAAACCACGTCATTAAAAAGACATGGATTTTTGTGTTTGCTTCCCACTCTAACATTTGAAACTTCATATTTGCAAAAATATTTCTTCTCTTTCATTCATTTGACGACATGAGCACGAGCTTATGCGTAGTAGTTAATCAGCAAAAACGATGTAGTAATGCCTCAGGTATATTCAGCATAATTTAGAACCACGAAGGGGAATTTAGAACAAAGCAGCTGTATACTGGAACTTCACTTTCAGTGGTAAAAACAAAGTTTTATATTAATTGTATTGTCCTACTGCACGGACACTCACATAACTTTTTAGTTTGCTATAATCTTATAGTATAAATTATGGGGACCAAATACTTCCTTTGATGTAATTCTGCAAAAAAATCGATAGAGCAATTACATTTATTATAATTAACATGGCAACAACATCGTTTTGACGACGTGGTTTTGCTATGCATTGTAGATTAGTCATTAACGGTCTACTTTATTTTAGTCCTACCCTAATCCTACTCTAGCTCATTTAGATCCTCTCTACATATTATATTTTATTGTTAGTATTAGGCCTAACCTTATTGAGGCTTATTACGCCATTATTTTGCCTTTATACACTTCCTCCCATTAACTAGTATGTAGTCCTTCTTGTTCTTTTCTCCCGTGGTCACAATGCTTGTTAGTTCCCTTACTACTCTGTTACAATCAGAGACTACCCCAACTGTTTATTGCATCTTTCGTTATTCTGTGAAGTCGCGCCATGCGCTGTTAGGTTGTTTAGTTGAAACGGAACCTGCACATGGCTTTTGATCTGGTCCTTCACTAATCACACCCTCTGCCTTTCCTCTCCCCCCCATCCTTTTTTTGCTAATGAACTACCACTATAGTTTCTTATCAATATTTTTCCATTGCTACTATATTTCACTCAAGCCCCTTCAGTTTCCTTACTGATATATTTTAATAGTCTCATAGCTTAATCCTGCTTCATCTGGCAGTCACCTTTTCGGCCTAGGCTGTTGCTGATCGAAAACGTGACCCTCTTGCTCCATTTAACTGCTACCACTCTAGTACAAGTTCATATTAATTGCTAATCATTAATGCTACTCTGTAATTATCCCAGTTACTAATCTCTATTTTTTGTAGTCCATAATACCGGGGCACATTCAGCGTTTTGGTGTTTAATCCTTTTTGTTATAATTAAGTCTTTTTTCATAGCTCTACTTGGACATCTACTATATTCCGTGGACTTGCCTACTGCTTGGGCCTACCCACTTATTATGTAATTTTAACACATTAGTTCCTAGTTTATTAATAGTGTAAGGCTCTTAGTACTTCATACAGTTTCTCTATTTAATTGTATATATCTCATTGTATTGCACTTATCTTTCCATTTTCTATCTTATGTTAATCAGCATTTTTGGCTTTACTTTAAGCTCTTTATTATTTGACTTCCTTACCTTTATTTCTGTCGCATTGGGCCTATTCATTGCTCTCTAGTTATCTATCGATAATTCCAGCTATCTTTTACTCACTCGATATACCTAACATTCTAATTGTTTAATAAATGCTTTTCTATTCTATTTTTATTTCCTTACAAATTTTTTTGAAAATTTACATCTATTTGATTGTTTAAGAGTGTATCTGGAAGCTCTGTCACCATGGATATATAATTTAATTATGTATATGAATGTAACTATTTAACATAATAGCCTATAAGAATTTTTTTTAGAAAATAATGAAAAACTCAGTCAGTAATAGTACATAGTAGTCAGAAGTATTTCCAATACATATGCGGCTGGAAAGATGAAATACCTCTGGTAGACATATAATGATGAGCTCATCAATGAGCTCCTCATGAGCAATCAGATGAACGTACTAATGAAATTTATTCGCGTTTGAATCAAATCCGGGGAAAACCTTATTTATTTACTTAATCACAGATAGTGTGCATGAGAATTGCATCTCTTTCATTTATTTAGAAATGTATGCTTTGCTTCTCTTTTGTGCATTTTACAATATTAGATGAGCACTTCGATGAGTACATAATGAGCGTTACGATGAGCTTATTAATGAGTATGTCGATGAGGGTCACGATGAACTTATTAATGATCATGTCAATGAGTGTCACGATGAACTTATTAATGAGCGTAGCACTGAGTGTCACGATGAGTTTATTAAGAAGCATGTCACTGAGTGTCATGATGAATTCATAAATGATAATCTGCATTTACGGTTGATTTCATATTTTTTACCGAATTCAAACCATAAGACGCTGAGGCGTAAGGATTTGGGCATAACGTCTTGTTCAGCATACCGGCGACCGCGGAAAACAAATCAAAAAATTAATTTAAAATAAATAATTAATTCAAATTTTCCTAGTAGAAATGTCATCTGACAAGGTGATGACAACAATAAATATTTATTTATTGCTGGTTTAGTATATAGGGAGCCGTTTCATGCTATCCAATGAGCCCTTCGATGAGAATTAATGAATGTTTTCAGTCAAATTAGTATTGGTTTACATAAAAACTGCCCTTTTTGGGGCAGAAGACAAGGTAAAACTGTGAGCAATTTCTACTAGGGTACAATTTCAATATGATTCTTGATTTTGCGAATCATATATATACATAGTAGTTAAAATTTGTGTGTAATTTGTATAGCAAGGTGTAATATATTTTACACCCTTGTAAAGGCAAAATTTAAAAAAACCAGTAGAAGATTTTCCTCAAGTGAATTTTTTTTTTTACAAATTACGGTAAGATGAAAATTTTTTTTTCTTTTTCCGTTTTAATATAACAAAAAAGTTCAGTCTAGTAAGAACGCAAGCACCACGACTTTTGTATAATAATATTCTTACATCAATAAGTCATTTAATTTTCCAAATTATTTGTATAGAAAATAAGTGGGTCACATATACCCAGGATGTGTGTTTCAGGATAAAACTGTGGTTATAAACATAACGATTAAGAATTTTTAAATTTTAAGCTTTTTCCCTCTAGCTGTAAAAATGTAAGAATTTGGAAAAATAAGCCTATAAATATAGATTGCCTGGTTTTATTTTCAATTAACTTTGTCAATGCGTTCTCAGAACATACATATAGACCTCCAAACATGTTAACACTGTTATCTAGAATATAACAAGTAAAACAGCTAGTATTGGTATAAGACCAACTCTTATGATACTCTAGATAGACACCCAACTGTGCAAGTTTGATTTTTGAAGTGGTTTTCGCATATTTTTCTAGAACAGTTCGTCGGACAGAAAAAATGATTATTACAAATTCTATAGAATTTCGTATTCTGCAGAAGACTTTAGCACAATAAAAATGTCTAAGACTGATCGTTTTCACAGTATACGTAAAAAATCTAAGTTTATATGTGTCAACATCAGGAAAGGGTTATCCGATTTAGTCCAGTTTTGAAATTTTATTTGCTATTACTATGAAAAAACACCATGTACCAAACTTCAGCTCTCTATATCCACGCGTTCTCAGGCAGTGCCCAAATATATAGTGGAAAACTAAATTTTTGTATGGCAACCCCACACAGGAGTTGCCCGATTTGTGTCATTTTTGAAATTAATTTTACTCTTTTTTGTTACAGTCCGTGTACATAATTTCAGCTCTCTATGTATACGCACTCCCGAGATATCGTGCGCACAGATAGACCGACAGACAGACGGACGGAAGGACCGACATGCATATGTGTCCAATCCATATTGCTCCGTGTCCAATCCATTTTGCTCTACCAACATTATTTCTGTGCGTTATAAATGGAATGACAAACTTAGAGAGAGAAAGAGACGGCTACATATAAAGGCACGATATACAGAGTAACAAGGTATGATTGTCCGGACTGTCACGTGCGTGTGACGTCACACGAATCGACTCTTAAAACTATAAAAATAAAGTGATAATATTTATGTAAATTTATTCCACTGGATCCATTGAAAATGTTATAATAAATAAAATATGAGTTTCTTACTATAACTGTACATTGAATTTGTTAGTTTAAAGTGAATTTCAGGGAAATAAGTTCTAATCAAAACATAATTTGTACTCTTAATTGATTATTTAAGAACTTTTTATTATTTCTATAGTGAAATTTGTTAGTGATAATGGTAATTTTCTCAAATAGAAGGCACATTTGCAATGCATCATAACGAAGTGTAAAAAGTGGGGTTAGTGGCAAATTAAAATGTAGAATACAATTCTAGTAATCTTCCTTCAATTTATCTTTATGTTTAGAAAGTAAAATGGTACTTATTTTAAGATTTTAAATGGATCCAGTAGAATAAACTTGCATAAATATTAAACTTTATATTTTTCGCTTTTTAAGAAACGTGTCATGCGAATCGACTAACACAGAAAATGGCGAATCTATGGTGCCGGATAGTCATACCTTGTTAGTCTGTATATCGTGATATAAAGGATAGCAGAAATTGTATTTCAATTAAAAAAGAAAATTTAAGTTAACCCCACAGTATACCGTTAAACTGTCTCATGTCCACATACAACACCCGTAAACAGGTTTATATTGCATTTGCGATAATAGACATTTCTTTAACCCTGAATCCTTACAAAAAAAAATCTCTTTTTCTTGAATACAATATGCAATTTCAAAGATCAAAAATATTATAAATCTCATGGAGGGAATCATTCATCCCTTGGCCTTAATAATCAAAAATCCTTGACACGACTATACGAGAGTATAAGAAGAGAAGAAGAGAAGAAGAGCAACTGAAGGTAAGGTAAAAACAAAGTAACACAGCGGGCAGAATTCTTCCTCCAGCAAAACTCATCAAATTGGAACTTGTATAAAGCTGAGAAAAGCAAGTAGCCAACCCGTTTGTAATTTTCCTCTATTCCCTATATTATGTTTTTAGTGGAAGGGGGAGGAATGGGGAAGATGAAGGTAGCCAAAGCTGTTATTTGAGTGGATTCTAATAAACCCTTGGTTTTTGCGCTCGACTTAAATCAGTAGCTGGCATCAGCCACGATGACTACGGAGCCGAAAAACCCATCTCGGATCCTTTTATTAAGTTCACCACAGGAGGTTTTAATCTACTCTCCAGCTCTGCGGGTTCAGGGTAGGCAGAGAATGATATGTGTGAATGTGGGAGTTTAAGTATAGTAGTTCTACATACATACATACATCCTATACATATTTAGATATGTATAAAGGAGGAGCAGGACTGAATTGGTCTATATGGATTTTGTGGATTCTTATATATGAAGGAACTAATCCTTGAAACATGTTCACTAGATATAGTATATATTTTTTGGCCATATGTGCAGTCAAGAGCATGTGGAGGTGATGGGCTGTTTTAATACTCTTAGATATATTTTTATTATTTTTTCTTTTACTCCGAACCAAACCCAGGTTACCTCAACTTACATGCTCTTCCCCTCGTTTTCGTTTACAATATATAGAACACCTTACCATCGAATGATAGTTCCACATTTAATCTATATGCTGACTAGGGTGAGACTAATTCCAATCGAAGGTAATCTCACTTTGATTACATAATTCCTTTCGATTGGTGATGAGCCAATACATCTAGAAGTACTCAACAGCGACACGTCTTCTTATATAGTGGCAGAGAAAAAAAAATTTAATTTTTTGCAGCCGTTGCTTCTGTCGCGCGTTGCAGCATCCATATATATGTTGAGCCTAATCAGCTCCAGGAATTAAAAATCCGACAACAAGACGCGATGCGGAGAGATTAAACGCTTAACAGGGTGTTTTATTGTTTTGCACACACATGGCGAGATTTTCACCCGTCCACCCCCTCCTTTAATGTTGTACAGCGCGTTTCACTGCCGGCTGGCTGATTGCATAGCTCTTTGTAGGCTTCCAAACGTTGTAATGTGAACAGAGTCGACTCCTTCCGACGACAGGATAATTAACAGGACGATGACTGGTGCTATATATATATATTATATTGTACCGTATTGGCACACCATCCTCAGTCGGCGCACCCCCCTTCTACTTTCTATAATAGCTTGTTGGGAGTTTATGAAAAATTAATATTTGCGAGTCGAAGGTACATATTTTGTCATTTCTGTGGTAATAAAACCTTCGACAATCAGTAAAGAAGGATTCTTTGTGACTGCAGGGTTTTTCATCACTGCCGCACCGCCTTTAAATTTTCTTTTATATATCTTTCGTACGCCTTTGATCCTGTGACTAGTACCCCCTTGTATATAGTAGCGCTTGAGCTTGAGCTAGAATGAAGATCAAAGGATTCCCCGCTGTAATGTTTTAATCTCCTGATTATTTTCGGATTTCTGAAATATTTTCACCATTTCGGTGTGGCATTTGGTGGCATTGTTTAATACGACGTAAAGGTGAGGTGAACTCATTTCGTCGTTATCAGATCGTTGGAAAATAAGGGCAAATTGAAATTTGTTTTTTTTTTTTTTTGTATGACTGCTTTTGAGAGAGGAGGTAATCTAGAGATGATTAGTGTATAATATGAATTCACTGTTATTGTAGCACCACTTGCTAATAATTTCTATTAGATTGAACAATATTTTGTTTGGTTTTGTATATATTTAAGACACTTCCACTGCCAGAAAATGTCGCAAAGATGACCCCTAAGAACGTCATAGGCTTTATGTCGGACCTTAAATTCGAATGGGTGCCCTAGGGCATTTAGGGATAATGTCACAAAAGATGCTATATGGCGCGGTGACTAGATGAAAGGTGGGAGCTCTGCCTGCATCCCCCCACAAATAGTAATAGTAATAATATTGTAAGTCATGATTCTCCATTTGAGAACGTTGAGAGTCTAGCAGCCCACAATGTGGTAAAATTGTGGTAATAGTAGCAACAATTGTGTAAAGTACTTCAATCAATACATTGATACCTAGTGATATACCTACGAAACTTTGTGCATATGTTGATCAGAATTTAATTTTCGTAACAATATGTGAGAAATAAGAAACAGCGTTTCCAGGTTATATTTATGAATAGAAACATTTATATACTAGAAGGAATCAATTAGGTAAGTCATTTCTATTGTTCAGATTATTGGTGATATTTTTATGAAACTTTTGTTAGTTATTAGCTACCTAATATTAGTTATAAAATAAGGACAAAAATCTTTCAAAGCAAATACAGTTATGTGGTGTGGTAACTGTTACATAATTTTGGCGTCCTATATGTTTATTGTACCAAAACAGGATGAACACAATTTTGTAAAAAGTAAACTATACTTGAAAGTTGTAATCTGGTGTCTCCAATTTAAAGAAACTATCGAAAACCCAAAGAAAAATTACTTAAAATATCTAAAGATCTCTACGGACTGACTGTACATCGATTGGAAATTTCATTTCAGACAAAGCAAGCTAAAATTCAACTTAGCACAAGATTCGGAGACAGCCTCCTCCAGTTTCCGAAAGTATCGAGTTAAGTTCAGTTGAATGGGCATATTGTGTGTACTTACGCTAGTCATCAAGCTGCAGGTAACACTACTTCTAAGCCTACAGTACCTAAGTTGCCATAATATCTCAAATTTTTCCATTAACATGTTCCCGCCGGCATGTACCACTGGTGGTACAAAGGCAGAAATCAACTTTATTTGTGTCTTTTTTGTTAATGAACTTGGATGAAACTTTCAAAGTTTGTATGGAATACCAAAATAGCTTACACACGTATTCTTTTATTATTCCCCTACCACGTCCTCGAGAACGGAGCAATCGATTTTTTTCATAAAAATTTATAGCAACTTCGAACGAAAAAATTTGTTGTTAATAATATTATTTGCTGAACTTACGGTATACGGTGACTTTAAAAATTCATAAAAAAAATAACTTTCCGTGGGATATTCAGGAGAAAAAGATAGGTGAGAAAAAATTTGGCTTGGATGGAGGTTTGGGAGGTTGGGAGTTTTACCACCCCACATAGGAGTTGTCTAAAATCGGGCGGGCGTATAGGATATCAACTTAAAGAAGAAAGGGAGTGTAATCTAGTGACGGGATTCTTTTTTTGATCGTGTAAATTTCTTACTGGCATTTTACCGTTAAAAAGTCTTTATTGGCACTTGGATCATATACACCCCCCGCCTTCAGTTGGCATATATTTTGACCGTTCTGTTTTTCGTATGCATTAGAGGTCTGTTGTGAATATTTTTTGTTTAAGAGGCAAATTTCGCCAACGCTCTTCGCAAACACGACATTAAAATAAAACCAATTTTTCATTCAAAAAACCGCCATTTTCCATTTAAAAAAGGACTCATTTCAATTCTTTTCGAGTTATCTTCGAAAGAAATTATTGAATATAAAAACTATTTAGATATGTGATTAGGGAATAAAATGTAGATACGATTTCATTCTACAAACATGCTTTAACGTTTATAAAGGGTTTTCCAATAAGAGGTGTTATTTTGATATTCAAAGAAAAATGCCATTTTTTGAGATAAATGATCGGATCTTTATTTCATTATAAAGAGGAAGGTATGCCCTTAATAATGGCAAATAACATCAGCCAAATGACCACCACGACCACGCCTACAGGACCATATCCTTTTCATGAAATTTTCCATAACCAAATCGCAAAGTGGCTGCCCTATGTCCTCGATAACCTCACGAATTCCATCTTTGAGGTCTTGAATCGACGCTGAGCTATTGGCGTAGACCTTCTATTTCATTTGGCTCCAAAGGAAGAAGTCGCAAGGTGTTAACTCACAAGATCTCGGTGGCCAATTGTGATCACCTCTTCGAGAGATAACACGGTCCGGAAACTTTTCCCGTAAAAGTTCAATGGTTTTGTTGCTTGTATGGCACGTAGCGCAGTCTTGTTGAAAGTAAACGTTATCCAGATCAATACCATCCAATTCCGGCCATAAAAAATCATTAATCATCTGTCGATAGCGCAATCCATTCACCGTAACTGCTGCTCCAGCCTCATTTTCGAAAAAGTAAGGTCCAATAACCCCGCGGGACCATGAACAGCACCAAACAGTCACACGTTGAGGATAGAGAGGCTTTTCAACAATAACTCTTGGGTTTTCCGAGCCCCAGATATGACAATTTTGCTTGTTGACGAAGCCATCGAGGTGGAAATGGGCCTCATCACCCAAGATGAGTTTTCGATGGAATTCCGGATCATTTTCATGCATTTCAAGGACCCAATCAGCAAAGAGTCGACGTTGTTGATGATCGGCCGGCTTGAGTTCTTGTGTTAACTGAACTTTATAAGCCTTAAGACCCAAATCTTTATGCAAAATACGGTGTAATGACGTTTGTGGAATGCCTAATTCCAAAGAACGACGAGGAATGGACAAACCTGGGTTTTCTTCAACACTTTCGGCTACAGCAGCAATATTCTCGGCTGTTCTTGAGCGACGTGCACGGGTTTTATTCTTCACATCACTAACTTCTCCCGACAGCTCGAATTTTTCTACCAATTTCTGTATTGCGGTCCGACAAGGTGCTTCACGACGACCCAAAAATGTTCGAGTTTTATGAACCGTCTCTGCCACATTTTCACCATTTTTATAGTGAATTTTAGTTGTTGAATCGTGTATCGTTCCATTTTTTTAATGGCGTAGTTTCTACTTGTCAAATGTCATAAAATGACAGCTCCAAAAGTGATATCTACCGAAATAGCGGGCTAATTAAAATAACACCTCTTATTGGAAAACCCTATTTAAAAAAATTATTTCGGATAACTTCAAATTATCTTGATTCACTAATCTGATCGATATTTCTATGTAAATGTTGGATGGATACAATAATTCTTTTCTGACAATACAGGGTGTTTCCCACTAGGAGGTCAGTAGAGCGGGAAGTGATAGTACTCAGATAGATGAACAAAAAATTGTATGGCAGGGGCAGGAACTACAGGGTGATTAAGAAAAAAGCTATTTTTACGCAATACCCTGTATTTCAAAAACTACAGGGTACATGGTCAAAGTTAGGAGCTCGTTATATGCAGAACTCCATCGCCCTTTGAACGACTGCTCAATCAACCCCATAGCCCCCTCCTCTCAAGAATTATGGTTGTTTAAACTCAAAATTTCGGATTTTCTTACATTTTTTTAACTTAACTTCTATTATTTTTGCAAAAAGGTCATTAACATAACTTTTTTTTATAAAAACTGTAAGCTGTAGACTCTCCTCTTTAATGTGACTTATTACACCCTATGTGTTAACACCAGCCTTTAAACAGTTATTAACTCATAACCTATTCAGGTCACACCGAAATTAGACGATATTTTGTAAAATTACGTGCTAAGGGAACAAATTTTCGTTGAGAATTTGTTTGAAAATAGGTTTGAGAATCGGTTTAGAGCTAATAACTCTTAAAGGGTTTCTGATAGCACATTGGGTGTAATAGGTCATATGAAAGAGGAGAGTCTACGGTTTACAGTTTTTATATAAAAAAAATTATGTTAATGACCTTTTTGCAAAAATAATAGAAGTTAAATTAAAAAAAAAGGGTAAGAGAATCCGAAATTTTGAGTTTAGACAGCCATAATTCTTGAGGGGAGAGGACAATGGGGCTGATTGAGCAGTCATTCGAAAGGCCATGGAGTTCTTCATACAATAAGCTCCTAACTGTGACCATACACGCTGTAGTTTTTAAGATAGAGGGTGTTTTGTGAAAAACTATCTTTTTTTCTTAATAACCCTATAATTCCCAAACGGTTGATATGCCCCCCTACCTCCACCATATAAGTTTTTGTGCATCTATCTGAGTACTATCACCTCCCGCTTCTACTGACCTCTTAGTGGGAAACACCCGTATAGTTAATATATGCCGCAACACTAGGGGTGTAAATTTAAGGGCTGGGCTCAGCGGGATGTGGATGAAGATAAAAACGGAAAAATTTTCGGATATTTACAAAAAAAAAATTTTTTCAAATCAATTTTTTAGTTCGGAAATTAACTAGGAGGGCTAAATAGGGATAGTTAGTTACAACCTCTATTTGTCCTAAACCTAAGTGTTTTCACTAAACCTCGATTCGATTCCATGATGATTTCTGTAACATACTACTATGTAAGACACTTTTTTGTTTCATCTTAAGAAAAGGCCTATGTCATTACTCGCAGGCGTTTAGGAATAGTTAACAAAATAAGACTGCATGTTTCGGTAAATTACTTTCTAATTAAGTTGATACAGAAAAACCATCACCATTTATCTAATACAAATTCCAAATTGCTCCAACGAAGTCGAGCTCCATCGAAATTTTTTATACATATATAGATAAGGCCCCAGGAGAAACAAAAACACCAGATTCGTCTCAGTGGAGTGCTCCCATATATTTTGGGGCGTGGCAAGGAGAAACAAAAAAATATGGGTGAGCTATTTTGGTATACCCTAACTGTGAAAGTTTCATCCAAATCGAAGATGGTTGGGTACGATAGTACCGCGCCGTCAGATGATGGGAAACATGAATTCGAGCACCGTCTCATACACTTCACCGTCATGAACGTGTTAAGTCACATACTACTATCCTGATCTTGATGATATATCGCCTAGGTTGAATAAGATTTTAGTATCACACATAGGATAGGACTACCAGCTTTCTCTCTTCTACCTAAGATGTTCTGAATGTAAGGAACTTTCTAGTTACTAGATTGCAATACATTTTCATGAATGTGGTAGACTCTAACTTCTTGTCAGTATCTAAAGGTGTTCCACAGGATTCTATTTAATTCCTATTATTGTTTGACTGTATACTACAAGTCAATGGTGACGCAAAGAAAATATATGACAGCCACTGTTTGGTCACCGCCATGATTTGAATCTCCATACCTCTACGTAGGTTATACTAGGTAAATCAAAAACTTCCCGAATTACGCCAATACTAGCAGTTACCCAAATAAGTTGAAGTGCATGCTAAAATAATTGAAGTATCTTGAAGTCATGCACAAATTCTATAAAATTTGGATCAATTTAGTATTTTTTGGTATATTGACTGTTGCCAGATTTCTGTATTAATAATTGAAAATTTGGAACTAGAAAACGGTGCAAACAAGTTTCTGGTTAAATGAAACTACAGCAGGAAGCAATATAGGGACGATGCACCAAGTGGACTGAAAAGAGAGAATTAAAGACGGAAGACCCTCCCGTCGACATTAATTAATAATGAAATGTGTGGCGAACTACAAGAAATTGTTGAACGTGACGTGAACAGTGTTGTGTACCGAGAGCGTATTTAATTTATTTTTATTCACTCAAATACTAACCAGAGCACGAAACATTATAAGTTTCAGAGCCATTTGTATAGAAGAAATTATTCAACCCTTTCAGCATTTTGACAGAATTCTTCCACTCTACTGATCGGTTAACAAAACTGTTCTAAAATCTAGTACAAATGAAGTATGATAGCACGTAGCACCTCATAAAGTACATAAAATTTTTTGGACTTCCTAAAATTATTTTTCAAAAAAAATTTACCGAATGTGAGTTAAGACATGCGCAGTTTAAAGTTTTAAAAAATCTGAGTTCGATGAGAAACCGTCTTGTCCCTCGAAATATTTCTAGCGTAGCTTTATGTATAGCCAAAGTCTTTGAAGCCTAACCACACGTCAAAAAATTATAGGAAACATAAAATCTTAGATAACTTAATCTGTTCGTTTTTTCATTTTTTTTATAAGAGACGAAAATCTTTCAGCACCTGAGGTGTGCTAATAAATTTAAGATCAAAGTCGACATTGTTCTAAGCGCATATAGTCTCCATCCCCTTTACATTTTTTTGATTATATAAATTAATTAAGAAAAGTAAGGAACTTTCAAATCGCTGTTAGCTATGTCTCACAATGATGACTATAAGTGAGTTCATACAACATAAATAATGATATTACACTTACACTGCTACAGTGCTGAGAATTTTAATAAATAAAAATTATTAGTAATATTTTGGCCATATAATCAAAAATTCTCTAATGTAGCCAAAATATCCAAAATATTAGAGCGGCATTCCTGTAGCCAAACGTTGTCCAAAGTAGCCAAAGGGCAACAACATTGATGAGAAAAGAAGTAAAATTTATCGTAATTTCGTTAACGAATACATGCCAAGTGTATACTTCTTAAGAAATATCGTGTAATTTTACATCCCGCATATGTAATAAATACACAAAATTCTTGTAAATCTAAACAATCTGTGTGAAATTACGTACATATATTAGAAGTGTAATTTTTCTTCAAATTGGATGCACATTCGATTCACTTTCGGCTGTGAGGAATTGCTGTTCGGACTGAATTCAGTAAAACATATCAAGATTGTTTGAAACTTAAAACTTTTATTTATAACGTGACCTTGTTGTTAGATTCTGCTTCCTGATGACAAAATCCATTCAATTGGAGTGTAAAATTACACTTCTTAAACTGAAATTATGTTGTATTTTTACAATTTTCTTAGGTATTTTTACAAAATAGTTTAAAGAATTTTTCTTTTCCGAGTGTAAAATTACTCTTTTTTTATTGTAATTTTAATTAATGCTCAAAAGAACATTTAATTATGAGATGATTCAATTTCTAATTCACTACAAAACGGTCTAACAAGTAGAGGAAGACTATCAGAAATGATTATGGAAAGTAATTTAACTACACCCTAGAATGCTAAACGTGAGTGAAATTGACTCCTCGCAAAATAATATTGCCGTTATTTCAATGTCTATATTATTATCGAAGTAGCCACAATTTCTCAGTATCCTCATTAATGAGTCTGCTGCGACTGTAGATGGAGTATTGAAGCTCTTAGTTGCTTGTACGTTACATAACCGGAAGCTATAGGGGTCAAAATGACGTATGTTTAGCAATAGTGTTACTTTTGTCCGGGTATTAAATTTTCTCATATAGTGTATTTATTAAGATAAACGATTGAGAAAACAATTGGATTATGTTCACAGGGTCCAGAGCCATCGCAAAAACTGCATCATTATGCCTCTCGAAAATCAAGCGAAAGACAGCAACGGTCTGTTCAAAGTAATGTAAGTAATGTAATGTAATGTATGTAGAGAATATACTATTAAAACTTGTTCCCAGATATACAAAATTTTTATATAATTTAGTTTTTTCTATGTATTATTAATTTGTATTAACAAAAGGAAAAATATTTTTGTTTATATTCCTATAAATATGTTTCGAATTAAACGGAGTCAAATTGACGTATGTTTACTTTTACTGTATTTTTGCACATTTTTAGTATTCTAGCGTTAATATCACGTAACTATTTGGGTACCTACTCTCTGAATAAATTTCCCGGTATATCTGGAAAAATTTTCAAAGGCAGGAAATATCTCTGCATATATTTCTGAGTTTGATTGGTCCGATTACTCATAAAATCATAAACGTAGACAGCAAATTCTTTCTTCTACATACATAATAATTATGTTTAAACTTACAGAAGTTATCTTGTAAGCCTTATACCAGACGAAGCTCGGCGAAACCCGAAACCAAGTTTCAAAATCCAAGACCATTGACGCCATCTACAACAGGGGAAAAATAGAGCCCACACAAAGTCCGAAATACTTGGGTATAAAATTTCATGAACTTCCAATAACACCACATTAAAGCAAATTTCGCATACAGTTTACTCAGTCCAATAGTATACTTGAGGGATGGACTCTCAACTCAGACCGAACTTCTGTTGTACAAACAACTATAAGACCTGTCATCACTTACTGCTTCCGTATCTGGTACACAATTTCTCCCAGCTATATGGAAAGAGTCAGTAAGCTTGAAAGGAAGATCCTGAGAGATTAAACAGAACTGTATAGACGAGCCAACGAAAAACTTGGAGTAGTTTACGAGGCAGCCAACATTACACCAATCTAGGAGAATAAGAACATTCTAAGTTTTGGCATGCGTGAATACATTCCGTATTCCTACAGCAGATCTCAACAACAGCAAAGCTCTCTTGGTTTAACGATAAGTGTAACCAAGCAATAAAAACGAAAGAGTCTGCTTTTCGCGCCTATTTACTGCATCCGTGTCCAGAACCGAAAGAAGTCTACAAGACTGCATGGAACACCTGTAAGTCCATTAACTAGAGAGAAAAGTTTCCTTTTGCCAGAGTGTCAGACAAAGAATCTTGGCCAGCCGCAAAGGCAGCAAAAGTTTCTGGTATCTGGTCAAAACCGTCAGAAACAACTTCAGTAGTTCTTTTATACCTTAATAATGGTGAAGTAATTGTGAGCTCCATGGATAAAGCTAATAATTTGTTTGCTAGATTTGCTTCAAATTCTCATGTTTCACCCACTTCACAGTCTTCTGTTTTGCATCTTTCGTGTGGGTGTGTACAAGACCTAATATACGTCCATACGAGAGGTGAGTTCAAGGTGCTTAAAGGGATCGACGTTTCCAAAGCCGCAGGACCTGATGGTTTCTCCCCCCCCCCCTGTTAGTTGAAAGCTGCGCCTTATCCTTGGCTAAGCCTCCGCACAAACTATTCTACCCATCTTATTCAACAAAAAAATTTCCAAATGCTTGGAAACTGACTCACGTTCAGAGTATTTCGAGGAAAGGTGAGGGTAACGATCACTCAAATTACCATGGTCTTCACAATTTTGATGAGTCCTAAATCGTTACCCAAGATATTTCAAGGATCTTTGATAAGGTCTGGCATCCTGGCCTTTTAGTCAAACTTAAAGCACGTGGTCTCTCCCCTCCTCTTCTATTATGGATTGAAAGTGTCTTATCCGGTCTACTAATATGAGTTGTATTAGATGGCGTTTCAATGCCGGTATGCCCCAGGACTCTGTTATCTCCCCATCTCTCTTCTTAATTTTCATTAATGATCTGCTTTCCCTAAGTATCAATCCCATCCATAGTTTCACCGATAGCAGTACCCTTAATTTCGCTTACTCCTTTGACTCTTTTGTGGACTCCAAAGCGAATCCATTGTGTTAAACGATATTGCATGATTAAATCATTGAATAACGATCTCACCAACATTTTCGCTTGGGGCAAAGAGAATCACGTCAAGTTCAATACATCTAAGTACCAAAGCTGTCTCGTGATCGTGATTTTTCCACTCCCGTTTCTTTTGATGAAGCACTGAATTACGATACACCGTTTTCATGCATTCTTGGAATTAATATTTCCAATAAGTTCAGCTGGACAGATCACATCTTCTCTGTTGCCAAAGAAGCATCAAGATATCTTGGATTTCTGAAAAGGTGTAAGAAATATTTCAGTCCGTCAAATCTAGCGTTACTCTAAAAATCCTATATCAGACAGCGGAGTTCAACCCAAATCTGAGCCGGAGCTGGTCGCACAGTCTTAGCTTCATCGGATATGGTCCCAAGAGAACCTTTCATCTCATTGGGTATTTGGTAATAGCTTGTCATATCGACTCACTCGTGCACCGCCTCAATTTGGATGCCTTTCCCTCCTCTATCGCTACATGCAGGGTCAATGTTCCGAAGAAATATCTAATCTGACCCGTTGAAGAATGACTCCTGCACATCCTTTTATCCTTAAGATTACCTTCGGCCGTACAGTAAAATTCGGTGATACTTTTTTGTCCCGAACTGTGCGAATGTGGAACAGTATACCATCTAATGTTTTTCCTCCAGCATACAATCTGCGCTTTACGAGTCACATACACATCTGCCGCTCTCCTCACATTCCTTAATTCCTTTCCCTATTTCCTTCCTGTCATGCTGTGCTTTCCATCATAGTGTATCCCCTAAGCTTGGCCTAATAATAATAAAAAAAAATCTATTCGAACTTATGAATAAGCAAGCTCAAAAATACCGAATCATCCAAACCCACTTATAAATAATCTGCCGAACCTCTCACCTAACTTAACCTCACTTAACAAAGCCTGAGGCTAGAAATATTTACCATCTATTTTAGCCACGATTACTCAGAAGGTGTTTCTGAAGGAAACCAAGTTTTTAGGAGTCATTGATTCCTTAACTCTCCTAATAATCCAGATCCTATCCTCTCCTAACTCCTCCCCCCCCCACTCTAACCCCATCAACTAAGGACTAACACCAAAAGGAGTGTGGGTGATATGGCACATCATCAGTAAAAGAAAGGATGACATCGAAACTGAAAATTATAAAGACGACCAAAGGACAACAAGAGGACAAGAGACGATATAAAACCGAATTGAGAGCTAAAGATGAGTCCGAAGGACCAAAGAGGACCATAAATGATAAAGGGAACATCGAGGGAAACTACGTCAACTGTAAGAGGAAAATGACGCAAAATCACTTGACTTGACTTATAATCCTGTGTCATTCTAAAGCTCAATAAATAAAATTTTCCCACAGACTTAATTACGTGGAGCATAACTTTGTTATTAACGGGAAAAAACAAATTTCAACTATACTTTTATTTTTGGCGTTTGTATTTAAAAAACTCCCTTTGCAATAAAAATTCCTTGAGGCTCTTCATATACTTAATTACCATCACTGTGAGTCACTATAAATAACCTAACTAGAACATAACAGTATTCAATTGACAGTAACAGTTCTTTTACCTCTATCAAGCCTCAACTTTCATACCAACATAAGCACCTAAGGGTAATTACATACTTACAGACATACATATATAGTTAGGTACGGAACTGGTCATCTTCAACTGATTATCATATGGTTAGAGAGATGTTTAGACCTTTATGACTTCATTACGCATTCCCGAGATTCCCACTCGAAAATGAAAGATTGCTCTCGACCTGAACGAATAAAAAGAAAGAACTCAATCAGTCAACCGAAAAATGAATGACTTAAAAGGTGGAAAAAGCGCAGACCCCAAGTCGAACGATGGTAGAAAAATATTAATCGTGGATAAAAAAACAGAAAAAAAAAGATCTGAGAAAGATCTTAACCAGAAGAAAACTGAAAGATATCTGTCGAAAAAGCTGTAAGAAAACTTAAAGAATACACGCATACATATACACACATGCACACATGTATTCACGGTCTCTGACATTGGCGATTTGCCTGATGCGAAGATGAGATGCGGTGCGGCAGAAGCGACAAGACAAGAACTGAAGTAAATTTGAGTACTCGCCCAAGTAATAACAAAAATTGAAATTAATGAAATATCACCTGTCTGACAGGTCCATTGACAGGCGAAGGCGAGATTATGTCATTAATAACGTCAAATTCAGATAGACCTGAGGTGTGAGGTGGTATCTATGTACTCCTCCGGAGTTGTCGAATGGACACCAGCCGACATCATATAGCCGCAGACCCTGTGACTGGCCGACCAAAACAGACAGTCAAATTGGAGGAATCCAACACGTCATTATAGTCAGCCATCAATTTACATTAAAAGGCAATTATGTCGGCGGAATATCGCGCATTGCGGTATACCGAAGACGATCCACAGAACGACCAACCGACCGCAAGGTACACCGATTGATATGAACGCGCGGTAAGATGAAAACGGACCAAGTAATGCAACAATGGAGCAAGAGAATCAAGTCGTTAGTCAAAGGAGTTTGCCACTTCCCAAGGATAATGACTCGGCGAAATTCGATTATTCCAGCACCCGACCGCAACGCGAACCCTAGTGGTGCCCTTTTGTAACACAACAACTTTTGTTTTGTGTTCGGCGGGGCAACTACCTTGATCGCAAGAAGGAAGCCTGGCAAATATTTCTCATTCCCTGTACAATTCTGCAATTCTCCTCAAGACATTGATATTAGATGTGTTCGAAGGAAACAAATTTATTGACAATTTCCTATGACTTCTGGGTAATGGGTAAAAGGATCGTCGTCCATAGCATCGGCAACCTCCTCTGCCTGCCATTTCAAGAAAATTTGTTGCTTTTATTTATATAAATCTTTTGTGGGGCGGAGGAGTCAATCGCACTTTCGTACATAGATAGTATTGTCGAGGAATTGTTATTGAAGGTCATTTGGTTTTGATGACCCTACAATTTGGCGCCGCATTCGGAAGTTAATTGCAGTCGAATTTACGTACAGGAAATTATTCATGACCATGCCATTTGATATGTTTCTTGAGAAACTCCAAGGGTGGAATCTATTTATGGATTAAAAGCAAATTTATGCGGGCTATTTTGGAGAGGAATATTCAGTTGAGATTGTGCAGTGATTGAAACTTAGAAGTATGTGTCCAACGCTAATGGTCGTTGGAACATTTTATTGTTGAAGGTTTTATGATAGTTTTATGTGGGAATATGTAGTACATTCCCCTTAAGTACAATGTCCAGCAGCAAGTTCTGGAGGAAGAAGAGGAAAAAGTACTGAATTGAAGTCGTTTTTTGATTATATGTGCCGAAAGAAAATGATTCATTCTTTCGTTAAAATTACATTCATACATACATCTGCAAATATATCACTAAGTAGAGATAGTATGCTGCTTTCAAACGGATTTCGGGCGCATGGATCCGAATGGAGAGCAAAAGATTTGAATAGAATTTGCTCTCAATTCGAATTGACTATTTTGTGAATGATTAGTTTTCAAGTCCGCTATTGAAGGAGGATGCAAAATATTTAACAGTTGTGCATTACTCAAGTCGTAGTATTTTATATTTAAAAATTTAAGCTCAATTTTTTATGCCTGCATATAGAGCAAAGATTATTTTCGCTATACTATACAAATTGTGATGAATTACCTTTAAAAAATCATTAAGCCAAATGAAATATTCTTAGGAGAGCTCAAGCAAAATACATGACACAGTTGACCCTATAAATAAATCCTAGGCGGCGGAATACCAGGTCAACTACAAATTTGGGTAAATCTATATGTAAAGATAGTCAGCTCGAAAGAGTATGACCCAAAAGGGTCAGAAGAATGATTCAGTTGCTTCAAAAAACATCAAACATTTTTCTCAACATGACTTTCCAGCATTGGCATACACTACATATCAGTCATATGTACAAATCAAGAAATAGCTTAACTAGTGCCATCTAGGATAAGTTTACAGTAAGACTAAAACACACATTCGACACTAATAAAATCAAAAATCAAAATGGATCTTCTAACGTGTCTTGCACAATAAAAATCGGTACTTGGAATGTATGTATCTTACCCATACGCATACAGAACAAGTAATCTCTTTCCATAGAGAAAACAAAGAAAGGCCTTTGAAAATAACTTAAATTTTATTCAAATCAACCGTAATTACGCTCCGATATTGGCTCGACAACAGCCATTTATTTAAGATAAAATAAGATATCAGGACAAGCATAAGATACCAAGAAAAGAATTGCTACTTTTACCAATTTGTGGCTGACAACTTCAGATTTTGTGGCAATGTAGGAATTACAAATCAAATAAACCAAAAAAAAGGTCATCAGATCCGACATAGCCCAAGAGACACTGTATACGAGCATAACATTTATCAAATACAGCTGCAATTATACTGCTCATGACTTTTGGTACTCTGCTGAATTCCAACTATCAATAGGAAAGCACCACTAACGTGAGTCAACAAAAACTCCTATAAAAGACAAACTAAAAGCATTTCAGGGCGAGTACTTTCTTGAAGAAGAAAGATGAATCATTTTTTGCTTATATGATGTTGCCAAAGCTGTGGCGTAGCACAGCCCTGGCAGGAAAGGTAGAAGGGATAGGAAATTGAGGATTATTGGATTGAGCTACGAAAATGCCTTTGTGCATTATGCATGAATGTTTGCTGCAGGGGAAAACAGAGGATGGCAACTTGTTCCACATTCGTACTGTTCTGTCTATGAAGGATTCGCGGAATTTCACGGTACGACCGAGCCTGATTTCAATCCTTAACGTTTACCTTCCTGAAATTTTTACTGAAGGTACAGAGTGGGGCAGAATGCCGTTCTTAGTTCCAAAAATTCACTGTGGGGACACAAGAGTAGGTAGAAAGATGGGACAGGTGCCGTTAGTTAGCAACGTGGTTTTGCTTTGGAGACCTTTAAAAACGGGGGAGGTGTAGCGGCGACACAGAGAGCCTTTGCGGGCAGTTAAATTTACATCGTAACGATAGGTCCTGAATCATCCGGAAATGGATCAGTAATGTAAGTGCGAAGGGATCTTCAGTCCTAAAAAAAAATGAGGGAAACCTAAAAGTGTGAGAAGTTTTGAAAACATCGAGGCAGTTAGGGCATCTATTGAACAATCTGCAACGCATTCTACACTGAATCACACCGCTGCCCTTATGGAAATCACCCAGAACGGTAAGGCGAATTTAGCACACATACCTTTAGTTACACTCCTACAAGATCATGATTGCCCAGGAATTGAGTCCACAAGGCTGCGGGTGGAACGTAGATATGCTTGCAATGCAAGGCCCACACTGCTCGTCGTTCGCGCGTAGTTTTGCATGATATGCTTCCCGGCCACATGATCTCCTTACGAGGGAATATTCCATGCTCCCCGGATTTGACCACTGTGACTTTTCCATGGGGCTTCCTCAAAGTTGCGTTTTACAAAGTTCGACCTTGAATAATCGAATTGAGGACATAATCACGGGAATTCCACAAGATATGCTTGAAACATTGGATGAAAACTTTGTTGAACGGGTCAATATCTTTTTATTTATGTTTTTTTCACAATTCACCAGCAAAATCAGGAATTGTATAAATTCCTAGAAAGAGAGAATTGATAATTGGAGCGAAATCTTAACGCTATGGGAAATGTTCAACTCGACCAATCGTCGAATAAGTTTAAGACTATAGTCGATCAATCAACCATAGCGCAACAACAGCTTCGATATAAATTTGAAAATATTCATTAAGAATGTCCATTACAGATTCATTTATCCCGTTATAAATCTGTTTGTTGACTCAACGCTGCCGGGATCTTAGAATGTTTTTAGAAAAAATCTTACAATAAAAAATTATACGACTGGTTCGTGGGTTAGATGAATTAAAGAAATGTGGGAAAAATTAATAGGGAAAGCTGGCAGTAACACAATCAAAAACCATGAGGTTGAGACATTCGTCAAAACAATACTGCGAATTTCCAAAAATGCTATTATATTATTGCGCTATGTTGAAGGTCACCCAAAATCCATGCAATCCTGAGTTAATATCTCAGTCTTCAAAATTTCCTGGAATAACTGAGACTTGGTGAAAGTGATTGAAGATATTTCTGGATGGTCCAATAAAGAAATAATCATCGAAAATATGACAAGAAGAAACTAGAATTGAATTGAACACTTTACCGCTATAACTTCAACATTGCAAGACCAATGAAATAAAATGAACCTCTTCGAAGAGAAGAATATTTTAACTAAATTTGCATCATTTGAAAAATCAGGAAGTGAGATGAAATACGGTCCAATGGAGTGATACTATTTTCACCATATAAAAGAAACTGTTAATTTAGGTAAATTACCCTGGTAGCCAACGCTCATCAGTTTACAAAATTTTAGTATCGGTGCGGGCAAGAGCTTTCATGTTAACTAACATAACTTATTATTCAAGTGAGTGGTTGTAGGACAAGTAATTTTTTTCTGAACTCCTTGGTGAGTTTCTTCGCCAACTCATCTATCAACTCACCAAAAAATTCGTACAGAAATCGATCTGTTGGTCGAGTGCATCTAATGCACGAGTGAAAGGGAGATAAATGGTGTTGAGAAATCATTGAATTGCGAACTATATAAATGAGTTTAGTCCTGGTGATAGAACAAAAATCAGCATTACTTTCATCCAACCAATCAGCATGAGCTCATCAATTTACTCATGATTATTGCGCTACCATCAGGGTAGTTAGAACTCCTAAGACAAGATTTTTGTTCAACATGTATCTTAGTCGAGGTTTCATTCTTTAACAGTAAGCTATTTGAGAGGTTCTGGAGCTTGTCGTACTCATGAGATCTTTCTCCAAGCCATACTATGACATGCTTTTGCGACTTAATAAAAGTTTTCAATGTTTCAACATTACCATTTCATTCGTCATAATCGACGTACCTACTACTTTAATATATGCTCAGTTAGAGTTTAGCTTTGTTTTTCGTCATAAAATTCTCTCTACATCTAAATAACCAACAGTTATGATACGATGAAAGTTCGTTACTTTAACCAACCACAATCGACCAATCTCTTTAAAAAAAAAAACAACGCATATCGCACGCTTAAAATGTAATGAACTAACCGCAACCGATGAAAGGTAAACAAAACAACAGCAATAACACCAACTAAAGAAAAAAATTAACTCGACAATTTCGGTAGAACATTAAAGGATATGGGAACTTTCACTACAGTAATTTACATAAAATCTCACGAGTATTTTAATGACAAGGACACGGTGTAGAAAGGGCAATATGTTCACATTCAATATGGATATGTGGTACCTACTCACCAGATACACAAGAACACTAGAGAGGCTATAAATTTTTTGGATCCAATAAATCATAACTTTTGACTGGTACCTACCCATATTCTAGTAAGGTATAATATGTACCTCTCTACGAATGCATTCACTATATATCTACTCTACTATTATATAGTAGGATGCACTCGTTCTTCCTGTATGCCCGATGCCAAAGTATTTTCCGCCACCAAAAAACCAACAAACCATAACTCATTGCAGCCGGATGGAGCGAAACAACTTTATCGCATGGGCATTAAAAACTCTCTCTTGCATCTAAAGTCAGGGGCCTGGCCCTGAAAAAGGACATGAAAGGGGTGGACCAGACCACATAGTCTCTCTATCTCTGAACACAACAGGACTTTCCTGCTTGGGTAAGAAAAATTTATGTAAATACTCCTCTGAATAAAATCTATGGGCATTTTTAAATGCCATCTTCATCCTCCTTATTTTAGTAGGGTGAGATTTCTCTATATTATTCCTAAACTAAAACAAAACCGAAATATAATTTATTGGGTCGAAAGGACATCCGTAAACGGTTTTTGAACAAACAATTCTACTATATATGATTTTTCTGGGTAGCCAGATACCTACCGGAACAATTGTGTCCAAAAGAAAGGACTTCAAAGAGAATACTTAAAAAAAAAAAAAATACGCGCCGCGCGCGCTTCTTTTTATCAGCAGAGTTGTTCAAAGTGGTAGAAAAAAGGTGTTAACAGCTGGTTGCGTCGCGGATATCAGGGTCTGGAGGATATACCCCAAACTTTAAAGCCATAATTTATTTATTTCGATAATTTATGGCATATACAGCGCAGTATCCCTCGTAAAAAGGTGAGAAACCACCAGGATATAAAATAAGAAAGTCCATACGGTGCGGCAGCGCAATAGGTAGTAAGTGTACGTAAGTAGATATAACCAAAAACAGAGGACAGGACAGTAGTGAAGTTCGGAAAAAGAAGACGAATTGTCTCCAACCAACTTGAGGCAATATTTTCCCGTTAATGCAGCAAGATAATAAATTTTTTTTTTCTGATGATTTATGTGTCTGATCACATCCTTTAACTGCCGGTTTTTAAGTGGAAGATGGTAATGTCTTTAGCATTTCTTGTGAAGAAAGTTTGCTGTGTATATATAAGATGTGCTTGGCAAAATATTTCCATTCCCATCATAAGAGATTTTTATATATTTTTTTCCTTTTTGTAAGTCGAAAATGTCTTTTGCATATTTTGTACTATATACGTCAAGTCATGTGTAGGTTAGGTTAGATTAGGTTATAGTGGTGGCCATCGTAATAGCATGTATGACCAGCCACACTAAGACCATCTATGGTCCATTGTGATGCCACCTTATTGGAACCGTACCTAGAAAAGATTTAGAGGTTGCACTGAAACCAGCTAGGTGTTCCTCAACTCTTTGTGTGCTAACTCCTCCAGTTCGCAGAAAAAGTAGCTACCAAGCGTATTCTCCCTATACTTAGCAAGGTTGGGGCATTCGGAAAGCGGACAGTGAACGCTTTCAACCTCTTCATCGTGCATACAGCTTCTGCATAAGTCATTGTATGTTTTATATTTTCCAAAGAGGCAGTGTTCCGTGGTTACTACAGAAAGATTACGTAGGTTCTTCCTCAGCAGAGATGCAGTCCTCGTATGTTATATCTTCGGCCAAAGTTGTCTAAAAATCGCGCAGGTGGTCAGTTCTCCCTATCTGTGATTTGCCAGCTTACAAGCTTGTACATCTAGAATCCTCATCACTTATTCTAGGGGCCGACCTATTCACTCCTCCGCTAGACATATATTCATAGCGGAACCCTTTCTGGCCAGAGTAGCAGCTGCCTAGTTTCCAGGTATGTGACTTTGAACAAGCACCCAACTGAGAATAACCTTGTGGTCAGCAGCCAATTTCCCGAGCTCACAGTGATTTTAATGGTACTACTCGAGTCCAGGGCTTTGATTGCAGCTTGGCTATCAATACGAATCCTGCGATAACTCAATCACTAGATACCCCATAAGTTGTTACCAGCAGCCTTGCTACTTTACAAATAGCTAGAGGTTCCGTGGAACATATTGCAGTACTCCGGTATGTGGTACGATTCCTGTGTTTCAGGGAATGTTGAGTAAACCCCGGTTCCCATACCCACATCCATTCTGGAACCCTCCGTAAATACACATAAATATATTAGAGTCATTTGCTACGCGATTGTCATCCCACTGCTTTCTACTAGGAATGCAAGTTGAGAACTCTTTCTCAAAGTCTAGTTTCTGGACAAAGTAATCTGTAGCTCCCTGTATACAGTCCCCAAGACACATCTTCAGTATTCACCTGTGTCCAAGATCGGCTGTTATCCAGCAGCCTTTAAGGCTTAGTGCAGTTTTTGCAGCTATACATTTCCCATGAATGTTAAGCGATAAGAGCAGGAATATAATATCCATTACCGCCATTGATGTTATAGGAATAGCCATTGTAATACCAAGACAGACAGCTCTCTATATTTTGGTAAAACTTTTCAGGTGTGTCGCTTTCTCTAGATCATTCCACCACAGCAAGATTCCATATGTAAGAATATATCTTTCAATAGCGGTGTACATCCAATGCGCGATAGGTTGCATATCCCATCTTTTTCCAAAAATCCTCTTGCAGGCATACATGCAATAGCCGCCTTTTTATCGTGGCTCATTCACATTTATCCTCCAATTTAACTTGGATTCTAGTATCACTCCTAGGTAAAGCCATGTATAAAAACTATAAAGATTCCAAAAACTTAAGTTCTTCCAAATTTCATGCATATTCCGACGACCTTTAATTGATCTTTGTTTGCTATTCAAAGCAAGGAAAATAATTCTCGTTGTCGTAAGTGTATAAATAGAGCTAAGCGCGTGAAGCGTTTTTCAAAAGAAGGAAAGGCAGGAAAATAATTTCTGGCCTTTTTGATTGATGATATAGAGGCCTCCTTCCATCCACCTGTGCAAGCCTCTTTGCTGCTTCTGTACATCAGGAGGAGATTAATCACCCATCGCCTCGTCGTCGTCGTCGTCATCGTCGTCGTTTCGTTCCTTTTCAGTTGATTCCTTTGAAAGGACCGAGGAATGTGTAATCAGTTTTTACACTAGCGTATATGTATATATCTATAGCCAGCTAATGATATGTACAAATATACATACACATATACAAATTCTATATATGCATAGTATTATGATGATATCCATAGGGTAGGTTCTATTCGTCTGATGGAACCCACCAATCAAGCGATCCAAGCAACTCAGTACGGGGAACCGTAAAAAGTATAAGGTCATGGGGTTCTCAGTTGAAATGGTTGAGTTAATGCTCAAATTTATGTGGACATATCCATCACGGACTGGATCCCATCATCAATCAAAATTAGAAAATTTCGTTACTGGAGATTTTCATATTTTTCTTCCTTATTTTTTTTTTTTTTGCAACCTCGTTGAGGTAAAGGAGTTTAATGAAAAATTTTCTTTGAAAATATTATAGAGATGCGATGGTGGAAATTTTAGTAAACTATGTGGAGGTATTTTTATTGTATTTGACTATACTAAGCCTTGTAAATTTAATGAACTCTCACGCTCTCCAAAATTTTCGTAAGTAAGAAGATTTAAAAAAAAAATATTTTTTAAATTCTTGCTTTATCAACAGATGGCGCAAAAGGTATCATTCAATTTTCTTTGTTTATAATATTTACTGGTCTCTTTTTATGACATTATCTAAAATTTCTGGTTGTAAATTGTCAATTTCATTCTTAATATTGTTTTCTAAAGTCCTGTAGATTCTGTGACTTTTTTGTTTACATACACCAATAATTTTAAATAACTCCAAGGTTTGGTTATGCTTATGTTAGAGGGATGCAGCAAAGAACAATTAAGACTGCTTCACTAAGGCCACTGTCGGATCCACTGTGGGCGCATTGAAATCTATCCTTTTAACGGCATGTATCCACAGGAAAGTTTCTGTCGCGCAATCAGAATGCTAGGTGAAAACTAAGTGTCTAAACGAAGAGAAGCAGCACACTCCTGCATCTTGGTAGTACACGTGCTACCGGATGCAGAATGCGCGCGACTCGTCCATGCGCATTTGAATTGTATCAACTGAGCCAAATGTTATCCGCCCAATCTACTTGAACACATATATTTCCCAAAGTCCGATTTGAAATGAAAAATCGTTATTTGTGCTCTTCTTTCCCTGCTTCCTATTCATGTGTAGTTGGTACTCGATTCAGTATTAGATCGAGGTCGAATCTAACAAACTATGATACATGTATAGACGAAAGACGAGAAAAAAATTAAAAAAAATTCCGCGAAATTTAATAGCAGTTATCCATAGAAATAAGTTGACGACTGTTTTGTTGAGTAGTTGTAGCTCGATATCATTAATGTACAAGAGAGCAGACTGCATGCAGCATGCGATCTGTTCAGATGCAGCATCCGTGGTGAATCCAACAAACTACTTTCTTGTGAGATGCATGTGCATTGCATGGGAATTTTGTTTTTTTTTTTTCGGTGGATATACTTAGAATGTAACGCTAATAGCAGCTTTCCAAGAAGCTGACGCCCTTTGATCGCCGCTATGTAGATACATGCCTTAAGAACAATCCCAGATTACCCCTGATTCTCTAAGGAAACTCAGGATGTATTTAAGATGTGTACCCTCTAGCTAATCCAGCTACGAGAAGAAGTGGCTACCAATTTTACCCGTCTGTCTTGATCGATAGAGCAGCACACGCGTTAAGCATATGTCGAGCAAATTCGATTTTCTCAGGAGCTTTATAGCTACGAGACAGAAATTGTTTGACACTAGATCTAGTTTCTAACATCTTTACATATACGTATATGACCCCTACTAATTTTTTAGTGTGGGGTCGCTGCTCCACTTTAGGAGTTCCATTGTTTTCCATTTAAAACAAACAAAAAGTTGAAAACGAGCAAATCGAGTAACCTGGGCAATCATGCTACATCAGCAAAACTGGCGATTAAACGTCTCGGAAAAATAGAATCATTATGCTGTGTATGACGTGCACCATATGTTGATTCATAAAAAACGTTTTTTTTTGTTTGTTTTTTGTGCTATAATGCTGCTAAGCCATAGTTGAAACCATATGAAGCCATGATGCCGTAGTACAGCCTTGGAAATAAAGGAAGAAGGGATAGGGCATTGAGGAATATTGGGTTGATACAAGTCGGTAACGGTGCGCATTACGCTTAAATGTTTCTGACTCATAGCTGCATACCTTAGAGGAGCGGGGAACGAGGGATGGCGAACTGTTCCACATTCGTCCAGCTCTTTTTATGAATAATTCACGGATTTCACGGTACGGCCGAATTTGAGTTCCAGGGTGTGAGGGTGAGCTCGGGTTTCAGCTCTTGTGGTGCGCATAGGAGGAATTCTATAAGAGATCAGGCTAGAAATTTCGTCAGAGCAGTGACCATAGAAGTGGCGATAAACGAGAGACAGATATTTGAAATTACGTCGGTCCTCTATAGGGAATCAATAGTTGTTATTGGTATGTCATCGCTAATAAGCCGCAAGTCGTTCGCGGACAATGTAGAGCGTCCAGCCCCTGCCCAAATATGGGAGTTATATTCTAATCTAGGTCTGATAAGAGATTTGTTGGCTTGCGTCAAGTCTGATGGAGTAAGATATTTCTTGCATCTTTTCAAGAAGCCCAGGCATTTTATTGCGTTTTTTCAATACCAAAAGTGTGATCAGACCAACTAAGACTGTTGGATATTTCAATGTCTAAGATGTTAAGAAATGGTGAGATCGTGATATGTTCTCCATCGACGGAAATAGGTTGAGTAGGAGTTGTAGTACCTTTGAGTGATAACAGACAACATTGCCTTTTGGAAGTTTTAAAAAAGACTCGATTCGCTCTGCCCCAAGCGATTTTTGTTGTGAGGTCATAGTTTAGTGAACTGAACATGTGGCTTCGTTTGTCAGCTATAACATTCCCACTGGAATCAGCTACACAATCGAAAGAGCATACGAAATCAAGGGTGCTGTCGTCTGTAAACTATGAACAGGATTGAAAGTGAGAGCTAGAAGATCATTAATAAAAATATGGAAGAGAGTAGGAGAGAGCATAGGACCTTATAGTACACCGACATGGACTATAAAACGATCAGAAGTAACTCGAATTGAACGGCGGGAGAGAAAAGTTTCAATCCATTTTAAGAAAAGAGGATCTAGTCCTAATTCCGGAAATCTAGTTGAAAGACCAGGATGCCAGACTTCATCGAAAGCCTTCGAGGTATCTAATGCGATGATTTCAGATTCACGAAAATTATGCAGACATTGATTCCACGCTCTGTAAGGAATGTTAGTAAATGTCCAGTAAAGCGGCTAGCACGAAAGCCGTATTGGCGATCGTTAATGAGGTGATTAGTTTCTAGATAATTCATCAAATAGATGTTGATAAGCGTTCCGAAAGAATCGAACTAATGGCAATTAGTTTATTATTTAAGGGATAGCTTGCCTCGTCTGTTTTTTTTTTTTTTTTTTTTGGTATTGTCTGAACATGTGCACAAGTTTTCATGCCGAATAAAAAACTCCTGTGGAATAGGACAGGTGAAACAGTTTGCTTAGCTAAAGAAGAGGCGCAGCACTTGAGTACCAGGTGCAAAATGCTATCAAACCCAGCAGCCTTAGAGACTTTAAGACCTGCGAGCACTTTGAAGACCTCCCTTGTGCAGAAATGCTTACAAATAGCTCAGTACCATTAACATTATTTCCCTCGAAAAAATCACATGTTAAATAAATCTGAATAAATGCCGTGCCAAACTGTATCTTTTTACAGATATAAGGAGTTTCATGACAAGGGCGAGAAATTTCGAGTCAACGAAATCGTGTTATTTATTTATTTATTTTTTCTTTAGTAATGTTTGTAAAATATTAAAAATGTGCTTAATTTACAGAATTATTCATGTTTTTATGTTGTAAAACATTTTCTACACTATTCGGGGAAGTATTGACAGTGTATTATCTAAACTTTCAAGTCTAATGACAAAAAAAATTGTTTTTGAGGAGTCGCTTAGAAATGCTCAATTACGTTACCCTTTTTATCGACGTGTATGAAGTTCTCTTCACAAATTTTCCATTCAGCAGCAATATTTTGCTACATATAGCTACCTCTTGGCCTTCCAGAGATTGTCTTGCGTTGTGTTAATCTCTTAGAGCTATATAAAAGATAAATGTCGAATTTATTTGTGCAGTGGATATCAAAGATAATTACGATCCCTTCAATGAACTTCACGTGACTTTAGAACTCGTTCTATTTGTACACTAATATAAATTTTACATCTGCAAACTACACAGCTATGAAATATCCACTGATAATAGTTGCCTTTTGTAAAAGTAATTTTTTTTCCGATAGGGTAACCCTATTTGGTTTGCGCCATCTATTATTCAAATCCTCTCAAATTTATCACTAAATGGATGTGCCTTATAAAAAAACAAACGCCCTTTTAAAAAAAGCAACTTGGATTAAGAAATTTTGTTCTTCCATCTAATAGCCATTTTCGATTGTACAACAATCTCTAGAATTTTAACCGAAAAGTATAATAGAAGTAAAAACAAATGCATCAGTCATAATTTCGTAAATTTTTCGCAATTTTTGGTGCCAAATTTTTGCAGCTACTCGTAGTTATGAGTAAAGTTTAGATTAGGGCATTGCAACTAAATTTGAGCGTCACACGTCATAACAATTTCACGAATTCTGAAGTATAATTTTTCGAAAGAATAACAACAAAACTGGTTAAATGGAATACAAAATTTCATAATGACCTTATTCTTATAATTGTTTTTTTTTTATTGAATCCTATTACAATTAAAAAAAAACATTGAACAAAAATTTACTTTTATTCCCATATGTAAACTGTTCAACTTCCCTTCACCGACTCCTCTGTGAAACTTTTTGAGACCTCCCGTACATTCTGAAAATATTCATCTATTTCCAGCTATTTTTATACCCTAGATGAAATCATAGGGGTATACTAAGTTTGTCATTCCGTTTGTAACACCTCGAAATAATGATGGTAGAGCAAAATGGATTGGACACCCATTCATAATATTAAAAGTTATTGCGATTTTTGCATGTCCGTCCGTCCGTCCGTCCGTCCGTCCGTCCTGTGCGCACGATAACTCGAGACCGCGTATACTTAAAGAGCTGAAATTTTGTACACGGACTTTAAAAAAAAAAGTAAAATTAAGTTCGAAAATGAGACAAATCGGGCAACTCCTTCGTGGGGTTGCCATATAAAAATTTCGTTTTCCGCTATATATTTGGACACTGCCTGAGAACGCATCGACGTAGAGAGCTGAAATTTCGTACATGATGTTTTTACTATATTAGCAAATAAAATGTCAAAAATGGACTAAATCGGGCAGCTCCTTCTTGGTGTTGCCATATAAAAATTTCGGTTTTTTACGTATACTTTGAAAACGATCAGTCCAAGACATTTTTATTGTACTAAAAACTTCTGCAGAATACGAAATCCTATAAAATTGGTTATTACCATTTTTTCTGTGCGACAAACTGTTCTAGAAATATATGCGAAAAACAACTTCAAAATCAATACTTGAATAGATCGGTGACCATACGAAATTTAATACGGGCATTCATCTAGGGTATCATAAGAATTGGTCTTAGACCAATTCTAGCTTTTTTACTTGTTTATTTTCCAAATAGTTTCTTTTTCATACTAGAAAAATCTTAAATTGGCGGAAAACGGACTGTTTCTTCCTCAGATACCAGACACTACCAAATTCCATTTATTTTCTTAGTATTCCGAAATACTCGATTTTTGGCAAAATTTATATTTATTTCATGCATTTTGATATGGTTTTAAAATGTTATTGCAACAATTTGAAGGAAATTAGTTGCTCTCTCAACACTAGGAAGTGATTTTTTTATTTCTAATTTACCAAAAACAGAAAAAAATCTCAAAAAACATCTTTTCTTCAAAAAGCAAGTTTTATGAGCAGATTTACCAAATGTCAATACTTTTCAATACATTCTCACCCTAAGTACCATCAATAATCATATTATTCCAAAGGAAAAGGACATTCTTTCACCAACACATAATATAAACGGAAACTCCACAAAAAAAAGTTTCAATCATCCAGAAAAGTGCCTGTTTAAAAAAAAAATAAAAAATATCCCGCCATAATTGCCACCATTTCTGTCGTTTGTAGGCAGGACTTAGCTCACAAATGGCGCTTCAGATAGTTTTGTAAATTCCATGCTAAAAAGAATTAAATGTCCCGTTTTATCATAAAATTACCATAAACAGAGAAAAGTGTACATTTTATCCAGCGAAATGCTATACCAGACCAAATCCATGCTCTACAGATACATCGCTACCGTAGTGTATTTCGGTCCAATGTTGGGCTCCAATTTCTGCGGGTCGCAGCATGTGCTCCCGCAGAGGCTTCATAATGGGGAAGTTCTTTTTATTACTTCCTGATCTCATCATCGTCTGTTACTGCAATTACAACGTTTTTTTTTTTGTACGTCCTGCTCCCCTGATTATTGTCGGGATTACCCTGACTTACCACGATAGGCAAATGAAAACGGATACTCGGTAAAAAAAAAAAAAAAAAGAAAAAAAATTGTGACAAGATATGGAATACAACAAAAAAAAAACGAGGAAGAAAGCTTCCTAGATTACAAGAGATGATTGCGCAAATTTGGAATACCTTGGCTAAAGAATGGGGAGAATGGGGGTTATTGATGCTATGCACGCACATGAAGAAAACTGAACTACCCCCACCCCAAAATTTTGATTGCAGCTACATCGCCCGGAATAGATTCTGGCGAGTGTAATAGATTGAGGGGCGGAAATTCTATGGGTATAGGGAGGACATTCTGGTATACGACTATAAGGGAATCTCCCACAATCTTCTGATGTCGGGATTTGTTTTTTCCCCCACAGCTTTGTGTACTGCGGAGATATTACAAATGGGGGGATGACGATGATGATGATGCCAACGACCGAAGAGGACGACAACGATGTGGATGATGGTGATGATTTCTTCCTTTTCATTGTGTGCGCACCTCACCGTTTGTTGGCGCTCCCCTATTTAATAGAAGGACTTTCGTATATGGTAATCTTGACAGAGTCGATCTGAACTTCCTCCTATCCACCTCCCTGAAAGAAATTCAACTTTCCATGATTTCAACTTCTACCTTCACCTCTCTGTCTTCTACCTCACCATCATCCTTAAGGCAATAGTCACTATGGAAAATAGATCCGAAAAAAATAGGGTAACTTGAAAATTAAACAACAACGTTGTCGTCGGCACTGCAGACGCAGCAGCTGTGTATAAGGGGCTCTGTTCTTTTTAGTAAAAAAAAAAAAAGAGTTTATTTTTTTCAACTGCATCACTGCGAGGATTGTTGGTGTTGTTGAGTAAGTAAAGAGCCTGATTGTCGCCTCGTCAAAGCCTCTCGGTTTTTACTACTGAATATAGATTTTATGACGTTTTTTTTCAAACTCAAACTCAAAATTCATTGAATCGAAAAATTGGCGGTATAATCATTTCCGCTGTTTTTAAAACCGATTCGAGTTTTATTTTCCTGGTAATTTATAGATCTTCCGGATGAGATGAGCTGGAAAGACAGTGGCCTTATTTTTTTTTTTCCTTTTTTATGTATCTCAAGGACTTTTTTTTAGTGTTTTTCGAAATTATATTTTCAAAGGAAATAAATCATGTATATAAAAAGGAATGGAATGCACATTATGTGTGTAGAAAAATTCGATTAGAATGATATTCACACCCTAGAGAGACTTTTGTCTATCCCTTTTACATTTTTTTCAAATATTCTACCATTTTCGATGCTGAAGATATGCTTCCCTAGAAGAAGGATGAGCTTTAGGTAGTTATAATCATGTTTCCTCAACAACCAATCACAGATTTAGAACAAAGGACGAACTAATGATTCACAAAAGTATGTGTGTATCCTTCGGGGGACTACCCTTGAGAGGTACAGTATCACAGAAAAAAAAAGTGGGTTGGAATGTCTGGATAAATTGAGTAGACGCGCATATGTACATATATACAATGTATGTACATACTATGGGGGAGGCTACGAATCCCCCTTTACGATGGATACCGAAAACAATTTTTACTATATGCAAAATGAAGGACACAACTTTTGTATATTTTTGGGTTAATGTGTGTATGTGTGTGTTAGGTTTGACCAAAATATATCGATAAAAATCAGATTTCTAGATATTTTGGAAAAGTAGTCTAAAATATATCGTTAGAAAAAGGAAAGTGGCAATAGAATGCAATGTTACACAGTTATATGAAGCGTAAACCTGACGATGTCAGAACGAGAACTCAAAACGTTAATA
This sequence comes from Dioctria rufipes, assembly GCA_963924295.1. Lineage (NCBI taxonomy): Eukaryota > Metazoa > Arthropoda > Insecta > Diptera > Asilidae > Dioctria > Dioctria rufipes. The sequence continues at coordinate 45,631,472 of OZ002744.1, read as the reverse complement.
ATACTTAATATATGAGGGTTGCACTACTTAAGTTTTAGCGATTAGGCTATTTCGGTAACACGGTTGTCGATTGTCGATTTGTTCTTATTTACTCGATCTAAAAATGGAAATAACTTTCGAAAAAGGATGTAGCTTAAGCTCCGTAAAATTTTTTGGATTCACATCTTTCGGTAGAAGAACTGATCGATGTTCCTCCTGCAGATGAATAAAAGAAACCAGACGCATTCTTGATGTTAACACCTAGGTTGATTGATTATTTCAATTTTTATAAAAGCTCGTAGTTTCAGGTCCTAAACTGCATATACATATCTTGTTAAACTAAGTATTTGATTAGTAATTTGCTCAATTGATATTTCTTAAATTTCGGATTTATTTTACGTATCCATTACGCTACATACACTGAGAAAAAAGCACTGGTAAATACAATCAAAACCAAGAGTAGGCTGACCAAGTGCTTGGCTTGTTTTCAGCCTATCGAGCTCTTGGCTATTACAAACAAATTTATTTTTTTAAATTTCGTTTGAGTTGATGAGTTGTATATAACCAAAATCTGTGGTTAAGTTTATTAAGTTTAACTGATGTTTTTTGCAACGTAGACTTTAGTCGATTCAACAGAGCTTTAGTTAATATATGTATGAACTAAGAGCTTAGTTAATTCAACCAAAATTAGGTACCTTTCCAACCTAAATTATGATTAATTTAACATAAGTATGGTTAATTTGATCTACTAGTTATAAGTAAATTGTTAAATGAGCCTTCAATTAATGAAACATTGTTTTGGACAAGTATTTAACCAAATTACAATTAATATTAACCATGGTATGGTATAGGCCATCTTTGGGGCATATTCGTAAATTCATTACACTAGATACTACATTCAATTACAAATAAATATTTAATCGAATTTACTACGAAGTTTTGGTGAGAATGGTTTACATCATGCTAAAGTTTCGAATTTACCTAATACCAATAAAAAAAATATTTATTTTTAATAAATCGTGGTTTTATTGGAAATAAACCTATCAAGGAAATATTTATAGTAAATAATTAAATGCTCTCTTTTGAACTGGATACAAAAGAACAATGCGTTCATTCAATTTAAAGAAAAATAGTCAGGAAACCATTATTCTAAATTATTACAACATTATAATATTACTAATTTCAGTCAGATGTACATATAACTAATAAGTTTAATTTCTTAAAGATTACATATGAAATTTTGATTATAGCTATAAATCTGATTGGTAAATATTACATATTTCCATGTAACATACATACTCCAACTAGCATTTTATAGTGACAAATGGTAATTGGAACGTGATAAATATTCAAAAGAGTCCCTTTGCATGTTTTTTAACTACCACTTTTGATATCATAACACGTCCCAATCTTGGTCTATACACTATTTTGGGGAATGATTATGAATGAATGAAACGTTCCATTTTGATGACAGTAACGTTATTTTCACTATGATTATCACCATGAAGTGATTAATTTTAGTTGATATCACGTTATAAGGATGTGATTTTCAATTTAAAAAAGCACTATACATAGAAAAAATATGACGACAATACGTGTAATGTAAAGAGATATTAATACGCAAGTGATATTTCTACGCAAATGTATAACACTAATTCACTATAACGTCTAAATTAACATGACTTTGGTTTTAATAATCTGTAATGTGTATACATACATATATTACATGCATTAGGGAATTCTAATTCAATATTATCACACAGAGGTGTACTCAGATTTTTTGATTGGGACATTTCTCTTGAATATTCTTTCTCTTTCATGAATCAAATCAATTCGCTGACAATCACCGATATATTTCAGTATGATCAATCAGAGGTAATAAGTGATTTGATTCATGAAGAGAAAGAATATTCAAGAGAAATTTCCCAATCAAAAAATCTGAGTCCACCTCTGTGTGTGAAAAAAATTTATTTTCTGCTTTTTCATGCGGCTTGGCTGGCCTCAGTTTTGTTTGAAAACTTGTTTTTTACTTATTTTATTTTCTACCTTTTTCACGTTAACTAAATTTTTATTACTTGCTACATGGAGATATTTTAAAATAATTTTATGAAGGCTGAAAAGACACTGATTTACCAGTTTTTCAAAAAATTTATTCGAGTATCAAATCAATTTCTGACATTCAAATTATGTTTTAAACAGCGCTTTTTAGCTGTATTCCAACTTGATCCCATATAACATGAATTCTCCCGATTTTCCATGTTTTCCACAGACTTTTCCTATAACTATGAAATTTTTTTAAAAATTTACATGAATTTTCCTCGATTTTTCATGCAAGTTTTCATGATTGTTGAAGAGAAAGTATTATGCAACTCATTTCGCTCTACAACATTGTCTTAGATTACAAAACGCTCAAACGCTTCGTTGGTCGGGAAAACTCCGGAAAAGCGTTTTACATAAATTTTCCTCGATTTTTTCTGCAAGTTTTCAGCATTGTCGGAGAGAAAGTAATGATGCCAGTTGATAGGTAACTTGATCCTGCATAATTTAGAAAACTTTTTTACCGGAAAAGTTTTCCGGAAAAGTCGGAAAATTCCGGCAAATTTTTTCGGAAAAATCGGAAAAGTCTGCATTTTTCCTGAAACAGATTTATCACTAATCAAATTTGTATCAAATTTTCAAATGATTTTTCCCGATTTTTCGGATTTTCCATGGAAAACTCCGGTTCAAATTTTGATAGATTCAATTGTCACGCGACATGAACCTGTGTGCCAAATTTCAGTTCGCTGTGATGACGAAAAGTGGTTCTACGAGAGTGTCGAAAATAGTAAAAAAGAAATATATAAATAGACAGACAAACTCGTGTACGAGTTAAAGGGAATGGCTGGCCTCAAAAATAACAAGGCGCCTCAAAAATAAATTATTATTAGTAGATTTTTGGGAAATTCTTAAATTTTAATTTTCTATCCAGGGGATTAACTTAAAAGTACCTCCAAAAACTTTTTCTTGGACATTTTCAATGTTCTAAATGTCTAACATTATGAAATAAAAGAAATATTTTTGAACAAATTTTTGTATCCAATATGGTGGCAATGATTTCAAGAAAAATATGGCCGATTTTGAAGGAATTTCACTATGCAGTGCTCTAGACTTCATTTTAGTGATAATAACAGACTAATCACCTAATCAAAAATTATTTTGCGACTGTACTGATAAGATCGTGATTTTTACTACAAATTTCCCCATATAGTGATTATCATGAAAATTGATGATTTTAAAGCCATATAAATAAAACAATAATAAACTGCCTTTTGAGTATCGAGAGTTTGATGCATATTTCGATTGGCCTTTGTAGTAGACTTGCCAACCATCCCGTTTTCGTCGGGACAGACTAGATTTAGCGCCATTTGTCCCGTTTAAAAAAGATACTATTTCATTAATTGTCACAATAAAAAAAAAACTGGAGAACTTTTGCATATGTTTTGGCACTACTCTACTCATTCTTCTTTATTCTTTCTAATTAGGAACACAGTTAATTTTTTTACTAGAGTAGCAACAATGGTATATTTTGAATTTTTTATGTCATCTCTGTTACTGTCAAAACAAACCAACTTTTGTTTTTAAACTCAATTTTCAACAGAACGTGATTTTTTGTAGAGGTATAACTTGTTTTATTTTAAAACATTATATTAGTAATATTATTTCCACTAAATTTGTACAAATTTTAAAATAATAAACCTTGTATAGAAAAATGAACGAAAACGAGTAAAAGAACAGCAGATTTACATGGAATATCGCAAAAGGAAAAAAGTAAAACAAAAAGGTATTGCAAGTTTCAGCCGGATAGGTTAAAGCTACCTGATTTCCAGAGTTGGTTAAGAAATTGACCGGATGATGAGTGCTTATTGTAATCTCTGCAAGCTTTTATTTTATTTGAAATTTGAAGGTGTTGGAATGGTGAAGAAGCATGCAAATAGTAAAAAACATTTACAAATGAACGTGACTACTAGGTTAAAGAAGTTTTTCATAAAATCCAATACAATTATGGAGGATGGAGCTGTAATATCTGAAATAGTATTAAGGCTGTTTTGTTGTCCTAGGACAGATTGGTGCACAATTCTCAAGATAGGGCGGGGCGCTAAAATTTTTGAATAAATCGCAAATTGATTAATGGAATATCGTTTTCTAATTTTTAAATTTGTACCTCAATTTTAAAAAATTATTTAAAAATGAAAATTCAAAGATTTTTTTTCTTAAATATCTCTGGTTTGCGGAGCGGGGCTCCCACAAATTTGAACTAAATTAAATAAATTTGTAACATAAGCTTTTTGAAGTTAATAAGCAGAAATGAACGTTTTCCGATTTTTAAAGTTCTACTTATATCTACGACAATTTGACGCAATAGATTGCTTTACCTGCATTTTACCCATTAAAAAAGCAATCTATTGCGTCCAATTTTCGTGAAAATAAGTAGAATTTTAAAAATCGGAAAATGTTATTTTGTGCTTATGAGCTTCAAAAAGCTTATGTTAAAAATTTATTTAATTTAGTTCAAATTTGTGTGAGCCCCGCTCGGCAAACCAGAGATATTAAAAAACAAACTCATTGAATTTTCATTTTTAAATCATTTTCAATAAAAATTGGGGGATAAATTTAAAAATTAGAAAACGTTATTTTATTGCTTTAGGTGTTTAAATAAATATTCCATTAAACAATTTGCGATTTATTCAAAAATCTAAACGCCCAACCACATCTTGCGAATTGTGCACCAAGCTGTCATATTTATGACAGCGACTCAGCCTTAACCTACCATGGTTTAATGCATAATCACAGCTATATGTCTCAAGATTGTGGTATAAGACTCGCAAAAAAAATATTTAGTGATTTAAAAAAAAACAAAAACACCTATTCACCGCGGTCGAACGAGGGCTGAGGCAATTGTTGAGAATGTTTTAGCTCCATATTATATTGAAAATGTTTTATATGACGTTGGTGGTGGTCCCATTTCTATACCCACAGACGCTTCTAACAAAGGAAATAAAAAATTGTTTGCAGTCGCTATTCGATATTTTTCAAGTAAGAAATGACCAACAACTAGTAGAATATGGAGCTGACAATGCTTCCGTAAACTACGGAAAATTCAAATCAGTATTTCAATATCTAAAACGAATAAAGGATTTAATTGCTGGACATGCTGTTATGCTCATATTCTGCATAACACTGCCAAACAAGCACTAAAAACATTATCTTTTAACATCGAAAGTTTTGTTCTCGAGGTTTTCAGTGAATTTTCATCTAGTGCCAAAAGTCTGTCAGAACTTAAAGAGTGTTTCATTTTTTTTTTCACAATTACTCGGACATTCACGTATTCGATTTCTGACATTATTATTATTATAATGAAATAATTGAAGTTGCTCAAAAATTGAAAATACTAATAGATAAGGATGCTTTATTTTCTGAAATATGTTTCCTAAATAGCATTTTGCCAAAACTGCAGATGTAGGCCTCTATTGAACAAGATAATGCGTTAACTTCTATTAGTACTGTAAATTCGCGTTCATATAAAGTAATCCAAAAATGGATTAAATTTTTCGATATCGCGGAAAGTCCAAATTTGTTGTTTGTCCAATTTTTATGGACATGTAATAACTCCTTAGTATTTCTCTTAATTAATTCAATTGTCTGTGGCAGATGATATTCCAGCTATATCACAGTTATTTAAGTAATTAATAACTCTTAAATCTTATATAAGTAGGTACTAACAAAATATTGGATTGTCTAAATAAGCCAATTTTAATCTTAATCCACGGTTTAAAAACACGAATCTCAGGAACTAAATCTTAATCTGTGTACATAAAACGTGATAATATTGAGGACGTCAACTCAAGTATAATTTAAACTTCTACATTATTTTCCAACAAAAGGTTTTGTCATTTAGAAGCGGTATGATTATAGAAATGAAGCGTTGTATATAATCGAAAAATGCATAAACTCACTACAAGTAAATATAGGAAAACAGTGTTCTAAGGAATTTTTTTTTCATCACTTCAAAATCATAACCAAATTCTAAAAGTTCTTATATTTCAAAAAATTACTCAGTGCAATAAAATCCATATGTTTTTGATACAATACGTAAAACAAAAAATCAAAATTTTTGTATGGCAACTCTTGCGATTAGATTATTCGATTTAGTAAATTTTTTAGATTACTACTGAAATTGTACATGCATTACATAAAAAAAAATACTGTCCACAAAATTTGAGTTGTCGCCTTTTTGACTCGTATCCAAATATACCTCGAAAATAGAAATTTCCATATGGAAATTCTATGAAACCAGTTATGAGATGTTATCCGTTTCAAATTTTTAAAAAAAAATTCTTGTGGGAAATTTGTACACAAGAAAATTATCTTGAACTACATAGATCATTTCAATCTTAAAACGGACGAGTTAACTAAAAAAAAACTGACACACTTGGGAATGAATATACAATGACACAATATGTACTGCAGTTTTAGCATCGGCATAACAGATCTTCACTATCAGCATTTAGTTCCTCCAATCACATGAGAGACATAATTTGGAGGAAATGATTTGTTTAAAGTAGACACTGTTTTTCACGGTAGATTTCAGTTCGGCTTATAGAATCATCTTGCTGTACAGAAATCATTGTGAGATCTAGTCTCGAGCGTAAAGGAGGGTGCCGGTTTAGAAAAGGATAACACAGCTTGATACAAATATAAATTTTATTAAACTAACTAACCTAAATATCACAATTCAATTTCGATTTAAAATCTATTATTACTATTACTTATACTTATATAAAATTCAATAAAATTCACAGAATTCAACAAGTTAAAATATTCAAAAAAAAAAAAAAAGAATTCAATAATAAACTACAAGAAAAAATCCCGAGGGAGAGCTGCTGAATATTCTCCTTATTTCTGTAATAAAAGAAATGAGAATAATTTTAGTTTACTGGAATTAAACTTCCACTAACTAATATAGCATTTTTGGATTAAATGAAACCATTTTCAGATTAAAAGAAACTATTTTCACATTGATTGAAACTATTTTGAACTTAAATGAAACTATTTTAAAATAAAATGAAACCTTATAGAATAAAATATTAATTCAATGCTTTCGTACATTTTATATTCATTAAAAAGGTACATTAAATTTTATAGGACAGTGTATCAAATAATATAATGTATTTTGTAGCCAAGTGATTCTCACTTAATTGCCCATTAAACCGTTATGTGCCTGCAATCAATATATATTAATAGATGAAATTAGTAAATTATATAATGGTGCTGATTTTTATATACCATGCTGGCATTAGTGAAGCGGTCGCCTATCTGTGGCGTTTGTGGGATTTGCAAAACCATATCCGCTACATAGTTTGAACAATCATTTTGATTCAGTTGCTGAACTCTTTGGTCAATTACATCAGCAATATTATGTTCGGTGCTAACGTCGCTTAATATTTATCGCGCGATCAACTTTATTTTCGAAAATGCTTTTTCTATCGGGTTCAGCATTGGTGAGTAAGGTAGTAAAAATTTTAAATAACATCCGCTATCTCGAACCATATCCTGAATTTCTCGCGTTTTATGGATTTGAGCATTATCTAGTATTAAAAAAGGATGCTCTAATTGCAGCATGTTATCAATTTCTTCAAAAAGCTCGCGTAAAAATAATTTGAAGTGATCGGCATTCACGGTAGCATTGGAAATTATCTTTTTGTGGACTATACCTCCGTTATTCATAGCGGCGATCAATGTTACCATCTCTTCTTTTCCCACGATTTTAATTTAATTGATCCAGATTACCTTCATGAACCACTTCACTATGGCTTAAATCAATAGAAGACTTCTTGCTAGGTTGCCATTAATCAGAACTTCCAGAACTAAGAACTTCACTACTCATTTTACTAGTAACTTTCAATTGAATAATTAGCACTTATTTGCTACACTGCTAAGACTGAAATGACCAGTTATCAGTTGCATTTGCATGTCATATATATATGTATATTAATTGCAGACCACCTAACGGTTTAATGGGCAATTAAATGAGAATTACTTGGCTACAAAATACGTTATATTATTTGATGCATTGTCCTATAAAATTTTATGTACCTTTTTAATGAATATAAAATGTACGAAAGCATTGAATTAATATTTTATTCTATAAGGTTCCATTTTATTTTAAAATAGTTTCATTTAAGTTCAAAATAGTTTCAATCAATGTGAAAATGGTTTCTTTTAATCTGAAAATGGTTTCATTTAATTCGAAAACAGTTTCCTTTAATTAGGAAATGGTTTCATTTAATCCAAAAATGCTATATTTAATAAACAGAATTATATCGCTGCATAGTGTGAGAGAAACGATGTAGCAGAATTAGACTTCCGCTGCAACGTGCTGAAGCGTGTAAGCAAAATTATACTTCTGTTATAGCTAGTATTAAAACGCGTAGGCAGAATTATACTCCCGCTACAACGTGCTGAGGCGTGTAAGCAGAATTACACTTCTGTTACAGCGAATGTCAAAGCGTGTGCGAAGAACTATACTTCAGTCGCAACGTCCTGGAGTGTGTTAGCAGAATTAAGCTTCTGTCACACGATTGGGGATCAAGTACTAGATTTTGGGAGTTTGGACTTTAATAGAATTAAACTTCTATATGAAGGAATAAGTAAAATTATACTTTTATTCAAACGATAGGAAACAGATTAGACTCTGGTGGAGGATGCTTTTAGATTAGACTCTGAAAACCGAATGGGTGATTTTGCTGCGGCTCGCCGCCCTTTTATAGCCACCGTAAACAACTATGTCCCAGCACCATAATTTATTCCCCAGGCAACGCTCGGTTCGTTTTGGTCCACTTTTGACTGTGGCGACACCAACTGTCTCGCGTAATGTCACTAGATGACATTACAAAATGTAAACATTGGAATTTTGGGTAAGTTTGAGATATTTTGTTAATTTATATGTAATTTAATGAATTTTTATGTTTTTATTTTAGATATTTTGGAATGCAGGATGATTATAGTCAGGGGTAGAGACTGCAGTCGATGATTTAATCCAGTCAGATAAGTATACTCTGTTATTTTATTCCTTGCAGCATGATACTTTGTGGGATTTTGTTTTTTTTTTTTTATATATTTTTAGATACAGTATTTTCATCGAGGGATAAGTTGTGCATTTGCATATGCTGAAGTTCATCGATATATGTATGTGGACTGAACAATCATTATTAAATATATCTCTAATTAACTCATATTGCAATTGTTAATAGTTATCAGTTGAACGTAATTGAAATTCTACTTATTTTTATAGAAATCTAATTTACCAGTTCAACTTGTAACAATTTATTTTCTATGCACTAATCATGATGAAATTGACTATTCTATATTGCTCATCCGTAAATCCATTGTTTAATGTTTATCGATCAGTTAGAATTAATATACCATGGTCCCATAACAAACTTGTTTTCAATCTGTGCCGACCTAACAATTATCAGTTGGTCATTTTTCAATTTTTTTGAAAAAAGTCAAGCAATTATTGTTATTTTATAAGTTGTTAGTTAATTGCAATAAATAAAATTTAAAGATAAATGAATCAAGTTTTCAATTTACAAACACTTGCAATCTTTAGAATCCATACCTCCAGCCTCTAGCCTCATAAAACCGGTTTAATGGGGGTATTAAAAATAACCCTGAAAATATGGTTTCAATTAATGGAGAATGCTATCATTGGAACATATTTATACGAATTCCTTTTATATCCAACAGATGGCGCTACGTGCAATAAAGTCATGAAACAATTGAATTATTACATTTGAAATTTTCTGATTGGCTTATTTTTCAAAATGATGATAACAGTTGTCGACCCATATGATTTAACACAATTAGACGACCTTTTCGTTGACGATACGTTGAAACAAACAGTCCCCAAATTTGACCCAAATTTTTGCATGATGAAAAACTTTGCCGAAATAATGTAGATTTGTCAAAACATCCGAGACAGCCATTTAAGCGTTACACTATTTATTCTATACACAAAATTAGAAAATTAATACTTCAAATTGAAATGAAGATGTCAGCACTTTTTTTATTCCAATTTATTTAATGAAAAAATCAAAATTAAATCAAGTTCGCCCTAAATTTAAAGCAGAACTCATATTCCTTGTAACTAAATTAAGTTTTCCAATCATCTATACCATTCTATCTAGGATAAATAGAGAACAATAATTAATATTGGAACACTTAATAATAGCATTGACATTTTGCTGCCCTTGCGCAATCAAATTTATTAAATTTACTCCCCCTAAAAATGGATACAGCGGGCGGCGAACTTTTGACCTGAACACCCAATAATATAATAATAAAACAGGAAAAGTCTCCCTAAATACTACAATCCATTTTAATATTCCAGTTCATTTTGACCCGACAAGTTCCCTCAACAGTAGGTTACCGTCTCAGAGCGAATCATGACATGTTTCTATTTCACAACAATACAAGAACTGCGCTGAGAAAAAATTATATAAAAGACTTGAGAGGATCAACCCCTCGAGTGCAATCAGAACAATTCTCGGTGGATTTAATTAAGAGGACCTTTGTTCCTCGGGATCCTTTTCGGCTAGACATTTTGTCTTTGCTCAATAGTGGTGGTGGGTGATGATTATGATAAATAAATGAGGGTGAAATCGGGAGAATAGATATGAAGAAAGTTATGTAGTCGTCGTTCATTCATTCCATCAAATTATTATATGTCAATTTGTCTCCTGATTTTCTTCGTTTGTTTTGATAAAAATCTTTGCTCTCTCTAAGTGATTTCATTAATAAAATGCACTCATCTATAATATGTATGAATTGCTGCGTAATTTTATATTTTTATTCCAAAGATTTCTCATGTTATTGAACTAAACTGGCTGAGCGCAATAGCTGTGCAATCAAATCCTACTTAGATTTCAGGAATAATTTTTTTTTATTGTATTGTGACGACTCGAAGGAGAGAGGTTTTGAATTGAAAGTAGCTGCCGATTTAGTACCTCTGTTCCAAGAATTGATCCATTCTTTTTAGTAAAAGGGACACTTGCATTTCAGCGCATTTATTATGTGAGTTTAAAGATGTCATGTTGAGTTTAATTAATTATGATATTTTTTAATGGTGACTTTAGTACGGATATAATGCAGATTCCGAAAATGTGAAGCGGACTCAACTGGATATAGATGTTTGGTTTTGTTTTTTATATAACTATCGATTATATAGAAGGTACCCAGCGGGAGATAAAAGCGTTCAAAGACGATTATAAGGGCGCTTCTTTGGAAGCTCTAAGCGCTTGCCTATTGTATACTTGCTCATGTCTTTTTAACACGTGCATGTCCGCAGAAGGAAGCGTTAGTTCGAGATTATACGGAAGCACTCTTGGAATGCTTATAGAAAATTCAGAGGGAATCAACTGAAAGCTGTACTTTGGTTGTAAGCCTATATGAGAAAAACAATATTGTTGTAACGAACGCGTACATAGCTAGACACTAATAAAACTATGTGTGAAGTTTTCTATTGGAAATTTTCCCTCGTTATAATTCACAATAGCTTTTTTAATCGATATTATAAGGAGGGCAATATAGATTCACTAGACACCTTAAACCGCCTACCCGAATTTCCTACACAAAATTTCTAGAAAGTTAAACTGGCTTGTCTGGAAGACCCAGAAATTCCTCCTTCACCTCCATACCCTGCCTATGAGCTTATATGTGAACAACGGAAGATTGTTGATGGTACGTGTAACAATCCGAAGCCTTTAATCGTGTAACAATGGAAATCTATTCTATAAGCCAGTACGTGTAGAACGGAGAGCTATTGGTAGTACGTGAACAATGGAATCCAATAATTAGTACGTGTACAACGGAAAGGCTATCCTGTCACCAGTTGGTGAACAACGGACGACTAGTGGTGGTAGTACGTGAGCAATGAACGTGTACAGCGGAAGCCCTCCTCCCGTCACGCCGCTTGTCTCGATTTAAGCACTATCGACAAGAATACAGTAACATATACTCATTTTACATTTATAATAGGGACGCAAAAACTAAAGGCATACATTAAACTCAAGTCAGCTGTTGTCATTTGGACCCCTTACTCTATGAAGCTACCCAGAGCCAAGTTCCAATGTTTGTCACTGACCGAACTATTCGCGCCCGAGCAAGAATCTCCGACCGGACAAACGACCGTCACATTGTGAAAAATTCAACTTGAGTAAGGAATACAAATTCTTCGCTTTCAGCTACATATGACTCAAAATCTTCACATATAATTGATGCATAAAAAACAAACAGTTAAGAAATCTGCTTTCGCAAAGGTTCTTTAGGGTGTGTTAAGAGAGCGCTTCGAAAAATATATTTTCTGGCTATTATATGTGAAAGCGACTACCTTTGCCAGCGCTTGTCATATTTTCCGCTGGGTGGTAAATTCATTCACGACAACTAAGCATTTTTACATTAAACTGATGACCATTTCCGAGGATTTAAATGAATGGGGAAAACTATTTCATAATTTGAAAGCATAAAACGAAAAATTGTTTTGAGTTCTAAAAAAGAAGATCCAGCAATTGAGCCCTGCGGAACACCGCTGTGGTATCCACAAAAAGCTAGAGCTCTAGCAATAATTTACTCATACATACTTAAATGGGTGTTTAGGAGTTTGCTAGGTAGGCCGCTAACCAAAGACGCTAATGCACTATACATTTGCATCATGCATATTCACTTCGCACATGCTCTATAGCAAACCGCTTACTAAAAGAGCAATTGCACTGCATTCTACCAAGTATTAGATGTTTAAATTATAAATGAAGTGTTTTTATCATGTCACCCTCATCCAAATATCGGCTATTACTAAAATGCTTGAAGCTGTATCTGCAGGATGAGTACAGCAAGTTCCTTTGTACCATGAAATTGCTGCATTGATGAGCGGCGTGTCACTTAAAAGTATATGTGATGCTTTTTTGAAAAGCTTGCTGCAATTGCATAACGCTCGAGTAGGTACAGTACTTGTCTTTGGTGAGCGGCCTGCCCAAGGAAAAATTTAAATTTGTTTTAAGCTTTATATTCAGTAGATAATAATCTGCTATGTCAAACGCTTTCGAAAAGTTCTGAAGAACTAAAAAGCAATTTCTCATCCCTATCAAAGGTCTGACGAATATTATCACAAACTTCGAGGAGAGCGGCGGCATGTGGGAAATGGGAATTAATGGTGAATAATATTCCAAACGAATTGCATTGACTTAGATTACTTGCCTACGTTTCGAGCATTGATAGGAATATCATTTTACTTGCAACTTTACTAAAACATTTTTCTTCAGAACTGTATTATGTCGGGGTCAAAAATACAAAAAAAAACAAAAAAATCGAAGCCACGTGTGATAGAAAATGAGAAGAAATAATTGCCAACGATGAATATGCACAGTATTAAAACATGTTCTAATGTCGGTGACACACGACATTTTTCGATGTTCCAAAGTCAAGAAAGAGAAATTTAACACAAAGCCCTCGGAAATACTTCCCAATCCGTGAAATAGACTCTCTCACTAATACATGATAGCCTTAACAGTTTCCTAATGTTCTAAAATATTTACAGTGTTATGTAAAGTTCTTAGGCCTATTTTCTTATCTTCCCAAACATAATTAAATTTTCATACCATTCTTAACAAAATTATACAAAAAAACATTATCTTAACCGAATGAGTAAGATTTCCCAAACAAAAACTCGAATGAAATTGCCTGCAGATTCGGACTACGGCTGCACATACACACATAATTACTCAGCTGAGAGTTATTGAGCGTAAAATGATAAGGTTAGTTTTTAATCAAAACTATTTTATTATTTTGTCGACTAAGATATACTCGTATAGTAAGTGTAACCTTTGGAAAGGTAAGGTGCCAAACTTAAAATAACTGGAAGACTATTTTTCTGTATGAATAGTAATTTAGGCTCTTTAGCGGGTATAAAATCAATTCCTACTCACTTTTCACAAATGTCACAGAACAATTTAGACAATCGGACCAGCACGCACACATGTAGATTTCTGTTTCATCTCAGTAGGAACAATTAGGAGTGCCTCCTTCACAAGCAATAAAGAAGCACAGAGCTTTGGTGAGATTTCCTAGTGGGATGGCTTGGGAAGTATTTCTCGAGTAAAAAAGCCTATTATCCTAACAGTTATCGGGGAGCACTAGAATGACAGGAGTGCACGTTGTCAGCTCCATCTGACCGCTTTTTAACATGGGCATATCATTAAAGAGGAGCACTCAGTTTGAATTCCAAAATGATCAAAACTTGAGCTCTTGTTTTCAGCTCAGAATGATCATAATGGAATGACTTCTTGATCATAAATGGATTATGTCTACTCTTTAGCCCAAATTATCATAAATTGAGCTTTTCTTTGTAATTATCGTATGGAATTGAGATCATTTTTGAAAATATATCGCAAATTAGATTATAACTCAAAAAGGCCTTTTAATGACGTTTAGATAAATGTGACTTTTGGACGATCGTTTTGATTGCAAAATATTTTCATGCACATTAACTGATTTCGCCATTTCTCGGCCTTTCAATAAGTTTTTTTCTTTTTAACCATCAATATCATATAATACATACATAGAATAAAATGGGACACTACGCACAAAATATATGTGCCTCATGAATTGCGCATAATTCAATTCTATGTCACTCCCTCAACTCTGCTCAATTCGAGTTCTTTTAGAGCAATAGTAAAATTCGATGCTCCTTTATCAATTCTAGAAGCAGGATTTCTAATTTCTCCTAATGGGCTGTTATCTTTTTTTTTTGAAAATTTTATTTGAATGCAAGAATTCTACAGAATATATGTACCAACACAAAATACATGTACCAAGTCGTACATATGTGATCTTTAAGAAAGTATTAATTTTTACTAAGGAATTTGCAGGAATTTTAGGAAGTTTCTAAGCGTTATTGGTGGCTGGCTGATCTCAATCTAAAAAAGGTGTGTCCCTTAAGAATTTACTCGACAATTTCTTTTACACTATTTATTGATGACATGCTGCAAACGCTTAACACTCGCTGTACGTATTTGAAAGATTATAAGATAAGGCATATACACAGATATTGCGGTCACGACGACAGGACCTAAGAGAAGAAAAATTAGTCATGGTCATTTTATGCTTTAGATGAGAGCCAAAAGTTCTTTGAAATAACCATCTCAATGATTGATTGATTGAAAACGAGGTTTGGGACCCCGAGGGGTCCCCCGAACGTAGGCCAATTCCAGGCGCTTCCCCTCCAGACCCATGAGCAGTATTGGTACACAGCCCCCCCTTCCCGGCAACACGTCCAGAAGCTGTGAGCCAAGGAGACTGTATCGTATTCCTGAGAGTGCCGGACAGTAACAAAGGAAGTGAGTCACCGTTTCGCAATCCTTGCATAAAGGATCATCAATAAGTCTCAGCCTATGAAGGTGGCCTTTGAGAGAAGAGTGCCCAGTGAGAATAGACTCCAGATTTCTCAGGGTTGGCTTGTTAAGTCCTAGGAGCTTAGTTGCTTGGTTTGAATTGGGTTCACCCCTCAGTTCCTTTGTTATTCTACCCCAGTGGCCCTCTAATCAAGCGCGACTCTGTTGGCGCTCAGCCTAAATTGAAATCATTGAGACAAGGTGTTTTGTTGCAATCCCCATTATGGAGGCAGGTTCCCCGAGGCTGCAGCATGGCGGGCAAGCTCGTCCTCCCTTTCATTCCTGCTAATGTTGCTGTGCCCTGGCACCCACTGAACAATTAGGACTTAAGGGTGGATTTACACTCCATTACTAGTTTGGAGGTTTTGAAGAGTGTAGACAAAGCCTTGACAGAAGCTGGGCTATCTGATCTGATGGCTATCTCTTTATTCGCAGTTTCTGACTTAAGGAGATGCCTTTCCGCTTCAAAATGGGCTTTGACTTCTATCTGTAAAACCGTGGCATGACTTTCAAGGTGCACGGCGGCTTAAATCTGAGGCTCCTCGAAGAAAACTCCTGGTACGGTGTTTTCATCACATTTGGAACCATCAGTGTAGATTATAATAGGCTTTTGTTAGTGGCTAATTCATAGAATGTGATCCCCATTCTGCCCTGAATGAAATTCTAGATTCAAAATTGCACAGTCTCGAGGAGGTGGTCACTGTCCATGTCGATGCCAGGTGCGATAGACTGCACGAATACATAGATGTATTCATGTGGAACCCTTGTTCCTGTGAGAAGCCAGCCAAGAATAAGATGCAGTCTTAGAGCTGCAATCGACGCCTTCTGCTTAATATGTATTTGCACCGGGTGTATGTTGAGGATAAACTCCAGATACTGAGTACTAGTTGACTTAAGAGCGCCGCTTGCGCTGAGGAGGCATATTCTCTGAATCTTCTCCAATATCTTGCAATGATTGGTGAAATCCATTGCTTTCCACGTAGGTTAACATGGTTCGGATTACGCTAGTGTATATCCATAAAATTATCCGCGGTTTGAGTACACCCTTCTTCCCTACCCGCTCTGCGGTACAATGCAAAGACGCTAAGAGCTTTGTTCGCTGCGTCTTCGAGGTGTGCTTTCCAGTTTAGGTTTTTATATAATATAATACCTAGGTATTTTACTCTGTCCTTTAGTTACAAATGCGTGGAGCCAATCGAGAGCAGGTTTAAACCGAGTATATTCCTTTTCATGGTTTTGCACCAGTCCACGGAGTTCTGACTCATAACTCCCGGTGACTAAGATCGTCAATTCGTAACATACTCCTTTGTACCCCATCCGGGCGAGTATTTGCAAGAGATCGTACATGATGAGCACCCATAAACTCTGCTTGTCCCGCCCAGATCAACAAAAGCAATTCTATTATACAATATGTGTGCGATCCAATATTTTAAAGATCGGTTCATTCCATGTTTTGTTAGCATTTCAGTAAACTTATGCAGAAGAACATGATTGAAGGCGCCATCTACATTGATGAATATAGCCAGCGTGGATTGTTTAAAGAGGAAAACCTTTTATATTGGTCAATACGCTTAACACTCGCTGTACGTATTTGCAAGATGTATAAGATAAGACATATATTTACATGTGTTGGAGTCGCGACGACAGGACCAAAGAGGACAAAATTTGGTCATGGTCATTTTATTCTTTAGATTGGAGTTAAAAATTCTTTGAAATAACTATATCATTGATTGATTGAAAACGACGTTTGCGACCCCAAGGGCTAAGCATCTAATTTGACGAAGTGGTGGTATTTATTGTGGATTTTCGTACCCATGATATCATCAAATAAATTCTCTAAAGCCGAAGAAACTCTCAAACAAGTTTTACCGAATACTTTTTCCTAAAAAAAAAAGCATGAAATACTTAGTGCCATAAATTTCCACTAAATTTTCCACATCGGCTATTCTTATTAAAATCCTGCTACTAAGATAAAAAGAAACTGGTCCACCATATCAAAAAAAAAAAAAAGAAATGCTGCCGCATCTCAGATAAAAATTACTTTCTCTTGAGCGATCAATTATTTTATTACACGTTGAATATCTGGTTTTTCCTTTGGAAAACATCCATCCACCAAAATACCACCAAAATATCCTTCTGGACAAAAGCGCAACTTTCTCACCCATTAGCGGAGAATAGAAATAACAACAACAACAACAACTATCAACCGCGCCGTTTTTATTATAATTTTCTTTGTGTGTACCTACCTCAATTTACCTTTTTCTGTTTCTCACCGCTAATCAGATAACGAAATCAGGTTCCTTAAAAAAATTTGTTTGTCTTAAAACGAGTCCAGTTAGCATAACACCAACCAATATTCATGTGACGACCATTGCCAAAGGACACGACTCAAGAAACAAGAACAATTTGCGCGGCCATGCCCTCGTTCAACCCCTTCGATTAAAATGATATCACACCCCACTTGGCTATTTCTGGGCTCTCATCTTTGTGTAATCTTTCTCTGCTAAGCTGAGAGGATCCGTGGAATTAATTTATAGCGCGGCGATTTTTCTCGTTGTCCGCGTTCTGCGATTAATTTTCTTCTCAGTTCTGTTCTCACCAAACAATAGAAATTTCAACCCCGACCCAAGTGTAGGTACTACGGTACAGTACATGTATATATGTATGTATATCCCGTTAAGGTTATGGATGCTGGTTTTTTTGGTGTGAATAAAAATAAAAAATAAACGAAAGTCGCCAGACAAGCTGGTTCGAATTAAAATCACTCGCGCATTCAGAAATTATCATTATCCTCCCTTTGGGAGATGAAAATCTGAGAATCTTTTATCTTGAAAACTTGCATTGTTTAAGGGTTCTGGCTACTTACAACTACTAGGGATGTATAATAACTATCTGATCTAAGTTTTTTTCTTCTTTTTTTTCATTAACGTGTTTCTGGGTTGTTTAAGTACTTTCGAGAGTTTTGCTGTTTTGAAATATGGCGTTTTACCATTTTTAGATGTGTTTTGTAATTATTAAAATATTAAGTAATAGAAGATTATTGTATGAATCAAGAATTAATTGATTTGTTTAGTTGTGGAAATTATGATGAGCTCATATGGGAAGTGGAAAAAAATATTTGCTCATCGGTGATCGACATTCGAACCATTTTTAGGCCTCCAACGATGACATTTTGTAGCAAGGATGCTATATTCACTGCAATTGTCGTATTTTCACAACATTTAAGATATTTTTCGCAGCAACACGGCGTCTACAATTCTGTAAGGCATCTACTAAATCAAAAGTATAAATTCATTTTCGTTTGAAAAATTCACAGAGAATCTCTCAATTTACGAGTATTACTTGTATGAGAATATCCAAAACTTATAGACTTAATTTTCATTCCTCATAACTGATTTGTTATCACTGTCGAATTTAGGAGGTTATTGAAAGAGACACCAATATACTTTGAAGGCCTGATTTTGTTATAGCTGCCTTCCATTGGGCTGTTGTCAGTACGTTTAACGATAATTAGTCGTCAACTGGAAAAGTTTCCAAAGGCAAATAATTTCTGCTTTAAGCCGGATTTACATTACGATGGCATGCAAGTTTTACAGAAATTGTGAGAGAGATAGTAAATCGTATGCGGAAATTTATTTATGAGTGACGTGAAAAGTAAACGTACTCTGCATTTTTTCCAGACCTAAATTTGTCAATGTTTTCATAATTATTGAAACTAAAACATTGTTATTGGCAGCCCTAGTTTGTCAATTTCGACTACTCGTGCTGCCATATTGATGTTGTTACTATAATTTTATGGCACATGCACATCTGTCAAGTCAAATTATTTGTTGAAATAAATTAAATTTACTTTTGGGTTTGTAATTTAATATTGCGAAATTGAAATTTTTTAAATATTTTTTTTATAGAAAATATTGAAATTATTTCTTAAGTAGTTTTCCGTCCACAAGCAGGGAGCGCAGTGCGTCTACAGATTCACTGCAGTGGTCCTTTTCATTTATAATTTGCTAGAAAAATTTCACCTTTGGGTAGAGTTGGTAAATAGATTGAAAATTTCATCTTCAGTGTCTATGTCAACTCCGCCCGTTTGGCGATTTCAGATTTTATAGAAGAAAAATCTGGACTGGTGTGAATTAGTGTATACTTTGGAGTGAAATAATCTGCCATGTGAACCGGACTGGAATTATCTTCACCGGCATTAGTTCGATATCGTACAAAATGTTGATTGTAGAACTGAATTACAGCACCATCTGATATTTTGCGAGAAATTTTATCGATATACCTACTCTCATCCTTTGCTTCGAACTTCTTCGTGCTTTCATTTAATATTCGAACTCCTTCGTGCTTTCATTCAATACTTTACAAATTGTAAAATTATACTACTTTCCATGATCCGTCTTTCAATATCTATGAAAAATCGATTAAAAACTTTCCATTTTACAATTTGACAGTTTGCGATTTTTACCATAAAAACTAGAGGGCAGCGTACGTGTAAGGTATTGCAATGATTGCTTCGGCAGTATTTAAATTTCAATAAACTATCTCCCTCACAATTTCTGTAAAAAATGCATGTCATCATAATGTAAATCCTGCTTTCCTCATTAGTATTAGTCCAAGGATGTAGCTTTGAACGACACACCATCACTGATAGACAATAACTGTGATTTTACATTCGACTCCAAGTTCGATGTAGAAATTTCTAAACGAAATTAGGTAAACTATGACTGATCTAAGTAAGAAAATATGGGATTTCGAGAATTATGATTTTTAAAAAAATCTCATTTTCTCAACATAAAGAAAATATCTTATTATGTGCCCTTTGTTTTATTTAAGGCAGTTTTACTTAGGGCCGTATTCACCAAGCAAAATTAAAATAATTTTCAATTAAAGCTATTCACCAACCACATTTACTGAGTCGATTTAATGAAAATTTAATTTTAATTTAATTTAAGTGAGACCTTACCCTCTCTCTTAAATAAATTTAATTTCGATATCAGCTGATTCAAGTGTCATGCAGTCAAATGTCATATTTTAGATAGCGTTGTTAAAAGATTGAAGAAGCGAGAATTTATCTTTTTATCTATGTAAACAGGGTGTCCCGTGAGTGGTGTAATATCTAAAGGCTACGGATAGGCCAAGCTTAGAGGAGCAAAAAATTGTATGGTGAGGGGGTGGGCGAATCCCAACGGTTTCCGAGATAACGAGACTTAAAGAGATTTGGGTATGTTTTTATAGATTATCCTGTAACTTCTGAATGTTACACCCTATGGTAGATAGACAATCGTTATTGGACCTTTCCAACGGTCTATACATTTTTTACATCGTCTTCTCCATTTTGAAGTTATAGCTCAACAAAGTTAAAATTTCGGAATTTTTACAACGCATCATGAATACGAATTTTTCATATTAGATTTAAGAAGCCCAAAATCTTAGCTTTAAAATGACCTATCAGACTCTGAACCGAAAAATGTGACCCTTCCTGTGTTTTTTACAATTTTTCTTCAGCATCTCCAACTGAAATGGCTGAAAAAACTCAATAAGTGCCAGAAAGTAGGCAATTATCTTTTGGAAATGCCTTTTTTTAGTCATTTTAGCTGGATATTCATAAGAAAAAGTGCAAAAAGCACAGAAAGGGTTACATTTTCGGTATGAAATATTGGTAGTGATGAATTTTTTTTTATAAAAATAGTTTTTTTTCAAAATAGAGGAGAGGAGAGGAAAAATTTATAGACTATTGGAAAGCTCCAACGATTATCAATCGAAGAAGTTTTAAATCATCATCACAGGGTGTAACATCCAGAAGTTACATGGTGATTAATAAAAACATACCGAAATATCTTAATGTCCCGTTTTCTCGGAAACAGGTAAGAAACCTCCCCCCCCCCATACAATGTTTTGGTCATCTAAGCATGACCTATCCGTAGCCTTCGGATATGACACCACTTACGGGACACCCTGTATAAGGATATCACTAAATAGAAATGTATTAAAAAGTTAATAAAAATTATTTTAATCTTAATTATACTGCTATGGAAGAATAAGACTATCCAAATCGAAAGACGATAATGAATCTTCAGATGAAGAGTTTATGGTGTTATTAACGGAACCACAGTGCACACTGTTCTCGCCGAAGAGGAGAATAATTAGAAAAAGGACAAACATGTTCCTAAAATACGATGACGATTCCTTCAGATTACCTAAAAGTCTTGTCATGGAAACGGTGGGAAAATTTAATAGAAAACTAGAGTTTCATTTAAAAAGAAATAATCGAGTTTCTGTGAAAGACCAAATACTTATTGCCCGTAGATATAATGTAACAGGAAGTATCCAAATAATTAATGGAAATTTACTTGGCCTTCACAATCTACCCAAAAACAGAATAATTCTAAGGTTGTCAAAAGCCATATTATCATTAAGAGAAGAATAAACTCGTATGCATGAAACCGAAGCAGAATTAAGCAAAGTCAAAGCTAAATATTATGCCATACCAAACATTATTGGTGTTATAAAGGGTTAGTAGTACTGCATAAATACTGCTTTGTAAATATTAATTTTTATTTTATATACTTGAAGATATACAAATCCCTATACAATCAGCAGAAGGAAAAAGTACAGAAAGATTTAGGAATCGCAAAGGCTGGTTTCCATTAAACATACAAATTATTTGTGATGCGGATATGCGTATTATAAACATCAACACCAAGTTTGTAGAACGTCATAAATTTACATAATAAGTCAGCAATTCGTATTCTAGATGGACTGGGTCTTGTTATGACCAGAGAGTTTGGTTTTAGTTACTTACTTGGTGATGCAGGCTATGCATATAAGTCATATTTAATAACTGCGGTTAGTAATCCAAGGAATGATTCCGAGAAGAAGTTCAACAAAGTCTTTGTATGTACACGACAAATTGTAGAGCGTGCTATAAGAATTTGGAAAAGAAGATTTCCAGTCATCGGGACACGTAAATGACATCATCTATGATTTTCTTTTATTTGATTTTTGTTTTTTAGAAATGCGAGTAGCGGTAATAATAATTATTGCGACTGCTGTTTTAAACAATCTTTTAAGAACCAGGAAAATTCAACCAATTGAAATTGAATTCGATGACCTACAGCAACCTCAAGTGAATTTAAGGGATATTGAGACTGATTTTTCTATACGTAATTCAGTTCACAATAAGTTAACAAATATTTTTTTTTTCTTTTTTTTTTTTAAAAAAAAGTTTACACAGATTGGACAAAATATAAATCATTTAAATATTTATAATTTCCATTTTTAGAAATTTTTACAATATAAAAATTATTTAGACAATTATTCACAACACTTCTAAGAAAATCTAATTGAATTTTTTATAAAGAAGATACTTGATCTATGTGCAAGTAGAAAAAAATTAAAATTATTACAATTCATTGCGGAATAGTATTTCATTTGAGATCTAGTTATTCCTACTAATTTATAGAATGCTGGTTATACGCAAGATTCTTCTGTTATAGAAAACTTGTACAGGAAAAAATCTCACAAATAAAATTATTTTATATAAATTATATGACAGGGGCGGACACAGGAGCGATTGATGCGACCCCCTCCCACTCATAGTGCTCTAATGAAATCGAAATTTATTGGTTTAAAATGTATACTCTAATTAAACGAAATAAAAAATATAAAAAAAAAATCTTTTTCAACAAGTAAAAAAGCTAGAATTGGTCCAAGTTATGTACATAAATTCGCATGGGCATCTGAAGTTTGATTTGTAAAGTGGTTTTTCGCACATATTTCTAAAACTGGTTTGTCGGACAGAAAAAAATTTTACAACCAATTTTATAGGATTTTCTTTCTGACAAATGTTTCAGTACATTAAGAACCTCTAGGACTGTAGGACTGATCGTTTTCACAGTATACGTAAAAAAATTAAATTTTTATATGGCAACATCAAGAAGAGGTTGTCCGATTTAGCCCATGTTTAAAATTGTATTTACTATTTTTATGAAAACCACGTGTGCAAAATTTCATTTCTCTAAGTATAAGGGCTCTTAAGTTATCACGAGCACAGACAAACAGATAGACAGACGGTCGCACAGACATACAGCCAACGGTCGGACAGACAAACAGACAAACGGTCGGACAGACAGACAGACAAACGGTCGGACTAACAGATGGACAGATATGAAAAAATCAGGATAACTTTTAATATTGTGCGTGGATGTCCAATCTATTTTGCTCTACCGTCATTATTTCTACGCATTACAAACAGAATTTTAATTCAATATACATATTATAATGCACTAAAAAATAGAAGAAAACAACTCCCTTCACTAAAGGGGAGGCTACCGTTCACGACGATGAAAAACTCGATTTTTTTGCTTTTTTTTTTTTTTGAAAACAGGGGGAACAGGAGAAACTCATCCCAAGCACGGAGACCATAGCGGCCCATTGTACTATCCTGAATCCCATTCACCAAAACCTTTCTGTCCTCTTAATGAAGCGGATC
Organism: Dioctria rufipes; assembly: GCA_963924295.1. NCBI lineage: Eukaryota > Metazoa > Arthropoda > Insecta > Diptera > Asilidae > Dioctria > Dioctria rufipes. Next base: position 45,607,520 of record OZ002744.1, on the reverse strand, counting down.
AGGTCTTGGTGAGGAAGGTTTTTCGGCTCATACCCAGATTGAAGAGTGTTCAGTCTGCTCCAGGCGAAGGCCGGACACTCACACAAAATGTGTTCGGTTGTCTCAGGCTCTCCCTTGAGGAAGGACAGACACTCAGAACTGTCAACAACTGCCATCCTTGTTAGATGAGCGTGAAGTGAGGTGTGGTCGGTGATGATGCTAACCACAGTTCTACATTGTCTCCTTCCGAGCTCCATGAGAAAATCGGAGATATTCCCATTGGGCCCATCAAGAAAAATTTGTGTGCACCTGCAAGTACTCAGATTCGCCCATCCCTACTGATGCTTCCTATGAACATCCGCTTTGATGAGAAACCCAATACTCCAGGTGGCAACGCCTACGGCGGGCTCCGGTCCGAGGAACGCAGAATCGGAGCCAGCTCTAGCTAAAAGGTCAACCCTTTCATTCCCCATGATCCCCATGTGACCAGGAACCCACAGGAGAGACACTTTGTTGTGAAAACACAACTTATCCACTGACGATCTGCAATCCCCCAGTAACTTAGACGTTATCCTAGGGCCATTCAGAGCAATCAAAGCTGCCTGACTATCCGAAAGGATAGCGATGTCTTTCCCCTTGATTTGCATATCAAGGGCTAACTTCACTGTTATTGAGATGGCGAATACTTCAGCCTGGAAGACAGTGGTGTGACTTCCAAGTGAGTACTCCATTCCAAAATTAGGCTCAGGAAAGTAAACACCTGCCCCAGCTCCCTCATTAGTGAGAGAGCCGTCGGTGAAGATTTTTAGGGCAGACCGGGGAAAGCTCGATAAGGCACTTCCCTCAGTCCACTATTCCCTTGCAGGACGCCCGAAACGAAGCTCAGGTACCATCGCATTCCATGGCATACTGGCCAGAAGGTTTTCCAAGTCCAGCCGATACGCCATAGAGCAATGAGAGCAATCTGCACACAGCCCTTTTGGCCTCTGCCTGAATGACAAGATCTAGTGGTGGCAGATTGAGTAGGACCTCAAGAGCCGCAGTAGCCGTAGATCGCATGGAGCCTTTGCAGGCCCGCCAGCTTCTGGATCGCAGTTCCCACAAGCGTCCTCGGCCACCATACACAGGAGGCATATGTGAGCATGGGTCTAACGATCAAGGTGTACATCCAATGCACAACCCTCTGTCTCATGCCTCATGTGCAGCCAAAGGTTGTCCTGCATTTAGCGAAGACCATCATAGCCGCATTAACTTTTTCCTTTACGTGCAATCCCCATGTCAGCTTCGAGTTAAGGAAGACTCCAAGGTGCTTTACATGAGGAGAGAGTTGCAGAGTGTGTCCAAAAAGCTTTGGAAGAACAAAGTACCTCAGCTTACGTCTTCTGGAGAAGAGCACCAAGCTGCACTTTGTAGGGTTCATTGTCATATCATGACGGGTGCACACGTCTTCAACAATATTGAGGCCTCGTTGCATGAATGCACAGACAGCAACCATGCTAAGCCTGGAAATGAGCAGAGGGATGTCATCCGCATACGCTTCATACGAGAATCCCACATTTTTCAGCACCGTGATGAGTGAGTCAACCAACATACACCACAGTACTGGGGAAAGCACGCCACCTTGCGCGCAGCCTCTCTCCACCAGAAAACTGAGAGAGGTTCGGCCGCCTACATCCACTGTTAAGTATCGTCGTCTTAACATTTGGTCGATCCATCGCACAACAGTGCGGTCAACACCATGTCGACGAGCTGCCTCACATAGCGACTCGGGGGGTGATCTTGTCAAAAGCCCCCTCGATGTCCAGAAAGGCTCCCAAGGTAAACAGTCCAAGATCCAGTCCCCGCTCAATGACAGTAACCATTGAGTGGAGAGCCGTCTCCGTAGATCTGCCCCTCCGGTAAGCGTGCTGTGAGGTGTTTTTTTTTTTTTCTTACATAATTATCATCCTTAAAGTGTTTAGAACACGTGGGTAAAAGGATATTTCATATCTCAAGTATTTTAGAATACAAAGCCTGTTGAGGGCGAAACCCTCGGCCAGCTGGAAATCTGGGTAGCTGAGGCGCTCGGAGCGCACTCGTTGGGGAGACCTTTGCTCGCTACCTGTGGTACCTTCATAAATTTCGGGAAACCGTTAGCCTTCAGATTCAGAACAATCAGTTCTTGGAGGAAAAAGAAAGGCCTCTGTATGGTGCTAGAATAGCTGAAGTAAGCTATCAAAGATTTTTTATAACGTAAAATTTTATATGAATTTTTCTGGACACAACATTTTTCAGCGCGCGGGTCGCCCTACAGCTTTAACGGATGAACCGATTCATATGAATCTCTGTGCAATTGAAAGGAAATTCAATTTGTGGGGCCATCAGGAAGGCACTTTGGTCAAAAATAGATTTGGAAATAGTTTTTTCGTCCGTTGAAGCATAAAAAAAAACAGGGCAAAAAAAGTTTTTTTTTTAAACAGTTGGCATTTTGTTATTCAGAGGTGAAAACGAAAACCGGTAGAGCCCCTAAATTTTATCTAGTTCGGATGGACTAGCAGAGTTGTAGAGCGTCCAGCGCCGATCACAAGATGCCGTGAACCGTTTTGTTTGATGGGAACTGGAGCCCCCATTCGGGATTTTTTTTTTTTTTTTTGGTTTAAATTAGAATTTACTCTCCACTGATTATATTTCAAGACTCTTGACTGTTAACCTCCCCTTAATGTGTACATCACAAAAGTTCCCTAGAGAGTTTCCCTTAATTTTGCATTTAATTAAATTTTGAAACCATATTACATTTTTTAAATTTTCAAGGTACCAAAGGAAACGAAATGAAGTGGAACTCTAAAGAGCTTTTGGGATGTAGATACTCATTAAGTGCAGGGAACAATTATTTTCTATATTCTAGTGCGGATTTTGAAGGAAAGTTTTTTTTAAAAAGATGTTTTTTATATTTCTTTTTTTTTTCTTTTTTAATCTTAAATTAGTCTCAAAAAATTTAATATTATATCATTAAAAAATGTTCGGTACAAGAAAAAATGGTGCATACTTTTATGATCGAGCGCTTACAAATACCGCGGTATTTTTTATTAAAATTAGTATGTTGGGAAACTCATCATAGCTAAGGTAATTAATATCATATTCAGTTTTCCTGCAAATACTTAATTTAAAGAAAATAGTGTTAAACATATTAACTCTACCACATTATCAATCCTTGAAAATTTCTGTAACAAAGTGTCGAAAAGAAATAATTGAAAAAAAAAATTAAATATTTGCTTTTATTTCCAGCAAATTGCAGGCCATCCCAATATGTTTTCTTGCTAAGGGTATTAAAAACTTGCTATAGAACAAATATATGGAAATTATTGTATTTGAACGAAATCCAAGCTACTTTTGTATGAACAACAGCAAAAGTAAGGCCAGGCAAGAAGTGTATAAAGTCGGCCACTATCCTAGCATTCAAGTCGAACTTCAAGGCTTTTATGCATATTCCGGGAGCTACTACTGACGGATTTTCTATTTTATGTGGTACCAAATTTTACTATGCTTACGGGATCAAAAACTTATATTATATTAATCAAATAACTCCTACGATATCTGGATGCTAATGAAATTTTCATGCTGAAACGCAAAGAAAAAACTCTATAGAGAGGTCCATAACTGATGGTCTAAAATTCAGGAGCTTATAGAGGACATTGAGTTATGAAAGAGGTAAATGCTTCATTTTGGTATATTTTCCCTTAAAACCCTGTTACACAACTTACTATCGTTCGTAATTATTTCCACTTATTGTACTTCTTCTAATTCCGTTATTATACTCGTACATGAATTACAAATAACACTTTTCACACTCCAGCTTGAACAAATACACACACTTAACTAAGAAGCTATTAGAACGATCAAAACCCTCGAGACTACCTCCCTACCACATGCGAGGCCCAATGGAGTCCTTCCATTCTAAAATATTTCCAGTGTTCTTATGCAAAACTGACCAAAGTTTGATTTGAATAGCTCCTCCGTCATAAACCACAATTCATATGGAAAAATTGTGTTCTGATAATCTTAAGCTTGCTTTGTTATCTTCCGAACCATAATAAAATTTTTATACCTTTCCTAACAAAATTATTTAAAAAATTTTATCTTAACCAAATGACTACGATTCCTAAAACAAAAATTCTCAGCTGAGTAATCATTGTAATGTCGCTGTGCCGTCATGGGATGCCGAATGTAGCTGCCTACAGATTCGGACTCCGGCTGCACATACACACATGCAACTATTACTCAGCTGAGAGGTATTGAGCGCAAAATGGTAAGGTTACTTTATAATCTAAACTATTTTATTATTTTGTGAAGTAAGGTATATAGTAAGTGTAGCCTTTGGGAAGGTAAGGAACCAAGCTGTAAGTTACTAGAAGACTATTTTCCTGTATAGATAGTAGTTTGGGCTTTATAGCATTTATAAAGTCAATGTTTGGCACTTTTCCATAAGTATCAATATACAGGGTGTTTCCCCTTAGGAGGTCCATAGAGCGGGAGGTGATAGTACTCACCTAGACGAACCAAAAAGTGTATGGCAGGTGGGGGGGCAATATCAACCGTTTAGGAGTTACAGGGTGATTCATAAGAAAAGCTAGGTTTTTACAAAACACCCTGTATCTTAAAAACTACAGGGCGTATGGTCACAATTAAGGGCTCACTGTATGCAGAACTTCATGGCCTTTCCAACGACAGCTCAACCAGCCCCGTACCCCTCTCCCCTCAGAAGTTATGAAGGTCTAAACTAAAAATTTCGGATTTTCTTTCCTTTTTTTTTACTTTGACCTCTATTATTTTTGCAAAAAGGTCGTTAACATAACTTTTTTTTATAAAAACTGTAAGCTGTGGAGCCTCCTCTTTAATTTGACCTATTACACCCTATGTGTTATCTGTAGCCGTTAAACAGTTATTAACTCATAACCTATTCCGGTCACACCGAAATTAGACGATATTTTTTAAAATGACGTACTAAGGGAACAAATTATCGTTGAGGATAGGTTTGAAAATAGGTTTGAGAATAAGTTTAGAGCTAATAACTCTTTAACGGATACAGATAGCACATAGGGTATAATAGGTCAAAATAAAGAGGAGGCTCCACAGTTTACAGTTTTTATAAAAAAAAGTTATGTTAACGACCTTTTTGCAAAAATAATAGAGGTCAAAGTAAAAAAAAAGGAAAGAAAATCCGAAATTTTTAGTTTAGACCTTCATAACTTCTGAGGGGAGAGGGGTACGGGGCTGGTTGAGCTGTCGTTGGAAAGGCCATGAAGTTCTACATACAGTAAGCCCTTAACTGTGACCATACGCCCTGTAGTTTTTAAGATACAGGGTGTTTTGTAAAAACCTAGCTTTTTTTATGAATCACCCTGTAACTCCTAAACGGTTGATATTGCCCCCCCACCTGCCATACAATTTTTGGTTCGTCTAGGTGAGTACTATCACCTCCCGCTCTATGGACCTCCTAAGGGGAAACACCCTGTAGAACATTTTAGAGAACGGACTCCGCACGCACACATATGTTTCGTGCCTTGGGAAGTATTCTCGAGGGTTTCGGAATGACTCTTGCATCGAAGATAATTTGTTAGCACTGTGTAAGTAGGAGAATGTCGTTAGGGTTGGCCTGTCGTCTACGTCGGTCATCTGCGGTTTTTTTAGTTTTGACTACTAGCACCACCAATGTTCGAGCGAGGAAAACAGCGAACTTTTCGTGACATTGCAGATTTGGAGCGTGAACGCGAAGTATGTGCTGTGCACTCAGTGGTTTGAAAATAAAAAAAAAGTAAGCAGAAAATATGCAATCATCAAAGTAAGCATTGTGAATGTGTTGTGTGGTTCATGCTTGAAAATAAATCAAGAGGAAAATTCAATCCTGTAACATGTTTGGTTGTGGTGTCATGTGATGCGGCAATGGACTTGTCATCGAGGTCGACCTCTTTATGTAGTCAGGGTTGGCCCACTGTGATTGTGTGCTTAGATAATGCCCAAAATACGTCCAGCACCAATCCCAACGAAGGCAGTCAATAAAACACCAGCTAAAGGTAGATGTCCGCCAAAAAAACCCAAAAAAGCCCTCTTAGGACAATGCAAGAAAGAAGTGCATTTCAATTGAATCAACAGAACGAGATTTTCTGGAAATACGCACAGAAAAATGCAATAAATTTAGCTGTTATTTCATTCAATTAATTTTTCCAGGTTATTTTCAATCATTTCAGTACATTTTTCATCAACTGATCAATCTAGACAACACTGGCCAACCTTGACAGCATTTCACTTATTTTAATGCCTATATTTTTTTCATCTTTCACCCAATCAATTGCAATGTTCAGTAAAAATGTTTCTTTTTCCCAGACATTTTTAAAAATATGCTTGGATTGACCAAATTTTGTTTTAAACGAAAGTTATGGGCAAAAGTCAAAATGGTATCCAACCCTGACGACACTCCCCTACATATGTATTTCACCAGCTTATAACTACTTCATTATTCGGTTCTGAAAGTGTTTTTTTTTACAAATTTTACTATATTTTCCTTAAGTTTACAGAAGTGCGTATAGCCCCTCGATTACACGAGTCCGTACTTAATTCGTCTGTCAATTCTACTGACAACGAACGTGTTGTGTTCCATCAACTAGTCAGTAGCTATATAAAAATGTTGTCAAGCGGTCTTCTTTATGCATTTCTAATGATTTCTTCCTTATTCCGTCATTTTTCTCTAAAAAATCCTTTTCATTTAAAAGAGAGAAGATTAGAAATATAAACTCAAATTTCCACTAGCATTTACTAACTGGCCAGAAATCTAGTTAGTATACCGACAGTCAGTAAAAAAGACTAGTCATCGGGGGCTTAGTGTCAGTTCTACTAACTCGTGTAATCCCCGCTAATACTACATAATCTCTCTCTAAAGAATACTTGTGAAATGTTCGCAAAAGTAATGTAAAAAGTTTGCCAAAAGAATCCCACATTTTGTAAAAGTTAGAAGCAAGTTTCCACTATCGCAAGCGTATGGTGTTCTTTTCGAAAACGCTTTATAGATTTTTACAATATTATGTTTGTTAATATGCGTTATAAATTCTACAAAAATTCTATGGATTTCAAGTAATTTTCTCCAATACTACGAAAATCTTTCAGGTCGAGATTTTACGACAATTTTCGCATTACTTTTGCGTCCAATAGTGTTGTAGGTGCCACACATCATTATGTTCCGTATTGTTTAAATTATGTACAGTTTTTTTTTATCAAATTAATCTAATAAAGACTTACCTCAGCATAAGCTTGACCTAGAAAGAAAAAACAAATGTATTCAAATTGTAAATCATTTCAAGGTAAAAATATTTTCTTATTTTTATTTTTTAAATAAAGGAGTTTGGAGATGCAGAAAACATGTATGTATATGTGAGTGAGGTTTAGATTTATATTGAACTTTTTTTCGCAAAACTCAGGCATTTATTTATTTATTCTCATACTGAAAACCAAAAACCAATTTTCTGCCGTAGCAATTTTGATAGAATTTAAAGTGTTAAATCTCAAAAATGTTAAAAGTGTACTTATACACCTCTGCATTTGAGCCCCTAAATTATTACTAGCACGTTTATTACTGCGTCTGAACTTCTTTTTGTTTTTTTTTGTTTTTTTTTGTGTTACTGAAACCTACGAGAGAATCTTTTCTTCTAAATCTTCCCCAACAGTAACTTCTGATTATTCTTGTAACCAGTAAATTTTAGAAGAATTTTGTAAAAAGAAATCAATTAAAATTTTCAAAATTTATTTTACCCTTTTTTCCGCATTTTAGCAAACTCATTTGGTAGAACGCAACGAAATGTATCTCTTGTAAAAAGAATTTTTTCTTTTATCAATGAGTGTTTTGTGTAGTTTGCGGGGTTTTTTTAAGTGCCCTCAAAGTTTGGCCGTTTTTACTATGAGCAATTCGGATTGATAATACGTATCGTAAGTAAATGGTTTACATTGGTATATAAACATATCAATACTCAGCACGAATTATAGAAAGACCTTGCCTTAATAAGACTTGATAAAAACTGTTCAATACTCATTCCGCGATATTCCTCAAACCGTGCCTCACGAGAGTCGATTTAATTGATTAATTTTCGATTTCAAGCCAGATGAAGCTGAATTATTTTAAGTCATTGAATAAAGAGTACATCTAATACCCTTCCAGTCTCCTAAGCATTTCCTTTTTACTGTTCCAGCTATTCATCGTACGATTCAATAAATTTACCTAATGAATTTGACATTGATTTGGTAATAGCTATAATAACTCAGTCAACAGACAGTTCTTCGGGGTAGTAGTTTTTAAATTTTCTGAATATTTATTGGGAGTTCCACAGGAGTCTATCTGAGCACCAGTCCTGTTTTCTAAAATAAGGGGAAAAAATCAAAATAAATATAAAAAGAAAAAACATTTTAAGTTTGTAAGTTTTATGGAAAATAGACCGAAAAGTAGAATATAAGTTTTCCAACTATATTTATAAATTTTAAGACATCCATGGCTAATAGCAGATAAAGGTTCTTCCAATAAGAGGTGTTATTTTGATATTCAAAGCAAAATGCCATTTTTTGAGATAAATGATCGGATCTTTATTTCATTATAACGAGAAAGGTATGCCGTTAATAATGGAAAATAACATCAGCCAAATGAACACCACGACCACGCCTACAGGACCATATCCTTTTCATGAAAAAAAAAGTGGCTGCCCTATGTCCTCGATAGCCTCACAATTTCAATCCTTGAGGTCCTGAGATCTTTCACGTGGTACCAAAAGAAGAAGTCGCAAGGTGTTAAGTCACAAGATTTCGGTGGCCAATTGTGATCACCTCTTCGAGAGAAAACACGGTCCGGAAACTTTTCCCGTAAAAGATCAATGGTTTCGTTGCTTGTATGGCACGTAGCGCCGTCTTGTTGAAAGTAAACGATGTCCAGATCAATACCATCCAATTCCGGCCGTAAAAAATCATTAATCATCTGTCGATAGCGCAATTCATTCACCGTAACTGTTGCTTCAGCCTCATTTTCAAAAAAGTAAGGTCCAATGACCCCGCGGGACCATAAGCCGCACCAAACAATCACACGTTGAGGATAGAGAGGCTTTTCAACAATAACTCTTGGGTTTTCCGAGCCCCAGATGCAACAATTTTGCTTGTTGACGAAGCCATCGAGGTGGAAATGGGCCTCATCACTCAAGATGAGTTTTCGATGGAATTCCGGATCATTTTCATGCATTTCAAGGACCCAATCAGCAAAGACTCGACGTTGTTGATGATCGGCCGGCTTGAGTTCTTGTGTTAACTGAACTTTATAAGCCTTAAGACCCAAATCTTTATGCAGAATACGGTGTAATGACGTGTGCGGAATGCCTAATTCCAAAGAACGACAAGGAATGGACAAACCTGGGTTTTCTTCAACACTTTCGGCTACAGCAGCAACATTCTCGGCTGTTCTTGAGCGACGTGCACGGGTTTTATTCTTCACATCACTAACTTGTCCCGACAGATCGAATTTTTCTACCAATTTCTGTATTACGGTCCGACAAGGTGCTTCACGACGACCCAAAAGTGTTCGAGTTTTACAAACCGTCTCTGCCACATTTTCACCATTTTTATAGTGAATTTTAATAAGTTCAATGCGTTGTTGAATCGTGAATCGTTCCATTTTTATTAATGGCGTAGTTTCTACTTGTCAAATGTCAAAAAATGACAGCTCCAAAAGTGACATCTACCGAAATAGCGGGCTAATTAAAATAACACCTCTTATTGGAAAACCCTATATTTCTAAGGAGTTAAATAATTAAATGAATGGAAAGTGTTTTGAAATAGGTACATCCCTTAAAATTTATAAGTAGCTGAAAAGTTATTGTATACTTTTCGAGCATTTGCGATATAAACACAAAAGTTTTTTGTTTTTTTTTTTTTTCACTTTTGTATCTCAGGTTAACTTAGCTGGTGGTGGAAAAGTAAAACAACGAAAATTGTCAATGAAAACAGGGCGTGTAAAATTGAGTACGGTACCAATGAATTATTGCCTCGACAATCTTCTTAAAATTTGGAGAAAAGCGTAGATCCGATGAAACTAAATTAAATCTTGATCCACTACTACTGAGTGGGTTTTCTTGAAGCTTGACAAAAACGGCAGATGTAAAGCATTGGCTTTTAGATTTCACAAAATTCACTCTGGCTCTAAACACATATTTCTTCCTGTTGCAGTTTTCACGTCTAGCTCATTGTCTTGCTTATTGATTTCAAGCTTTTTCAAGAGATTTGCAATTGCTTTGGGGTAATTTTGTTGAAAAAAATCAATCTACCGTTTTCAGATGCGAAAAACCAACATAGGTTAGGTCTCGAATTAGGGAAAGCTAATTTACGGAGATTTTTAAAGAGATATTTGCGGGGTAATTAAGGGATGGTGCTGGATTTTGTTGAAATTCGGTGTATCTACCGTTTACGGATACGAAAAAAGCGATTTAGCCAGGGCTCGACTTTTTCATAACTAATTTGAGGAATAGTTATGGGGTAAACAGGAAGTAAAACGATTGGGGGTAATTACTGGGTAATTAGAGAGTAAAATGGTGAGGCGGTATTTACGGGGGGTATTAATGGGGGATATTTACGGGTTATTTACGCGTGTATGATCACCGTTAAGTGCTCATTGCATGCCTTTCGAACGACTGCACAATCCTCTTCTTCAAGGAGTTGTGGTTTAAACTAAAAATTTCGGATTTTCTAACATTTTTTTTTAGGTTGACCTCTTTTATTTTACAAAAAGGTGCGTAACACGACTTTTTTTTTATGAACACTGTAAACTGAGGGCTCGTTGGAAAGGCCATGAAATTCTGCATAAAATGAGTGCTTAACGGTGACCATACACCCTGTACCTTTTAGGTAAGTTTCTTCTTAATCACCTTGTAACTCCGAAACGGTTGATATGGACCCCCCCTGCCATACAATGTTTTGTTTATCTAGGTGAGCACTATCACCTCCTGCTCTATGGAACACCTAGGTGGAAACACCCTGTATAATAATAAAGTCTCTATTTTATTTATAATGTAGTAGCATATTAGAGATTTGTTTCTCCTTCATTTTCCCCGATCCCCTCTCACAGTGAGGGTTGAATCCATTTCTCTACTAAAGTACAGGTCACTAGGGACCAGGGCCGGATCTATGGGGGGGCACTCGGGTGCACTTGCCCCGGGCGCTAAAATTAAGGGGGCGGCAATACGACGGACTTCTGAACCCATAGCTAAACGAGAAAAAATCTAATTACAAGAATTGGAAATTTTTTTCAGACCATACCATAACACTTCAGTCTTCTTTCCGGAATCTAAAAGCTGCTTTGCTGATATCATACTTTCAATTGTGTTTATACTTATACAGTCAAGCTCTCTATTAAAATTAAGTGTGTAAGCCTACTAAAAATCCCGTTAAATTCTCAAAATGTACCTTTGTCTCATATGAAATTAATTCAAAAATTGTACAAATGTGGTTGGCAACCCTTTGTTCCTCATCATCCATCAATCCTACCTCGAATGTAGACAGATTATAAGACAGTAGCCACAAGAACAAAGTTACCAGAAAATTATTATTATGCCAGCCGGAGTTAAAGCCCTTTAATCTGAGTAAAAAAACGGATAAATCTATTCAACCTGAACGGCAGTTTGCCAGAATTCCTACCCACAGTTTTTTTGAAACTGTCTCAAATTTTAGTAGTTTTAGCCGAGAAGATTCATATTGAAAAGCGGCAAAAATAAAAAACTAATATCTAACATAATTTAAATTTTTAATTTGTTATCCTTATGTTAATAATAGTGGAGACAGACTTGCAATTTCAATATTGTATTTTGCGCTCAACCGCAAGTCTGTCTGTATATACTGAGAAGCAGCTCGGTATATGCTCGGTGTACACTCAGTAGTTAGTACATTGGAGCTCAATATTGAAATTGCAAAAAAAGTACGCGGTATACGAGTTTATTGCAATATGACCCTAGTTATAAACCATAATCATTTAATACACGAACCTTTTAGAACCGAATTTAATACTTATACAACTTTTTCTGACATTTAATATTTGACACTTATAAAATTGAAGTGTCTATTTCGTTTTTATTTTTCGAATATACAAGTAATTTTACAATATTTGCTCGCGTTTTGTACATGCGCGAAACTTTCTTAAGTCAAATGACATATTTAGTGATAAATCAAATGTAAGCTCTCTGATTAAATTCTTAGTATCGTAAAATGCAAGTGTGTCTCTGAAATTTTATATTGCAATTCACATAATTGCATTATCAATATATAAATATGAAAATTGCAAGTCTGTCTCTGGTATAAAATAAACTGTATTTGTAAGGATACGATTTTTTACTTTCCTTTTATTTTAAAACAGTTGGACATTCAAACGACATTTAAGATCTATAATGGATCTTACTTTTCGTTTGAATTTCAAATTCAAATTGTTTTTAACAATTCTGATTCTACATAGGTCTAGGGTATGCAGTATCTATAAATAGGTCATCTATCATATACATATAATGCCTAGTATACCCTGGAACTGTAATAAAATTTGTCCCAAATAAAGATCGTTGTTAGAGGGGGCGGTAACTAACGTCTTTGCCCCCCTTCAAAAGTTTTCTAGATCCGGCACTGCTAGGGACATCGGAATTTCGTGCAGACGATATAGTAAGCGGATGAGGATGGTACAGCGAGGATCAGTAATATCCGATCCACACAGAAACCTGTAAGCCAAGTGATGTCGAGTCCAGTCACGTGCGTAGTTTAATTTTCTTTAGACGTCGTGCGTGGCGTATATTTTTTGGCTAATACCCACCCCACACTCTCTGCATTTAGCCGAAGTGCTAACGTGCCGCCTGAGCACAACGCTACCACGAAGTGAGCTATCAGCTTCGACTGATAGACTAGACTACGCATGCACAGGTCTTCATTCAGTTTTACCAACCATAACAGTTTTGGTGTTCGAGAAAGCGATTTAGCCAAGTTTGAACTTTTGGAAAACTCATTTGTATTGGGTGGTAAATAGGGGAAAAGCTCATTTATGGAGTATTTATGAGTAATTAGGGGTTTAAAAACAACTCATTTAACCAGTATTTAGGTGGTGATGACAGATTTTCATGGGAAGTAATAATCTATTAATAAAAAATAAATATAAAATGTGAACAAAAAAGCAGTAGGTAATACATGAATGATCAATGTTGGGCTTAAACTACAAAACAAAACAAAATTCGTATGCACATAAATTATGAATAATATCCGCTAAGATTAAACTCCTATCCTCAAACTTTCATCTAACACCCATCCATAAATATTTGCATCCCATTGAATTATATAAAAATATTCTGCGAGTTAACAAATCACAGCACGGTACTGTACAGAGTAAACAAAATGAATCAAAATAACCATCCCTCTTAACCCTCTAACACGAGGGCAACTGGAAGATAATTTGATTTGAGTGAAGCATATTGACGCAATCATCTAATCTCCGTGCCGTCGTCATCATCGCCCGCCGCCACCGTCGTCGTCGGATTGATACTTGGGGATGTTTCGTGATTGAATTAACTTCTGCAGAGATGTCGATTTATTTTATGAGGGTGAACTGCAATTGCGACCCCATTCGATAAGGAAATCATGATAACTTTGATCAGGATGAGTTTCGCCGTCCGTCGGTCGTCGACTGACAGCAGCTAACTTACAGCATAGTGAAAAAGCATGTATTTCAATGATTAGATAATTTCCAGGAGTGTTGTGATTCGAAATAAGAAAATACAGAAATCAAACTGGAGTTCGCCTACGCATACTAATGTGTGGGAATAGACTTATTTCTTTAATCCCAACAGGATAACATCAAGAATTCAATCTGAGTCTGTAACTATATGAAAACTATGAATGTATGGCAAGGGTGGGGCTGGAGACTCACTAATCTGCTACCACATTTGGGCGGGTGCAAGCGGAACAAGAAGCCGCCATGTCCCGAACAGGCCACCACCAAATTGAATTTAATGTACTTCCGGACACATACGCAATGAATTTCGAATAAATTGTTGCCACACGATTCTGATTAGTGGGGTGTGTGCTGATCTCCGGGGAATGACAGTGGCACATATGCTGCTGTGTAATCTACGGTGGCCATAGATAGAATAAATTGTTTTTACCATATTTTCGCTAACGGACGGATGCTGGTTACAATCTCATGTGGAATTCTGCCCATAAGAGAATTTGCGTATGACAGTTCTATTTTATTTATTGAATTTGTGTGCTTTGTGATCTTTTTGGCAGGTGATTCCTTTCATCAAGGAGAACCAAAATATTTAATGGTGGGAGTGGGAGAATTAGTGCGGACAGAAGTCTATCACAGTTAACGAAGACTAGAGTTTTGCTTACTTTCCTTACGGAATGTTAAAACCGTAATTTCTACAATTTTGGTGTGTCCAAAATCGCTGCTTTGGATAGCGTCCGGCATCCTACCCTTTTAACCAAACTTAAAGCACTTGGTGTGTCCTTTCCTCTTCTATTATGGATTGAAAGTAGTGCTGGGACATCGGAAAGGAGCATCGATGTTCAGCATTGATGTTGACATCGGCCAACAAGCATCCATGTGGCGATGTACAAACAACATCGATGTTAATGAATTTTAAACACATCATAGAAAAAATGTTATGTTTTTCAGTTTAGAATTTTTTTTGCTGTCGTCTTTATTCATAACTTAATAAATATAACAAAAACAAAACAAGTACTTCATTCCTTAGTTTTCTAAAAACAACGCATAAATGAATTAAATAAAAATGAAAAATCACAGGTCCGAAAACTTCTTATCTATAGACTGAAGAAACAATAACTGGCAAAGACATTTTCCTTGCAAACTGTTTTTCTTTTGAGTTATAGTCTCGTCTACCTTAGAGAAAAAACCTTTGGCTGGCACGGAAGTTGCCGCAATGGACAAAATTTTTGCTACTAGACGTGAAAAGCCAAGATATATAAGTTGGTGACGCTGCCACCATTCCAAAGGATTTATATGAAGCGGCTGCAAAGGAACGCTTAAATAAAGGAGATTTCCGATTGCCTACGTTTCGAACTACCTTCCGATGCTTCTGGTGATTAGCCTATAAATTGAACTTTGCTGACCCTGAAAACGAGCTTGCAGGCAGACATTTTCTTAACTAAAATAATAGACAAACCTGTATCGCTCTCAGTGACAGCAGTTTAATGTATTTACGTTAAGGGCACTCTGTTTCCTCCCATTTAAAAGAATGAATTCTAATTAGTTCCACCGAAAAATGTTTTCTGCCCCCAGCCCAAATCATTCTAAGAGATAATGATGATCAATTGTAACGATGCTTTGAAAATGAATTGAACAATCACTTCACTACGTCTCTTTCCGTTTTACCACAAAAATTTTATTGAAATATGTGTTTCTTTTGTCAAATCTAGATTAATTTTTTGGAATTTGATTTGCTTTTTACAGTATGCATTTATTACTTTCTTGGTTTCATTACTTTGCGGAAAGACGTATGTAATTCCCTAACATCGATGTACGTCGATGTTTTAGTGCGTCGACATCGATGTAAAAAAATCGAACATCGAGAGCTCAAATATCGATGTTTTGAAAACATCAATAAACATCGTGAAAGTTTTCTATCTGATCGCCTAATTCGTGTTGTATTAGATGGCGTTACATTTGAACCTCACGCTATAAATGCCGGTGTGCCCCAGGGTTCTGTTATCTCTCCGGCTATCTTTCTAGTTTTCATTAATGATCTGCTTTCCCTCACTTTCAATACCATCCATTGTCTTAGCATTAACATTTCCAGTAAGTTAAGCTAGACAAACAACATTTTCTCTATTGCCAAGCTTCGAAGCATCGAAATGTCTTGAATTTCTGAAATTATGTAAGAAATAATTCAGCCCATCAAATCTAGCACTCCTCTACAACCTAGAATGAAATACAATTCGCACATCTGGGCTGGCCGTACAGCTTTAACTTCATTGGATATTGCCTAAAAGAGAGTCTAGCCTTTAAACTCATTAGAGATTTGGCAATAACTTGTCATATTAATTTACCGCCGCAAGGTTGGTCCTTTATAGCTACACGCATAGCCAATGTTCCAATGAAATATCTAGTCTGATCCCTTGTAGATTAATTCCTGCACGCAATACTCGCGCTGCAAGCCGCGCACATCCTCTCACCCTTCAAAGTACTTTCGGCCGTACAGTAAAATTCCGTGATGAATTCTTATCCCGAACTGTGCGAATGTGAAACAGTCTACCATCTTGCGTTTTTCCCAGAGCTTACAATTTGTGAAGTTTCAAGAGTGACAAACATCGATACCTCCGCCACTTTCTTCATGTCTACTAATCCTTTCCCTATCTCCTTCCTGCCATGCTGGCTTTGCATCATAGGGTATCCCCTGAGCATAGCTTAATAATATTAAAAAAAAAACAAAGTTCAACCATTTATCCGCCGCTAGTAGCTGACGGCTGCTTCACTGATCGTCACAAACTCAGTTGTCTATTCCAGAGTAGTAATGAAAAAATTTACCTAGATTTGATCGAAGTGTTGTCCTAGTGCATGATGTTAAGTTGAGGGGGAACACTGAATTTTCTCGTATCAAGGATAGATGTAGTCTGCATTACAACTATGAACCTTTCCGAAATCTTACTGCAAAAGTTTCGGTGCCCTTGTTGTTATTAAGACCTGACTTGATATCGCCTATAAAAATTTGGGTAACCTGTATTGTTCTTATTCCCTATGAGAGATAATTTACCTGCAGTAGTATCCCAACGATAGGGCTGCCATCTGTCGCTTATTAGAAAAACAGTGGTGACATTTTTAGTTTATGGTTATTATAGATGTCGTTTTTGAGTCCACACCTCTGCTCGTAGTGAAAGGGTTACAATTGTTCTTAAAACCCTGCAAATATATATATAATAGCTTCTGGAAGACGGAATTTTTGATAGGTAACTAGCCAGTAATATGGGAGAGGAAGAAAGTAGATCGGTTCATCGGCGCATCTCACTTTTCGTCTGCTGCCTATCCACTTGTTCCTTGCAGTTGTATTACTAAAGAGTGGTCTGCCCGATAGTATCTACTAGCCTCCATTTCAGACGACAGCTAAATGCTTCTCAATATGTTTTCCAATTAATTCGAAAAAGTTTTGCAGTTACCATCCTATATGCAGTTATGCACCCTAAGCAGAGTTATAAATATGTCTTGCCACCATTCTTCAGAATTTAACCTCAAGAGTGTCACGGCTACTTGCTACCAGCTAAGCCTAGCCATTGTAACTCGGACTAAAATTATTTCTTAACTATCTGAGCGAACTTTTACCAAAAATTCCAAAATTGTACAACTTTAATTTAAGTAGGTACGAATACGTATTAAAGCACTCAAACTAATTTAAGGGATTCCAAAAAAATGCTTGCGCCTTTTCGAAAAGTTTAATAATTTAAATCTCAAAATTATAAAATACTACAAGGTGCTGGGAAAATTGGATCATAGTAAAAGGTATTGTGAGCTCAAAAAAAAAACAAAAAAACAAAAAACAAACAAATCGAAGAAATAAAATATTTGATATTTCGAAATTTTGTGTTCGCTATTTTAGCTTACCGAATTCTTCGTACTAAAGTAAGTATCAAATCGCAAAGCTTAATTACAAAGGCCTGGAAAACGAAATTCGATAAAATAAAATCCTGTAGTTTGAAATCCACGATTTTCCAACGCATTCCTTAGAGGTTCTAGTGTTTTCCAAGATCTTGCTTTAGAATTGACTATCGAGCTCCGGATTTGAAATCTCCGGTGCAAAATCCCGGAAAACAAAACTCCAAATTCCACAAAACAAAATCTACAATTTATTGAAGTTATGCAATTTTAATGAAAGTTGATTGGGAAATTTTAAAATGCTGGAAAGGATGATTTTAGAAAAAAGACCCCGTTAAAAGAAAAAATTGGATTGTCGTGCTTTTCGAGATTTTAAACCCCGTTATTTTATTTCAAAACGAAAAACGCAAAACTGGCAGTTCAAATCTTGCTGCAAATCTTAGGTAATCTCCGAGAATTCCTTCTTCGAGATTTGGTATTTTGGAATTTTGTAATTTTAATCCACCGGAAGGAATTTCATATTCCAGAGTTCAATTATTATCCGCTTGCATCCTGAAATATTGTGTTGCAAGATTTGTAATTTCAAAACTTTCTATATTTACCATCTAGTCTGGGATTTTGAAAATCCTAGATTTTGTAACAATCCTCTTTTAAATTTGGGATTTGTTATACCTATTTCTAAAACAAGGAATTAATGAGACCGTTATCTTACATCTCTGTTATTATTGATGTTGTTATGATATTCCGATGTAAATAAATACAATTCTAATTACCTTAATTGGCATCGGTTCATCACCTCTATAAATAATTATTTCGTCAATCGAAGTTCTATAATTCAGCCTCTTACGTAAACTCTCCAGAAAAGGTTACACCATCTTAAAATCATCCTTTTGAATTTTGAACAGTATAAATATATCAACAACTACATATATATGTCCCAGCATAAGTACCTTACTATGTACCAGTCCTACTACATACATATATTATGTATCCAAACAAATGCTTACAAATTCATTAAGAAGCAGGAAACTTCCGCCAAACGTCGGGTGATAAATAAGCAGCAATAAGACACTGCGAAGCTGAATTTATATGCACACACAGAAAGGGCTTCCACAGGCAAAATGGAGGAAACATATAAAAGGGAAAGTTAAAAGGAGCGGCGCTACAGGAATAGAAGTTATCCCCCTACCCGCAATACGAAATACATGTGTATTTCGAGCATAAATCAACCCGAAATAGGCAGTTAGTCAGAATGTCTTAAAGACGTCAAAACAAATACGTCTGCAGGATCCTGTCACAACAGGTCCTTCGCAGTAAATCAACGCGGATTCAGCGACCCCAAAAAGATTCATCGTTACCTTGGAACAAATTTTGGGGATTCACTAGACTCCTTAAGATATATTTTCTAGATCTAAAACATATCTACCCGTCGTCGTTATGTGCCATACCACCCGCTGCTTTTAAGATATTTGGATGGAAAAGGAGGTGGTGCTTCTATTGTCTTTTAGTCGAAGCATTTTCTTCCTTACAGGAGATATCCACAAATAATCAGATACACACATACCGTTAGATGCTGCTGTTGGTGCCGTTGGTGCTGCTGTTGGTACACTGCTGGTTATGCTGCCAGTGAACAGACTAATGGACGGATGATTCAATTACTTTGAACGAAGTCAAAAGCTCTTTCGCATACAAATATCATTGTATTCTGCAATTTGAGTATATCACTAAAAAGCTGGGTGGGCGATGGTGGTAACCCTCATATAACTTCCGGAACTGTATCCTGGTCTACCGGTTCACAACCCAGGTTCCGCCATTACTGGGGCGCAATTTTACAAATGTCTTCCGGTACGGAGGTTTCTTTGGGACAATTTTCTTGAGATGGGTAAGTCTTTGGCTATCCACAGATCCACTTTGAAGACTATTATGTCCCTTCGACTCCCCCTTACCCACTCGTCGCTATTTTCCTGTACTTGGTGTGAATGAAACAAGAGGATAGAGGACCGCTTTTGTTTTTGAAACTTTCTCTCCAAGTAGAATTAAGTAATTAGCCAAAAGTTTTGATTTATGATGGCCAATGTGTTTGTTGTACCTACCTTATACGCCTCCTTTGTGGTGCGAAGGATGCTGGTGTAAGAAATGTTTCTTAAGCATGGATAAATTATGCTGAACCAAAGCGATATTATGGAGGAAGGAAATTATATTTTATATGGTGAAAAAAAAAAGGTAAAATTATGGTTTTTTAAGGTTGTGGAGGAGGTGAGTTAACGCAATTTCGAACCAAGAACACCAGGATTTTTTCTCTTTTATTTCATTGTAATAATATTAAAGAAGAGGAGCAGACTACCGGGGTTTGAGAGCAACCTGACCCAATGTACTTATTTTACCTCATGAACTGACCAAAGTCGTACTGTTGCATATGTGCACGTATGATTTTAAGTGATTTTCAAGCAGATGAATAGATTTATGTAAATAATATCATCCTGTAAATAAAGAAAACTAGATAAATTTCCAGATATTATCCCCAGGTCTTAACCAACTCAACGAAATTAACTTTAAAAAAACGATGCTTTATCCTGTGACCAGTTATGGGGCAGTTTACAGTTTATAACCCTTTTCTTTTGTAAGTACATAAAACAAGAAGTTTGTGCATCTATGAAGTCTAAGACTTATCTGAATCTGTTAAGCTTTGAAGTAAATATCCCAACGGTTAGCTCTCACGGAAGAGAGATAGTCGGACCTGATTTTTACTATCGATAATACCCTGATACCAGGCTGACTATAGTAGAAATACTTTGTCAAATAAAGAGCTAACAAATATTCCCCCAACATAGAAAGCATTCGAAATTGACTTAGAACCACTACAAGATACCCAAACAAAAACTAGTTTCACTAAGTAACTGTGAACATCAAGGCCTAAAGAGCCATTTCAATGTCAGACTTAAGAAAGTAAAAGAAAAACTTTAGCATTGTTTTCACGAACATATCCTAATATGATAGGCGCGATAAAGATAATCTTGAGATGTGTTAGCAGCCAATCTTCTTCCGTCAGCATATGAAGTGAGTCACCGTTAGAGAACTAAAAGTCCTTTCTCTCGATCCTGTATAAAAATCAACGCAATCTACTACTAAGTATTATGCAATCATGCCGGGGTCACTCCTAAGTTCACACAAATTCCACGAACGACTCCCTATAGATTTTCTAAAACCTTTTTCATATGAATGCTATGACCAGAGCGTAAGATAACCGAAAACTATTACAGTTATAAAAACAAATTTCTCTAGAAACATTTTATTTAACGATGGAATTCTGCTATGATGTCTGGATTTTATAAAAGCTTTTATCTCTATATGGGTTTTGATTTTTCTAGCCTGTTGTGTATCCAAAAAGGGTATCCCATAAGGTTCAATTTTCAGACCTCTACTCTTTTCTCTATACATAGTGTTTCCTCCATGGTGGTTCATAGAGCTGGAGGTGATAGTACTCTCCTAAACAAACAAAAATTTGTATGGCAGGGGGGTGGCCATATCAACCGTTTCTGAGTTACAGGGTGATTAAGATATTATGCTAGGTTTTCATAAAACACACTATGTCTTAAAACATATAAGCTGTTCGGTCACTGTATAAAGCTGATTGTATTCAGAAGTTCATGGCCTTTCCAACAACCAGTCCCGTACCCCTATTTTCAACGTAGTTATGATTGTCTAAACTAAATATTTCGGATTTTCTTACCTTTTTTTTTACTTTGACCTCTATTTTTTTTCTTTTTTCAAAGAGGTCATTAACACAACTTTTTTTTACAATAACTCTTAACTGTGGACTCAGGTCTTTAATTTGACCTATTACATCCTATGTACTATCTGGAGCCATTAAAGAGTTATTATCTCTTTAACGTATTCTCAAGGCCATTCTTAAATTTATTCTCGAAGATACACATCATTAGCTGAATATGACCTGAATAGGTTGTGAACTAATAACTCCTTACCGGTTGCAGATAGTACATAGGGTGTACTAGGTCCAATTGAAGAGGAGAGTCTACCACAAATCCGATATTTTCAGTTTCGACCACAACAACTCCTTAAGAGAGACGAGCACAGGTCTAGTTGAGTTGTAGCTAGAAATGCAATGAAGGTTTTAATTGAATCAGCTCTATACGGTGACCATGCGCCCTGCACTTTTTAAGATACAGGGTGTTTTGTGAAAACCTAGCGTACTTTCTTAATCACCCTGTAACTCCGAAGCGGTTGAGGTGCCTCCCCCCTGCCATACAATTTTTTGTTTGTCTAGGTGAGCACTATCATCATGGAGGTATGGATCACTATGGAGCACCATGGAGGAAACACCCTGTATTTAAATGATCTGTTGAGGAGAATCCAAAACTCTAAAACTTATTTGTATGCTAATGACTTGCATAATCAATGATTCTATGAGCCTTTTTTTTTTTGTTTAGTATTACCAATCGAACTTACACTATGAAACTGCTCAGTTTCCAGCAATTCATATAGTTTAACTACACTTTTCTCTTACAAAAAATTTACTATCTACATTGTGAACACAACCCAAAAGAGCTAACAGACGTCCTCTCATTTTATCAAAAATATCTATTTGTAAAGGTTTCCTACTCTTTCGCAATATTTTGCATAATATGAATATATGGATGCAGTTCCAATAAGAGAGAAAGTACTATCCATAGATGCAGCCAACATTATGTTGATTGCCAAAATCATACTTCATTAATGTCACGTCCAAGATTAAATGTGGATAATGCTAGTTGACGAAGACGAAATTAGAATGGCGTATAGGGTTTTCTGCAAGGCAACTTAAATTCAACATTTCCGATTAATTCCCAAAATGCGCATATATGAGTTTTATATGTTTTATGGCGGATCAAGTCTACACTGATGAAACCATCTTACATCGAACAAGAACAGGATAAATCGAATCACAAGTACAGAGCAAAAAAAAGAATGGTCTCACCGTCATATCATCATGCTAATAACAAGCATCCATATCCAGATAGTTCTTCTAGACTTCCTAAAGATTTTATTCTCGCTATCATCATTCATTCTATGGCATGCATGCATCACATCACATCACATCACATCACATGCTTTAAGGGCCACTCAAGCCCGAGCAATTCACCGCTTCTCTTGATCGAAGCATTTGTATATCGAGCACTTCCTTTCTTCTACAGCATAACCAGAGAAAAATCATAAGAAGACGAGTTGGTGGTTTCATTTTCCCCGGCCGAATTCCATTGGAGGCGCTGCGCTGCTGGGCTGAAAGTAGGTACCTACCTAAAGTGCGTCTATTACAAAAGCTCTTGATATTCGGTTAAAAATCTTTCTACATATATACTAGGAGCAACTACATAGCTTCTTCTTTAAGTGGAAACTCTCCACTCATGGATTACATGAGTATAGAAAAAAAAAAAAAGGAATAAAAAAAACGAAGTGCTTATACATGATACCCTTGATCCACTTGCTCTTTTGTCTGAGTCTCAAGTTGCCATCCTGGGCCACTATAAATATTCTCTGCTGCTGTACCCATACTCCTTGAAAAAAAAAGCAATCCGAAGCGGACAGTCTCATCTAATCGCAACCAATTGACGCCAATTTATGGTTGTCTTAGCTCACTGGGCAGTAAAGTGATAGATATATGGGGCGGCTCATAAAGTAATTGAGTCTCCCACAATCATTGGAACTGTATATAGGCACCCACCATACAGGGGGATAAGTATCATCCGTTCATGTGAACATCTACGAGGTCATTTGAATATTTGATCGGTCACTTTTTAATTGAATTCATAATTACAGGGTGACATCGACCCCGTTTGTATGTAACTACATCCTGTTCACTGATAATGATTTTATTTGAAAACGTAGGTAGGTAGATAGGTAGGTAGGTAGGTAGGTAGCTAGCTACGTATATACTATCGAGATAAGCACCCACATCCTCTTCATTTGATCAGGTCCTCCGTATGGAGTAAGAGGGAGATTGCTCCCTTCTTTCCCTGTATTCGGTGATGGCAAATGAAATTTTGTCCGCCTCTCTTGTTTGTATCCGAAATTGGATTGGTGGCCCTTAATCCGTTTATCGAAGTTCGTACACGAATGGACTTGAAACTCCAAGCACCAAAATGGAGGAGATCTGGAAAGCATCAGTCTAGCAGCAGCAGCAGCAGCAGCAATTGAGGAGTTTGCAGCTTTTGTAAGCGGGCGATATACTGAGGATGGTGATGGTTTGGTGATGGTTTATTGATGGTGTGATGATGATGATGTCGGTGGTGGTGCTATCCTTCGCTGCTGTCATCGTAAGGGTCGCTGATACGTACATACCTAGCTAAATCTTAGGTTTTGTCAGGATTATAGAGCTCTGATGTGCTATTGACAAAGTTTTAGAGATGATTGCTTTAGAGGAGATTTTAAATTTCGGACACAGAAGAATAGATGAGATCGGCACTTTAAAGGGCTTTTTCATCAGAATTTTATATATGGTTACTTTAAAATAAGTGCTTACTTTCGATATTATGGCCTTTTACGTTTTGTTTTTTTCTTCTTTTTAATAAATTGCTTTTTTTTTCGTTATTGGAAATTATAGGAATATCAAAAAATGCTTTTTCGTCATGAAAGAAATTGATATGTCTCCCTGCTAAGTATTATTTCTATGTATAAAAAGAAGAAGACCGCGCGAAATATAGACTAAGACACTGCGAGGTTAATTCTATTAATTTCAGTCACTGACACGCAATGAAAAAAAAAAAAACTGGAGGTTGTACTTGAAACATATTTCCCTGATATTGTAATGCCGGACGATAGCCATCGCTCGAGGATATTAATAATTTCAGGATTCTATCACCAGTGCTTTTATAACTTTTGTTGAATAATGCGCCTCAACATGGGCAATTTCTAACTGGGACTAAATCGTGATCCTAACAATAAGTCGAAGTTTCTGGACATGATTACTATGAAGTTTATCTGAAAACAAACCTCGGTAAGAATACCCTGTTATCTATTATAAGGGAAGGACTTATAGTCGGATTAATCTTAGTAATCTAAATCTGCAGTTAATGTAAAGCAGCTCACACACCATACAACTGTTGGACCGATGTCTTCCGTACTACATTAGTTTTATATCATTTTTTATCCTTAGTAAATCTGAGTGTCATCAATCATTAAAAAGAAGGAGTTGTGTATTTTTTTTCGGCTGGCTGTGATAATGCATTTTAAAAATAATAAAAATAAAAAAAAAAGAAAATGAAAGTGGTATTATTATGTCAAAAGGGAAATAATATTTTCATAAGAAGCTTAAGAGAAAATGAAATTAGTAACTATAGGAGCTTCCTAAGAATGTATGATAAACAATTTTGGGTGTACAGATATTTCATTAAATTATCTAAAAATAATAAAAAAATCATTATTTTTGAGTAAATTTTTAGATTTTCATTTGAAATTTTGCAGACACACGCTAATAAAACAATTGTATCTCAGAAACTATACCTTTTCAGTTTCAAAATGAGAATAATAAACCTCAATATGGGAATAGTAAACTTCAAAGTGGAATAGTAAACTTCAACTTAAGAATAGTAAATTTCAATACGAGAATAGTAAATTTCAATATGGGAAATGTTGAAATCTAAATAAAAATAGTAATCCTTGCATTGGTTTTCAAAAAATTCTTTACATTTTAGAGAATAATAACAATTTTGTTTGTATATTAAAATTTATAGCCGTCAAAAATGGCTACAAGAATTAAAAAATTAGAAAAAGAATCTAAAAAAACCCAATTACTTGTTGTGTCAAATATGAATGGAGACTGGAAGCAAGTTGCACACCAACTGAATATTCCTCAGTCAACAGCATATCGTTGGATGTCAGAGGGTGAAACTTCAGACAAACGAGGAGGGAAAAGATTTGAAAAAATTACGCAAATTCATTTAGATTACTTCGTAGAAATAATTGAAAGAAATTGTCGCATTACATTGGCGGAACTCATTGCTGCATTTCGAGAAAAATTTAACGTTTCTATTTCAAAAACAACCCTTTCAAAACACGTGGATTCTGTCTGCTACACGTTGAAATACCTAACGCATGAACCCGAAAGGGGAAACTGCGCTGAAAACATACAAAAACGAAAAGAGTTTGTTGAATGTCTTTTGGAATTTCAGTCCCAAAATAAACCTATTTTACAAGATACTGAGACTTGGACCCTATAGTCCAATGTTTAACCCCATTGAAAATTTGTGGCCTGTGGTGAAAGCTTATTTTAAAAGAGAATTATCAAAAAAGTTATCAAGTATTATTTACACCAGAAACGATTTAACCATCAAAGAATATAAAGTAAGAGCCTTAGAAAGCCTCATGGAAGAAAGTTTGCAGATAGTCACACCAACAATATGTGCCAATTGCATCGCAAGCATTCAAAGAAAAGTTCCTGCTACTTTTAACTTAAAAAATATGCAATACTAATAAATTGCTTCTAAAATATTTTGTATTAAATTAAAAATTCTCAAATTGTAATTTACTATTCTCAAGTTGAAGTTATATGTATATAGTATAATATATAGTTGATTAACATCGACAAATTTTTGATATTAATGTTGAAGCATTTCAAAAATTACATTTTTAGGGAGGTTATTCTCTACCGGAGGGGGTCAAAATTCCAAAATTAATAAAAATTGTGTTCTTTTTTGCAATTTTCTTTAAATTTTTAATTTCTTTATTTTATTTCTTTGGAATGCCTCATTGAATACCATTAATTTGAAATATCGCACAAAAGAATCGAGTAATCCGATTCAAAGTAATCAGCAAATTAAAAAACACGACCAGAGTGGAAACATTCAAATTTGAGTCACCCTGTATACAAGACCTCAAGCAAAACCCTAGAGAATACTTCCCAAGCCATGAAAAAGAAATCTATATGGCTGCGTTGGGAGTCCGTTCTCTAAATTGTCCTATATTGATTCTTATGAAAAAGGGCCAAACATTGACTTTATATATGCTATAGAGCCTAAACTACTATCCATACAGGAAAATAGTCTTCTAGTAATTTAAAACTTGGTTCCTTACCTTCCCAAAGCCTACACTTACTATACTATATATACCTTACTTAACAAAATAATAAAATAGTTTAGATTAAAAAGTAACCTTATCATTTTACACTCACTAACTCTCAGCTGAGAAATATTTGCATGTGTGTATGTGCAGCCGGAGTCCGAATCTGTAGGCAGCTAAATTCGAATTCATCAGACCGCAGCATGACATGACGGCACAATGATTACTCAGTTGAGAGTTTTTGTTTAAGGTCGTAATCATTTGGTTAAGATAAATTTGTTTAAATAATTTTGTTAGGAAAGGTATAAAAATTTTATTTCGGTTCGGAAGATAAGAGAGTAAGCCTAAGATTATCAGAAGATCATTTTTCTGTATGAGTAGTAGTTTTAGACGCAAGAGCTTTTCAAATCAACCTTTTGTCAATCTTTCATAAGAACACTGCAAAAAGTGTAGAATGTTAGGACTCCGTTGGGGCTCTCATGTGGTAGTGAGGAAGTCTGTTTCATGGTTTGTGAAGTATTCTCGAGGGTTTTGACTCAAGTCTATAGTCTAAACAAAAAAATATGGGATACGAAGAAAAAGGAACGCTAATTCGAGTCGAAACAACGACACGGTTTCGATTCGTCTTCTCGGAAATTTTACGAAATTTTTTTCATGCATTGGCATTATAAAAACAAGTAGGACAATTCCTTAAATTTAAGACACATTTTTTCCTAAAAATAAATTTTCTCTGATAGAAAGGGTAAATCAGTATAATTTCCCCAAATCAATGAAAAAGTTAGTACGTAAAATTCATACATTCAATAAATTAGGTATGATTCTAGATTTTTTATGGAACACTTACAAATATATTTTCGTTAATATGTATAATTCACACTTTGTTTTTGAAATCAATTCTTATATTGTTTTTGGCTATTTTGCGTTAGCATTAACTTCCATACTGACTATATGTTCTAATGAAGAAAACATACATATTATGTATGATAGAATATGGTACACAAGAAATGAGTTATTCAGCTCATTCTTATGTTTTTTCAAGGTGTAGTAACTACACCAGTAACTAGAGTTTATAAAACTATTACCTATTCGTAAAATTTGCGGAATATTCCCTACATTTTACAGAACGTTCCCTACATATTTCGGCATATTCCCTAAATTTTAGGTTATATTCCTTGCATTTTAGCGGTGGAGAAACAACAAAAAAAAATTGAAAATTTCTTACATTTTAGGGAATGTTTTCTACATTATAGAGAAAACACCTACCTGCATTTTAGGTACAAAAATCAAATTTAATCCTTCTAAGGTGGAGATTTCCCTAATCTAGCCGAAAAGTACCTTATC
Organism: Dioctria rufipes; assembly: GCA_963924295.1. Classification (NCBI taxonomy): domain Eukaryota; kingdom Metazoa; phylum Arthropoda; class Insecta; order Diptera; family Asilidae; genus Dioctria; species Dioctria rufipes. The sequence continues at coordinate 45,579,526 of OZ002744.1, read as the reverse complement.
ACCTATAAACACACAGAAAAATAGAATAAAACGCGAGTTTATAGAAGAGTGTCACATCTACATGGAAAAAAGTAATTTAACCAATTTAAGACAAGGCACAGATCTAATTAATAAAGACTTCCAGCATATACTAAGGAAAATGAATCTAGACATCACAACATGACAAACAGCTTCATACGTTTTCATTCATCAGTGGTCCTTTAAAGTGTGCACTAATCTAGATTATTATAAATTTCTAGTGCTACTTTTATTTTTTTAGTTTTTACTTATTTATTTATTTAAATTATTTATTTATCAACTTATTATGTTCAGTCAACTTTTTTATTATATTTTTAATGTGCATTTGTGTAATATGTTTTAATATTTTTAAACGAATTTTATATCAGAAAGAAAGATAAAGGAAAGCATTCTTATTTATATAATTTCGATACAATTTAATATTTTAATGTAGTTAGCTCTTGAAGAAGGGTCGAGCAAATAAACAATAATAAAATCAAGATCGCTTAAATATCTGCAATTTATATGGCCAAAAATTTCGAACTGCATCCTCATCCACCTTATTCTTCAAAATTGATCCTTTTAGCATTACTTTCTTTTTCCAAACAAAAAGACATGGGTCGATTGAATGAAAACAAAAAACAAAATCGCGTCAAACGTGGAGGTTATCGCTGAGACAAACGACTATTTTACAAAGTTCGACAAATAGTAGCTTTTAGAAAGCTTTAAGAATCTGGGAAACCATTAGACTACAAAAAGCCTATGTCGAAATTAAATTGAATTTTGATATGAAAAAAATCATATTCTTCCAATTTCAAAGTGACAGACTTTTCAAACAACCCTTGTATGTGCAAACCCAAGAAAAACTTTTTCCAATTTTTGCTGACACAAAGTGATGGGTATATAACAGTCACTCGGTTATATAAGAGTTTTATAATATTACCAATTGGTAACGTAGTTATATTATAGTTTTTTAAGGTTACTAATGGTTATCGTGGAAGTAATTTACTAAAGGTTTTATAACTTGGTGATGTAAATGTTTCAAACACCAGTCAATAACTTTAGAACCGTCATAAGGTATTTCTAGATAAATAATCGGACATAGTTCAGGTTTCGAAGAAGTTCCTGGTTATACAAATGAACGAAAATCCAGACATAATAGCTAATTGATTAGTTGAATTTGAAAATGCCTTTCAATATACCTTATTTACCCAAGCTGTTGGAACAATAGGTCACTAGGTCTTCCTTGACCTACCTTTTCAGTTTGGGTGATTATATACGACATTTTACTCTTTCTGTAAATAAGATTATTCACTACACTACACGAGACGCGTACATCAAAAACTATTATAAGAATAGACACTTTGGAATTACTTTATGATATATAACGTTATCAAAGGTAACACAATACAACCAAAGGGTATATAAGAACATTAATGATTGCTTTTCGTTGATATATCAATAGAATAGAAATGCTCCTATTCCTATGAAGTATTCCAAGCTAATCCGTAAAGAAAGCATCCGTAATAACCAATCCTGGAAACGTGTAACTGTGACTGAAGGGAGGGATCTTTCGACAGTAATGAATGGTAATTTATCTGTATCCTCTTTAAGAAATGATATTGGTGCCTTTTTTGAGAACGGTACTAAAATCTTCGAGAACATCTCCACTATGGTTCAATCATCGGGTTTTAATGTTCAAGGCTACGCGGATGACCTAGTAGTTACAATACGGGGCCAGCATGATCAAGTCATATCCGACCTCATGCAAATAGCCCTCTCCAAAGTTCACATGTGGTGTTTAAACAAAGGCCTTAGCATAAACCCCAACAAAGCGGTTATCGTTCCGTTCACAAGAAGATCGAAGCTTTCACTAACGGCTCCTCTTCTTGATAATACGGAATTGATATTTTCAGACGAAGTCAAATACCTGGGGATAACCCTAGATAAGAAACTTACCTGGAATTCGCAGAGTGACGGATAGAGCGATGCGATCTCTCCACACGTGCCGTCGCTTCATGGGGTCTGAAGCCCAAAATTATGTACTGGACATACACCACGGTTGTTAGACGCATGGTCTCCTATGCCGCCCTCGCATAGTGACCAAAAACTAATCAAAAGACGGCTGAGGCTCTGCTTCAAAAAACCCAGCGGCTTGCCTGTCTAGGAATAACTGGTGCCATGAGAACTTGTCCTACAGCAGCCATGGAAGCCTTATTAGACCTTGCACCCCTGCATTTGCAGGTGAAAAAGGAAGCGATCTCCAGTGCTATTAGAGTACAAACGGAGAAACGGTTAAAGCCAGGCGATATGGTTGGTCATTTAAGTATCTTAAAACAGATATGCTTCGAGCAAGTGACGACAATATCTGATATAATCACACCCAGAGTGGATTTATTTTGTAAGACCATTTCAAGTGGTTCTTGGAGACCGACAACAATGGCGCTCCACTAAACTGTCCTTCCAACAAGGATAGATGGTGTGGTATACAGACGGCTCAAAAACAAACAGTGGGGTCGGATTGGGTGTATACGGCCCCAAATGCCATATATCAAAGGCTCTAGGCTCTACCCCTACCGTATTCCAAGCCGAGGTATCGGCCATAGAAGAATGTACCAGTCAAGCTGCCCTCAAGGCCTTAAAGTCACTGTCAAGTCAGGGATAGTCTGGGAATGTCTACGAACCCTCAAAAATCTATCAAGGAGAAACAAAGTTATCCTCATGTGGGTACCTGGACATGAGGGCCACAAAGGCAATGAAATTGCGGATGGCCTAGCCAAAAGAGGAGCGGAAACTCAGATTGTCGGACCAGAGCCATTTTGTGGCACTTCAAAATGTTACCTCAGAGCTACCCTAAATAACTGGGAGAATAAACAAAAATCCCTGCATTGGGAAAGGCTACAAGGACTTCGTCAGGCAAAAAAGTTTATCGACAACTCTGGCGGAAAAACAAAAGAACTCCTACTCCTTAGAAGAACAGAGCTCAAAATGATCACTTAGCTCTTCTCAGGCCATTGCCCCTTCAGGTATCACCTAAACAAGCTGGGTTTGGCTGAGACTTCAGGATGGTCACGAAACCTCGGAGAACTTGCTCTGCAACTGCGAAGCATTGGCCAGGCGGAGATTACCTTGAACATGCTTTTCCTTCAGCAAGTTACATATGGAACCTCAAAGCCAGAATGGTTCTAGACTTTATTAACAGTCTTAACCCTTTAAATGGAGCAAATTCAACGGACAATAGATCTTTCAGGTCTCAGTGATTGCGAGGCTAACGCCTATACACCCCTTCACAAATCAAATCTAATCTAATGATTCAATCAAGAAGTGAAACATCTTAAAAATTTATATAGCATTCTCAGATTTATTTAAACCATTAAAAAATGAGTTGAAACTTTAAGAAAATAAATTTAAACCTTCAACAAATGATTTTAAACCTGAATGTGTCAAATGTGATGTATGTGTACCGTGCTTCCAGAAGTATAATTTCGTGTTCGGAGACAAAATATTAGATTTTTACCTGCTTAACTTTTTTTATACCTTTTTACCTGGAATATGTTTTTTTATCGGGAATATTATTTTTTTACTTGTAATATTATTGTTTTTTCATAGTAAGACAATAAGACATATAATCAAAAATTCGGTTTGGCCATGGGAAACCCATTATCCGGTATTCTCGCAGATTTCACACTGGACCACATAATTGACGAAGCACTGAAACTCACCACACTTTCATCAAAAAATATGTAGACGACATCATTTGTACAATTCCACGAGAACATATGGATAACTTACAATGTATAGATGTTTAACAGAATCAATACCAAGCTGCAATTCACGCTTGAACTAGAAAAGAACTAAACCTTAACGTTTCTTGACATGCTTCTCATCCGGACCAAATAACGTATCAAACTCTGCAGTTCCAATCGCATGAATAATTATCATTCCAACCATCCGATATCAATGAAGATCAACACGGCCGCGGTTTTCGCATATAGAGCTCTGGGCTTAAGCGATAAGAGATTCTACTAAAAAGATACAATTCTATCCCCCTCCACGAAATAAGACGACATATTCCTACATTGGACAACCAAAGGAAATAACTTTCAATACCCATTAGCAGACTTAACAATAGATACACCAAAACAAAAGACAAAATAAAAAAAAAAACCGAAAAACGCAGAGTAGTGTATAAATTTAATTGTGACAATTGTCCTACAGCATATATTGGCCAAACATCCTAAAAGTTAAAAAGACGCTTATCACAACTTGTAAAGTACATAGAAAAAAAGATCCCGCACTAAGCACTGGCTACACATTCCCTTGAAACAAGACATAGAATCAATTTTGATGATGCCATGATCATTGCCAATGAACGCAACAGAATGAAAATAGAAACCAAACACAAACAAACAAAACCTAATCAATATAAGAATAGACACTGACATATATAATATGTACTGATTAACTCTCTATTTCATGTGGGCTCAGTTGCTAATGTCAAACAAAGTTCTTACGACGCACAGTGGTCCCAAACCTCGAAAAGCTGGCTAAAAGTCAAAAACGTATTCAATTCGGATGAACGTCTGTACTCGGCGTTTTTCGGGGTCGCTGATTACGAATTCGAAGTCAAAATGTAGAAAAACAAAATGGCAGATCCAATATGGCGGAAAATTTCTTCAAAAACGTATTCAATTCGGGTAAAAGTCTGTACTCGGGAATTTTAGAAATTATGATTGTGAATAAATGAAATAGAAAATGTAATGACAGTTGACATTTGAAGATTTGGGAAGAAGAGGATTGGAACACAGTAATTAATCATTATTACAATGACAATGAATACTTATAATATATTTCTTTCATTGTTTTATTTTTAATCGACATAATTTGAGCACTTCTTACAATTAATCGCTGTCCTGCGAACTGTCATCATCGTCCGATGTATCGCTCGTTTTATTTGAAAAAATCAGACTTGATTCTGGAACTGAAGGTGGAATCAATAGTTCAACCGCATATGGAGATAACGATTTTAGTTTCTTCGGAGGAAGTTTTCGCAAACTGGATATTATTGGATCTGACGTTACTAGACGTCTGCAAAAAATGTCTTCCATGTTTTTGATGCGGTTACATTTTCGTTAAAAATCTTCTTGGAATCTTTTAATATACTTGTTACATGATTTCTGAGCTTCTTCAGACATTTGTCTGAAAGGAAGTAACGAAGATTCTACGATTCCGTGACCATGAATAAGAATTTTGTGTACTGTTGTTGGCATGAAGTACCACGAATACAGTTCGACAAATTTTCGTGCAGTATCTTCAGTGTATTTGCGAAATTTGGGTATATTGATTTCGAAACCACAAGAAATTACCTGCAATACAACAATTCCCGTTATCGAAGCGAAAATTTCAGAATTTTCGAAAAAAAACTCCTAGCTGTATTTCCGTCATTAGAACTTCCATAGCCTAGTTTTGGTTGATCTACAAGAAGCCCTAATCTTTCACGAAAATCTTGTTGTATATTTTTTTTTTCTATCAACATTTTCTTTATCCTCTTTGCGCTCTTGCCACTTTTTTATTTCTAATTTGTAAGCTAAATGTAAGCAATATTCAAAAAACCGTATCCAAGCATGCAGCAACGATATTCCGAATTCTAAGTGATCTTTATTAATTGGTCTTTGCAACATCTTGTCAATATCATTAAATTCTTTGGACGTAGCATCACAAAGGTAACAACGCATACTTGATGATGTATTTGTGATAGAATTACAAACCTTACCATCTGTCATCGCCAACTCTAGTGCACACATCATCGCATAAAAATTATCCCCAATTACGTTTTGAAGAAATGTCTAAGCAACAGTTTCCATTTAGTTTCAGAGTAGGATTCGATGAGGGTTTTGACTTATTGCTTTTTCTAACACGACTTTTCAGAACATAACCAAGAAAAATACCACTACTTTAATTAATGACTTACTATATCATACATTGTTAACAATAATTTTGAGCAACACATTCAAATTGTACTTACTTTCTGGAGAAGAATCCATTTTGGAGAATCAAAATCCGTTCACTTTTCGCGATTCTACACGTGTCTCAACTTTGTCTTATTTTCGACGCGCGTAAACGATGCAGATGCTCTTACGCTCACGAACGGAATGCGTTCTCAAGCCAGGTAGGGACGCTCCCCCTTTCTTAACGGTCATAATACATACTATGGGTACCACTACACCTATTCCAACCATTGAAAGTCCCTAGAAAAAAAAATTTTTTTTTTCAACTTTTGGCCAGCTTTTCGGGGTTTCGGACCATTATGCGACGGTGCCAATATTGAAAAAAATCATTGGTGGGAAGTTGAAAAAATGAACGTGCAGCTAGAAAAGCGATTATAATAAAACCTTTGGAATTTCTATGTAGTATCTATGATTATATTGCCTTCGGTAAAACACTTTTTATCACTAATTAACCCAAATAATTAATTTAAAACATTTATTTCGACGAACCTAGTGATTTATTCGTTGCTTACAGTTCTCTCTCAGTTGTTACTTGGTTCTTAGACCGAAAGAGTCAGCAATATAGAAGTGAGCCCACTTTTTGCAGCACATTTCTATGAACTCAGTTTATATTATATATATCAGTGGACTAGACACAGAGATCATCCACAAAGAATACTGCCAAATACTTAATTGTTAAACCACACATAATACTCACATTAACACCATATTCACTCAACTTTCATCACATCAAAACGACACACATACGCAACAGTACAACAATAACAAATAACAACAGCCCATTGATATTGATTGACTTTCCATTCCAAAAATCACTTGTACTTCTAGTTCTAGTCTATTACTTTAAGCCTTCATGTCATTTGTTAGCCAGTCTTCATTTATTTATTTATTTGTTCAGTTTTTACATTCGTGTTTGCTTTTTACATCAAACAATTTTTTTTTTCTGTTTTTTAGTGCAATATTGTAAATGTTCATTGTTATTTTTAATAAGGCCTATTTATATTTTAATTTCTTAAATTCATAAGGTAATTTTGTTGTGAACTCAAATGTGGTCTTGATTTTGAGTATATTGTTTTATAGCGCCAATAAGAGTATCCTAAAAACTCAAGGGTCAAAACTTTAGGAAATTATGATATAATAAAAGGTATTCTATAAACCACCCTTGTGTCAATACCTACATACCTCGGTATGTTTGAAATTTTAAGAATGAAAAAACTTTATCTAATCTTCGAAATTTTTGTATCCATCACTTTAGTTATCCTCAAAGGCTCTATTTGTAGCTAATATATACTATAAAATTTTTAAAAGTATTCTATATGGTTCATCAGAAGATAGACCTGAATTATAAATATACGTTACCAAGCTCAAAGCATACCCAGGTATGTAATACATTTTTTAGGAATGGGGATTGAAAGCAATAAAAAAATAGAGTTAATTCTTTAAAACATTTATAGAATTTATTATGACAAACAGTTTTTACATCTGGGAAATTCTGTAGAATGCTCTGCACGTGCAGGCTTACAGCATGTTGTGCAACATTTTTGCGTGGGTCACCGCTTACCCTCCTTTTTGCAAATACTGCAGCTACCTTTGAGTTTCAGTCTGTCAGTTTGATCCCGTGCTGCTGGTCCATTTGACGTGGATGTAGATCGAATTGGTATTTGGTGTCCCATCATGCATTCGTTAGCATATCTGATCCCGAAGTTCCTCATAATGTGTGAATTCGCCGCTATGATTTGTACATGCTGGAATGGTGAGGGCTTCACCAAGATCTTGCAGAAACGCACGTCTCTTATTTGTCTTTTTGTTAGAAATGCAGGTATCGTATATAATGAAGGCTGCCAGAGTAGCCACGTCCAAAATATTATAAAAAAATGCTAGGGTCCATCGCAACGTACTTCTCTTGGTGGTGTAATGTCCTACCATCTTATCCATATTTTCTCGCCCCCCCCCCCCTGCATTTGTTGTAAAACAATATGATTTCAGGCTTTTGGAGGCTAACACTTTTATCGTAATGCACTGTTGAAAGCAAAATTACAGATTTCCTATTTTTTGGTACATAAGAGCAAATCGCAGTTTTGTCACAAATCCGAACTCGGCAGAAAGCAGTGTACGCGAAGGTATAGCTTGAAATTCTGGAGAAAGTTCCAGTATGAGGTATGCTTTGGGGTCGATACCTCAAAATGCAATTGATGATCTAATCACCCTTGCTAGCCAGTACAAAAAGAACGAAATTTACACTTAATATGAACAAATTCTCCTTGAAATACTCGAAAAAATGCATTTCTATCATCAACAATTATCCTACCTCCAAGTTTTGTAAGCCATATGCAGCATACCCACCTTTCGGAACAGGCGTAATCATAAAAATAAATTCTTATCAACTATTTGACTAAATATTTTCCTTATATATAAAGCAAAAAAATGAAACAGTTCCACAGAAATATATGTAAATATGGTTACATACCCGGGTATGTTATGGGTTCGTTTATGTCATTTATTTTATCCATTCACACAAGGGTTAAACTTGGATCGGAGATCTTCCTAAAAAGAAACTCACATTAAAATCTTTAATTATATTCCCGATCAAAAGCACAGCAAAAAGCTACTTGCAAGTAATAATACTATTTTTGTTATACTATATAATGTTGCAAGTAATAATACAATTTTTGTTATATACTGTTATTATTAAGTTATTAATTTTTCGCTACATTCATTGTTTTTCAATAAATAACTAGTCTTCCTCTATTTTGGTTTATTTTATTTGGACAAAATAGTACTGAGAATGGTCCAGTGTAGGGTATACGCTATGAATGCCCAAACCCAAACGGATTAAAGAAATCAATCAAAGTTGTTTTTTTAAACATAAACCATACAAAATTTCAGATCTCTTCACCAACTGGGTCACTTTTGGTTTTAATGGGTTAATAAAATAGTATTCAAAAACATAATACAAGTACTCTTCTTTCAAGATATACGCTTTTTTTTTGACAATAACTCAACCTCCAACTACTAATAAATCCTTAAATTTAATGTAGTCAGTTTTTTTTTTTAACATTTTCTAGTAATTTTTACGAGTTTAATTTTGTACATATTATTAGAACAAATTCCTATAAATTTAATATGTGACATGGAGGGGCACCACAAATTTTTCTGTGCCCCCCCCACATTTGTACCAAAAAGTACGCCAATGGAAAAGCTGTTCTACGAATTGTAGCTGCTGGGTAATCGAGTGGAACGATGAATCTCGTTCCTCAATCGGACAAAATTTACCCGAGTTATGGTCGAAAATGTAAAAATCGGTTTTCTCCTCCCCCTCAAACGCCCCCCCCCCTCACCGTGAATTTTCAGGACCCATCGTCAACCCTTCGTTTAGTTGCCGTTTTAACGCGACCCCACCCTCCCTCTTGGTTTGCAATCCAAGAAGCCTTCCTGCTCCCGGCGCAAAATCTTCTGTCACCTTTCTAGCAAGTCGAAACTAGATTTGCCCGAGCGAGATTCGGGCTCGTCAGAACATAATCCGTGCCCGAGTAACACTCGGGCAAAACTATAGAGTGGTTAATCCATATTATTATCTTCTAATTCATAAAAAAAAAACTACTTTTTAAAGTAAACAGATAAATTTAAAGCACATCGGCATCGTGAGAATATTATGTTTAAATCCCTGACCTGTGCCATGTACATCGCAACACAACAACAAATTGATACTCGGTGAATTAGCAAAATTAACAATTTGAAGAGACTTCATGCAGCTCTAAACTAAACCCGAATCAAATCTCAAATCGACGATTCTAGGCGGTACATATGGAATTACGTAATCTCAATTTATTACAACAACAACGCACAGAGCTAATTGCTTTCCATATACCTACTTACCTTTGCCATACTATGGCTGGTTGGGGGGTTAAAGAGCGAATACACATCAACCCGAAATTTGTTTTGGGCGTGGAAACTGTCAATCCATACATAATGATATACGAATAATTACACTCCACCTGAAGCATATTACTTACCTAGTTATGTATAGTAAGTTGTAGGCGCCCGTCGTCGCACCGCCAAATAGTTTTACGTAATCTCACGTGAAATTTATCAATCGTGCTCGCATCATTTGTCCGAAATGCTGCTCCAGCCAATTTTTCACAGCAACTTTCAGTAACCTCCGCCGGCCGCCCCCCATTGAGATCTTCTAATTTAACAAGCTTCACCTGAAGAGAGATTCTATCATCGTTCGTAACCAGAAGGTAGAGGTTGGTACGCTATTGGATTTCTTTGACATTTAGGAAGGGAAAAGTCAATTTTATGTACGAAGGTGTCGGAATATGTAAGAAGTACGTGTAAAATCGTATCCCTTTTACCACGGTTTACTATAAAGCTATGGTCTCACATAAACGTCAAGTTATTTATTTTTTTTTTTTTGCAAAACCAACTATGCTTTTTTATTGCTTTTGCTGTGAAATTCTCTTTGATTCAAGTCTTTCATTGCGAAATAATTAACCGTTTTCTATTTCTTTGCAGTGCTTACCCTTATGGCTTTATACCTTACCTAGTTATACTGCATTGACTTAGGTTTTTTTTTAAATTATGTTGAAGTTGTACATGCCGGTGATGACACATATGTATTGTATATGTGTGTATGCATGCATACCAGCATGCATGAGAAAAAGTCCTTTTAGGAAAACTTTTCCACTTATCGCCTCAAAACAGTCAACCGCATCGCATGGGTTGCCTAAAGGCACGCGTCAAGCACGCGTATTTAACTATTAATTAGTTCAGCCTTTGAAGAGGGTCACAAAAGCACACCCCCAAACAAAAGGCTACTGCCAGTGAAAAGCTTACAGAAGTCAGCCAGTGTGTGAATTCGTAGAATAAGCTTTCCCCAGGATGGGTATGGAAAAATGTTCACAAAACTTTCCTGCTGACGTGAATGGATTAAGCTAGGCTAGGCTATTACATTCTCAATTCCCTTTCTGCTTGCTTACTTGCTTGCTTGCCTACTTTACTAGCTATGCTATGCTGTAAGGTAGGTAGGACCAGGAAAGAGGCTATACGATGATGGGCTGGGGAGACCAACCGAAGACCGATTGAAGTAAAACACGAAAAGCACTCGACAAATCACAAAAGAAACTCGCGCGCCCCCAATGTTACCGAAAGCTTCTTTCTGCTTGCTTGCTTGCTTCCAAAGCAAATCCAACCCCATTGCCAGCTGTTGTAGGAGTTAGGTAGGTGTGGGTGGTGGTAGAGATGTTGGCAAAGTAATCAAGAGAGAGTGGAAAGACTTACTCGTTGGAACCGGAGCATGGATTGAGGGATGAAGGGGCGTTAAACGTGGAAAAGTTGGCTGCTATAGTTGTAGGTAGCCGTTATAAGCCGGTTGGGCGCCTCTATATTTCTTCTCTTTTTTTTTTCCTTCCTAGCCATTGCAGTTTTATACCTTTTGTTTAACGGTGTGTGTAAACTGTTTTGTATGTGTGTGTGTGTCTGTATATTTTAGCTGGTTTTCAAATATTTGCAATTAAAATTTTGTTGAAAACTTTGTTTAACATTATCCGGGCAAAACGCGCCGACAAAATGAAGCAATAAAAGCTCTCAAAAGCTTTATAGTTTTGGCTTTGAGTTCGGTAAAGAGAAGTATGGATACAACACCATGAACAAGAACAAAGTTTGTGTAGTGTGGGTAGGTGAGGGGGGGGGGTATATGTATAACGGTAGGTACCTACTACTCCTATTTTCTCCAAAAGTGAAAACTTTACAAAAGGCAAGGCGTGTTATAGCGAAAGTTTTTAGTTCTTGTAAAATCCTTTTGTGGGGCAGATATAGGTAAGTTTCAGATTTGATGCAGGTGAAATATATAAAATTAATGCAGTCGACGGAAGGCTTTCTATTTATTTTTCATTTTTTTTTTCTTTACACCTTTACACTTTGTTCGTTTTATATTTAACCCCCAAGAAATAAATCAAGTTGTTTCAGAATTGACTTAAGGTACGGTAAGCGGGTATATATTTCATCCTTACTTCTAATCTCCACCAAACTGCTGTCAGTAGATATGGTTAGAATAGTAATACTAAATAGTCAATGTATCATGCGTAGTGAAATTATAATACATAGAAGCATTGTTTAATGAATTTAGTTGTTGTCTTAGATTAGGTACTATTGAAGAAGCCATAATTTAGTATTCTGCTTTTAAATGCATAGAAACACTGAGAACATGATAAACTAGATCGAACCTTCACCCTAACATAAATTAAAAATGTCCAACTATTTTTCAATTGATCCGCACGATAACTTAAAGATATGTTGACTCAGGAGCTAAAATTTTAGTTTAATGTATGTACGACGTTTTTATGTCATAATTGTAGATCCAAGTTAGCAAATGATCGAAATTAGACAATTCCATATTAGGGTTGCCATATAAAAATTACTTTAATTTTTCACTATATATTTGGATACCGCTTACGTGTCGGACTGAGATATCTGAATCTTGATATATGGCTTTCTCGAGAAAACCCTGGATCCTAGATCAAAAATTTTCAGAATCGAGCAACCCCTGTATAGGGTTGCCATATAAAACTTTATTACACGTAACTATATAAATATTTGGATTCTGAGGGAGAGTACAGACGTACACGCCGATAACTCAATTATTGGATGCAGTATTTAATTTCATTATAATTTCGGGTGTGATTTTAAAACTGGATTAAATGTTCCATTCCCTTTTTGCCATATTAAAATTTTATTTTATTTTAGGTATATTAAGAAAAGGATCAAGTTTTTAATGTATACTGAAGATTTGTTCGAAATGCGAGAACTTATGAAATCGGTTATAACTATTTTTACTGAATGAAAAGCCAAGCAGGCTCCTTGTAAGGTGAAGCATTACCATACCTTTGAAATCCGAGAACAAAGTGGAATAAATCAATTGAAAGCTATCTCAAATTTATGGGAGTTAATACTATATAAACTGGGAAAAATAAAAATTTTCAAAGGTAAAATGCAACAAACAAAAACAAAAATAAAACAGAAAGCGCTTAACAAAGAACATTGTACAACTCCTTCCTTAATAGCTGTTGAATAAAATCTCCTGAGCTAATATTCTGGCTAACGATCAAAATTGACAGAAATATGAAAGCTCTGTGAGAAGAGTAGGTAAATACAGTGATTAAGTGAGTCAAAATATTACTGTTTTAAAACCACAGTTTTACATGAAAAGATCGAAAACCTAATTGCAATTATGTCAATAGTTATGAGAGCAAAAATTTTAACTACGATTATCGGATCCCGCTATATAAGGTTTTACTGAATTAATGCAGGATAAGAGATCATCAGAAAAACGTGATAATGATAATGGGTATCAAGACCACCCGTTTAGTCAATTTTCACTTGTCAGTTGAAGTTGAACCTTAAAACTTCAAATTCAATTATCCTTACCATATCCTTCAGTCTTTTGCATATTTCAACAGAAAGCTTTAAATTGAAAATTTGTAAGAAATTACCCAATTATAAATATATTTGGATTGTCTAATGTGTGATTAATGTTTCACAAGATATTTCAGAGCCCACCTACAGCTTTTAGGTCCAATTACAGCATTTTCAAGAAATAAATAAAACTCTCCATCTGCCCACCGTTACTTAGAGGTTCCAAGTAAGATAATACAAATAATGCTAAAAATACCTCCTGAAGATATCTAGAATATTAGTCGAAACGTCGTTAAAAAAAACTGCAGTTAAAAATCTTTACAGCTATGAAATAATAAAACCAATCTTCATGTGGTATTTCAACAACGAGTACATCTGCATCAAATGAATGAAATAACACATATGAGACTTCAACGTAATTATTATAAAGTACCGCTCCTTCAAGAAGACCCTAGTGATAACAAAATAACCAAGTTCGTTTCTCGTATTCAGCAAGCTTCACACCATTCTTAACTTAATTAACCATAAGTGTGAACATTACAAGCAAAGATGAAAGGACTTCTTTTCTTACATACATCTACACATAGCTAGTTAAATGTCATAGATAAAATTATAAAAGAAAGTCTACGTTTTATGCGAACAAACTAAAGGCATAATTGAGCCTGTACCTAGATTCTAGTACAGACAGACGGTCAAAGAGAACAAAGGCACAAAGGTGTGTAAGAGCCTATAAGGAGCTCCTTCTACTCAAAATCAAGTAATACGTTTGTCAGACTTGGTTGCTTTTATCAAATGTAATTCTTTCAGGATATTTTTTTTTTTATTTCACAAGATTTACAGAGAGGCGATAGAGAAAAGGGCTTAGCTTATTTCATGCATATCCTTGAAGGCGACAGACAATTAATGGTATGGGTGGGTGAAGTCTAGGGAATGGTGGGTGGTAGGCACAAAACAAACTTTTTTTTCTCATCCGGAAACCAAGAATTCTACTGTTAGGTAAAATTACAAAGCCACGATGTCTTTAATATTAACGAGCTTCTGTTATTACAAGCAAAATCCTAAGTAGAAGCAGAAGCACACTCATTTACTCCATTTGAAAGGGTATGAGTTTTTTTTTTTTACTATGGTTGTTATATCTATACAGTTATAGTCGCATATTCTTAAGTCAAGTCCTCCCTCCCTATAGCTCTGAGTTGTATTCTTCATCAAAGACTTGTTTGCAAGGACGACCTAGTACTGTGTAAATTTACATTTTGGCCAAGCAATTCCCTGGACGTTATAAGCTTTTAGAGGCTCTTCTCAACTGAATGAGGAGCATCCTTGCGATTTTTGACGATGTTCCTTTTCGGTGTAAATCAACGCCGACGCTATTTACTTTACAGAATATTGCAAGGATATATGTATGTATGTAGGTAGGCTCTTTCTTCTTCATATTAGTTAAGCTCTATATATCTCCCTATCTCTCCTTCTCTCTCTATCACTCTCTCTTTCTTTTATAGTCCAGTGGTAATGAAAGCTTTCAATTTAGAGGAGATTTTATGGTTAAAGTGAATCGTTAAGTGGTTGTTTGCTTCTTCTTGCCTTCAGTTTTTTTTTTCAATGTCTCCATCATTTACGAGGACTATGTTGTTACAAAAAGAAAATATCTCTCTCTCGGTGTTTACTTTTAATGACTTGGAAACTAAGGCAAAGGATGGTTGGTAGTGAAGTGAAGGAGTGGACACCAATCGCTTTCAATGACCATTCTGCAAATGATATGTTTGCTTTAAGGGAATCCATTAAGATTACAGATCCTAATGGAATTTTTTATTTCTACAAGCCGAAACGTTTTAGGTAAGTATAATCAATTCAATGTAATGAGGAAAACATTGTTTCTGCGAGTATCTGTGTGTTTGTGTGATTTTCATTATGTACTTTATGGTTAGGTGTAGAGATGAAAATTTAAAGAACTTCTTAAAATTATATTCAGCAATGAATTTCAATTAGAAATGCAAAAATGCATACCTCAGATATTTTCATTGTGATCGCGATGAGATTGATGTCGGTGAGATCAAAACTTCAACGATCATTCAGAAAACAATCAATCAAGGTAATTACCTGAAGATAAGCTGAAGCTTGAATTGGTTATGAGTTTTGGCTATAGACTCAAAAGATGTCTTTTTTTTTTTTGCTTTTTTCTTTTAATCTGCGTTAGGTTTGTATACATATGCGCACATATATAAACGTGTAACTTTGATCATTTGATTTCAAAATATTTAAAAAAAAAAAAACATCTGCTGTTCCGCATAAATAATAACGATTCTATCACTGATGAGCAATTTATGGACCACATAAGATGCTTTTAAATCGAACATTGATATGTAAGAGAAACTTCTTGATATGCGCTTATTAAGATGAATGAAGAAATCCAGTTGATTGGATTTTGTTTTACGGGGAAATTAGCGGAATGTGTACCTATGATGATCGCATGAGAAATTCATCATCTGGCACAGAGAAAATATATTTTAATAAGGAAAAATTAATTTAAAAAAACGATCTTTCGAACTCAACAGACTATATTTATTCGGACAAGTTTTTTTTTTTAATTACAGAAACAAATGGCGAATGATGAACGTATCCCCGTTTGGTCTCTTTTTTCGCGATTATAATAGCCAACAAACAGGGTTCTTGTTTGAAAAATATCAAAGCCTGTCTTAGTGGAGAGTTTTTTATTTGCATTTCTGTAGATAATATGGTCGAGAATCTAACGTGTGTCGTCAATTTGATAAGTACGTACTAATTAAGATTAAAATCTCTATCTCTAATGGTTGCCCCTGGTTCACAATGAGAATTCGTAATCTGAGCGCAGAGCGCGAGCTCGTTTATCAACGTTATGGACGTCTTAGAACATTCGATGTAAGAGCATTGCACAAACTGTGCGTAATAAAACTACCATGGCAATCAAGTAAGCTAAAAGTCAATATTATTCCTCCAAAATCGATGCTAACCTTGACACGGAATGATACATTGGAGCCTACGATTGATCAGAGTTTATAGAAAAGATAGTAGAAGTGAATGCACGTTCAATCTACACGAGCTGAATGCTTCGCTTACTTCTGTCAATTTTTCCGCTGTAACTACTTTCGTAAAATTAACTTACTGTGCAGTCCTGAGATTACTCCAAGTATCTCAATTCAAACTAATCTGCGGAAGGTTTTCATCCAATCAGTATACACTTTGCTTTTTACTTAAAGTGTTAAAAAAATTAACCAGCAGATACTAAAACAAGTGGATAAAAATAACCATTTAACTAGATGGAAATCAGCCTTTCGATCATTTCATAGTAGTTGTGAAAGGACATTTGATATTAGAAGCGCGATGGATTGTGACAAATTCATTAACTTAGTCTTCTCAGATGTGTTGAGCATGGAACTTTTATACAGAAGTTCTGTTCCTCTTTTAAATTAGGGAGTTAACCAGCTTTCATATTGGATAGATTTCTGAGCGAGAGTTACGTCTAGGACTCCACAACCAATATAAATTTCCATAAAACCAAATGTAACGATTACAGATATAAATTAACATAAACCCAAATATAACAAATATAGCAAAATTTCAAAAGATGATTTGTAATTGGTTGCATTTCCCACATTTCTTAGAACAAATCATATTTCCAAAAAAAAAAAAAAAACATCATAACGTAAACAAATAATTCCGTAAGTCGTAAAACTGAAATAAACAGAATTGTAACAAAACACCTCACACATGCCGACAATAATAATTGTAGATAAACAGAACTAGCAGCTATTAGCTGTGTTCTTTTGTGTCCGCAGAACAGAGCAGAACAAAAAATACACAAAAGAACACCTCATACATTTTCATTAGAAGATGTATAAATGAAGCGAACAGTATAAAAAGTTTGCTTCAATCGACAGAACAATTTGTTCTCTCCAGTATATGGGAGTTCTAGAACAAGATACACAAAAGAACACAGCTATTGTATTGTACAATCTTCAAACTGAACAGAAAAAAGAATTTTCCTGAACATATAAGTTGGTTGTAATTATTTCTTTTATTTACCCCAGTTACATCCCAATAAAACTGGAGCGTGGCCTAACTCCCTGTCCACAGCAGAGTTAGGAATGTTTATTTTACATTATTATCTCTACAGTATGGGCTTCACCAAGGTTCAATATTGGGTCCACCGTTATTCAATTAATTCATTAATGACTTGCCGAAAGCAGTTAGTAATGTAAAAAACATCTCTACGTGGATAATGTACACGTGTATAATGACGGTCTATAGGCCGTCTTGAGGACTGCTTGTCGACAATGATACGCAACGCTTTTGATGTATCTGACGTCCCATCAATGGTCTTGAACCGTTCTCTGCTACCTATGCTAAATAAAGTTAGAAATCTGGGGAAAGAATTAAACAGCAGTATGAAGTGTTGTGATTATGTTAAGACGAGATTGGGAAAGATTTATGCTGGACTGAGCAGACTTTGGCTATCGGCCGATATTGTAATACTCTTTTAATCCTAGTAAAGATGTTGATACTGCCTTATTTCTTTTCCAAGTTACTTCATCTCAGTAGAACAGAAACATGATAATACCCTGTTTCTGTAGATCAGTTTTAGAAAGTTCTTAGTTCATCCAGACTATCAAATTATGTAATAGTTTACCCGTTTCTATGAAAAACGCAAACACTGTCAATGCATTTAAAACGCATATTCGAACTTGCTTTATATAATCCTTTTATAGAATAATAGTTTCTATTACCTTCTAGGCTAGGGAACAGCATTTAAACTAAATTTAACAAAATACAGTACTTAACCCTTAAGTAGGCGCATGGGGTCAGAGCGATTTTAACCGTGAAAAAATGTAGAACGCATCCTCTCCTGACCTTGCGACTTCTACTTGCTTTTCATTTTAGAACACTATTTTGAAAATCATCTTATTCGAGGCACTGCCACGTACGCATGCTTGAGGTATGACCCTATGCGCCTACTTACGTAATTTCTTTTTCGTGACGTAAATTTTGTTAGGGTATATCTTTCGAAAATTCGACATTCTATAATATTCCCGGATGAATTCTAGCGAAAATAAATCAAATGTATGTTGAGATTGGAGTTTTGAGTGGATGGTGTAGCTTTTCTACTCTACTCCGAATAGTGGTTCTTATTTGTTTACTTTACCATAAAGACTGGCAAGATGTTCCGCAGTATGTAATATAAAATAATTGTTATTTCATTTCTGTGTTAATTTAACCCTTTACACCCGACGGTATACGATAGTACAAGTAACTTTAAAAAAATCTGAATACCGAATGAATTCATTTTTGCGAACGCAACCGACGACGATCGATCGTGAGAGATGTGTACTTGCGCGTAGTGAGGCCCGAGTCGTCTAATGGGTTGTTAGTTTGTCACAATCGTGTATTTTGATCCGAGCGGTATTGTGTTTTATAGTTTATTCTTATATTTTGAGTATTGTTTTTGTTTTATTTCACAATATAAACATAAATCAAACGAAATACAAACTATTTTTGTTATTTTGTTTTCTGAATTAAAAACAAATTGTACCTAAGCTTTAAGTATCACGGCCCTTCGGTCCTATAAATTGATTTCAATGTAGTTCTTTGTTTATTGATTAAAAGTTGGTATTGTGGCTAAGTAATTGTTTTTTTTTTTTTTTAATGCTTCTCTATCTGATGTATCTGATGATCGTATCTTTGAACTCCTTGGCGATGGAACCGAGTCAGACATTGAAGAATTCTACGAAGAAGAAGATTCAGAGACAGAGCAGTGTGTTCTCGCTGAACTTATGGGCGTGGACGAGTGCACTGAAGATTCAGGCGATGAAATATAACCTGAACATCTAAGTCAGGTAACGTTCCCAAATAGGGGACGCTCTCATAGTACTACTTCGCGACAAATTAGAAGCAGAGGGATGTCTCGTGGTACTACTTCGCAGCGAGTGCAGTCACGCAGAGGACGTTCTCGTACTACAGCGATTCAGCGAAATCTGCAGCAACGTGGTCATTGAGACAACTAGAAAAATATTCCTTTTACCGATAAACCACATGAATATACTGTAACCGTACCAAAAAGAAAAACAGTTCGCACACCATCCGAATATTTTCATGATTATTTTGATGAAGTTTTCTACGAGGATACTGTACGGTGTAAAAACTTATATCACATGCGAAAGATTGCCCAAGCACTCAAAACCAAAAAAGCGGAAATAGCTAAAGTGTTTGATTTGTATATTCTCATGGGATGCCTTCCATACCCACGAATGTCGATGTACTGGCGAGCTAATATGAGGATTGGACTTATTGCCGACAAAATAGTTCGCGACCGATTTCTAACTTTATGCAATGCTCTTCATGTAGTTGATTACGATCAGCCAACTGAAACTGAGACTAACAATCAACTATGGAAGGTACAACCGATAATCAAACAGGTTCAAGATACCTGCAACAAACTGGAATGAGTTTCGTCCTATTATTCCATAGAGCAGATGATACCTTTCACTAGCCGATGTTCTTTGCGCCAGGTCGTTAAAAATAAACCACGACCAGTTGGTTTCCAAAATTTTGTTCTAACTACTAGTGAAGGTCTGATGCTCGATTTCGAGATTTATAGAGGCGCTAATACAATGTTTGCTGATACGTCTTTGGGTCTGAAACCTTCTGTCATACTCCATTTGACAAGAAGTGTCCCTCCAGGAAATTGTGTGTATCATGATCATTACGGTACCTTTATTGGAAGAAATGAATCGGAGAAATATACACAGCACTGGCACAATGTTTAATCGCATCCCAGATGGAGCCGCTTGCAAATTCAAATTAGATTCGGCTATGATTCGCGGCGGAAGTCAGCACTACACCAGGGATTCTACTGTCATCATCAAATGGAGGGACAACAAGTCCATGATCATGGCATCTAACTGTACAGGCTCTTCGTTGGGTACTATCGTCAAACGGTGGGATAAAAAACAAAGAGGTTGCATTGATGTAGCGGCTCCTCAAATTATGCAACAGTACAACCAACACGTGGGAGGTGTTGACATTCTCGATCAACAAATGGAATATTACCGTGCCTTCATCAAGACAAAAAAAATGGCCTTTGAAAGTTATTATCAAATTTTTTGATTTGGCGTTAGTCAATTCTTGGCGACTATACAAAAATGATTGCGTAAAAATGGTTACCCGAGAAAGGACATTCTGACACTACTGAATTTTCGTTTCAGTATTGCTGGCACTTTAACCAACTTTCCAGAAAAAGACCGCCGCGACGACGTATGCAGATGTCGATTCTGAAAACGAGCCACCTCCTATCAATAGGCAGTACAGACCAATACGCAATACGATGGATATGATCACGTAGCTGTGTTTGATGCCATAAAGGCACCAAGGTCTTGCATGATAGCCGATTAAAGATCAAATCTTCCAAGTGTGGTGTTTACCTGTGTCTTTCTCGAAACCAAAACTGTTTCCAATTTTATCACCTCAAACCATAATATTTAGTAAACTGTGTTAATTTTTGCTATTCTTACTATATTTTAAAACAATTTGTGATCTACTTTTTGTTCCTAAAAATTGAAATAATTTTAGTTCTATGATTTTAAGTTTGTCAGAGGTTGACTTTGTTAATTTTGAGAATTTTATTGATTTTTGTTAAGAAGAAGGTTCAATTTATTCTTAAATGAGAAAGACTGATTAATGAGGAGGTTATCAAATAAATAAATAATGAGTAGTACTTAGTTCGTTGTTTTTTTCTTTAAGAAAAACAAAATTAAGAAGATAACACTCACTAGAGACTTGTATAGATTATACCTAAGTGTCACGATCGTGATGACAGCTTTTCAGGAAAACTGAAAATTCTGGATTTTTTTTTGTATTTTTCATAGCTTCCTTATACTCCTAGAAATGCCCTCCATCAACTTTTTCCTACATATAAGCATTTTTTTTTTTGTTCGGGTGTAAAGGGTTAAAGAGACGTTATTTATTTTTCAGTTTTATTTAAAGCAATAAGATTTAGTTATCGAACTGCATTGTTTTTGTTTTTGAATATTTTGTGCTTGACTTAAATTTCTAGAAAGAAATTGGGGTTACCCCATGCTCCCACTTGTGTGATTTTACTAGTACGCCCAATTAAGGGTTAATTTGTATCCTTTTTCTTTAGCCTCAAAACAACAAATTTATTTTAACTTTATTTTCTCATCTATCAATTCAACGTGACTGGCCTTTATTTTATTAGTAGAGAAGGCTGATATTTTTCTTATTATAAATATATCTAGCATTGACTTACTATTTTGTACTTTAAAAGATTTGTTATGGTCGTAGCGGAATGCATATAGCAGAATGCTACACTGAGACGTACGGCAGCATGTATGCCGGCCTGCTGCCAAACCGACAGCCCGAACGCACCCCAAAAGCGAAGAGCTCTGACTTGTTGGTTGAGAAGAAGAAAACAATCGTCTCTGTCTTGTCAAACTTTTCACACAGGGAATAAATAGAAAAAGTGAAATCACAATTATCCACAGACATCGGAAGAAAATCAACCCCTCACAACGAGAAAATCCGGAGAAAAAGGACAATTCGAAATTCCGGCAGCGAATAAAATATTGGCGATGATATAAAGACTGTGCAGGATTTTAAAGTACAAATTATTTTGAAGCCAGTTCCTCGTATCCACATTTCTCTAATGCTGGGAAAACAGGCCCGCAACAACTGCTATAACTGCTATTGCAACAGCAACAGTTGCAACAACCTCAATATCGGCACCATAGACACTCCAATAATTTGATTGTAATTTTATCAAATCCACAACAATCGCAGCATGTAATATTTACGTTACAAAAATAACAACAACAGTTGTTCATTTACCAAACAAAAATGGAAACAACAGTAGTGGTTCCAGTAATATTGTGGACGGGAAACATAGATTAAGTTTAACGAAATCATCAGTGGCTATGTCCACAACAGTTTCATCAATCCAGAATTTACCAACTGGAACAGTAGTAGTAACAGAAGGAATTTCTGGAATAGAGATGATATCCCCAGTGGAAATTCAGTAGCGGCCACATCAACCCGCACGGTTAGTAGTACAAACTCTAATTTAATTAGCATTAGTAGTGTAGCTTCTTAAATCAGATTAGAGATAAGAGTTCAAAGAACACTATCGGTTACATAACTAGTAGTTTAGAGTTTCTCTGTCTACAGCTGACGGAACAAGCCATCAATTAGATTTCAACAGTTGCTAAAGAGTAGAACTAGTCACATCAAAATGTTTTAAGCTCCTTTAATTTTTATCCAGAAGTGTTTAGTAAAAGTCACGACCGAATAATTCGAGCTCTACAATATATTGAAGCCAAATCTGGGCGATATATAATATATTATACATATATTTCTATTAGTTACATTTCGCAGTATTTTTTAAGAAGGTTTTATGTGGAACATACAATATACTACAAGATTTTGACGAAGAAGTTATTTTGAGAAATATTGGATAATTATTCATTTGAAATTCTTTTTAATTAGTTTATTACATAAAATATTAATTTTCTCAAGACTTGTGCATGCTTCATTTGAAATTGATGATTTTTTTTTAAATGTTAAGAATTTATGAAAATTGGATTCATATCTGTCGCCAATACGTTAAACATTTTTATTCTGAAACTTTCGCTTACATTGAAGAGCTGGGCGATAAATCGATATATCAGTAGTTGAAAAAAAAATTTACATTAATTAATAATAACACGGACATGAAACATAAAAGGAAAATTTAACAATAAATAGGTTGGAATAATAATAATAACAATATTGTAAACTTTTGCAAGTACATATACTTAAAAATTGAATTGTTGTAAAAAGTTGTAAATTATTAATATCAGAAGCAAGAATTGTAGTCTAGGACTCTCAATTATAACGTAAACATGAAGTGCTGAACGCTTTTATTTCTCCTTTCACTTTCCTGGAACCCTCTCACATGAAGGTCGTCTAGGTCCACTACGCTCCCTCTTTTCAGGTCTACAAGGGATACTGTTGAATATCTCCCGCAGTATCGTAGGGTCGTTGGCGATGGAAGGCAGAACATCTGCGCCTTCCCGCGGGATGTAGGTAAGTGATGATTGGGTCCCTTCAGGACCGAATGTGTGCCGGCGTTTTTTTTTTTTTTGTATGTAGGCATGGATATTTTTGTATGTGGCAGGCGGCAGCGGCAGGTTTTCGTGGAACCTCCCCACACTCCCCGCCAATAGCCGAGGCGAGCTAGCGTGCCACCCTGCAGTTAACGCTGTGCACCGAGGGATCTGTCAGCTCATGCTGGCAGTCGGGACTTCATGTCCAAGCCACATCACTCAACATAGTTCCATAGCATATTTTAAATCTTGTGTACATTTATTTATTATTATTAAATGGTTGTCGAATGTTTTGCTCAGTTATAATAGTATATAAAGAATAATCCGTCTAAAAAAGAGCAGTTACTATAATTATTACGCATTTGAACATTTGAAAATAAGATGTTCTTCCATTTATTCCAGAAATTCTATTAAAAATATGTAAAAAATCATGATAAAAACTGTATCTCTCTCCAGAAAGCTGTAACTATGATATACGAATGAATAATTGTTATGGTCGTAGCGTACTGTATATAGCAGTATGCTACACTGAGAATTACTGCAGTATATGCCGGCCGCCTGCCATACCGACAGTCCGCACACCCAATCTCGAAGAATTCTTGCCTGCTGTTGGAGAAGAAGAAGACAATCGTATATGTCTTGTCAAATCTTCCATCCAGTGAACAAGTGAAGTAGTGAAATTGAGAATTTGTCCAAAACCATCGGCCAGGAAACTAACCCTGCGAAAATCTTAAAAATAGCGATAATGTCTGCCTCTTCGCCTTTACAACAACCCCACAATATAGACTTACAGTTGGAGCAAATTTTATATGAAAGGCAACTGCCTGTATGTGTTGATTGTTTCAAATCTTACTGTGAATATAAAAAACAGGTTTTGAAGTAACAATAGCTACGAGAACTATATATAATGTCAAAAGCATTAGTCGCAGCTTCCCGGCTCTAGAAATAACAATATTTATTAAATTTTAAAAATCATTTAAGCTAGCATCCAGTGATATGGTGAAACCTCTCGAGGCGCCTCAGCGAGGAAGCATCATTAACAAAAATGTATGTAAGTTACTGTCATTCAGTACTATTGATTATTTCATATTATTATACGCTTTGTTTAAATATATTTGAATTTTTGCTTATATATCTGTCATGAGGAGTTATTAAAGTAGTATCCTATTTTTTTGCCATCAAATTCAAACGATATAAGAGTTAAGTACGCTATCCCTTAGCTTAAACAATTTAATCTGAATTTTTTCTACTATTTTAATTGCACGATCGAATTTAAAACTGCATTAATGCATATTCAATTTAGCTCTTTTATATTGTCTGAATATCTGAATATATTTGAACTTCTTGCATATAAAGGGTTTTCCAATAAGAGGTGTTATTTTAATTAGCCCGCTATTTCGGTAGATGTCACTTTCGGAGTTGTTATTTTATAACATTTGACAAGTAGAAACTACGCCATTAATAAAAATGGAACGATATACGATTCAACAACAAATTGAAATTATTAAAATTCACAATAAAACTGGTGAAAATGTGGCAGAGACAGTTCGTAAAACTCGAACATTTTTGGGTTGTCGTGAAGCACCTTGTCGGACCGCAATACAGAAATTGGTAGAAAAATTCGAGCTGTCGGGACAAGTTAGTGATGTGAAGAATAAAACCCGTGCACGTCGCTCAAGAACAGCCGAGAATATTGCTGCTGTAGCCGAAAGTGTTGAAGAAAACCCAGGTTTGTCCATTCCTCGTCGTTCTTTGGAATTAGGCATTCCACAAACGTCATTACACCGTATTTTGCATAAAGATTTGGGTCTTAAGGCTTATAAAGTTCAGATAACACAAGAACTCAAGCCGGCCGATCATCAACAACGTCGAGTCTTTGCTGATTGGGTCCTTGAAATACATGAAAATGATCCGGAATTCCATCGAAAACTCATCTTGAGTGATGAGGCCCATTTCCACCTCGATGGCTTCGTCAACAAGCAAAATTATCGCATCTGGGGCTCGGAAAACCCAAGAGTTATTGTTGAAAAGCCTCTATATCCTCAACGTGTGACTGTTTGGTGTGGTTTATGGTCCCGCGGGGTCATTGGACCTTACTTTTTCGAAAATGAGGCTGGAGCAACAGTTACGGTGAATGGATTGCGCTATCGACAGATGATTAATGATTTTTTATGGCCGGAATTGGATGGTATTAATCTGGACAACGTTCACTTTCAACAAGACGGCGCTACGTGCCATACAAGCAACGAAACCATTGATCTTTTACGGGAAAAGTTTTCGGACCGTGTTATCTCTCGAAGAGGTGATCACAATTGGCCACCGAGATCTTGTGACTTAACACCTTGCGACTTCTTCCTTTTTGGCCACGTGAAAGAGAAGGTCTACACCAACAGCCCAGCGTCGATTCAAGACCTCAAAGACGGAATTCGTGAGGCTATCGAGGACATAGGGCAGCCACTTTGCGATTTGTTTATGGAAAATTTCATGAAAAGGATATGGTCCTGTAGGCGTGGTCGTGGTGGTCATTTGGCTGATGTTATTTGCCATTATTAACGGCATACCTTCCTCTTTGTAACGAAATAAAGATCCGATCATTTATCTCAAAAAAATGGTATTTTTCTTTGAATATCAAAATGGCACCTCTTATTGGAAAACCCAATACCTAATAACCAAAATATTTTTTTTATGCAGGCGTTGTCAATTTTTTATGCACAATTATCTAAAACGTTGAAAATTCAACATTTAGAAAGAAATAAAATTCACAAAATATACGGGAGGGGGGAGGATGGGGTGGTAGGGGAAAACTAAAAATATGGGTCAGCTATTTTTGTATTCCTTACAAGATATGAAAGTTTCATCCAAATCGGAGATGGTGATTGCCATGTATGGCAAAATTATTTATTTAAATTTACTTCAACTTCAGCAGTTATTGGAAATTTTCCATAAGTTATTCCCTGGGATATCCCACAACTACTCTATATGGGAATATTCTCAGTGCAGGATAATTTTGGGATAAACATGAGATAATCGTTTTTCCCCCTTCCAGAAGCTATTTCGGTATATTCTTCGATTCTCGTGGTTCACGTGATTCTCGGTAAGAGCACCAATTTTTTTCTTGGTGTGCTTCCGTGTGTCGTTTTTGGAGACAAAAAACAGAACAACGAAATATGTATTGAAAAAAGCCATATGAGAACTGCGTTGTTTAAGCTAGCTACATATATTAGAATTCTATTCGCTTCTGTAATTTCTTTTTTTGGAAAAGTTTGTTAGTTGTACATTTCGGAATGTGATTTTTTAGTAACTTTGTGATAGGAATTAAATTCGCCTGTGTTAAAAATATTAGATTTATGTTTTGTGCAAGTGCATACACCTTTGGCATATACTTTCTACAATCCCAGAAAATATCAAACAATATCCTCAGATATTCCCCTGTACATCCTGCCAAACAACAAGGAAATCCGTAAGACGTCCTAGGTACGCTTGCAGCGAGAGTTTCACTTTATTGAATGCATTAACTGTGCTTAAGTACAACCTCAGGAAATCCTGTGGGAAGGGCATGGGATCTACCAGGGACATCCCAACCCCGAACATTCGTCACTCCCAGGCAGGGCCGGACTGGGTCTTCAAGTCGGCCCGGGCAAATAATAACAAATCAGCCCCCAAGGGTTTTCAAAATTGAAATTTTTTATAAAAGGCAAACAACCCAAATTTTTAGGCTGATTTCCTACTGGACCGAGCACAAGAAGAGCAAGACAACGTTTTTGTTGAATATTGAATTCCATGCTAAAGAAGAATAAAACAGGGTTTCTCTATGGAAACAGTATCCGAGAGACCAACAATTTTACTTACACATCTGTAACAAGAGTAAGGCAACAGAGGCAGACGTTGAAGCGGAGCGGCGCCGCCCATTAAAAAAAAAATTATTGCGGACGAAAAAAACAATATTAACAACATTTGCCTTTGATTTTTTGCTCTCGATTTGAATTTACGCGACTGGCAAGGCTGAGGTTGGCTCGTGATCCTGGCATGGAAGAAATTTTTGCCAGTATACTACAAAATTTGCTAAAGATATGGTTATACCAGTAAACGTTAAAGAAAAAAGAGAAAGAGCGACTCGAACTTTTTGAATCACAAAATGATGAGTGATCTCAATATTGCCACAAAACATGAGTTCGTACACCAATTTTTGATTCGATTGATGTTCTTTTATTCTAACTGACGAGGATGTACGAAATGTTGGAACAAGTTTCAGAAGATTTTGGATTTCTTTCTGGCGATCTTATAAGCAAAATGTGTTGATACTCTGAGAAAAGCCGCTTTTGGATTTGCTTCAATCAATTTACGACTATAACCTCCAAAAATCCTATCTAAATGTTAAAATCGCGTTCAAAGTTTTTGTGACATTGACACTGACGATAGCTTCATGTGATCGAAGTTTCAGAAAATTGAAGTTAATAATCTAAACTGAGTCAAGAAAGATTGTCAAATGTGGCTGTTTTGTAAAATGAAAAAGAAATGACAGGAATGCTTGTTACTTTGAGAATATTATAAGATAATTCGTAGCGGAAAAGTCCATTTATAAAATCTTGCAAATATTTCTACCAAATTGATTCACTTCAATGCTTTTAAATGTACTTTACTCGCAAGAAATTAATACACTCGTACGTAAACTAATAATTTTGTGTGCAATAAATATTATTTACTATTCTTCTCATGAACAATTGTTGCTTAACTTTGTTCAGTAAGCGTCAGAATAGTTAAAGTTAAATAAGGTTATGTTGAGAATTTTATGGATCAGGGGCACAAATTTATACGTTTGTTTCAGGCGCCAAAACGAGTTCTTATGGCTCTGCGAGAAGAAACTGAGAAAAGAAGTGAACTGTTAACCCCTTCTCCTACTGTTTGCTTTTGGAATCTTTTTGTAACCGCTTAGAAATTCAATCGCTTCTTCAATTACTTATATGGCGCTAGCCCTATACAGTAACAAAAACAATGCCAATGCTTCACCAAATGTGGAAAAATTCAGACTGTTTCTAATATTTGGGTACTTTCTAACACTGGAAATTTGTCATAAGTAAAAGCTGACTGTAATATACCATGGCCACGTAATCTACTTCTAAATTGATTTACATGAAATAAAATTACTTTTTTGTTAAGAAAATGGAAACAAAATTTAAAAACTGTTTTTATATTTGTTCTTCAAGTTCGAATTAGTTTTGTTGAACTATCCTGAGAAAAAACACATTTTCTGTGCGTTTTTCGAATTAAAAATGATATGATACAAAAAATAATATAAAATGCTTTACAAAAAGGTGAAGGTTTTTGAAGCCACGAGAATGCAAAATTTGCCATATATAATGCCGTCTTGGCAACGCCCTCTTGGCTCCGCGCCCTGTCCATATTTATAAGTTGTGGGACATTTCTGAGTATATTTAACTAATAACTCTCTTCTGCCCAGATGGCCTCGTTGCCATAGGCCAGTTAGCGTTTTTGTATTAGGTTGTTAGGTTATGCAATAAAGTGCTTTTTCAATTTCATAGCTCTCCTCCCACCGCAGCCGCAAAATTCGTCCAGAGTACGTGGTAAATACATGTGGTCGCATTAACGTGGAGACCACCGGCCCAACGATGATCGGCCCATCGGGCTAGCGCCCGATCACTCGTACTGCCAGTCCGGCTCTGCTCCCAGGGATGTTCTAAGCTATTAACTGGGATCCAACGGGATTTCCTACGGACAATTTATATATCCTTACAGGATTTCCCAGTAACATACCACGGACACATTTCTGCTGTGTGGGTGATTTTATAAGCATTGAAGAGTTTTGAGAAATTTTGGCATTCATAAACCTATCCAGGACCTTTGCCTTGCTGTAAATGTGATAGATCATCAGAATTATTAATAATTACATTTCACTAGAATTACACTTGATTCTGCCGGTCTTGTACGTTTTCGGTGAACCTGTTTTTCAGAAGTGCTAATTCCCAATTGATAAGACCTTTTTATACTTCACCTTAAAAGGGAATGCCAACTTTTCATACAACTTTAGGCTCGACATGAACAGACATGAGAGATATCTTAAATGATGCATTATGATACTCTGAACATATTTTATTAACAATGTTTATTTCTATTTAGCGGGGAAGGCTTTGTCGATCGAATGCAGTTTGAGCGACTTTTTTGGGTGAAAAGTTGGACTTTTCTATTTCTCGTGATTGTGCGGAATTGGTCCGTCGCAAAACTATATATGAAATCTAGTAACTGGCGTGTATGTGACCCAAGGTCATTGTTTGCACACATCATAACTTCCTACTAGGATTTCCTCTGGATTTTTATATTCAGCGGCAACTCCTATTAATCTTCCCTTTTTTTCTTGCAATTTCTCCTTTGGTTATAAAATTATTGTGCCTTGCCGTCACTCTTCAAATAAAAAAATCATGTCGAGTTTGCTTGGGTTACATATTTACAAACTAATGTAGGTATTTACAGGTAAATTTTGTTCTAAAATAACAAAAATTTTCTGTAAATGCCTATTGAATACAAGAAGAAGAAGAAAACAAAAACAAATTATGTTATCAGCCTACAGCAATATGATGCAACATAGTTCGGTGTATGCAGATCTTCTATTGATGATGTAAAATGTGTTGAAAAGTAAGTTTCAGGTAAGTATCCTGGGTTTTGATTTGCAGATGTAAATGGCACCAACATGCATTAAAATGGGTTTTCCTGCAGCAAAAATACCCCGAGAAAGTTATTTGAATCGGGGAAAAAAGTTCACCACCCGAGACCTTTCATTTGAGATGTATTGGTACCCCGCCGGGGGTTCCTACCACCCACCCTAAAAGTATCTAGAGACAATTTTTTTTTCTACAAATTGTAGCTGGTAATAAGCTGAGGCGAACAGTTTTCCTTTCTACGAATTGTAGCTCGTAATAAGCTGAGGCGAACAGTTTTCCGATCGAACATAACTCTAACTAGTTAGAGCCGGTCTAAGATATTAAAAATCTACTACCTCAGCTCGAATAAAAAATAGACTATGGGGAGTGCAATTTAACCCTCCGAGTATAGGACTGTGGGTACTCAAACTTCTTCTCAGGACCTAAGGAATTCGATTCTGTACTAGATTTATCAAAATGTACTAGATCAAATTTTGACCTCCAAGCTTTACGCCGATTAAATGAAATAAATATTGTTAATATAATATGTTCAAAGTATCATAATACATCGTTTAAGACATCTCTCATGAATGTTCACTTAGGGACTAAAATGGGTGTTCCTCTTTGTACAATGGTTCATTAATCGCCTTGTCACGGTGCAAACTTGTCTTCCAATTCCAAATCTATCGCTACTGTTAGTATTTTAGTTCCAATTTAATATTGGTTTTAATTTTCCAACTTAAAAAACTTCACTTCCTTTACAGAACATCTATCTGTCTTTATTCATCCATTTGGAGTTCCTTCTAATCAAACTGGATGAAAACAAAACTTAAATTTAAACGAAAGTCTCGTTTTACATCTTATCATCCCTTTTAAAAACTTTAAATATCTCAGATTAGCTCACTTCTCGTAGTTTTGAAACTTTGGAAACTGTTCTTGATTTTGTCTTCGTCAATTTAAAAACATTTTAAAAAAAAGGATGGCTTAAAATTAATTTCAATTAACCATCCTCAGATGGGTGGAAAAGTTTTCAATCTTACAACGACCACCCATACCCCTTGCACCTCCTTCTCCATCTGTGAAACCTAGCTACTACCTATACCTACCAACAATTCATTCTCGTTGGGCTTCGTTGTTGCCAACCCATACATAGTAAGGAAAGTTATTGCAACCCTCCTGGTTGGAGGCACAAACTTTAAACTCATCAGCATCACGTTCAAGTTTGGAGTAACTGTCGCCACCCGTTTGGTTGGAAATTTTCAGCCTAAAAAAGTTTTAAGCTCGTAAAGGCGCATATATTGGTGTTGGCAGGCTTTTGCGGAGGGATGGACCGCTCAATTTCCAGTTTTCAAAGTTTTAACACAAATTACGGCAACAAGAACGTGTAGCATCTATAGTGTATATTATATATATATATATATTCACCTATAAGTACAGTTAGTTGTATTATATGTACGACCGTACATACAACAGGATCAGAGCAGTAACAAATTAAATTTTGTTGAAGGAGTCGGAGTACTTTCGGCTATGTGACATTTATCAACATCGAAACACTCGTCACTTCAATCAGCGAGAGGAGACTTCTTTCAGTGGAATTTGGGAATATTTTTAATAGGAAATTAAGTAGGAAGAGGAATGATAGGAGGAGTAGGAGGAGAAGGAGATTGAAGGTTTGGTCTCATGGTGAGTTATAATTAAAATCATTTTCACTTAATTTTCGAACAACGGAGGCTCGTGTTGTATATTTCGGAAGCTGTGAAGCTTTGAGGAAACTGGAAAAATTTGAAGCGAAGTTCTAAATGTACCTACTCGTACCTATATATATATAATAAAGAAGTTGTATATAAGTTTTAATCTGTGCTTCTATTTTTGGAATAAATACTTCCATCTAAGATTTGAAAGGAAATGAGTTTCGCAAAAGGAGGATTTCATATTTTCAAAATTTGTTGAACCGGAAATAAAAAACAAAAATATATGTACAACTCGTCACTTAATCTTAGAAAAAGCGGCATGCGCGGTATAATAATTCTCGACGTCAGTTATAAATAAATGGGTATGCGAGTTTTTAATATATTATTACTGGAATAATATCAAATCACGAAATTCTTTACTCTGGTCCATATCTGATCCATTACAAGTAACTGATTTCTCTCTGCCTCCTGATAGAATCATTCACAAAACGCTAATTCTTAAAAAAGTCTTTATACAAATTGTTTCCGTCATAAAGGTCCATAGGGCAGGAAGTGATGTACTCACCTAACGAAACACAAAATTGTATGACGGGGGGCTTCTTAACCGTTTCTTTTTATTCCGTAGTTATGGTCTTATTTGTCTAATCATACACAACGTATTCCTAGTTTTTTTTTACTGAAAAAGAAAATAGTTCTGACAAAAATAATATAACACAGCCGTAGGCTGTGGGATATCTTTATGTTATATTACTTTTGGTTCTGATGTCCCACAAGGTAGTCATATCGGAGCGCTACTATTCATTATTTATATCAATGATTTGAGCTTAATTCTAACTAATTCATAAATTCTTTGTTGTACTTAATTGTGTATATAACTTTATACATCGGCGACAATTTCATCAATTTGTCAACACTGCTGGTGTTGTGAGAATGTTCATTTTAAATTTTTGTTTGTTTATTTCGAATTTAATTCAGATCCCATATTTTAATGTAAATACAAATAAAAAAATATTAATATTTAATAAACAAGAAAAAAATCCAGGATGGTTCATAAATATATAAGCCAAAAAAATTATTTTGGACAAAAGCTTTGCTGCTTACAATAGTCATAATATGCCGAAAAAATTGGAGGTTTCCATTGAAAACAAAATTTCAGTTATATACATTTGCACCGATTACAGCGCCATCTACGACAAGATCGATTGATCCATCTAGTTAAAATAGGTTTGATATAAAATATTTCCGTCCTGGGATGGGGACTTGTTTTTTTTTTTTAGTATTCCAACGGAAAGATTAAAATTAATCACTTGGGATGTAAATCATAAATTATGTATTAACCCTCTAATGCATGAGCCCGCCTAAAGGCAGGGTATCTTCGAAGTCATTTCTGTCTAAGAAACGAATAGTTTTCATATCTCTTGCAACACTTTTCCTTTCGGAGAACAGTTATGTTTTGCATAAGGCCCAGGTTTTCTACTCTTTAACTGGAAAATTCGTGCATATAAAAAAGTTAATTCCACAGTCGGAACTGAAGTCTGATCTAGAAATTTTCTTAAAACTTGTGTTGAATATCGTAATTTGTTTAAAAAAAAATTATTGATGTGTAGAATAATTAGTCTAGTTTTCAGTAAACATTAATTTTTGCATAAAAAGTTGGTTTGGACCGAAAAAATAAAAAAAATAGTCAGCCTGACTCTAGGCGGACTCATGCGGTTTTACACTTATACAAATTTTAAAACTGTAGAAATTTTTATGACTTCCTCGAATATTTTTGGGTGTATCCTCAGAGAAACAAGTAATTTTATTTTACAGTTATGGCGAGACGACATGTTAATAAATTGTCCGGCCTTTCTGATGATGAAATCATAAATTTCATGGAATCGAATGATTTCGGTGGAAATATTTCTGGAGATGAAGGAGAAATAGAATTTGATGGCGATGATGATTTGGGAGATCCTGATTTTAGTGCTCTTTTTGATAGTAGCTGCAAGTTAGGTATTGTAGAAAGCGAGAATCGAACTACAATCACTGGAAATTCACATGCTAACGAAACTATAACAGTTCTTCGATAAGTAATGTTGCTAATAATGATGCTGTCGCTAGTTCATCTTCAAATACTTCACTTCATTTTGATCGTGAAAAAGTTCACTCACCGGATTTACGGGCGGAACAGGGTGACCCTATTAATTTTACAACAGGATATTTCTCTGGTCCTTCTCCATGTAAGATAAAAAAAGACTCAAGTGAATTCGAAAAAATAGTGTGGACAAAGAGAAACTTTCAAATTAATATTAACGAGTTAGTGTTTCGTGGAAAAAAAGACCTGCAAACACATTTGAAAGAACTGAGGACTCCATACGATTGTTTCTCGTACTTTGTGAATGCAGAGTGCTTATCAGTCGAACTTATACACATGTCAAAATGACATCAATACAAAATTCAATGTAGATATAAGCCAATTGCGTAAGTTCGTTGGAATTTTGATCTATATGTCCATTTATCGATACCCAAACGTTAGAAGCTATTGGGGGGAAAATTCGGTTGAGCCTAATAGGACAACAATGACAGTCTCGGATTTTGAGTCGATTCGACGTAATTTGCATTTCAATGATAATTCAAAAGAAATCCAAAAAGGACAGTCAGGATACGACAGTGTTTACAAAGTTCGCCCTCTCATCACTCATTTCAATGAGAAATTTTCATCGATTCCTATGCTTTCGAGACTATGTGTTGATGAACAAATGTGCGCCACAAAAATGAGAAGAACAAATCTCCGCCAATACATGCCTAACAAACTCCATAAATGGGGCTTCAAATTCTTTACCCTTTGTGATTCTTCTGGGTTTTGTTACGCATTTGAAATTTACACAGGAGCAGGTGACAATGTTATACCTGAAGGCGGTCCTGACCTTGACGCATCATCCAATGTTGTGATTCGTCTGACGAAAAATGTCCCAGATTTCGTTAACCACATAATATACTTCGACAATTTTTACACCTCTCTTGGATTGCTCGTTTATTTACAAAGTCGGGGTCTTTATGCATTAGGTACAGTACGTACGAATCGCGTACCGAACTGTAAACTGTCCAGAGATAAACAACTAGTTTCTCAAAAAGTTGAACGAGGATACTCTGAAGAATATGCAGGAAATGCATATGGAGTTGATGTATCTTCTGTTTTGTGGCAAGATACTAAAACAGTTCGACTCTAGTCAACTTATGTCGGTTTGAAACCCTTCGTAACAAGCAAAGAATTTTCAGAACAGAAAAAAGTTTCCCGTTGGGTCAAGAAGGGAAAAAAGAAGGTGGAAATAGAGTGCCCGATAAGTATTTGCTAATATAATAAGCACATGGGAGGCGTTGACTTGATGGACGGATTGATTGGACGCTATCATATAAGAATAAAAACAAGAAAATACTCTAACAGGCTGTTCGATCACCTTCTTGATGTCGCTATGGCCAACTCTTACATACTGTTTCATCGGACAAACCCCGATATAAAACAATCTCTGCCGAAATTTCGAACCGAAGTAGCAGAAACATTGTGAAAAATCGGCAATCAGCTTCCAACAAGGAGAATTGGCCGCCCATCGAGTGCATCACTACGTCCACCAAAAAAACTACCGAAGAAAGCCTACGCACCTGCGGACGACGTTCGGTATGACAAACTTAGACATTGGTGTATTTTTAGGGATCGCTCTGGGAATAAAATGTATAAGATGTCGGGATGCAAGTCTGAAACACAAGCATTTTGTACAAAATGTAACCTGATTTTGTGTAATTCACCAAATAAGACTTGCTTTTTTGATTTCCACAACAAAACATAAGTATATTGCATTTATATAATACGTATTTTTTTAACGAAAATTAATTAATTTTTCCAATAAGGAGGTTATTTTTAATGAAATCTATATTTCGATATAGAGCAAAATAAAAACCTGTAACGGCATAAGTCCGCCTCAAGGCGGGGATCAAATTATTACCTGTGATAAAATAAAATAAAATAAAAACAAGTTTTTAATCAAGAATTCGTGTATTTCATTCCAAAATCTCTCTCACTACAAAGTTTGACCGAAAAAGAAAAAATTAATGCATTAGAGGGTTAATTATAGCTTAGATGTCCAGCCATCAAGTAACAATAGAAAGTTAGCTATAGATTTCAATGATAGTGTAGTCATAGAAAAAATTTCATCTACTACTGTTATTTTATACATCATAGATAAATTCCCAACGACGACAGTGAATTGAATGGTTACATGAGATCACTAGCTATGTTTAAAAGTAGGTACCTATATGGGAATGGACTACTTGTTTGTTGTTAAATTATAAAGCAAGTTCGCAGAAATTATTTCATACAATTGGAAATAAAATTCTCCTCATTCTGTAGTGTTTTTCTTATTTGGTTTTGATGAAATTTTTACAAGGTAATTATTTAAGAGAACAACCAAAATGAGGAATAAAAGTTTTCCCTCCTTCCATCGTTCAAGGGAGCTGAATTTTTTTTTTATGTAATATAACTCCAACCACCAACAATTAAAAGTGGAAAAATTTCTATACGTAAAGAAACAAGTTAATTTGGTTTCAAAAATATTTTTCATTATACCAAAGCTGTCAAAGTAGCGTTCAATACTGGAATACAGATTATCTACCTTTAATCGCTCGTAACAATTAACTTTTGATTGAGAGAAAACTAGATCCACCCCATATTCCCCTTCCATTCTCGGACTGCCTCAAGGGAAGTACATCTCGAGAGAATTGGTCTTTAAAATCATAAAAAATGAAAATTTTCGCATGTTAATTCAAATTTTTTAACGAAATTACTTTTTCTTTGGGCATGTGAATAAAACACAAAGACAACCATTTTGTTTTTGATTTGTCAAAGCTGTGAAAATATAAAAATAAATGTCAAAGAAACATTTTGGCATTTTTTTTTTAAACATTTCATACTCAAGAATGTGTCAAAGTCACGTTCTTTGGACGCTGATCAGTGGACTCAGAC
Organism: Dioctria rufipes; assembly: GCA_963924295.1. NCBI lineage: Eukaryota > Metazoa > Arthropoda > Insecta > Diptera > Asilidae > Dioctria > Dioctria rufipes. The sequence continues at coordinate 45,542,638 of OZ002744.1, read as the reverse complement.
TCTTATTTTAAGGAATATAATACTTCCGGATTGGATTAAGTTTGTTTGTTCAAGCATTCCTTTCAGTTTTCCCATTGTTTTGAATTCATTAGGGTATTGTGGTGTTGCCAGGGTATTCCTATTTTTAAAGTGACGTATAAGTAGTATAAGTAGTTCATACCGAATACTTCCTGTTTATCCCGGGATCTATGGGAAAAGAATGGGATGTCCCTGGGTAATTTTGTGTTGTGTGGGAATTGACCTTAATACAAATTATGCAGATGGATTTTTTGTAGGCCTAAGTTTTTTTAATGGAAATAGTTTGGAAAAATTTAACTTTTTGAGCTCTGAACTTTTGACTTTGATCATAGATGGTGCTCATATCGCAAGAATAATTTATTTTTCTTATTTAAATATGCTTACAAAGCTTCAAGTAGATCTACCAAAAATAAAAATGTTTGTTGTTATTTGTGTTCTCAAGTTGAAAGGCAAATATTTCTGGGCTCAAAACCGACAAGTAAAACCTTTTCTGACCAACCATAAATAGCTTATCCCTTACAAATCAATTGTGTGTTAGAGCTACAGCCCAAATGGTATAGCACAGCTAATATTGGAATCAGTAATCAGCTGTGATCTGTGATGATTGATTAAAAATAAAACAAATTCCAAATGTTTACATATTAAGACCAAAAAATCTCTCAACCAACCAAAACTACTTTTAATGGCGAACCACCAAGTGAACATCATGTTGTCCATATATTTCTAAGTAACCATTCCAGTAAAAATTTTCAATCATCCCACATTGTTAACATTAGTAACATATAACACAAAACTTCTTCATACTATAATGTTTCGTAATTGATACGATACAAGTACATAAATAACTAATTTTACACATTTTTCGTCACAGCTTCGTAACAGCTACGATATCTTATAATATCATTCCGAAATGTTACTACTTTGAGACTTTTAGTTACGAATTTCTTCTTATCATTACAGAAGTAATGTACAGTATTAACACACATCCTGTGTTTCCGTTTTGTCTAGATAAAGTTTTATGATTTCTGAGATAGTGACAGGTCTTCTGTGATTGTTTGGAGCAAATAAAGATCATAAAAATTCAGGACATTACTATAAGCAATATGATTCTAGAACTGGCCTGTGTAGGATTAGTCTTTCTTTTTATTTAACGAAAAAAAAAATAAAAAAAAAATACAAAACAAGTAAAAAAGCTAGAATTGGTCTAAGACCAATTCTTATGATACCATAGATGAATGCGCGTATGAAATTTCGTATTGTCACCCTTCTGTGCAAGTTTGATTTTTGAAGTGGTTTTTCGCACATATTTCTAGAACGGTTTGTCGGATAGAAAAAATGATTATAACCAATTTTATAGCATTTCGTATTCTGCAGAAGTTTTTAGTACAATAAAAATGTCTTGGACTGATCGTTTTCAAAGTATACGTAAAAAACCTAAATTTTTATATGGCAACACCAAGAAGGAGCTGCCCGATTTAGTCCATTTTTGAACTTTTATTTGCTAATGTAGTAAAAACATCATGTAGGAAATTTCAGCTCTCTACGTCAACGCGTTCTCAGGCAGTGTCCAAATATATAGCGGAAAACGAAATTTTTATGTGGCAACCCCACGAGGGAGTTGACCGATTTGTCACATTTTCGAACTTAATTTTACTTTTTTTTAAAGTCCGTGTACAAAATTTCATCTCTCTAGTATACGCGTTCTCGAGTTATCGTACGCACGGACGGACGGACGGACTTTTAAGTTGCTTTCCCTTTTACCCGGAAACTGTAGGCAGATATCATAAACTGAATCCATTACGCTGAGGATCAGTTTTACAGCTCACCTTGTAGTGAAAGAATGATGTGAATTTGTGTAGAAATAATAGCAAGATTGTGAGTATATTCCTGAGCAGAGCTGGGCAAGTACCAAAGAAAAAGTACTTAAGTACAAGTACAAATACCGAAGGCCTGAGTACTTCAACGTAAGTACAAGTACCGCATGTATGAAAAGTACTTGTAACTAAGTACTAAGTCTATAAAAAGTACTGAGTACTTTATGAAGTACTTTTTTAGAATCTTTGTACGTTGGCAGTAATATAATGAAGTTTATCGAGTTCAGTTAATAGATATTAATAAATAAATACCTTTTGAAAACTATATTATGTGGTACCAGTGGCTACTATTTATAGTTTTTCATAGTTTTCGGTGCTGCAAGTAGAGTAAAACTTTCACCTCTCCTTGCTACACTCACAAAAAATATTAGAGGTCCGCCCAAGCATCCATTATCGCCTCCAAAAATGCATAGCAATTCTAAGGAAAAAATTTCCAGTGAATTTCTAAGAAAAAATTGGGGCCTTACCTACATCAGGTCGAGTCATCGTTGATTTTATATTGGAGCGAGGCATTGCTTGCTTACCCTTGTTTATGTTCACTGACGTAGATAAAATGGACTGCTTGCGTTTCTATTTCTCATGGGCACAATTGCTTGTGCCAAAAAGAGTTCTTACGTCGGTGCCAACATTGAAAAAATCATTAACGGGAAGTTGAAAAAGTGAGCACGCAGCTTGGGAAGTGATTTTAATAAAACAGTTAGAAATTCTTCTGCGTATCTAATGAATACATTGTCTTTGATAAAACAGTTTTTGTCAGTAATTACCCTAAATGATTAATTTAAAAACTTTTATTTCGAAGAATCCACTAATTTATTTGTTGTTTTCAGTTCTCTCTCAGTTGGTAATTGGTGCTTAGGCCGAAAGAGCTAGCAATATAGAAGTAAGCCCACTTTTTGCAATCCATATTATACATGTCAGTTGTTACGAGTATCTCATCAAGTCGAGGCATTGTCGATTTTATATTCGAGCGAGATGTTAGTGGTTTTTGTTCTACTTGCCCAGTTTTGTTTGTATGTTATTAGTGTGTCTAAGGTTCTGCCTTGACGCGTGAATGCGGCACATTCTTTGACAGTTCTTTGCGTGCTGTAAAACTCAACAAAAAAGGAGTTGCGCTAGAGATTGTGTTTGCTTTTCTACGAAGAGTTAGATATTTGTAGGTACTTAATAGACTCAGAAATACCTAAGTAAAAATCTGTGTACTTAAGTACAAAACTAAGTCTTAAGTACAAGTAAATAGAAACAAGTACTTATGTTCAAGTACTAAGTAGGGGCATTTCAAAAGTATTGAGTAATAAGTCTTAAGTAACGAAAATGTACTTTAAGTAGTACTTAAGTCGTTTTTTACTTAGGTATTGCCCGGCTCTGTTCCTGAGTGTTATTTTCCTGGGTTTTTGCATGTGTAGTTTTAACTAACTTCATTGAATTGATTCGGTTGTGTACCTGTGAGTGATTAAATACCCATATTAGGTTTTCTCAATTATTATTAAATGATAATGCATAGGCGGGCTGATATCTTACTGATACGCCGCATTCTTCTTTCGCTCTAGTGCTTATGAGGGTGCATGGTTGGTTTTCTCCTTCTACTGTGTTCGTTAGTGTGGTATTCCGCTAACAGGCGAAACCATTGTTTGTGGTATCCCGACAATGTTTAATTGTGTCTGCGATTGTTTTGGATCAGAGTAGTGGTTCGCCCATGCCTCGCTTTAATTGCTCCTTGTTTAAGGGATGAATCATTCAGAGTACACAACTACATTTTTAAACTAGTATGGAAGAGTTTCGCTCATGCGTTGTTTAAATTTTTATTACAGATGCCAATACATCACTGTCGCCAAACAAAAGGAATTCAGGCATAGTAATTTAAGAGGAAAGAAGGAGAAACGTCTATTTCATGCTGGGCTATGATATTGCCCATCTTACTTCTTGTACTTGAAAATGTTTTTGAAAAAAAAAAATCCTCTTACACCTGGCAGTACCTGTTTTTCAAAAGAAGGAATTTTGAAAAGTTTCTTTCTTGAATTTCCATTAGATGGCGCCACAATTTATAAAATGGCCCTTAAATAAGTTCCGTCGAAATTTCAATCAGATTTTTTTTTCACAGTCATTGTTCGATGGACATGCGAATAGCTGAAATACTTTTATACTTTTAACAACGGAGTAAGAGCAATATAGAGATAATATACTCGCTTGGAACAAAGCGAATCGCGTCGAATTCAACGCATTAATGTGCCAAAACTGTCTCGCCTCTTTAAAAAATGATCACAGTTTTTCCACTGCCTTTAATATTTCAGTTCACATTTTCTCCGTTCCCAAAGAACCATTAAAATGCCTTGGATTTCTAAAAAGGGGTAAGAAATACATCAGGCCATTGAATCTAGTGCTCCTCTAAAAGTTTTAGTCTGACCAAGAATGGAATACAATTCCTATATCTGGGCCGGGGCAGGTCGCACAGCCTTAGCTTCAATGGATAGTGTCTAAAAGAGATTCTTCAAGCTCGTTGGTGATGTGGCAATAACTTGTCATATCGAATGGCTCGAGCACCGCTACAATGTTGGTTACATTTCGCTCCTTTATCGCTACATGCATGGTCAATATTCCGATGAAATATCTAGTCTGATCTCTTGTAGAATAATTCCCGCACGCAATACTCGCGATTCAAACCGATCACATCCTTTTACCTTTAAAATTACTTTCGGCCGTACTGTAAGATTCTGTGATGCTTTTTTATCCCGTACTGTGCGAATGTGGAACAGTGTATCATCTTCTGTCTTTCCTCCGGCATAAATCTGCGAATTCACCTCTGCCACCTCTGGTGTATGAGACTCATCACTATCATTATATCATTACATTATGTTTAAAACTGGCTAAATTAGCTGAAATGTGGCCGTACAAGCACATCTGACATTTCGGACGCCCAACTGAAGCCACCACAGCGCAAATCAATGGTCATGAGATTTTGATGATTGACTGCAAAGTTGATATAGTCGAAATTTCTTTGCTGATCCTATGGACATCTAAATAAAATAAGTGCACAAAATCTTGGCAGTGAAGAAACTGTCGGTAAAATGGGTGCTGCGTTTTCGGACAACCAATCTATAACGTTATCGAAAAAAACATGTTTCCCATCAGTATTTGAAGATACATATTTAAACGCAATCTGTAGGATTTTTTACACTAATTCATGATGGTAGACGAAGTTTGGGATTATGATTACACATCTGAGATGAAGAAGTAAACAAGACCGGCAAACGTGCGACGAAGAAGTCAAAGACTGTTTCTTCAGCTGGGAAAGTGATAATTTTTTGGAATTTCCAAGGAATCAAAGATTAACTACCTGAAAAAAAACCCAACACAGGCGCCTATTACCCAGTATTATTGCACCCCATCCCGTGCGAATTGTTCCTTTTTCAAAATTCGAAAAATGACTCGCATAGAAAAAATCTGTAATTTTGTTTTTCAAGCCATATTTTTTGGACATGATGAAAAAGTTTGAAAAATCTCTCGGCAAAGTGTGTATAGCCTTCAAAGGAAACTATATTACTATTTAAAAACACAGGTGGCTAAGGTTAGCTATGAAGAATCATTAAAAAAAGTCTTCCAAAATTCAAAATCAACCCCATTTGAAAATGCATGGAAACCAAATAGCGGTTATCCTGATTCCGCCGATCAAAAAGGGAAACTATAGCATGTCACATATACATAATACAGTAATTCTACATAAATTAGATGAGAGTGGGTGTTGTTAGCTGGAAAACCGCATAGCTACCAATCTCATGCCACCTATAATTATCATCAACATAGTGATCAACAGCAGCAACAACAGCACCAACAGCAAGCATCATCATCAGCTGCAGCAGGCAGGGTTACAGAGAAGGGTCTTTTTTACCCGAATACAATAATCAAAATAATTATAAATCTCAACAAGCGAAGTGATTTATGGAATTTAATAAATTTTCACTGATTTTAATCGGCCATAATTATCCTTCGAGAACACACAGCCCCATCATAGAGAAGCAGACAAGACCATTTTGGGGTGCGGAATACGGTGGAGTCGTGGAGAGGAGATACATCGCAGGCAGCCATCTCATCTTTAATATAAAGGGCGCACTAGAATTAGGTCTTTTGGGAGTAGAAGACGGAAAAACAGAAGGACGAGAGGGAGGTGACTCAACAGGACGACAGGGACATAAAAATTAATTTCGTGCAAACTGGTGAAGACATACTAAGCAAAGCAAAGTACACCACAGAACAGCTATAAGAATAAGAGGGTGAAAGTATAATGTCAGGAAAGGACTGATACCTTCATTGCCAAGACACAAGAACGAGGGCAAGACAAGGACGACAAAGAAGAATAAGAAGTAATCAAAGAGAATACCGCTGATACGGGTATATATAAAAAAAAATACAAAAAAAAAAGTAGAAAGGGAGGAGAAGTGGGCGACCGATATTATCAACCGAAGCCCTACCGATTTGATTGGTTTTTTATGTTTTTTTATTATTTTATCTCTCAAGAGTAGACTTCAAAGGACCTTAGATGTCCTGTTTCTTTTTAACGATATTTAATAATACAGCGCAAGCTACACTCACATACATATATGACTCCGGTGGACTATTCCAAGGATAGTTAATCGTTTTTATTGTCATCTTTAATCTTCTTATTCTAGGATTTAGGAAAATTGGAATTTTCTATCATGTTCTCTATCCTTCCTATGTTCTCATGTCATCATCTTTTCAATGATCTAATCACATCAAAGTAACTGACAGTAAAGAATGCAATATTACCATAAAAAACTAAAACGATTTTTTTTTGTGTGTGATACAGAAATCAATTTGCAAGAAACCATAAAATATTTTGATCCCCAATGAGACAGCTCTTGGCAAATTTAAATTTTGGGTTCTGTTAACCCGATAAGATTTTATCAAGGTGGTGGAAGAGGAGATATATGGTACATATGCCATCGGCATAGTTTAAAACATGGAGATATTGACCACTCACTGTATTCCTCCATTCCATTAATTCAGATGCAGTTGGTCCTGATAGCCTTTCGCTAAAGTTTATCAAAATTCTTTACCCTTACATATTGGATGGCATATCTTGCATGTACTATGACTACATCTGCCTTCCCGTCAAGCTGGAAGAAAGCGCCAGTGCTACTTATCCCGAAAAAGTCTGTGTTTTCTTCTGCTTCCGATTTTCGACCAATAAGTCCAATAAGTCCTGTCTAAAGTCCTCCAAAAACTTATGTATAGTCATATGCATATTGGCATATAATATGCTTTCCGGTTAGCAATCTTTTTTTTTGGCTCGAATCATAGTTGTAAAACTACTCTGCTAAAGGTCAACACGAACCTGAGGTGCAGCCTGGAAGAACACCCGCTTCTTGTAATTTTTAGATTTACCAAAGCTTTTGATAGATTTCATCATTTTTCCCCCATTGATTCTTCCTCACTGGATGATTTCAGCAGGTTGGCATTAATGAAATGTTCCCTGAAATGCTTTCTCTGTCATCCGATGTACCTGAGGGCTCTGTTATGGAGCCGCTATTATTTACCTTATTTCTTAAGGATCTGCCAGATGCAATACGTGATACTAGCATTCATCTATATGTCGACGATATTCAATTGTACTTTAGCAGGTCATTTGATCCCATTGAAGATTGTATTGCACGTGTAAATGAACACTTGGATAGAGATTTTGGCTGGTCAGTAAATAGCGACATTTTGCTTAAGTCACACTAACTTGTGCCCTGCCCCCACCGTTTTATCGAGGACCGTGTGTGCCTTATGTTGAGCAGTCTATAAATTTGGGGATTAAGATAAACTCAAGATTGAGCGCTGTTGTTATAATATGTCTTTTCTGATTGGCAAAAGTTATGGTGGACTACGGAGGTTATGGCTTTCTACTCAGATTTTAAGGTCCAATACTAAACTGAAACTCGTCAAAGCCCTGATCGTACCCCATTTTTCCAATGATGGAAGTTTGATTTATCCAATGCTTGATTCATATTGCCGTGACAGAATTAATGTTGCGGCTGGCTGTATTAGATTTGTTTTTGGCCTTAGTAGATTTGACCACATCTCTCCGTTCAGTACAGACGCAAAGCACTTGCCTCTTCCCTCAAAGTATCGACCAATTGCAATCACTTCGATTCTTTCAAAGGTTTTTGAATCTATCATTAACTACAAAATAATTGAAGTATTTAGAAACTAATCATCTCATCAAAGATCGCCAATATGGCTTCCGAGCTAGACGCTCATCTGGAGACTTGCTGATTTTTCTCACGGAACGGTGAAACAATAGTCTTCACACTTTTGGTGAGTCCAGAAAAGGCCTTTGATAGAGTGTGGCATCCAGCTCTTTTAGCCAAATTTAAAGCACTTGGTCTATCCCCTCCTCTCCTCTTCTATTATGGATTGAATGTTTCCTATATCGTCGCCAAGTACGTGTTGTATTAGATAGCGTTACATCTGAACCTCATCCCATTATACCGGTGTGCCTCAAGGCTCTGTTATCTCTCCAACTTTAATTTTCATTAATGATCTGCTTTCCCTTACTTTCAATCCCATCCATAGCTTTGCTGATGATAGTACCTTTGATTTCGCTGCCTCCTTTGACACTCTTGCGGACTCCAGGGGAATGCCGCATGTGTTAAACGGGAGTGCATGATTAGATCATTGAATAACGATCTTAACAATATCCTCGCTTAGGGCAAAGCGAATCGCGTCGAATTCAATGCTTCTAAGACCCAAAGCTCATCTCATTAAAACAAGGCCATAACTTAACCACTACCAGATCCCATCTTCTCTGTTGCCAAAGAAGCATCGAAATGTCTTGGATTTCTGAAAAGGTGTAAGAAATATTTCAGCCCATCAAATCTAGCGCTCCTCTACAAGTCCTATATTAGACCTAGAATGGAATACAACTCCCATATATGTGCCGGGGCTGGTCGCACAGCCTTAACTTCATTGGATATTGTCCAAAAGAGAGCCTTCAAGCTCCTTGGCGATTTGGCAATAACTTGTCATATCGACTCACTTGAGCACCGCCGCAATGTTGGATGCCTTTCGCTCCTTTATCGCTACATGCATGGTCAATGTTCTGATGAAATATGTAGTCTAATCTCTTGTAGAATGATTTCTGCACGAAATACTCGCGCTGCAAATCGCGCATATCCTTTTACCCTTCAAATTACTTTTGGCCGTACAGTAAAATTCCGTAATGTTTTTTTATCCCGAACAGTGCGAATGTGGAACAGTTTACCATCTTCTGTTTTTCTTCTGGCATACTATCTGCAAAAGTTTAAGGGCGACATATATCGGCACCTCCGCCACTTTTCTTATATCCCCTCATCCTTTCCCTACCTCCTTCTGCTTTGCATCATAGGGTGTCCCCTGAGCTTGGCTTAATAATATATAAAACAAAAACAGCTAATACGTGCGGAGGTCCTGTATTATTTAGTTAGCTATATATCCTTCGTTCAATCATCGCGACATGGTAACATTTTCATTCTGCGATATAGTGGGCGCGTATTAGAAGGCTTGTAGTTGGAATAATTTACCAACTGCAATAAACAGTGCGACTACGGTTGGAAAAGTTTAACAAGTCCATGATGCCGATTTTAAAAATATGGGTACAAGCAAGATGAGGCTTAAGAATCTACTTTTGACCCACCGCTTTGGATTACATCTGTTTATAGACAACTAAGACTTGAGAGCGTCATCACTATACGTAATCAAAAAATGAAACACAAGCCAGGAGCGGATTCAACTATATGGTGAGGGTCGCGCCTCACACAGCTTGAAGGGGAGGGGGCGTGCCTCGGACCCCTGAAAGAAAAATTGCAGTAGATTTTTTGAATTTTTCTGAACAACATGATTCACTGCGCAGCAAATCTATTCTACTCCACTTTTTATAAAAAACACATAGAAAAATCTGAATGCTTCCAACTCGATATGTTGAAGTTGTGCGTAGTGCTTATGGCTAGTAGCTTAGCCTTTGCTTCACTTTGGGTCATGATTATTGAAGCCTATAGAAAAAACACCAAGTGCTGATACCTATAAAACTCATGTACATGAGCTTGGCTTTTTTCGAAGTGTTTGAATATATGTTTTAATTGAAAACACCTACCAAAGGGTCTTTGAAGGGTCTTGGATGTAAAGACGGCCTATTCATGCGCGTAGCCAAGTAGGGGCACGAGTGGGCACCCCAAATAGCACAAATTTTGGCTAAAATCTTTTTGTCTCCTTCATGTTCAAAATGTACGTTGAACAGTGACCAATTTTAGAAACCGTACGAATTTTTGCACTCTTTCCAGCTTAAACCAGAGCTGCAGCCTCCCCGCCCCCTCACAAGAATTCTGTAGCCACCCACCACATCTCTAATACTATAGTAGGTAGTTCCAGGAGTTTTTCAGTGCAGAATACTGATGAACGGATTGGTTCGAACACAAACAATAAACCTCATTCGTCCGGATTAAATGACATTGTGCCATATAAGATTTTGCCCACACCAATCTTTCCATATTTATTTTAAAATAAGATTGCTATGTCATTTAGTATAGTTCGAAATCAGTGAACCTTTAAAGAATTGATGATTGACATACATTCCATCATACATTCATTCAGATAGCCTCAACCTATTTTAATTGAAGAAACCCCTAAACAAAATATTGGTTGAGATTATGGATGATGGGGACTAAAATTGAATGGAACGTGTAAAATCATAGGAACACGAGAAAATTTTAAATGAAAATATTTACAAGCAAGTAGCATAATTGACAGAGCAGCTACCATTTGCTTAGTGCTTTGCTGCCAAAATTCAGATATTTGTTATTTCAATGTTCAAATGGTCCTATATTTTTATACACACGGTCAAGACTAGATACATAACACTATTTAACCTTTTTTTTTCCCAACGTTAAAACAAATTAAAATTAGTTTTGAATGTAAACTGCCGGCAACTTATATCGGTTTTCACAACATTTTCATTATGGTCATTCATAAGTCTCCCAATTTCATACATTCCTATATGCTTATAAATTTTTATATTATGCATGCATTTTTAAATAAACACGCCTCAAATCAAATCAAAAATTGATTTATCATCGTCAAAATATTTCGCATTCACAAGATTCTAACAATTTTCACATAAAATATGTATAAAACCCATAGTCCCCTCTCCTCCTCTTCCATCAAGTATAGTTGATCAAACTGCGTATCATTTCTCTCTCATCCCTTAAAAGCTGAACGTTTTGCATTTACGTACTTACTTTTCTCGCCAAAGTTGAACCTCCGCCTTATGGAAAATGTGTCAGTCATCGTCAGGACACCCCTTGTCAACACAAGAAAATTCCCTTCTGACAGTTATGAATTTTTAATTTCACATTTAATTACGAACCGAGACCTGAAAGAATTCGCAACAACCGCAAACTATCAATCATCTTGCGGTTATGTAACTTTGGAGCATGTTTCGCCCTCGCCCATTTTATCCAATCCCAAGACCCATCCTATAAAAAAACATGAACTGCATGTGTAGTTAGTATAGGTAGTATAATATGCCTCGGCATAAAATATGTATGTATAGATTGTTGGTTGAGGATATATATGTATATTATATATATATGCACAGGGTGTATATGCAAAACCCTAAAAGGGTAAAGTATAAAATAGAACGAAGAAAGAGGCAAGAGTCCTGGGGCCGAGTCCGTCAGCCAAGCAAGAGTATTACGATGCAGTTGTTTTGTTGCCAGTCTAGGGGTGCTAAAGGGATTTTCTGTTGTTATGAGAGAAAGTTCATGTAGCCGGACTGCTGATGATCCTCCTGACATTTATTCATCCTCTGTGGATTCCGCATGGACTGAACTGTGGTTCCAGTCATGTTCTATGATTATGTCCATGGAAACCGTTCGCCGTTACCATTCCTACGCTTGTGGCTGGAGATGGGTTTATATGGGTCGCTTCTGCCTCGACTGATTATATCATGGAATATTCCAAATTTGAGTGATGCTCTTCTCTACTTAATTATCACTAGTCGTTATATTTTACGCATGTATTACTATAGTTATAGTACAACTACTAACTACTACTAACTACTTCTACTACTAGTACAACTACTACTACTACTAACTACTTCTACTACTACTACTACTACTACTACAAACAACAACAACAATATTCCCATTTCCATAACCATATTTAGGAAACCCTTGAAAATTTTTCGATAATTATTATTAAAGTGGATAAATTCACGTGATTTTAAAAAAGAAGTCTTCAACTTAAAGGAGGCGAAGGAATCACCGCCTAAGCGCCTATCGTCTCCATCACTTGGCACGTGCAAATCATTCATCTACCACCATTCGCCACATCATTTCATCATTAACGTTGTTGCCCACAAGAGCCTTGTCATTGACGCCATCGACGACGTCGTCGTCGCTGTCGTCGCCATCACCGTCGTCGTCGTCATCGTCATCCTCCTCCCCATCGTCAATTTTACATTTTAAAACTTGCGGTTTTGGTCCTGCTTCTAAGAAGGAATTAGAGTGCCCCTCTTATTGCACTCAAAAAGAATTTCTTACCACCACCGTACATCCTCTGCTAGTACACAATTGGAATGACTTAATTAATCCACTGCCACCGGAGCGGGTGGAGGACGGATAAAATTTCAATTAATTGATGCCATATCTCTGCGGTGACAGATTCTATACTATTAATAATCGGGTTCGGGTTGAAATCCTGCTCATTCCCTATAAAGCAAATCAATGTCATCACACTAAGGGATTGTGGTTGATGAGGTTCATCAAAGAGATAAATTCTGTTGATACGACCAATGAGCAATTTTTTTTATTCGAATACCTCAGATGACGATTTTCTCTCATCTTTAAGAAGAAAAATTAATTTTTATAATTAAAAGTTTTTAATTAAATCGATTTATCTGAAATCGCCTTTTTCTTTCGTATATAAGGATCAAAAAATATTTCAATTATAAACTTCTGCAGGGGATGTCTAGGGTATGATGACTATGACAGAAAGGATGGCAGGATATGCTCAGTAGTTTTGCTGCACTTATGCCTGGATGAGAACAGATTATTCAAACTTTGTCATTAGATCAAGTAAAAAAAGTCTTTAAACATCGAAATCGATTTCGAAAAATATCAAATAAAAAGCCAATTTGTTTTTTTTTTTTTTTTCATCTAACAGATCTCCATCCGCTACTGCTTAATTAATAGGTTCTTATCAGGAGGGTGAAATTAGGATCTTCTCTGTTAGCATTGATGATGTACGAGTATGTGCTGGCATCTAAGCTATTAGAACTGAGACAGTTATCAACATAACTCGCGTTTTATCTCATTATAATTACCTGCCTGATGAATGCAAAGTTTTCCCGTGTCTATAGAAAAATGCAATAGTTCTACCTATCGCTAGAAATATTTCTCTGAGGGAAGTTGTTATTGGTAAATTTTATGGAGGGATATACGAGTACACTGGCACACTCTACAGCTTCTATTATTTAAGAAATTTGAAATATTAAAAATTTCCTTAAGGTGAACGGGGAATGCCCCGTTTAGACCCAACATGAACAGACATGTTGTAAGTCACTAAAAGGCATCACTAGATATTTTTATTTAACTTGCATTTTAATTAATATTTTCAGGTAAATAATATTTCAGATTCCTAAGATGCGGTATAGAAAATCTATTAATGAGCACCCATAAAAAAAACTAATTACGATTAAGATAATTAAAAATTCGTTAAACACAAATATCTCAATCAATTTTTGAGCCGGAAATTTTATGAGGAAAAAATATTTCTCAATTTTTTAATCCAAAAATTGTCAAAAAACCCGAAAAAATCAAAATCGAAATTAAAATCAAAATTAAAATTTGAATTAAAATAAAATTAAAATTAAAAATTGATTAATTAATTAATTAAATTAATATTAATTAAAGAATCTTGTGATCCAAATTGAACAAAGACGTAGACTCTACGCAGAACAAACCTAAATAGTATGCTCGTTACAGGACAAAGTCTTATTAAAAATAATCCCAAGATTGAGACCTAATTCAACATATGGAATGCTCTAACTAATAGAGAGAAAAATGACTGGGGCTACTACCCAAGGTCCTCTGTGGAAATCTCAAAAAGACGGGCGTTTTTGTTGCTATTAATTCCAGATGCACTTTTGATCCTGATGTGTTAAATCTCGAAATTTTATCTCATAGTTCTAGCCCTGCTAATAGCAGTGATTTTTTTAATTCAGTACAATCTACATATAGCTTATCTCTCTTCCATTTAATCAGAATTTCTGAGGATTCTTTATGTATGGACGGAATCCAAGGTATATTCTAAAATTATTGCAACTTATTTAGTTGTGCTACTTGCTCACTTCTTTAATACTTGTTTCACCATCTCAATGTTCCCGCACAGCTGGAAGTTCCCTAAAGTAATACCTATGTCTAAAAACATCTGGACATAATTCTTCCGATTTCCGTCCCAACAGCATTTTACCATTCCTATCTCTGCAAAAATTAATATTCTTTCAAATTTCTCATTATCTAACAATCAATAGTCTCCATCATGACTTCCAATCTGGTTTTCGTCCCACCCATAATTGCACCACTGCCTTACTGAAGGTAATCAATGTTATTAGACAAGCAATAGATTTTAGATAAATTCATACTATTGGTGCTCCTTAACTTCTCTAAAGCATTCGATTTTGTACCACACACAATCCAACCCATTACTAAATTTAGTTTTTTCATATGCTCAACGAAGCTTATATTCAGTTGTCTCACAGAGCGTTCTCAGACAGTGTTTTCAAATTTTAATTACTCTATCTTTCTCAGAATTAATTCTGGTGTTCCGCAAAGCTCGGTTCTTAGCCCGCTGCTTTTTTGAATGCTTCTTAATGATTTATTCGACTATCTTGCACACAGTGAAATGCATCTCTACGCTGATTAGTGCAACTTTTCCTATCGCGATCGTTGGGATTAATCGAAGATGGAGTTAATTACATTAATGAAGACCTAAATTCAATATATCGATGGACGGTTGACAATGGTTTAATGCTCAATCCCTGATAATCTTGATGCTGTGTATTGAAATAAACTTGAAACCTCTACTTATTCTGCCATTATACTTTAGGATATTGTCATACCTTGGTAGAATCCGCCTGTAATTTAGGTGTAAATATGAGTAACACGCTACTTCTTTTCTTGGTTGCGATCTGTTAACTTTCTTCAATTTCCAATCGGTAATCCTTTTATTTAAAATTATACCGCAGTCCAATCTGCTCAGATCTAAATACTTGATTACTAATCGCATTTTTTCACATTTTAGAATTCACTACCACCCAGTGTTAAAATATCGATTGTGTAGGGTTCTTTTGGTATAACTAAAAAAAAATTTTAATTCCTTAATTTTGTTGTTTCTTTTTCTTTTTATTTAGTTTTTAGCAGTAACTTTAGGTGATTGTTTCTTGTATCCTATTTTTCTCATGTTTCCTTCTCTCTTTTTATTTACATACTATACGCATGAATATTTTGTTGGTTATGTTGTACAAGTAAAAAATACTGTATTTTAATTGTACAATGTACATAATTAGAATGAATAAATTGAAACTGAAAGTCTTGTAAATAACTAAGTCTTTCGATTTCACTGGATTGATTAGGATATTATTTAGGATGATTCATTGATGGATTCCCTCGAGGTCATCATTTCAATTGAATTCAATACATGCATTTTTTGCACTTTTTTGTGATCGAAAGCTCACAAAAGCCGGGTATTTTGATGAATAGTAGTATGTTGGGAAAATTATCATATCCGGGGTAATTAATCTCAGATTCAGTTTTCCTACAAATATTTAATATAATTTTATACAAATATTAACGCTACCTAATTAATATTCCCCGAAAATTTAATTTGCAAGAAATTGCTGTCCAGCCCAGGAAATCATGGTGTTTGAACGAAATGCAAGCGATCTTTATATGGAAAACACCAACAGTAAGACTAGCAAGAAGTGTATAATGTCTATTTTATATGAGTCTAAATTTTACTGTGCCTACGGGATCAAAACCTTATGTATATATGATATAAAACTCCGGCGATATCGGAATGCTAAAAAAATTTTCATGCTGAAACGAAAAGAGAAAGCTATACAGAGAGGTCCACAACTGATGGCAAGTGCGGTTAGAGGGGGCGATGGCGGCGATCGCCTCCCCCCCCCTCCCAGATCAAATGTCTGGATCCGGCCTTGCAGGTGTGCCGCATAGAATTCCAGATATTTTAGTGTGCCGTTAATAAAGAAAGTTAAGAAACACTGACCTAGAGAGATACACCTGCATAACATCTGCAAAGTACTGTATTCGGCAATGCTTAGGACAGATAAAAATAAAATTAAAAGTAGAGAGTACTCTTTAGGATTTTTTACCGGGGTAAACTTATATTTGTTCAAGAAGGAACTTATGTATTTGGAGTCTCCGGTGTATAGCAAAAGATAAAAAATGTTTTTAATTTGTTATTTCATCACACAACTCATTATATTTTTGATGACTAGTTTCAAGTCCTAGTTTTGACTCATCAACAGGTCCCACATAACGAAATTGAGTGACTTGAAAAACAAATGAAAAAATGGAATAAAGAAAAGAAAGGAAAAAATGACAAAATTTTATTCAAAAAAATTTTAAAAAATTTTTATTAAAAAAAATTTTAAAAAATTTTTATTAAAAAAAATTTTAAAAAATTTTTATTAAAAAAAGTTTAAAAAAATTTAAAAAACCAGATTCATTCGAAACGAATCGATGCTCGATATGCCCGCAGTGGGCTAAAAAAAGAAATGGAAAGAAGAAGAAGAAGCGTTTCGGGTTAGCAGAAAACCTTACACTCATCGGTACTCAGAATTTATTCTCAGTTTATATGAGAGGAGATCAATTTGATCTGTTTCAACGTAGTTGTACCGGTGAGTGTAAGGTTTTCTGCTAACACGAAACGCTTCTTCTTCTTCTTCTTCTTCCTGTTTCTTTTTTTCTTTTTTCAGCCCACTGCGGGCGTATACAGGTTCGATTCGTTTCTCATGAATCTGGTTTTTTAAGTCTCTCAATTTCGCTATTTGGGACCTGTTGATGACTCAAAACCAAGACTTGAAACTTGTCACCAAACATATAATGGATTGTGTGCTGAAATAACAAATTAAAAAAAAATTTCATCTTTTGCTATATACCGGAGAATCCAAATAAATTCCTTCTTGAACAAATATAAAAATATAATTGATGAAATCGAAAGAGTATTGCACAGAGTGTTGATCCCTGAGGAACTCCAGATATAACAGAATGTGATAATGAATACCAATCAGCTGAAACCAGCATTTGCACACTATCAGAAAGGTAAGAATAAATAAATTTCGCAGCCTGCACAATTAGATTTGGAAATGAACTACAAGTTTCTTGCAAAGCAGTTATTATTGAAGGCATTGGAAATGTAGAAAAAAATTAAATCCGTAAATTTATCCTTATCAAGCGCTAATCCAATATCATTTATCACTTTCAACAAAGCAGAAGTAAAGCTATGGTTGAAGAGAAAGCTAAACTGAAAATCATGTAATAAATTATTCGTTTGTAGTGCAGTAACTCATTATTAATCTTTCGATTGATTCATTTCTTATTTTAATCATTTCAGTAAACAGTTCATGGTATGACGCTGGAGCTGAAAATCGACGAAAAGCTTCATTGAAGATATGCTAGAATATCCAATTTAAGATAAGTATCTAAAATTCTGCAGAATTATTAACGAATTCTTGGCTTTTTGTTTTTTTTATGTTCTCCATACTGAACACCCACTATAGATTGTATAACATGACAAACAAAAACACACTATAACTTTATTAAAAGCATTGAAAACCCTTTACTTACCTAACTAAAATATTTTGTTATGAAAAAAAGAAAGTAAACTTTTTTTCATGGAAGTCGAACTTCTATTTATATTATAAGCGCCGCGTGATAGATTAAGAAACAAAAAGTGAAAAATAAACTTTTCTCCAAAGTTTTCAATTTCCTCTCAGCGCGGAAAGCTTTTATAATTTTAACGAGTAGGGGAAAGCGTGAATGTGTTTTTCCTTTTTTTTTCTTTTTTTGGTTGAACTCCGCAGAAGAAATTTTCAAGAAAATCAAAAAGTGCTGCAAGAAAGGAAGCAAATAAAGACGATGAAGAAGAAGAAGAGGTAGAATCAAATCTGGAAAGGAGGAACTATAAGGGTACAGTGTTATCCTTTTGAATACTTTTCCCACTGTTAGTTAAAATGAATTTATAATTAGATGACACCATCGGTGCGTGAATATTTCTCAGTTTTCCATGCAGTGGAAAACTTTTCTCGTTATAAGTTTTTCCTTAGTTTGGAAAACTTTATATAACATTCAGCAGCCAACGTTTGAGATTTCTCTGACTGAATCTCCTGGCGTTTCTCTCTGAGTTTCTTATTATTATGTTTGTTTTTTTTTTTTTTTGCTTTTTTTCCAATACATCTTTTCTACTTGCTTCTTTTACTTATGAGTATGATATAGCTATGTATATACTAACTAACAACTAAATCGGGTATACACCTACCGTATATAGATATATATAGAAATTTTGATACACGGCGCGTATCTTATACCGCAGATAAAGTATGCGATATAAGATAAGTCTTGAAGTTTTCTGTTTTAGAATTCTTAAGAAAAGAATTTCTTATATGGAAACAGGTACTATGAAAACTTTATCCGTGTAATTATAAAACGGCAAAAAAGGGCATCTTAAAAGGTGATAAGAAGGATAATTATTAATGAGCATAATTTGAATGCCTCCGCATCTCCACTTCTTATCTTTTTTCGGAGATCGCTTCTGATATAACAAGTTATGATAAAAACTATTTAATTAGCTGCGAGTAGGGTATGGTAGGGTAGGTAGCTTGTTTAGGAAAATGCTCTTAGTACTATCGACATTTTATAAAAAAACAAACAATAAATTCACTGGTAAGAAAATTCAAGTAACAGTTGTTGTCAAGTACATAGTACAAGATGTCGTTCACAACACTTATTCAGAGGACTATACATACATATATATGCGCAGAATAATTCAAGATTGAGCATCCTGATTACTCCAATGTGAATTGCAAGAGTTGAACATTTTCAAGTGGATCAAGAGTTGCCAACTAGTTATGCCCTTACCAGCAGCAGCAGCAGCAGCAGTAACAGCAACTATACATGGTTGCATTTGGTATTACAAATGTGTAGACATTAGACAATCAAACACCCCACATGTTTGGCTGTTTTGTGGATTATATTATGTCTCAATCTCGAAGTACTTGTCCCCCGTAGTTAGCACTGTTTCTATTCTTTGTCAAAAGGATCTTTTGAGTGCTTGTTGTAAACAACTCCTGACAGGACTTCAGCTCTTAAGTGGACCTCGAATGTTGATGAAATTGTTTCGATACCGAAAGTTTGTTTTCAATTTTAATCCATATATGAGGGACAGCACCGATTGGATTTTTCTACCCGTTTGTTTGTTGGACAAGTTTAAAGGGGATTTGTTTTTTTTTTTTTTTTCAATTTCACATATGGTCCAATCTTATAAAATTAATTGCAACTTTTTTGTAAATTTAATTTTTTGATACTATATTTTAATTATTTATTGACAATTTTATGTGTATTTAGTATGCAAAAGATTTATGACGCATCAAATGAGATCCGATGACGAATCAACCTTTCCGATTCAATATCGCACGATTAATAAAGCGAATATAATATGTAAAGCATTCTTTTTTTTTCAGATCTTTAAGAGACATGATCATTGGATCTGTAAGATCTCCTAAGTGGTTAATTTCCCGACTTTCAGTTTTAGTACCGTTGGAAAGAGTTCAAACAGAGAGCGATATAACGTCGTAAAATGCTAAAAACGAAACTACTTATATGAAATTTCAAACACATCCTATGTAAGAATTAACAGAAAGAAAAGTATCTCCTATGTGCTATTTAAACATACATAAATGTTTTTTATTATTTCGATAAGTATTTTATTATGATTCTCCTATAAAATTAGTATTTTTATACATAGGGGCTCTTGCAGATCCAGCGATGACATATTTTTGGAGCACAACGAATATTTAATAAATTTAACCACCAAAATATGAAAAATTATATAAAGAAATCTGGTTCTGAACATTTAGTCATATATATTACATCATGTTTCTTTACATATAAAAATTTTGGTTCATGTAATTCATAAATTGAGGACCGTTTTTTCAAAAGCATATCAAAGTATTCATGAAAATATTGCGGATCGAAAGGTGTACAAAGACTTTGCAAAACTTGCAAAAAGGCTTGCTAATCTTCCGCTGCATTTGCAGTGTTTTTTCAAACTTCAACAAAAGCCACAATGTTATCTCAAACCGCAACAGTGGCCAATGCTGGGGATTGCGAGAATTTTTTCGATATTTTCCGCTTCTGTTTATTCATGTACGAGCATGTGTCGTTCAGATTACAGTATTCTTGAAATTATTATGTTATGTGGTGTATAGTTGCATCTTTTGAGACAGTTGCATTCAAACTTTCTTAGAGTAAACATCTCTTGTGCACGCGGAATCCTTTTGTATGCAATTACTAGATCTTAAAATGGATGGCGAATATAATACTCCAGTTAAACGAATTCCTCAAGGAAGAAAGAGAAGAATGGTGAAAAACCTTGCTAAAAAATCCTTAAGATCTTTAAAGGCATGTTGTAAATATATTTTTACCCTTTTTTTTCACTTTGGGGTTGGCATACTTCCCTTCAGGGTACTGGTAGTCCGACAATGACAACACCTGTTTATTTATTTTTTTTTTATCACTTTTAATTTTCTAATTGAACAAGTGTTGTACACAAATCTTTATTTTAATGGCCTTATCCAACAATTACACTTTATCTTTATTATTATCGAACTTAAACTTAAAATACACAGCTTGACAGACGTACAACTAGATCTTTCGTAAAACTACAACGCACAATTTGCTCTAAAATTCCGACAGGGGTACAACTAAACTTTTTTCATATACTACAACACACAATTTTCTCTAAAATCCCCTTTTTCTTTTAAACCGAGAATTCTGTTTTTTTTTATTTTCTTAGAAACCTACAACTTGATTTGACCATCGACCGAGGAAAAACTAAAATCAACTGCTTCTTCGAAAGAAATCCAAAACTCAACTCAAACTTTTTTTCTAATTTTTCCGCCGAACCGCCGTATTTTAATTCGAAAATCGAACTCAACTCTTGATCACATTCATCGTGATCAAGAGCCGTCGTTCAGGATAGAAAATGCTAAATTGCATTTTCTTATCCTGAGAAAATTTAACTTTTTAACTCTGGACATGTTTGAACATGTCCAGAATTATTCGCGTTGAACGATGGCTGCAAAAATGTAATCTTACACTTTTTAAAACATCAGCCACCGTTTGAAATCGCGACGCGCATATACATACAATGCATTTATGCGGCGCGCGTTTCTTATCACGAAAGCTTTTTACACAATATGTATGTACGTATGTACATACATATTGAATTTTTTCACGGCAAATTGTACTGAAGGTACGATTTGTTTTTTGATTTCTTTGTGAATTTAATTATTTCCACTGATAAATTTTGCTGAAGGCAAAATTTGTCGTGGAGGTTGTTGCTATTAAACGACTTGGTTGAAATCTGAAACTTTTGTTTTTCCCAAGTCGTTTGATGGGAAAAATTTTATGAATTGTTTGGAATTTCAAGAAAATTGCTGATGCAATTTTCTTCACCCTTTTTGGAGATAAGCTAACCATGTTTTAAGCATGGTTAGCTTATGTTAAAATTTATTGAATAATTTTTATGTTTTGCCCTTTTTCAGGTTTATTCAAAAATATTATTTATTTTAGGTTTATGCTAAAATATTAATTATTTTAGGTATATAACAATCCTTCCCCCTGAGAAAAAGGGAATTATTCTTTGAAGAGGAATAATTCTCAGGGGAAGTTGTTGTGGGTGCGTTTTTTGGCGGGCGGTTCTTGGTTGGCTTTCGGTTGAGTGTTTACATCTTTTTGTTTTGTTATATATAATTTTTGTGTCTGTTGTACAATTACGTTATTCTAGTTTTAGTTTTATATACTATATATTTTACTTATTCTATTTCTTTAATTTCTATGGTCCTTATGACTTTATCTTAGCGTCTGCTAAAAATAGAGAATAAGAAATTTTCTGTTTTTAGTGCATTTCTTATTGATTATTTTATACAAGAGTCTCTTTCCTGGCCCCAATTGTTTAGTAAAAATAAAAAAATCTGTTTGATAAGACAAAATGTCATTTCATTTGGATATTCATACATACATGTTTAAATGAATTCCGTTCAACCGGCTTCTGTGCTCGTAATTTAATATCTCGTGCCGCTGATAAGCGAACGACAAGACACGGATTTATTTTTCTACCGTAGAGAGAGAGCGTTTGCACATTGCAATTGTATTTTTTTTTGTGTTTTTTTTTTGAAGAGTCGGTGTGAGATATTGAAATGCATCTTGCATCGGCTTGGAAAGAAATAAGAAAGAAAAAAAACGTTTGAGATTTCTTTTTTTTTTTTGTAGCTACATACATAGTGCGCAAAATGTAACTTGAATGATATATATGGAGCTTGTTTTGTATGCTTTAAGGGATGAAAGAAAAAAAAAAACTTCTTTAGCTACTGCGGTTGCGTGGGATTCTCCGAGATAAGGGCACAACACAGGCTAGGTGCATCTTAATTTTTGCAACGTTAGCTGTTTTGCCCTTTAAATTGGGTCGCGCGACCGGAGTAATTTATAGTTTCATCATGCAATTTGGAGAAGTTTTAAGTCCGCGTGCTCCGTACGTTTGCTACAGGCCCCACTGTGTGAGGGTGATCGGCATATCTGTGCAGAGTGTGGCCCCCCGGTGGCGGGGCTTAATCCGTATACTGCTGCGGAGGGACGGGCGCCCAGATATTTGTATCTGGTCCGCTCCAGCCGAGGTAGATAGTTTTCACAGGTTGGAGCTATGTTTGTCTGCCCATGGCGGTGCATCTTGGATAGCTTTGGGTAAGTTTTGATTATTTATTTTTGGAACAACGACTATTTTTCTATATTCTCTTTTGTCTTTTTCTTTTTTTTTTTTCTTAGGGGCGACGCTGGCTCTATCCGGGGAGGTCGGCTGGTGTTGCTGCCTGACGTGCAGGGCGCATCCACTGTACATGCTGCATGAGGACGACGTTGCAGCTTTGGGCACTTCCACCCCTGTGGCCGGCTGGGGTCCTCCGGTAGCAACATCAAGTCCTTTTCTCGAGGAGAATTGGGACGACCCTGCCCCTGACGACCTGAATGCGTCAGACGTTGAGTCTTGCACGGCCTGGGACCTCCCAGATGAGGGGTCTTGTCCTGCCGAGGAGAATTGGGATCTTCCCGGCGATGCTTCTGGTCCCGCCCAGGGTTAAGCCGAGGACGCTAATCCGCTTCATGGTAACTTATTTTCACTTTTTATTTGGACCTCATTTTCTAATTACTCCCCTTTTTTTTGTTTCTTTTAGAATTTGGGTGTTATTTAGTTTCCTGCACCACCATAGTTTATAATTTTTCTTCTTGATTTTTTGTAATTAACTTTAACCCCTTTTTTTTCAAAATTTAGTTTTAATTTTATTCTTCTTATTTTTGTATTTCTTAAAAAAAAATAAAAAAAAATTCTTGGCTAAATGGCGAGATATCGTTTTTCATTTATTATTAAAAAAAAATTGTTTTTTTTTTGTGTTCTCCCTTATAGATTTTAGGTAAAAGGAAAAATGGTCTTGGCAGTTTTTTGGGTTTGATCATCAATTTCTCTATGACGCTGATTCGTATTTGGGGTTGGATGGTGTTAGGTGGCTTTAAGATTACCGGGTTATTGTTGAGGTCTTTGAGAGAAAAAAAAAATTCTGTTGGCCTGTTTTTAGTTGGTTTATACTGACTCTAGGATATCCTATTATTTTGTGTGGAGCCAGAAAAAGATTTTTGTTTCTTTTGTTTTTGGTTTTCCGGTAGTTACATATCCCCGGTGGTTTCGGTGTTGGCAGATTATAATCTGTTGTTCGGCTTAACTTATACTAGAGACTAAATATTCACTTACTGTTCGTTACCTAATTATTTCTACGTCGTTTCCTTAGTTTACGTCGTTTATTTATTCCTAGTTATTTTCTGAAATTCTAGGGGGTTGTATTTCGTGTTGTCATCTTTACTATGGGTTAGTTAAGAACGAGTTGTCTAGTCTAAGTTTTTTAATCTAACTGTTAGTTTGTTCTAGTTTTGTTTTTGTTATCTTATTTAGTATAATCTTATGATTTTATGTCTATATCTAAGTTAATTGTTGTGTATTATTTAACGTTGCTACATATCATTTACTTCTTATTTTTATTATTATTATTTTTGTGTAAATAATCTTCGGTTATGTTTTTATTTTTTAATTCTATTATCTTATGCCTTTCTTTCTTCTATTTATTACCTTATTTAATTTATTATTTCAACTTTGCTAAGTACTACTTATGTTTGTTAATTTTGGGTTCTTAGGTACTACTAGATAAAGTTTATTCTTATGTAATATTTATTTTACCTGGTCGCTTTATTTCTTATTTGCTATAAATTATTTCAAATTATCTTCTAATACCAGTGTAGTGAAAGGACAGTGGTTCCGCCAGTAATAAAAGAATGAGACGGGGGCCAACCAACGAGTATAGATCTTTTTGATTATACTATATTACTTGTATAGATCTCGCTCTGTGGAGACTTTGAGTACGTTTTAATTTTCCTTGGGGTGTTGCGTAAACCGGTTCCATAGGAATGTTTTCAGCTGTGGGCTGTTGTCTGCGTTTAGCAATCCATGCCATGAATGCGGGTACGATATATTTTGCTAATGCCACTACAGATGCAATTAGCAACAAGAGTCCGGTCATTGATAGGGATGTAATAGAGAGTATATGAGGAATCTTGGCCTTTGGTCCAAAGTGAATGTTGTTCACTTTGGTACGGATTTCTTCTAGAGATTTTGTATCCAAGTGGATACGATGGTTTGTATCATCTCCGAGGAGCAACGTTGGTTGATTCTCAGGGTTTTTAGGAGCGGGTATCTTGGACATATATTCTGCCAATTTATCCTGAGTTTCGTTTGTGCCTGGGAAGTAGGGTGGTTGAAAAACTCTTAGCGGATGTAGATTTTCTGCTTCGTAATACAGAGTGTTAGACCCTATTTGCAAGGAACATGGTTCGTTGACTGTCATGATTCCTTGTCCTGCGAGACGATGGGTGAGTAACTGTTGAGTACAAGTTATATGTACTATAGTAGTTTCAGTTAAGGTGTACAGCCACGAATTTGGTCTATTGAGTTTTATTATTGTGTCTCTTGGGGGAATTTGGGCTCTGATGCTACATTGTGGGTGTTCGCCCAGTGGATTGAATAGAAGTTTGATAACACATTCATCTGTTTTTGTAGCTTTGGTGAGTGGTGTATTTAGCTTACCAATCCACGTATCTTCCTTGATTCCCTTTGAAATTTTTTTGAAAGATCTCAGGTTTTCTGGCTTCAGCAACAGAAATTCCTGGGTCTGGATTTGGCTTGCCACATGAGAATATTTGTTATCAGGTATTAATGAATGCTTTGGATCCACCCGTATGGGGAAACATCTAATCTGTTGGATTTTCATCTTGGGGATATTAAAAATGGGGAGTTTGATTCGGATAACTAATTTGTCCTGCAACAAATGTGTCTTAACATCTGCTGTTTGATACAGAACTGACAAGCAGTCTTGTAGATTGGGACAAGTGGAGTGAGATTTGTGATAAATCTCTAGCAAATAGTTTGGGGAAATTAAAAGGGGATGAATTTGATTATTTCTACTGGACACTATTATGTCCAGTAGAGCTTGTTGTCTAAATTCCAACTCTATCATTTGTAATGTTAGACTAGAAACGATCTCTTGTCTTATTTGGTGGGCTATCAAATCATCCGTTGTATTCTGCAGATGGTTAATCTGATTGATTATCTGGTGTTGTCGTTCAGACAGTGAGGATAAGGGTTTTTGAATTTGTTCAAAAGTGGTTTTTATTACACTGATCTGTTGCTTTTCCAGATCAGCTAAGGTTTGAGTATTCACCTCTAATTCGCGTAGTCGGCTGTACACCTCTTGTTCGTTTCCGCTATCCATAGTGCCAAAGAGATAGTGCATCGCATTACCTATCCCATCAAAGATGGATCGGGGCTTGCGTGATTTAGGCACTGCCTCTTTAATGACATTGGTGCGTCTCTTGATGTTTTCCATCAGGGCATGTACATGTTTGGTTTGTAGGGTACATAGATCTTGATCAGAGGATTTGTTACCACATAATTGATGTACGTAGTGTTCCGCGCGTTCCGCCAGTTTTGTCTGATTGTCCAACTCCGCCAGATCTAACTCAGTTATGATGCTCCAAGTATCGTGGTAAACTGATAGGCTTCCAAGATCCTCAAATAGTATTCCCGTATTATTTAGGGGCGTTATAGTGTAAGGTTCCTCCGCGAGGGCTCCTATCGTGATCAGGATCAGTCCGTAAAAAATTATTGACCGCATTGTTATCTAGGAGAGGATAGGGTAGGATATTAAAATGGGGTTTTTGTTGATTTTGTAGCTTACATTCTATTATATATGTATCTTAGAATTACTTAGATTATGTTGACACCATGTTATTCGTAGAAAGGTTTTAGACGATTGTTATGTACCGTCACCTCTCGTTTGCGAATTTTAATTGTTGTGTTTACTGAACTGGGGATGCCGGTTACCGTATAGGGTCCTACCCAAATCTGGGAGAGCTTATGTTTGCGACTCTCGCTCTTGAGTAGAACCTTGTCTCCTCTGTGAAATGTCAGGGGACGTACAGCTTTGTCATAGTAATTTTTCGAGCGTTGTTTACTCATCAGAAGATTTTTCCGTGCCATGGCGTAAGACTTTTGAAGCTTATACCTGAGAATATGGTAGTAGCTCTCGTGATTATACACGGGTTCAGGATCTCGCCTTAAGTTGGACGGAACGTCCGCTGTAAAGCCGTAGAGGCAGTCCATGGGAGTTAATTTTGTCCCTTCGTGTACACTGTTGTTGTACACGAAAGCTGCGGTTCGCAGATAACTATCCCATGAGCTGGGATTTTCGTCCACTATAGTTCGTAGATATTCAATCAACGGTCTATGTGCACGTTCGAGTGCTCCATTTGATTGGGGATGATAAGCCGAAGTCTGCAGCTTATTTATCCTAAGGAGTTTGCATACCTTTTTGAATAGGTCACTCAGGAAATTACTTCCCTGATCGGTGACTATTCTTTTGGGAATGCGGTAGCGCGTGACGATTTCGTCGAAGAAAATTTGCGCTACCGTTATAGCTTCCCCATTTGGTATGGCATACCAATCTACAAACTTCGTGAGGTTATCCTGAAACGTTAATATATATTTATTTCCGGATTCAGTTTCCTCTAGTGGGCCGACTATATCTAGATAGATTTTATCGAATGGTTGTTCCGCTACGTCTGTAATTACCATTGGCATTTTATACTGTGGTGAGGCCTTCATGGTTTGACATTTGGCACACCGCTTAATGTGCTTTTTGATGTCACTAAGCATGTGCCTCCACCAGTACTTTCTTCGAATCCGTTTATAGGTTTTTATCACTCCCTGATGGCCGCCAAAGAGAGAATCATGATAATCTTTTAAGATTAATTGAATCTCCTCTGGGCTTGTGATTACCTCAGGGGGACGAGTTTCGTCTATAATTTGCGGATTGGTACTAGGTGGACTGTCAAGGTCCTCTGCCGCTTCTGGATGATGGGTTTGTCCTTTTTGTTTGGACTGGCTGTCTTGATTTGTTCCACTTCCCTGAATGTTTCGTGTCTGGGCTCTGGTTACTGCATTGCATTGCAGACACTCCTTTTGGTCCGATGAGTGTTTTTCCTCCTCTATATCCGAGTTCATTTGGTGGTGGACTATAGCTTCTACCGTGAAGGTTGCAGTTTCCTTGTCTTTGTTATTATCCCGTGGAATGCGGCTTAAAGCATCGGCATTCGTATTGTACTTTCCGGGCTTATACTCAATTTTATAATTGAACTCGGAAAGTTTATGGTGAAATCTCACCAGACGGGATGTGGGATCTTTAACATTGAAGACACCCTTGAGTGGTTTGTGATCTGTATAGACCGTGAACTCTCGGCCTTGCAGATAACACCTGAAATTTTTAGTCGCCCAAACTATAGCCAGTAACTCTTTCTCAATCGTGGAATAATTACGTTCGGCCTTGTTCAGGGTACGGCTGGCGTAGGCAATGGGCTGGTCACTTCCTACCTCTCCTTGAGAGAGTACTGCTCCAAGAGCCTCGCTGCTGGCGTCTGTGGTAAGGTTAAAGGGTTTTGAAAAATCGGGATATATTAGGAGTGGAGGGGAAATTAAAGCGTTCTTAATGCTTTGAAATGCCTCTTGGCATTTCTCAGTCCACTTAAACTTTACATCCTTTCGGAGTAAGTTTGTTAGTGGACGTACTGTTTTCGAAAAATCAGGTATGAATTTTCTGTAGTAATTGGCAAGGCCCAAAAAAGATTGGACTTGCCTTACTGTCTTAGGAATGGGGAAAGTTTGGACGCATGCCGTTTTGCTAGGGTCAGGTAGTGCTCCTTGGTTAGAACATTTGTGTCCTAAGTACACTACCTCGCGCCTAAGAAATTGACATTTCTCAGGTTGAAGTTTCAGGTTATTTTCTCTTAATCTGTCAAAGACTTTGCGAAGCTTTTCGTTGTGGTCTGCCAGACTTTTTCCATAGATGACGATGTCATCTAAGTAGACGAAACATTCTAGGCCTTGTAGGCCAGTTAATATGAAATTCATTAAACGCTGAAATGTGGCCGGGGCTCCTTTAAGCCCGAACGGCATGCGTTTGAATTCATAATGCCCGTAGTTGGTACTGAAAGCCGTTTTTGCTCGATCTTTCGGATCGACGAGTACCTGATGATAGCCATTGGCTAGGTCTAGGGTAGTGAAGTATCTTGAATGGCCCAGTTGATCGAGGATATCCTCAATCCGTGGTAGCGGGAAGGCGTCGCCAATCGTTTTTTCGTTCAACTTACGGAAATCAACGACGACGCGCCACCTTTTCTCACCATCTGGTCCCGCTTTTTTGGGGACTACTAGCAGTGGCGAGTTCCATGGGCTTTTGCTGGGCTGGACAATGTCGTTGTCCAGCATTTCTCTGAGTTGCTCATTTATGACATTTCGCTGTGTCTCTGGTAACCGGTACATCTTTTGGTTAATAGGTGCTTGGTCTTGCACCAAAGGGATGTCGTGGGTGATGGCATTTGTATGCGTAAGCCTGTCACCTTTTAAGAAGAATATGTCATCATATTCATAACAGAGATTTGTTATTGACGCTTTTTCCTCAGTGTTTAGAGTTTCATCCAGACTGAGTTCTTGCTCTAGTCTGGTGAGGCGGGGCTGAATACTGGTGTCTTCTTGTTCGGCATCGTTTGGGAACAAGTACTTTATATGTTGTAGGGTGGCCGTTTGTTCAGCGCTTATTGCCCTATTTTTATTTTTATTAAATCTAATCTTCTTTAACGATTTTGTATTACTTATTTTAACTCTTAACCTACTTGTTTTATATATGAGAGGCGCTGGGTCAGATGGATCTGCGGGAGTTGCTATCGGCAGACCGTTTGTGTGCTGGCCAGCGCCTGACGTTGGGGTTTTCATGAGGGACCCGCAAGCGTCTTGGAGCAGTTTCTTATGACCGCTTAGTTGGCTGGGGCTCTTGTGCCCTATTTTCTTAATCTTAGATCTACTTATATTTTGATGCTCACCATCGCCGTCATTTCGACTCATGGGATTCAAGGGATGGGCTGTTGCAATATCTTTATCTGGCTCTCGTTTGATGGGGACGACAGTGTAGTCTTTAATGGGAACCAGACTTAGGTTCACGCTGTTTAGGACTACTTGTGAACTGCGTGTGTTGAGGATTCCTATAGGGACTGCCTTTAACCCAGCTGAGAGTAAGCTGTTGGCTAAGAAGACTCCGTCGTCTATTTCTTTTGACAGACTGAGCATTTCTTCCTGCAACTGCAACGGAACTTTGACTACGATCTGAGACCTTGCTGGTATGCACACAGGTTCATTTAAATTTACCTGATGCTGGCCAGTCTTACAAGCCAGATTTTTGGCAATCAACTCACCCTTATCGCGTTCTTGTTTATCACAGCCGACTTCTTCTGACTGAGAAGTTTTGAGAACACTTCGGGTAGAAGGTGTATCCCCGTCGGGTTTAATATCTTCTACCAGTGTCTCTTTGTTGACTGTGTTTTGTAAACACGGGTTGTCCGATGCGGTTTCTAATGGAACAGCAAACTCTTCTGGATTAGTTTCCGTGCGAGGAAATCGCAGAACCTTGTTGGGTCCCTCAACATTACAGTTTTTGGCTAGGAAATCATTTCCTAGCAAGCCGTCGTCGGAAATACCTGGGATGTTTTTTACCACCTGAAAGTTGCAAGGTAAGTTACTTTTTAGCATGAAGTTTCCTTGCAACTTCCTAAGGTTTTTCCGGTGCCAAAAGGGCTTTGAAGCGTTAGTTTTTTGTTGGTGTTTATTAGCTCGCGAGATTTGAGAGCTTTTTTCTTAATTATACTGATCTCAGCGCCGGTGTCCACTATTAGCTGGGCCTGACCATTTAGACCTATGTCTAGAGGAAGTCTGGCGGTGGGCACACTGAAGTTGGGCGGCTGAGAAGACCCTTGTTTATTGCTGGTAGGGTTTATAGTCGAGCCGGGGAGTTTTGGGTCGACTCTTTGTCGTTTCCCTGTTTTTTATCCTCCCACTTTTGCTTTTGTCGACATTCGTCGATCTTATGTCCACGGCGCCCACAAAAATCACATTTTTGTCTTATGTTAAAGACTCTGGGGCCTTTTGTATTGTTCGGGTCTGACTGTGGTTGATTATTAGGCGATCCTCGTGTGAAACGATTTGCAGACTGTGTTTGGTTGTTTCGACAGTCGCGAATGTCATGCCCGTAACTTCTACAGTTAGTGCAGAAGGGGGTGTTTTTGCGTTTTAGACACTCCGTGTAGGTGTGTCCCCGCTTCTGGCAGAAATTGCAAGTGATGTTTTGTACCAGATTCTGTGTATCCGGTTGTCTAGAATCCCTTCGTGGAAATGGCGGGCGTAGTGGTTGAGCATGTACGTATGGGGGATTGTTAAACTGCCTGGGCTCTTGTGCCCGTGGTGATGCATACATGGGTGGCTGTGGTGCTTGATTGTAAGGAGTTCGGCTGAGAGCCCGAACTCGAAGACTAGGGTCTATTGGTGCCATTGGGTATGGCTGTTGCGTTAGCGGCGTTTGGACGAAAACTGTGCCTGCTTGCAGCTTTTCCATGTCTAGAGCCTTTTGTATCAGCTGCTCTAGATCATTTTCTACCAGCGTGAGGAGGTACTGGCATAGGTGGGGATTGTTCACTCCACTTTTGAGGGCATTCTTGGCGAAGTCCGCCAACTGTGTCTTCACAGCTGGGGCTGCCGTTGCTCCGTACTTCAGTACCGCTGCCTCGTTGCAAAGCATCAACAACTGCTTCACTCTTGTTGTGAAGGCAGTGAGAGTTTCCAACGGGTTTTGCCTCATTGTGATCAATTTGTTGACCAACTCTTGGTACGATTCTCGTGGTAGGTAGGTTCTGTTCAGACGTTCCTCCACCTCACTAAAAGTAGTTGTTGGAACGTCCGAAGCAAACAGCTGATAAGCATCGCCACGAAGCCTTGTGGGCAAGATATGTAGGAAGGCTGGTTTTTCTTCCTCACTTAAACAGTGTAGGGTCTGTTTGCAACAGCCAATAAATGTTTGTAGCTCACGACCTAGCTGTGGGGTATTTTCACCCGAAAACAGAGGAACTAGTTGTGCCGTGAGCTTGGCCACCTTCGCATAATCTACCATTGTGATTATCTTTTTATTTAAACTTTTGTAGGGTAGTCTACTTGTGCTTTGTCGGGTTTCAGGGCTGGTTTCTGGACTAGAATCCGTGAAGGATACTTCTAGCCAGCCACTGAGGAGATCTTCGGCGGTTGTTTGGTCCGCTTCGTCACCACCAATATCACTGTCACTCTCAGCGCTTACAACTACACTGGCTGAGCTCTTATCTAAACCTAGTGAACGTGAAAGCCCGGCAAATTCGATAAGCTCCTGTTTGAATCGCTCTGTATCTTTTTTAAATTTTTCGATTTTTGTCAGCCTCTGCTCTCTGCCTTGACTTAATCTATGGTCAAGAGCGTCGCAGTGCGTGACAGTGAGCTTATCGGATTCACGTGCCTTTTCTAACAACTTATCTAAAAACTTATCTAGACTTACTTTAGATACAACTGTGGGCCCTGTTAAAACGGTGCCGCTTCGAAGGCGAACTCCTTTTCTTTCCTGCTGTGATGGGTCTGGATCCTGGCTAGTTGATTGTGTTGGGTTGTCTTCTGGGGCGTTGTCTGTACCTTCCCGGAGGTGATGAAGATTTTCACCTGGGGATTTCTCCGCGTCGGATGAAGGTATGGAGTTTAATCTCGTGCCTGTCTCAGGTGCCGGTGTCGAGTTTTCTCCTGACATATGCGTCCCGCGTTGTCCAAAAGGGGGGCTTCCAGCCTTCTTGGAGTATTCCCTTCTGGAATGTTTTTTGCTACTAGGGGGGCTCCTGCCGTCTTATTTTCCTTGGCTGAGATTGAAAGGGGGGCTTTTGCCGACTTCGAGATCCCTTTCAATCCTGGAACGAAGTTACAATTTCCGGTGCTTCTGTTTGCTGCCGGGGGGCCCTAGGCCTACTTATTTCCCCTGGATATGGTTGAAAGGGGGCTTAAAACCTTCTTCGAAATCCCCTTCAACCCAGGAACGATGATATCTTCCTTCTGGAGATGATTTTGATTGGGCCTGTCTTCGTTTTCCTCCTTCTCGGTTTTGAATGGGTGTCCGTTGTCCTGACTTCTTCTCGGTGCTGGGAAAGAGCTTCTGGTAAAGTCCCTTGCTGATGTTTCTTTTTTCACTCACTGGGGTGAACGCTTGCTCGCCTGGAGCAGAGGCGCCTATAGATGATATCTACCCCGAGCGTTGGGGGTGACGTGGCCGTATAATGTGGCTAGTGTCACAGGTTCCCCGTAGATTCTTGCAGGATCAAGGCTTTTCAAGCGTTTACGATCTTTTACTTTGACCAAGCTTTCTTGATCCTACCGGCTGCGCCAATTTTGTTGCTGCCTGACGTGCAGGGCGCATCCACTGTACATGCTGCATGAGGACGACGTTGCAGCTTTGGGCACTTCCACCCCTGTGGCCGGCTGGGGTCCTCCGGTAGCAACATCAAGTCCTTTTCTCGAGGAGAATTGGGACGACCCTGCCCCTGACGACCTGAATGCGTCAGACGTTGAGTCTTGCACGGCCTGGGACCTCCCAGATGAGGGGTCTTGTCCTGCCGAGGAGAATTGGGATCTTCCCGGTGATGCTTCTGGTCCCGCCCAGGGTTAAGCCGAGGACGCTAATCCGCTTCATGGTAACTTATTTTCACTTTTTATTTGGACCTCATTTTCTAATTACTCCCCTTTTTTTTTGTTTCTTTTAGAATTTGGGTGTTATTTAGTTTCCTGCACCACCATAGTTTATAATTTTTCTTCTTGATTTTTTGTAATTAACTTTAACCCCTTTTTTTTCAAAATTTAGTTTTAATTTTATTCTTCTTATTTTTGTATTTCTTAAAAAAAAATAAAAAAAAATTCTTGGCTAAATGGCGAGATATCGTTTTTCATTTATTATTAAAAAAAAATTGTTTTTTTTTTGTGTTCTCCCTTATAGATTTTAGGTAAAAGGAAAAATGGTCTTGGCAGTTTTTTGGGTTTGATCATCAATTTCTCTATGACGCTGATTCGTATTTGGGGTTGGATGGTGTTAGGTGGCTTTAAGATTACCGGGTTATTGTTGAGGTCTTTGAGAGAAAAAAAAAATTCTGTTGGCCTGTTTTTAGTTGGTTTATACTGACTCTAGGATATCCTATTATTTTGTGTGGAGCCAGAAAAAGATTTTTGTTTCTTTTGTTTTTGGTTTTCCGGTAGTTACATATCCCCGGTGGTTTCGGTGTTGGCAGATTATAATCTGTTGTTCGGCTTAACTTATACTAGAGACTAAATATTCACTTACTGTTCGTTACCTAATTATTTCTACGTCGTTTCCTTAGTTTACGTCGTTTATTTATTCCTAGTTATTTTCTGAAATTCTAGGGGGTTGTATTTCGTGTTGTCATCTTTACTATGGGTTAGTTAAGAACGAGTTGTCTAGTCTAAGTTTTTTAATCTAACTGTTAGTTTGTTCTAGTTTTGTTTTTGTTATCTTATTTAGTATAATCTTATGATTTTATGTCTATATCTAAGTTAATTGTTGTGTATTATTTAACGTTGCTACATATCATTTACTTCTTATTTTTATTATTATTATTTTTGTGTAAATAATCTTCGGTTATGTTTTTATTTTTTAATTCTATTATCTTATGCCTTTCTTTCTTCTATTTATTACCTTATTTAATTTATTATTTCAACTTTGCTAAGTACTACTTATGTTTGTTAATTTTGGGTTCTTAGGTACTACTAGATAAAGTTTATTCTTATGTAATATTTATTTTACCTGGTCGCTTTATTTCTTATTTGCTATAAATTATTTCAAATTATCTTCTAATACCAGTGTAGTGAAAGGACAGTGGTTCCGCCAGTAATAAAAGAATGAGACGGGGGCCAACCAACGAGTATAGATCTTTTTGATTATACTATATTACTTGTATAGATCTCGCTCTGTGGAGACTTTGAGTACGTTTTAATTTTCCTTGGGGTGTTGCGTAAACCGGTTCCATAGGAACGTTTTCAGCTGTGGGCTGTTGTCTGCGTTTAGCAATCCATGCCATGAATGCGGGTACGATATATTTTGCTAATGCCACTACAGATGCAATTAGCAACAAGAGTCCGGTCATTGATAGGGATGTAATAGAGAGTATATGAGGAATCTTGGCCTTTGGTCCAAAGTGAATGTTGTTCACTTTGGTACGGATTTCTTCTAGAGATTTTGTATCCAAGTGGATACGATGGTTTGTATCATCTCCGAGGAGCAACGTTGGTTGATTCTCAGGGTTTTTAGGAGCGGGTATCTTGGACATATATTCTGCCAATTTATCCTGAGTTTCGTTTGTGCCTGGGAAGTAGGGTGGTTGAAAAACTCTTAGCGGATGTAGATTTTCTGCTTCGTAATACAGAGTGTTAGACCCTATTTGCAAGGAACATGGTTCGTTGACTGTCATGATTCCTTGTCCTGCGAGACGATGGGTGAGTAACTGTTGAGTACAAGTTATATGTACTATAGTAGTTTCAGTTAAGGTGTACAGCCACGAATTTGGTCTATTGAGTTTTATTATTGTGTCTCTTGGGGGAATTTGGGCTCTGATGCTACATTGTGGGTGTTCGCCCAGTGGATTGAATAGAAGTTTGATAACACATTCATCTGTTTTTGTAGCTTTGGTGAGTGGTGTATTTAGCTTACCAATCCACGTATCTTCCTTGATTCCCTTTGAAATTTTTTTGAAAGATCTCAGGTTTTCTGGCTTCAGCAACAGAAATTCCTGGGTCTGGATTTGGCTTGCCACATGAGAATATTTGTTATCAGGTATTAATGAATGCTTTGGATCCACCCGTATGGGGAAACATCTAATCTGTTGGATTTTCATCTTGGGGATATTAAAAATGGGGAGTTTGATTCGGATAACTAATTTGTCCTGCAACAAATGTGTCTTAACATCTGCTGTTTGATACAGAACTGACAAGCAGTCTTGTAGATTGGGACAAGTGGAGTGAGATTTGTGATAAATCTCTAGCAAATAGTTTGGGGAAATTAAAAGGGGATGAATTTGATTATTTCTACTGGACACTATTATGTCCAGTAGAGCTTGTTGTCTAAATTCCAACTCTATCATTTGTAATGTTAGACTAGAAACGATCTCTTGTCTTATTTGGTGGGCTATCAAATCATCCGTTGTATTCTGCAGATGGTTAATCTGATTGATTATCTGGTGTTGTCGTTCAGACAGTGAGGATAAGGGTTTTTGAATTTGTTCAAAAGTGGTTTTTATTACACTGATCTGTTGCTTTTCCAGATCAGCTAAGGTTTGAGTATTCACCTCTAATTCGCGTAGTCGGCTGTACACCTCTTGTTCGTTTCCGCTATCCATAGTGCCAAAGAGATAGTGCATCGCATTACCTATCCCATCAAAGATGGATCGGGGCTTGCGTGATTTAGGCACTGCCTCTTTAATGACATTGGTGCGTCTCTTGATGTTTTCCATCAGGGCATGTACATGTTTGGTTTGTAGGGTACATAGATCTTGATCAGAGGATTTGTTACCACATAATTGATGTACGTAGTGTTCCGCGCGTTCCGCCAGTTTTGTCTGATTGTCCAACTCCGCCAGATCTAACTCAGTTATGATGCTCCAAGTATCGTGGTAAACTGATAGGCTTCCAAGATCCTCAAATAGTATTCCCGTATTATTTAGGGGCGTTATAGTGTAAGGTTCCTCCGCGAGGGCTCCTATCGTGATCAGGATCAGTCCGTAAAAAATTATTGACCGCATTGTTATCTAGGAGAGGATAGGGTAGGATATTAAAATGGGGTTTTTGTTGATTTTGTAGCTTACATTCTATTATATATGTATCTTAGAATTACTTAGATTATGTTGACACCATGTTATTCGTAGAAAGGTTTTAGACGATTGTTATGTACCGTCACCTCTCGTTTGCGAATTTTAATTGTTGTGTTTACTGAACTGGGGATGCCGGTTACCGTATAGGGTCCTACCCAAATCTGGGAGAGCTTATGTTTGCGACTCTCGCTCTTGAGTAGAACCTTGTCTCCTCTGTGAAATGTCAGGGGACGTACAGCTTTGTCATAGTAATTTTTCGAGCGTTGTTTACTCATCAGAAGATTTTTCCGTGCCATGGCGTAAGACTTTTGAAGCTTATACCTGAGAATATGGTAGTAGCTCTCGTGATTATACACGGGTTCAGGATCTCGCCTTAAGTTGGACGGAACGTCCGCTGTAAAGCCGTAGAGGCAGTCCATGGGAGTTAATTTTGTCCCTTCGTGTACACTGTTGTTGTACACGAAAGCTGCGGTTCGCAGATAACTATCCCATGAGCTGGGATTTTCGTCCACTATAGTTCGTAGATATTCAATCAACGGTCTATGTGCACGTTCGAGTGCTCCATTTGATTGGGGATGATAAGCCGAAGTCTGCAGCTTATTTATCCTAAGGAGTTTGCATACCTTTTTGAATAGGTCACTCAGGAAATTACTTCCCTGATCGGTGACTATTCTTTTGGGAATGCGGTAGCGCGTGACGATTTCGTCGAAGAAAATTTGCGCTACCGTTATAGCTTCCCCATTTGGTATGGCATACCAATCTACAAACTTCGTGAGGTTATCCTGAAACGTTAATATATATTTATTTCCGGATTCAGTTTCCTCTAGTGGGCCGACTATATCTAGATAGATTTTATCGAATGGTTGTTCCGCTACGTCTGTAATTACCATTGGCATTTTATACTGTGGTGAGGCCTTCATGGTTTGACATTTGGCACACCGCTTAATGTGCTTTTTGATGTCACTAAGCATGTGCCTCCACCAGTACTTTCTTCGAATCCGTTTATAGGTTTTTATCACTCCCTGATGGCCGCCAAAGAGAGAATCATGATAATCTTTTAAGATTAATTGAATCTCCTCTGGGCTTGTGATTACCTCAGGGGGACGAGTTTCGTCTATAATTTGCGGATTGGTACTAGGTGGACTGTCAAGGTCCTCTGCCGCTTCTGGATGATGGGTTTGTTCTTTTTGTTTGGACTGGCTGTCTTGATTTGTTCCACTTCCCTGAATGTTTCGTGTCTGGGCTCTGGTTACTGCATTGCATTGCAGACACTCCTTTTGGTCCGATGAGTGTTTTTCCTCCTCTATATCCGAGTTCATTTGGTGGTGGACTATAGCTTCTACCGTGAAGGTTGCAGTTTCCTTGTCTTTGTTATTATCCCGTGGAATGCGGCTTAAAGCATCGGCATTCGTATTGTACTTTCCGGGCTTATACTCAATTTTATAATTGAACTCGGAAAGTTTATGGTGAAATCTCACCAGACGGGATGTGGGATCTTTAACATTGAAGACACCCTTGAGTGGTTTGTGATCTGTATAGACCGTGAACTCTCGGCCTTGCAGATAACACCTGAAATTTTTAGTCGCCCAAACTATAGCCAGTAACTCTTTCTCAATCGTGGAATAATTACGTTCGGCCTTGTTCAGGGTACGGCTGGCGTAGGCAATGGGCTGGTCACTTCCTACCTCTCCTTGAGAGAGTACTGCTCCAAGAGCCTCGCTGCTGGCGTCTGTGGTAAGGTTAAAGGGTTTTGAAAAATCGGGATATATTAGGAGTGGAGGGGAAATTAAAGCGTTCTTAATGCTTTGAAATGCCTCTTGGCATTTCTCAGTCCACTTAAACTTTACATCCTTTCGGAGTAAGTTTGTTAGTGGACGTACTGTTTTCGAAAAATCAGGTATGAATTTTCTGTAGTAATTGGCAAGGCCCAAAAAAGATTGGACTTGCCTTACTGTCTTAGGAATGGGGAAAGTTTGGACGCATGCCGTTTTGCTAGGGTCAGGTAGTGCTCCTTGGTTAGAACATTTGTGTCCTAAGTACACTACCTCGCGCCTAAGAAATTGACATTTCTCAGGTTGAAGTTTCAGGTTATTTTCTCTTAATCTGTCAAAGACTTTGCGAAGCTTTTCGTTGTGGTCTGCCAGACTTTTTCCATAGATGACGATGTCATCTAAGTAGACGA
This sequence comes from Dioctria rufipes, assembly GCA_963924295.1. Taxonomy (NCBI): domain Eukaryota; kingdom Metazoa; phylum Arthropoda; class Insecta; order Diptera; family Asilidae; genus Dioctria; species Dioctria rufipes. Next base: position 45,503,828 of record OZ002744.1, on the reverse strand, counting down.
AACATTCTAGGCCTTGTAGGCCAGTTAATATGAAATTCATTAAACGCTGAAATGTGGCCGGGGCTCCTTTAAGCCCGAACGGCATGCGTTTGAATTCATAATGCCCGTAGTTGGTACTGAAAGCCGTTTTTGCTCGATCTTTCGGATCGACGAGTACCTGATGATAGCCATTGGCTAGGTCTAGGGTAGTGAAGTATCTTGAATGGCCCAGTTGATCGAGGATATCCTCAATCCGTGGTAGCGGGAAGGCGTCGCCAATCGTTTTTTCGTTCAACTTACGGAAATCAACGACGACGCGCCACCTTTTCTCACCATCTGGTCCCGCTTTTTTGGGGACTACTAGCAGTGGCGAGTTCCATGGGCTTTTGCTGGGCTGGACAATGTCGTTGTCCAGCATTTCTCTGAGTTGCTCCGCTGTGTCTCTGGTAACCGGTACATCTTTTGGTTAATAGGTGCTTGGTCTTGCACCAAAGGGATGTCGTGGGTGATGGCATTTGTATGCGTAAGCCTGTCACCTTTTAAGAAGAATATGTCATCATATTCATAACAGAGATTTGTTATTGACGCTTTTTCCTCAGTGTTTAGAGTTTCATCCAGACTGAGTTCTTGCTCTAGTCTGGTGAGGCGGGGCTGAATACTGGTGTCTTCTTGTTCGGCATCGTTTGGGAACAAGTACTTTATATGTTGTAGGGTGGCCGTTTGTTCAGCGCTTATTGCCCTATTTTTATTTTTATTAAATCTAATCTTCTTTAACGATTTTGTATTACTTATTTTAACTCTTAACCTACTTGTTTTATATATGAGAGGCGCTGGGTCAGATGGATCTGCGGGAGTTGCTATCGGCAGACCGTTTGTGTGCTGGCCAGCGCCTGACGTTGGGGTTTTCATGAGGGACCCGCAAGCGTCTTGGAGCAGTTTCTTATGACCGCTTAGTTGGCTGGGGCTCTTGTGCCCTATTTTCTTAATCTTAGATCTACTTATATTTTGATGCTCACCATCGCCGTCATTTCGACTCATGGGATTCAAGGGATGGGCTGTTGCAATATCTTTATCTGGCTCTCGTTTGATGGGGACGACAGTGTAGTCTTTAATGGGAACCAGACTTAGGTTCACGCTGTTTAGGACTACTTGTGAACTGCGTGTGTTGAGGATTCCTATAGGGACTGCCTTTAACCCAGCTGAGAGTAAGCTGTTGGCTAAGAAGACTCCGTCGTCTATTTCTTTTGACAGACTGAGCATTTCTTCCTGCAACTGCAACGGAACTTTGACTACGATCTGAGACCTTGCTGGTATGCACACAGGTTCATTTAAATTTACCTGATGCTGGCCAGTCTTACAAGCCAGATTTTTGGCAATCAACTCACCCTTATCGCGTTCTTGTTTATCACAGCCGACTTCTTCTGACTGAGAAGTTTTGAGAACACTTCGGGTAGAAGGTGTATCCCCGTCGGGTTTAATATCTTCTACCAGTGTCTCTTTGTTGACTGTGTTTTGTAAACACGGGTTGTCCGATGCGGTTTCTAATGGAACAGCAAACTCTTCTGGATTAGTTTCCGTGCGAGGAAATCGCAGAACCTTGTTGGGTCCCTCAACATTACAGTTTTTGGCTAGGAAATCATTTCCTAGCAAGCCGTCGTCGGAAATACCTGGGATGTTTTTTACCACCTGAAAGTTGCAAGGTAAGTTACTTTTTAGCATGAAGTTTCCTTGCAACTTCCTAAGGTTTTTCCGGTGCCAAAAGGGCTTTGAAGCGTTAGTTTTTTGTTGGTGTTTATTAGCTCGCGAGATTTGAGAGCTTTTTTCTTAATTATACTGATCTCAGCGCCGGTGTCCACTATTAGCTGGGCCTGACCATTTAGACCTATGTCTAGAGGAAGTCTGGCGGTGGGCACACTGAAGTTGGGCGGCTGAGAAGACCCTTGTTTATTGCTGGTAGGGTTTATAGTCGAGCCGGGGAGTTTTGGGTCGACTCTTTGTCGTTTCCCTGTTTTTTATCCTCCCACTTTTGCTTTTGTCGACATTCGTCGATCTTATGTCCACGGCGCCCACAAAAATCACATTTTTGTCTTATGTTAAAGACTCTGGGGCCTTTTGTATTGTTCGGGTCTGACTGTGGTTGATTATTAGGCGATCCTCGTGTGAAACGATTTGCAGACTGTGTTTGGTTGTTTCGACAGTCGCGAATGTCATGCCCGTAACTTCTACAGTTAGTGCAGAAGGGGGTGTTTTTGCGTTTTAGACACTCCGTGTAGGTGTGTCCCCGCTTCTGGCAGAAATTGCAAGTGATGTTTTGTACCAGATTCTGTGTATCCGGTTGTCTAGAATCCCTTCGTGGAAATGGCGGGCGTAGTGGTTGAGCATGTACGTATGGGGGATTGTTAAACTGCCTGGGCTCTTGTGCCCGTGGTGATGCATACATGGGTGGCTGTGGTGCTTGATTGTAAGGAGTTCGGCTGAGAGCCCGAACTCGAAGACTAGGGTCTATTGGTGCCATTGGGTATGGCTGTTGCGTTAGCGGCGTTTGGACGAAAACTGTGCCTGCTTGCAGCTTTTCCATGTCTAGAGCCTTTTGTATCAGCTGCTCTAGATCATTTTCTACCAGCGTGAGGAGGTACTGGCATAGGTGGGGATTGTTCACTCCACTTTTGAGGGCATTCTTGGCGAAGTCCGCCAACTGTGTCTTCACAGCTGGGGCTGCCGTTGCTCCGTACTTCAGTACCGCTGCCTCGTTGCAAAGCATCAACAACTGCTTCACTCTTGTTGTGAAGGCAGTGAGAGTTTCCAACGGGTTTTGCCTCATTGTGATCAATTTGTTGACCAACTCTTGGTACGATTCTCGTGGTAGGTAGGTTCTGTTCAGACGTTCCTCCACCTCACTAAAAGTAGTTGTTGGAACGTCCGAAGCAAACAGCTGATAAGCATCGCCACGAAGCCTTGTGGGCAAGATATGTAGGAAGGCTGGTTTTTCTTCCTCACTTAAACAGTGTAGGGTCTGTTTGCAACAGCCAATAAATGTTTGTAGCTCACGACCTAGCTGTGGGGTATTTTCACCCGAAAACAGAGGAACTAGTTGTGCCGTGAGCTTGGCCACCTTCGCATAATCTACCATTGTGATTATCTTTTTATTTAAACTTTTGTAGGGTAGTCTACTTGTGCTTTGTCGGGTTTCAGGGCTGGTTTCTGGACTAGAATCCGTGAAGGATACTTCTAGCCAGCCACTGAGGAGATCTTCGGCGGTTGTTTGGTCCGCTTCGTCACCACCAATATCACTGTCACTCTCAGCGCTTACAACTACACTGGCTGAGCTCTTATCTAAACCTAGTGAACGTGAAAGCCCGGCAAATTCGATAAGCTCCTGTTTGAATCGCTCTGTATCTTTTTTAAATTTTTCGATTTTTGTCAGCCTCTGCTCTCTGCCTTGACTTAATCTATGGTCAAGAGCGTCGCAGTGCGTGACAGTGAGCTTATCGGATTCACGTGCCTTTTCTAACAACTTATCTAAAAACTTATCTAGACTTACTTTAGATACAACTGTGGGCCCTGTTAAAACGGTGCCGCTTCGAAGGCGAACTCCTTTTCTTTCCTGCTGTGATGGGTCTGGATCCTGGCTAGTTGATTGTGTTGGGTTGTCTTCTGGGGCGTTGTCTGTACCTTCCCGGAGGTGATGAAGATTTTCACCTGGGGATTTCTCCGCGTCGGATGAAGGTATGGAGTTTAATCTCGTGCCTGTCTCAGGTGCCGGTGTCGAGTTTTCTCCTGACATATGCGTCCCGCGTTGTCCAAAAGGGGGGCTTCCAGCCTTCTTGGAGTATTCCCTTCTGGAATGTTTTTTGCTACTAGGGGGGCTCCTGCCGTCTTATTTTCCTTGGCTGAGATTGAAAGGGGGGCTTTTGCCGACTTCGAGATCCCTTTCAATCCTGGAACGAAGTTACAATTTCCGGTGCTTCTGTTTGCTGCCGGGGGGCCCTAGGCCTACTTATTTCCCCTGGATATGGTTGAAAGGGGGGCTTAAAACCTTCTTCGAAATCCCCTTCAACCCAGGAACGATGATATCTTCCTTCTGGAGATGATTTTGATTGGGCCTGTCTTCGTTTTCCTCCTTCTCGGTTTTGAATGGGTGTCCGTTGTCCTGACTTCTTCTCGGTGCTGGGAAAGAGCTTCTGGTAAAGTCCCTTGCTGATGTTTCTTTTTTCACTCACTGGGGTGAACGCTTGCTCGCCTGGAGCAGAGGCGCCTATAGATGATATCTACCCCGAGCGTTGGGGGTGACGTGGCCGTATAATGTGGCTAGTGTCACAGGTTCCCCGTAGATTCTTGCAGGATCAAGGCTTTTCAAGCGTTTACGATCTTTTACTTTGACCAAGCTTTCTTGATCCTACCGGCTGCGCCAATTTTGTTGTAAATATATTTTTACCCTTTTTTTTCACTTTGGGGTTGGCATACTTCCCTTCAGGGTACTGGTAGTCCGACAATGACAACACCTGTTTATTTATTTTTTTTTTATCACTTTTAATTTTCTAATTGAACAAGTGTTGTACACAAATCTTTATTTTAATGGCCTTATCCAACAATTACACTTTATCTTTATTATTATCGAACTTAAACTTAAAATACACAGCTTGACAGACGTACAACTAGATCTTTCGTAAAACTACAACGCACAATTTGCTCTAAAATTCCGACAGGGGTACAACTAAACTTTTTTCATATACTACAACACACAATTTTCTCTAAAATCCCCTTTTTCTTTTAAACCGAGAATTCTGTTTTTTTTTATTTTCTTAGAAACCTACAACTTGATTTGACCATCGACCGAGGAAAAACTAAAATCAACTGCTTCTTCGAAAGAAATCCAAAACTCAACTCAAACTTTTTTTCTAATTTTTCCGCCGAACCGCCGTATTTTAATTCGAAAATCGAACTCAACTCTTGATCACATTCATCGTGATCAAGAGCCGTCGTTCAGGATAGAAAATGCTAAATTGCATTTTCTTATCCTGAGAAAATTTAACTTTTTAACTCTGGACATGTTTGAACATGTCCAGAATTATTCGCGTTGAACGATGGCTGCAAAAATGTAATCTTACACTTTTTAAAACATCAGCCACCGTTTGAAATCGCGACGCGCATATACATACAATGCATTTATGCGGCGCGCGTTTCTTATCACGAAAGCTTTTTACACAATATGTATGTACGTATGTACATACATATTGAATTTTTTCACGGCAAATTGTACTGAAGGTACGATTTGTTTTTTGATTTCTTTGTGAATTTAATTATTTCCACTGATAAATTTTGCTGAAGGCAAAATACATACGTACATACATATTGAATTTTTTCACGGCAAATTGTACTGAAGGTACGATTTGTTTTTTGATTTCTTTGTGAATTTAATTATTTCCACTGATAAATTTTGCTGAAGGCAAAATTTGTCGTGGAGGTTGTTGCTATTAAACGACTTGGTTGAAATCTGAAACTTTTGTTTTTCCCAAGTCGTTTGATGGGAAAAATTTTATGAATTGTTTGGAATTTCAAGAAAATTGCTGATGCAATTTTCTTCACCCTTTTTGGAGATAAGCTAACCATGTTTTAAGCATGGTTAGCTTATGTTAAAATTTATTGAATAATTTTTATGTTTTGCCCTTTTTCAGGTTTATTCAAAAATATTAATTATTTTAGGTATATAACAGGCACACGAGCCACGAATTAAGTGCATACATTTGGAAAATAAGGACAGGTAACGCCAAAAGTGCTTCGCAAAGCAACTGGCACAGGATGATATTACAAGTATGTTAAATTTTCATCTGTATTTAATTTAATTTAATTTAATTTAATGTTTACTTTTTAATAGAATTTTCCCACCACCTTAAATCGCAAAATACAAAAAAGGAAGAAGATATTTTTTTACTTAAATATATGATCGAACGTTATCCGAAGCGTAAACGCAATTCTCTTCATAAAAAGCCTCGTATGATAAGCATATATTATTATATGAGAAACTACACTACGAATAAAAAAGTTCCTGTTTGTGCTGAATTTTTCAAAAATATAACCGGCGCAAAAACTAATCGACTCGCTTTGATAGGAAGGTATTGTGATAAATCTTTATTGTTATGTAGCAAAATAACATGAATCTTCAATGTTAAACAGGTACCATCGGCATTGCGCAGAAGCACCAACTGAAAGACGGGGGGGCGATAGATCTACTAATGCAGACAAATTCATTACAGAGGCCATATTGAAGCACATCAGTTCATTTTCATGTCGTGAAAGGCATTATTCTCGCGCCAAAATACAGAGAAGTTATTTGCCGGCTGAGTTGAATTTGAATAAAATGTTTGAAATGTTCATAAAAGAACAAACTACTAAAGGAGATGATCTCTGCTCACTTTCAAAATATAAGAACAAATTTTATTCAGAGTTTAATTTGGGATTTGGAAACCCGCACATTGATACATGTTCTACATGGAAATTCTATGATACTAAGATCAAAGCAGACAGTACGACTTCAGAAAAGTTGCAAGAGCTCCGCACAAAAAAACGACTGCATTTATTGCGGGCTAAAAAATTTCACTCCATCATGAACAAACCTATGGCTAATACTATAGACATCGTTTTCGATTTACAATAGAATCAACCACTACCTAAATTATCGATCGGGGAAGTATTTTATTCGCGGCAAGTATGGCTATACAATCTGGGAATAGTAGTGCATGGTAAAAAGCAAGAGAAGAAAGATGTTACATTTTACACTTGGCTTGAAACTGAAGCGGGAAGAGGATCAAATGAAATTACTTCAGCTTTAATACATTTTCTAAAAAATATTGAAGAGAGATTTAAAATAAATGCAGATAATCCGACGACAAAAATTCGTCTATTTTCAGACTCCTGTGTTGCTCAAAATAAAAACACAATCCTCATGACTGCACTGGTTCACTTTTTAGAAAACAGTGAAATCTTCTCGGAAATACAACACTATTTTCCAATCAAAGGTCATAGTTATATGCCACCCGATCGCGTCTTCGGTCGGATTGAAAAGCTGTACCGGAAAAAGGAAGAAATACTAGCACCTCAAGAATATTATGACTTGTTAGAACAACATGGCACTGCTAAAAAGCTCTATTATGATTGGACAATTTTCGATTATAAAGAAGCATCAAAACGGTTACTAAAGGCTAAATTGCCTTTTAAAATAAGCGCATCAAGAATAATTTGCTATAGTAAACGAGATGCAAGTATATTCATATGTGTAAGCAACACCTATGCTGGGGATCCCATTGAAGTCTCACCTTTTAAATCATCAGTACAATCAGTGAGTAACAGCATCAACGAATTTCAAGTTATACCGAGAAGGAATATGGTATCAACATAAAAGAGGGACGATGTGAAGAAACTTATGCAATTTTTTACTGTGCCCGAAAGCGCCAAAGGCTTTTACTTCCAAATTCTGGAAGGAAATGGTGGTGAAATTTCTGAAAGTATTCCAACAATTTATGACGAAGTAGAAGATACTTTTTGAATACTTATTTTGAAGCAGAAGATATTATTTGAGTTAATACTTTGAATTGTTACTTTTATTTGTTTGTTTTTACTACTAATTTTAAAAAACTGAATTTATTCTATTGTTTTTCAATTAAAAAATATATAATAATCATTGCCTTTTAATTACAAAACATATTTCCATTAATATATTCCAGAATAATATGAGTAGTTTTTGCAAAACGAAACAACTTCAGTAATTGTTTCAATTTTGAAAAAACTACCATATTTGAAATCGAATAATATTGGTTTTCTTTCATGTTTTATTGAACTTCCTTAGATTTACAGATCTGGTATTATCGACACTTTCAAAAGCCCATTACTGTTTTGAAAATTATGTTTTCCTTCCTGAAATATTTAAAAAAAACTGGCTCCTGAACATTTTTAAAAAAGTCGATTGTTGTATTATGAAAAAACGGTTCTCAATTGATTTTTAAGTCGAAACTAAATAACCTAAAAAACCTGTTCTAGATACCTTTTTTTTTCTTACTCAAACTGTACCTCAATTTATGTCCACCCATACCCAGAATTTTTTAGCCCTTGACTGATTTGTTGATGAAATCAAATCCATTCTTTTTTGCGAGTATTAAATATACACGCACTGAATATAACCATTTCCGAGTAAGTGCACAGTGATATCTATGTTCATGTTTTATTAAAAAAAAGCAATAAGTCCAACATTCGATAGGATAGAGATTCCTCGCTGTTAATAAAATTGAAAGAAGACCAAAGAATTGGCGTATTATTTATCTAAAAAAATATTTACAGTACACTCAGAAAAAAGTAGTTGGTAAAATTTAAACAAAAACATTGTTAAAAAACCAGTCAGTACAAATCTTCGTGAATCTGGAAAATTTTTACTATTGTCTGTGTGTGGGTTAATTAAAATTTCAACTCAAGTTGTGTGGCACAGAAATAATCAGAATTATTGGTTAACTGACTAAAATCATAGTTCAATACAATAAACAAGGAATTTTGCAGAAAAAATTGTTACTGTACTATGGATGGTTATTTTGTGTATTGAACAACTCAACACTGATAGTTGTTGGCTGATAATATTTTCGTTTAAATGATTTGAATTCTAATTCTCTATTGTTGCCTGCTGACTAAGCTAACGGTAGATGTGTCAAGTAGCCCAACACACACTAAATACTTAACCAACTTTGTAGTTAAGAAGTGCTTGTTCAACTTTTTGATGTCGAAGCAATTCAATCTAAATTTTGCGGTTTAGTTTCAAATGTGTCGCATGTGAAATAAGACATCGATTAAGAGTATGTAAAGTCAGTAAAGGTGAAAATAATTGTGATCGTATTGTAATGTATTACTTTATAAACATTTAAATAAACAAAGTGAAATTTTTATAGTTATATTCTTTTATAATGGACTCATTTGTGGAAGTAGTAACAAATTTTTGTGAAAGTGGAAATGTAGAGGACGTGGTAGAAAATGTGGATAAAGGTATCGAAGTACAACTGTTTTAGATGAAACTTTGAATGAGCAAGAAAGAGAGCTATATAATTTACTAAGAATTTGGGGATTTGATTTTGTTCAAGAAAGATTTTTTTTGGATTCTCCGGTATATAGCAAAAGCTAAAAAATGTTCTAATTTGTTATTTGCTCACACAACCCATTAATTTTTGGTGACAAGTTTCAAGTCTTGGTTTGACTCATCAACAGGTCCCAAAAAGCGAATTGAGTGATTTGAAAAACAAATGAAAAAAATGAAAAAAAGGAGAAAGAAATGAAAAGTTTGAGAAAAATAGAAAAAAACAATTTTTTATTTAGTAAAAAATTTAAAAAATTTTTAAAGAAACAGATTCATTCAAAGCGAATCGAACCTGTATACGATACGCAGTGGGCTGAAAAATAAAGAAGAAAAGGAAGAAGAAGAAGCGTTTCGTGTCAGCAGAAAACCTTACACTCATCGGTGCAGCTTCGTTTTCTGCCTGCTGCAGACGCTTCTTCGATTCGCTTCGAATGAATCTGTTTCTTTAAAATTTTTTAATTTTTTTTTAATAAATAAAAAAATTGTTTTCTTCTATTTTTCTCAAACTTTTCATTTCCTTCATCTTTTTTTCATTTTTTTCATTTGTTTTTCAAATCACACAATTTCGCTATTTGTGACCTGTTGATGAGTCAAACCAAGACTTGAAACTTGTCACCAAATATATAATGGGTTGTGTGATGAAATAACAAATTAAAAAAAAATTTTATCTTTTGCTATATACCGGAGAATCCCAAAAAAATCTTTCTTGAACAAAATTAAGTTTAACCCGGTAAAAAGTCCAAACGTAATCTTTTTATTTGGGGATTTGAGTTCTTATATGACGACTTCAAAGGTAAATTTAAAACATTTTAAATCATACAAAAAGAAAAAAAAACAAAAAGTGCAAAGATTTTTAAGCCAAAACCAACCAGGACCTTCAAGCTCTTCATCAAGCCCAGAAGTAGAGAATATCGAAACCTCTGAAGGTATTGATACTTTAAGTCTCATTGGATTCGATATACAGTATTCTTTTTTTTTTAGAAATTTATTATACTTGGCTTCATATAAATAATTCACCATGGACTGACGTACAAAAATATTGGAACGTAACTTTTAAAAAATAAGTACTGAGATTTTATCAATTATAAAGGATGTTGGCATTAGCATAATCTTAAAGAATTGGCCACATTTCTGTTATTTTTTGGGGCGTAGTTTGGTAAGTTTCTTGACATGCAATAAATACTATATTTTAATGTATCTAAACTTACTACAGATAGACGAAGATTTTCACACTTTATATCCAGCATCTTATGGGCTTTTCGAGAAATGGCAAAGTTTAAAAAAAAATGTTAAAGGAATATTAAATCAAAATATAAAAATATTTAAAACCCACAAATTTCTAAATACTAAAACAAATTTCCTAATTTAAGACATATAATTTTGAAGTTGGCTTTTTCTTAAATACGATGTGCATATATTAACTTTATACTTTAATATTGAATAAAACTTTATTCCTTTGCTAATGATATGATTTTAAATTTGTTTATAAAACTTATTTTTTACAGCGCAAACATAATCAACGAAATATTAGAATAATCACCTATAAAAAAATATTAATTATAATCGTCTGTTCAGTACTTAAGTTACATAAGTGCACACTTTCAAAATGCAGTTAATTTTGACATTAAAATTATATTTAATAATTTCATAGGTATGTATGTAACTATGAAAATATTTCTTTCGCAACACAATAGTTTACTGACAATTTTGTTAGTAATAAAAAAGTACTTTAACCATTTAAAAATGTGCATCAACTGTTAAAATGATTAGCCTACAAACAAAATTGTATATGTAAAACTATTAGCAGTAAGTGAACTGAGAAATAGTTAGTTGACAAAAATATTAGTTAGTAAACCGAAAAAAATAGTACCTGAACCATTTCTTTGTTCAATTTTTTGTGTATGAAGATTAACTGTTTTTGTTAGTTACACAATACCAACTTTCTTGGTTGGCATATTTTTAACCAACGATTTTGTTCAATTTTACCTACGTTTTTCTCTGAGTGTAGACTCTCTGTAATCCGGCGCTTTCAAACGGGCGAGGAGGGGCTATCAAGTTGAGACATCTTACTGAACGCCACTGTAAACAAACAACTTCCAATCGGTCAGTTGCGTCTTTATACGTCTCAGTTCTTAAAAATTCAATTTATTGCTACCTTTTTGTGCATTTTGCTGTCTTTTTCCAGTAATCCGTCATTTCCAATAATCCGGCCTACCCTGGTCTGATATTAGCCGGATTAGTGAGAATCTACCGTATTTACTTTTCAAAGCTCCAATCAGAAACCGACGCTTCTATAGAAGCGACCGTCTTCGACGTTGATCAAGTTATCCACACGGTCGGCTTATCTATGCTGACTATTAGCAACACGAACCCATGCAGTAACTTCCCAAGGTACTACCTCAAGAGTGTACAGGCGCGACTTCCGGTTGTCACATGCGCAGTCTACAGAAACCTAACTCACAAGATAACTTAGGTTCAGCCAGATCCGAATATTCCTCCGGGTTCTTATAAAGACAATCCGGACCCGTAGCATTAACTATCTCGGAGGTCCAGTCTTACAGCAAGTGGACTGATTGTGTCTACAACTTCCACGAACAGGTGCTGACCTTCCAATCAATTTACTCCATGAACGGTTGATCATTCGTTACTAGTTTGTCAGCTCTACAACCATTAAACGTGTAACATATCTCTCGGCTATTCCAGCTCTATACTACTGCGAGACTACGTAGCTGGTATTCAGTAGTGTAGTGCTGATAAGACACACGCCTCCACTGATACGCCTGCTAGCAGAAATCGACATCAACCCCAAAATTCTTCGACCACTTTTCATTCCGAATACTTCTGAATCGGACACATGTGTTAGTGGATACAGTGACTTCTTCGCTTTCCCTGTCGCGAGCTTACGAGAAAGAGGTTGGTCACCAAAAACTTTTTTTATTTAGAAACCTATTTTGAATAAAATCCGACCCGCACGCATGGCAACTAGATTTTATTGCGTTCGGAGATATTTTTATGGTCTTTCACCTGCATTTGACAGCCTGAAACCAATTAAATGATATCTTTAACATTTTTTCAGACTATTTGATTGGACTACGAACCTAGACTAGGTCCTACTAACTCAGCTACCATAAACATTATATACTTATATGGCAAAAAGTATTAATTTTATGTGACAGTATTAAAACTGTTCTAAAGTGACTAGCTAAAATTGCCCGTTCTTAAAACGGGATTCTTTCTTATGTTTGTATTTTTTTTTTAAATTGTTTTTTAATATTTTTAAGTTTTTTTTTTAATTTATTTTATTTTATTTTTTCTTTTAATTATTTTTTTATTCATTTTTTTTAATAATTTTTTATTTTTTAATAATATTTTTCAAAAAAAAAAGCATAATGGGACTCGAGATCGTTACAGACACTCTTGACTTTTCTTAGGTTTCTTTAATATCAATTCATTAAAAAAAAAAAAATAAAATTCTGGGATTCGCCTTCATTACAAACAGAGTCTGGGCTTTTCTATATATTTATTTTAACCCAGTTTTAGGCATGACCTTTTTTTTTGCATACCATGAATATGAAACCAATAAGAGAATTTATCTGAACCGTTTCAACACAGTTCCATAAATGCCATCTTGAAACGCAGCCTAAAAAGTTGTAAACACGATAAGACACAGGCAAATTACTTTCCTCTTTCGATGAAAATCAAAAAATTTATTTCGAGTTTGAAACAATAATTTCATTTCGGAATTGCATCCCAAGTAATCGTGAGGGCGCAATTAATCACACTCACACACAGATTTTTATGTTAGTTATTTTCATAAACCTAAAAGAGGCAAATATTTCCCATAGTTAGGAATAATAAGCCCCCATCAATGTAAGTCAACTCATCTATAAAGTCCTTGGGCTGGACAATACCGTTATTATATTAGAGCTAATGATACAATGCGGCGGCATGTCATAATAGCCATGAATTGCTGCAATAATTCCACCGCACTTGTATAAAAAAAAATGTCATCAAAAGCAGGAAATGATAGACTTGATAAGGGTATCACTGTGATTCTATAGTGTCTCGGAAACTGTTGTATGTATGCACGGACATGTATAACTGTAAAATACACAGTTCGACCTCGAATTATGATTTTGTGAACATCTAAATATGTACACGAATATTACGTAACCATATCTAGCTCACACTTTATCCACCGAAGTCCATCAATTATTATGAGTGAAAGCAAGCAAATGGTGGGGGTTGAGTTTAAAGGCATAATCATCCGCGCCGATGATGATTATGATGATGATGATGATGATGATCACAATAACATCCTGAATCAAGGATAAGTCCATAATATTATAATTGATTATCATGTATATCAGGGAAGTGCTACAAACATAATGGTATGTAGTATGTATAGGGATGCAAGGGGACATCAGACACTCACATCTTATAGCCTATACAGGAGACGGACATACCACGAATTATGTTAATTTGAATATAGTTTGAGGGAAAATTTATGCTCATGGATGTGCCACATATGATCATCGGCCCATTAATTATAGCTTGGGTATTATAAGGGATGTGTCAAATGTTTGTGCCTTTGTATAAACATATACATACATATAAACAAACAAACAAACAAACAATCCTTAATGAAGGTTAAACTTTAAGAGCATATATTACCTTCTCAGTTTTAACTCAGAAAGTAAAGTAAAAGAGCACTTTAATGCTGTACGGATGGATGAACTCAGCACAGCATCCCAAAAAGATCTTATTTACGGGACGCTGAGCGAGAACAAGAAGAAAACTTTCTATAAGAAGGAGCCCAAATTTGTCTAGAAGGTTTCCAAAGAAATTCTTTCTTCTGTCTTGTTGTCACCTATTCAGGAATTCAGGATAGCCGTAGCAATAGCAATAGTATTAGTAATAGTTGGAGCCACAGTTCTTTTCGTTGTATTACTTGAATTTATCACATCCCTGGACGTTCACTGATTTGCATCCTCCAACAAAATTGGATTTCACGTTGAGCACTGAGTCTGAATATATAAAAGACATCTGTGTGACAGCTAGGACAATTTACATACTGCTTTTCCATTCGAGACCCTTTTTTTTTTTAATAAAATTTTTCACTCTTTTTTAATTAAATCTTTTCTCCTTTTGATATTCTGATGAATTTCCAGGATCCAATCTCTTCTTTACCCTTTCCTATCTTCATTTGCCCCAAAAAATAGAGCTATAGAGAGAAAAGAAAACAGGACCCTGTCCAATTTGCGTTCTTTTAATCACTATTGTTCTTGGTCGTTGATTTCGCTTAGATTGATATCTGACAGTATTATGTGCCGAAATAAAAATAAAAGCACCCCCCCCCCACACACAACTAGCCCGTTTACAATTCCCTGCTCTTGTGATATAGTCTGTAACCGCCCCCCTCAATAAAGATGGAGATGTGCGGTCATGTAATTCAACTTCCGGATGACCAATGATAATGGTGCAACATTACCGGAATTGTGCTCATTTTTTTTTTTTTTTGTCATTTCACCCCCTCATCCTCTATTTTCTGACAACGGCTGTATATAGTATACGATGACTCCTTCCTTCCTTTCGACCAGAGACGTAATTTATGAAATCGCTTCAGTTTAGGGCGTTCTAGTTCCTTTTTTTTTTTTTGCTCTTACATGGACAATACTCTCTTCTAGTAATCCCTGCGGATGTCACATACGTTTTAGTACTGGTATAAAATATCTAGAGGGGTTTCTCTATCCTTATTATATGTAATAGATATATATATGTATAACGATAGATATATATCATTTCCAGAGGGTATATAAATGGACAGTTCAAATGACCAGAGACAGCTATACCCACCCAGAAAGGAAAGAGTTTTATTGCGAATTTTATTTTATTGGACGCTATAAATTTCAACAACTGACTTATTCCCTTTCCTAGAAATAGGAAGATGGGTTCATCGGAAGATTCAATGATTTTCGTGCTATATTAGTCAAACTGATGAGAAATTGGGTTGAATGTGGAATGAGAAAGGGAGAGTAAAAGGCAAGGCGAAAGAAAATGGGGATTGTGGATCTCATGTATAGAAAAAGGCGCATATCTACTATACCTTTATAACCCCCCCCCCCCCCCCAACTCATTCCTTACAGACTACTGCTGGGAGAATCCCTTAATCAGTCTCTGCATTCATTTTGAAAAGAGTCCAACTCGAAATCGTAATTTACCTGACTGGTGCACACCTCTTGAGAAGGTTTCAACGAAATCTATGTGGCAAGAACAGGCAGAAGTTGGATTTTTTATTTTTTTTTTTTTTATTTTTGAAAAAAAAAATTGTTAGAGGGCTCTCTTCATACCAGTAAACTGGATGGAATCCATTGGGCACATTCATCTGCTAATGGGCCATGCGAGAGAATTCATTCCATTTCTGGAAAAAAAAATAAATAAACGTAAAAAAAAAGACCAACATCAGTTGTAGTATAGCAGCAACACAAGTATCCACACTATCTACCTATCTACCTACCTATATCTATCTATCTATATCTACCGGAGAAATAGTTAAAAAAAAAAAAATACGAGTAGAAGAGCAAAATAGCATGAAATGCAGCAATTTTTAGCCCTCTCCAGCCATCCCTTTATCCATAGCGAACATTTTACGGTAGCTAATCTAAAGGATGCACTTTAAGGATATAAAAACGGCGAAGAAAAAAATTCTTCCATTCCAACTCATCTCTCAGAATTACGTGGAGATTTTTTTTTTTTTTAATTTTTTATTTTTTCTTTTATTTTTATTCTGACTTCAGCCCTGCAATGCTTCTGGCATACAACTTTTGCTGAGAATTATGTTATTGGCTGCTGTTATAGCTAGGCTATATAGCTGAAAGCATAAAAAAAATCCCTGGCGTATAGCTCTAGAGACTGTTGAGCGGTTATAATTTCGCCAGCCGAGGGCGTAGACACTGAACCAAAAAAAAATATATATATATAAAAAATAAAGAATTATATCCTAGGATGTGCAAGGATACTTGAAAAAAAAATTTAATTTTTTAATTGGACTATCGTGTCCTTATCCAATTTTCCATTCGACCTGGAATAAAACTTGATTTTTGTATTTCTAACTTTCTTTTAAGAGTAGGGTTAGAAGGTACCTATGAAGGTATCACATCATAAGACTTCTTGAACTTGAAGATGTTGACGGAACTGAATGTTTTTAAAATTTTTATTAGATTTTTATGTATGTGTAATTCACTGTATCACTGATCAATGTTATTATTTTCTTTTTTTTTTTTTAATTATTATTGATAAGAATCATTTCTCTTTTATCATGTCCAAAACAATTTCCTCCCCCTAATCACATAGGTCGGTCCATTTTTGTTAACATCAAAAGATAACAACTTCATTTTCATTGGGTGGAGAGGGGTAGTTAGTATACATACAACAAAACATCAGCAAGTCCAACAGGACCACTAGATTAACTGGGGTAGATAAACGAGGTAATTTTTTCCAGCCATGTTTGATGTTGTAAGGATTCTGGTATCCTCGTTGGTTTTTTTTTATTTTGTTAATTTTTTTGTGGAGCATTGTCGTTAACCTTGTTCAAAGTTACTTTATTCAAATAAAATCAATGATACTGCGCCTTTAAGGGGAGCAGAGATTTGCATGTCAAGATTAGTTGAAACTGTTTTAAATAGGCTGCAATAGGATTGCGTAGAGTAGCAATTTATAATAATTACTGTGTAGAAATGAAATTCGACATTGTAATCAGGATTGAATTTGAAATTATTTTACAAATTTTACAAATTTTTTTTGCAACTATTAAATTTAAACAATTTCTTTTTTTTTTTGTTTTAAAAATGTATAAAATTCCGATGGCATAAAAATTTACTCTTAGAAAAAAAACCTTCAATTGACTTTACTCGAGGCCACAAAAATAAAAATTATTAGTATATGACTGTGAATTATTGCAAAACTGATAAACAAAAAAAGTAACGTCTACAAAAATTAAATGAAATAAATTTCATTTTTCAAAACAAGCTGAATCCAAAAATGAAAGCAGTAGACTTCTTTTGGTATAATAAGGAAGAAGAAAAATAATTTTGTCCAATATTTAGCAATTTAGGCGATCAAAGAAGTCCTTAATTAAACAAATATATTGGAATACATATGGATATTACACTCAATAATAACAGCGGTGGGCCTAAAACAGAACTCTGAGGTACACCAGTATTAGAAAGACAACTGCTCACCTTCACTAATGAAGAAACCTAATATATAAAAAGATGTTGTGGTTGGATGTGTATAACGAAAAATTTGCAGGAAACTTATCCCTCAATTTTATATAAAAAAAATTCGCAAGGTGAGCAGAATTAGTATTCTACATTCTTTTTTTTTTTGTTTTTTTTAGAACTTTCAATTTTAAGAGATTAAGAGGCTTTTGAGTATCAGAACATTACCCTTTCAGTTATGCCATCTGTTAAAGACAGAGATTTTCGATAGGATTCAAATACGGACTTTAAGCGGGCCAATTGTTAAAAATTTTTATATTCTTGAAAGCAGATTTTAGTCTTCCGGGCCATATGATATGGTTCATTATTCTGTTGAAATATGTATTCGTTTCTATTCTAAATCTCTTTCAAAGCAATTAAAAAACCTTTTTCAAAAAATGGTTGTAAAGGGTTTTCCAATAAGAGGTCTTATTTTAATTAGCCCGCTATTTCGGTAGATGTCAATTTTGGAGCTGTCATTTTTTGACATTTGACAAGTAGAAACTACGCCATTAATAAAAATAGAACGATACACGATTCAACAACGCATTGAAATTATTAAAATTCACTATAAAAATGGTGAAAATGTGGCAGAGACGGTTCGTAAAACTCGAACATTTTTGGGTCGTCGTGAAGCACCTTGTCGGACCGCAATACAGAAATTGGTAGAAAAATTCGAGCTGTCGGGTCAAGTTAGTGATGT
The DNA here is from genome assembly GCA_963924295.1 of Dioctria rufipes. Taxonomy (NCBI): domain Eukaryota; kingdom Metazoa; phylum Arthropoda; class Insecta; order Diptera; family Asilidae; genus Dioctria; species Dioctria rufipes. Next base: position 45,485,779 of record OZ002744.1, on the reverse strand, counting down.
GAAGAATAAAACCCGTGCACGTCGCTCAAGAACAGCCGAGAATATTGCTGCTGTAGCCGAAAGTGTTGAAAAAACCCAGGTTTGTCCATTCCTCCTCGTTCTTTGGAAATAGGCATTCCACAAACGTCATTACACCGTATTTTGCATAAAGATTTGGGTGTTAAGGCTTATAAAGTTCAGTTAACACAAGAACTCAAGCCGGCCGATCTTCAACAACGTCGAGTCTTTGCTGATTGGGTCCTTAAAATGCATGAAAATGATCCGGAATTCCATCGAAAACTCATCTTGAGTCATGAGGCCCATTTCCACCTCGATGGCTTCGTCAACAAGCAAAATTATCGCATCAGGGGCTCGGAAAACCCAAGAGTTATTGTTGAAAAGCCTCTCTATCCTCAACGTGTGACTGTTTGGTGCGGTTTATGCTCCCGCGGGGTCATTGGACCCTACATTTTCGAAAATGAGGCTGGAGCAACAATTACGGTGAATGGATTGCGCTATCGACAGATGATTAATGATTTTTTATGGCCGGAATTGGATGGTATTGATCTGGACAATGTTTACTTTCAACAAGACGGCGCTACGTGCCATACAAGCAACGAAACCATTGATCTTTTACGGGAAAAGTTTCCGGACCGTGTTATTTCTCGAAGAGGCGACCACAATTGGCCACCGAGATCTTGTGACTTAACACCTCAAAGATGGAATTCGTGAGGTTATCGAGGGCATAGGGCAGCCACTTTGCGATTTGGTTATGGAAAATTTCATGAAAAGGTTATGGTCCTGTAGGCGTGGTCGTGGTGGTCATTTGGCTGATGTTATTTTCCATTATTAACGGCATACCTTCCTCTCCATAATGAAATAAAGATACGATCATTTATCTCAAAAAATTGCATTTTTCTTTGAATATCAAAATAACACCTCTTATTGGGAAACCCGTTATAATTACAATAATGGTAATTCATTGAATTTTTAATTAGTAGTAATTATAGTTGTAATTATATTTGTAATTATACTTGTAATTGACTTTATACAGAACTTATTAAAAGCAAATCAAATAGTCTGGGTAAAATTTATTTCAGTACATGCTTGTTATAAATAATTTTACTGAAATAAAAGAATATTTACTTTTTTAGAAGATTCATAGGTGTGGCCTTCGAGCTACCATGGAATTTTAAGAAAATAGCAGAAATCGAATTTTGGAAAAAATTTAAAAGCACCCTCTTTCCCCAGATTAAAATGAACTCCTTTGAATTAGGTGGAGTTAACATGCTGAAACAAAAATCAAAAAAATAATATCCCTATAAGTCTTCATTCATTATTCGCGCAATTAATCATCAATCGCATGAAAACCAACACGTAAAACGGGTGAGAGTTTAGGTACTAGTGGAGTGTCGCCATCAGCATGGTACTCTTCCTATCCTATAGTTCAATGGAGTACCCAGTAACCGGGACACTGACACCAGAAATCAACCAGTCGGGAGGGCAAAAGCAGTCCTGTTTTTATGTATGTATGTATGTATTATATAAAGTATTAGTATATAGTCGCCCTTCTATTGTAATCGTGAAACTTCTGTTGATGGACACCGCTGCGCGACGTAACAGAACCACTAAACTGACAGGAATTCATCCCCGAGAAGTGATTGTGACATCCAGCCAGCCACCGAAAATTAATGCACGAATAAATCGGATGTGGACGTGGGGAATTTAATAAACTAAAATCGGTGGCATATTTAAAAGTCCTCGGGAACCACAGGGAGCCACATCAATCAACAAAACAAAAAAAAAAAACAAAAAAAGGACCTGTGTCTGGGTATTGCTGATTGAAAATTTCCCTCTCAGCTGCCAGTTCACCCGATGAGGGATTCATTTGCGAAATTAGAGTTCTCTAATACGGAACATGAGCTGACACGACAGGATAATAATTTCCGGTTGGATGGATAACTTTTCTTCCTTTCTTTATCCTGGCTACTGCATTTTTTCATTCATTTCATCTAGTTTTCATTAAAATTCTCATTTTCCCCGAATATTAATAATTATCACAGGAGACATGATGAAATATTTTCATGTCGAATTCATACGAAATAAAATGAATATGAACCTGTACAACATACTTATGATAGGTATGTATGCCAGGTTCATAACTGTATAGATAATACGGATATTAGGGTGAAGTTAAAAGTGAATTGAATGTCACAATAACTGATATAAATATGTTTTGACTACATACACATTATATGAATTATGTATGTTCGCCGTTTAGAATTTTAGATGAAAATGTATGAGAAGAGATTAGTTGGATTTTAGACGATCACAAAACAATTTTGAGTTCTTAACAAACTCATGCATTTCTGCAATTATGTCAAGCGTAGGTATGTGCCTACACATGATATGTTCATAGAAAGTTGCAATTAAAAAAGGTTGTTCCTGCATAGATCACAATAAAGTTATGAGAATGATCCCATGATCTGACGAGTACCAGTTTCGCATAGGTTTCGGGATTAAAATTGTCGGGGAGTATGTGGGTAGCTCCGATCTTTACAGTATTTAAGGATTATCCGACAAAATTAATGTAAATATCGGGATATGACAAGGATATCTCCTTGTGATAATAAACTATATTGCCGTCAGCCTTTCTGTGACATACAATGGAGACTTTTAAGGGTCCTGGTAAATTCTCCCAAGGGTACAGTAAAATAATTCTTAGAACTGCCATAGTAAAAATTGATTCTCTTCATCCTCGTCATAAGGGAGAAAGGGAAAGATCGCGAGTCCTCTGCATACCAAATCTGGAAAATCGGTTATTATTCCGACTGTTAATCTGATCTCGTAAGGGCTCTACAGTTTGTGTCACTAGTGGTACAAACTAGTTTTCAATAGAATAAATGATCATTGAACACACATATGAGTATCTCTGGTGATAAGACTCCAAATACGTTTAGGTGAGTCTGGAGTTGCGTTCATTGTTGACAAATTTGTTAAGCATTATGCAACTCATAGAACGCAAATGCACTCAAAAAATTCAAATGGGGCTTTCGATACAAAAAGTCAAGGATAGTTTATATTAGAAAAATATTACCGGAAATCAGCTTTTAGAGAATATCTTCTCTCCAAAGCTACCTAGGTTAAAAATAGCTCTGACAAATATTATAAAGTATGAAATTTCCTGCAACTTTTATAGGAAATATTTTTCAATCAAATGAATAGCTCACGAGTTACAGCGGACTTAAGCTCAGCCAAATTTCTACAATTCGCAAAATCGCTACATTTTTTCTCGAGATTTCAGTAAATACCGATTACTTAATATGTATACTACCGCTTTTTACTCATTTTCGCACCACCATAAGGTAGAGTGCGAGCCGGTCTTTTTGTGTGTTGAGTATCCTCGGTAGGCCTAATCCACGATTCGTTTCGATGCCCTAGATAGTCCAGGCTCAGTGATATGAACATATTTTTGGAGTTGTCCTGTTTAAATTTCAATAAATTTGTTTGTGATCCTTTTCTGAATTTGTGAAAAGCGATTGAAAATTTTTAACCAAAGTAAAATTAGGAAAAGATGTGTTACTGACTGATACCTATATCTATTAACGATTGTGGCCATGGATATTAAATATGAAGAGGATAATCATTTGCGATGCTTTATGATGAATGAAATTTTTTGTTTTGTTGTCTGGTACGTAAGCAAACAAAACTGATGGTTTTCCGACATGGGAATAGGCGACAAACCATACCAGCGAGAAGCATGGATTTTCAAGGTTAATGCCGCAAACACTCAATGACTTCCCTTATGATTTGTTTATTGTCATTGCGAATGCAAGCCACACCGGAAACTGCAATCGTTTAAAGTCGAATGGCATGTCGGTCGGAAACATTGGGATGCATGGTATCAAAACGTCTTCTCCTTTGTATTTTCCTTTGAGAAAGAAGTAAACCGGGTGTCATTAGAAAGACGTGTTTGGTTGATAAAGGGTTTTCCAATAAGTGGTGTTATTTTAATTAGCCCGCTATTTCGGTAGATGTCACTTTTGGAGCTGTCATTTTTTGACATTTGATGATTAATGATTTTTTATGGTCGGAATTGGATGGTATTGATCTGGACAACGTTTACTTTCAACAAGACGACGCTACGTGCCATACAAGCAACGAAACCATTGATCTTTTATGGGAAAAGTTTCCGGACCGTGTTATCTCTCGAAGAGGTGATCACAATTGGCCACCGAGATCTTGTGACTTAACACCTTGCGACTTCTTCCTTTGGGGCCACGTGAAAGAGAAGGTCTACGCCAATAGCCCAGCGTCGATTCAAGACCTCAAAGATGGAATTCGTGAGGCTATCGAGGACATAGGGCAGCCACTTTGCGATTTCTTTATGGAAAATTTCATGAAAAGGATATGGTCCTGTAGGCATGGTCGTGGTGGTCATTTGGCTGATGTTATTTTCCATTATTAACGGCATACCTTCATCTTTATAATGAAATAAAGATCCGATCATTTATCTCAAAAAATGGTATTTTTCTTTCAATATCAAAATAACACCTCTTATTGGAAAACCCTTTATTTTGCAATATTATGATACCGATCCGATGTTCAATTGGAGATTATGAGGCAGCAATCCGGACAATTTCAGCATGTTTAAAAATCCGGTTGGATAGTTGACGATATCGTCTTGGCTAATAACGGGATCCATCGATTTGTACGTCATAAATTCGCCAGCAAATTCACTTTGAATCTTGAAATTTAATTCGTCGCCATCAATGCTTTTTTGCAGCCGTACTATATTGATTCAACCAAATATAATTTTTGTAATTCTGGCAATGTTTGGGAACACCTTTCAGATGCGTTCGGTCTTTGGTTTAGTGAACTAACGAGAATCGACGCGGAATGTAAGGTAACCAATCGAAATGTCAACGGGGATTTTGCCATTGCCAATGTTCAGTAATTGTTTTGGAAATACTTCTCCATATTGGTTGTTCTGCAACTCGACACGCATGTCCTTTAATAAATCTGTTGGCTTGTCTGCAGCCTGTCATTGAAGTCGATCTCTGGTTCATTCAGTTTTGCATCCAGTTTCAGAAGATAAGCATCACGGTGTTGTAATAAAAATGGTAGGTGATCAGAGATAACCATACTGATGAGACCTTTCTAATCGCTGGGTCGAAAAGTTCGACTTTTCTGTATTCTCAATGCATTTTAGAAATTCATTGAAAAATTATTTTCAATGAATTTCAGTCTGCTGTACACGAGAAATAATCCACCTGTAATAAATACCGCAAAATGGCTCTAGTCCTATGCGTGGCATAGATGGTAGTTTTTTCCCAGTACGTCTGCGTTATCATTTCCATCAATTACCGAGTGTCCTCGCACCCATTTAAGTGCCAAGGTTTGTTAATGCTTGAATGAATTCCCATATTAACTTCGTTTTAACCTCAGGTGATGAGATGGCTTTCAATACCCCCATATATTTTCCTGTTAGTGTAGGATTGGCTGAGGTTTTCGTATGTACATCTACTGATGGCATAAACTTCTGCCTGAGATATCGAGGAGTTTTTTCCTAGGATTTGATAGATATAAGCTCTTGGCTTTGCACAGTATATTCCTGATTCAACTCCTTTCTCGGTTTTAGAACCATCGGTGCACCAGATTAGGGCTTCATTTTCTGGAGTTCTATCTATTTGGTATCTTTATTTTAAGAGGCAGACAGAGGTTGTGCTGAACAACCATTATATCTGATATTATATCAATTTGCTTCTATTCGTTTGGTTATAGTGCGTAGACTTTTGGAATCCCATTCATTATACCTATCTTGCTAGGTCCAGCCTATTTTTCAATAACTTTGTTGAGTGCCGGTAGGTTCAATCGTGTTCCTAAAGCGTTGATAAATGTTGCGTATGGCACCAGTTACACTTAGACAGGCCATTCCTTGGACCTTGTTTATCTTCCTGATGGTTGTCTGACGGTATTCGATTATGAGGCCGAGTAATTTTACGCTAACCTGAGATATGAAATAAGGACCTAATAATTCATAAGAGAAAAGGTAGGAAATTTGTATTTTCTTTTTTTTTTTTCATTTCAATCATTAATATGCTTAGGCCGCTTTAGCTTAGCTTTACAAATCAGGAATTAGCTGTTTTTGGAACTTCAAACATAACTTTTTTCCTAGTTTCAGCAAAGACGATTAATTAAGATTTTTGATTAATTCGCAACAGATATTTAGGTATACAAATTTATATAACTAGTAACACTAATTGCAATTAATTTTTCCACAAGAAAAAAAAACATTATATTAGTTCAAGAATTTTCACACCTTACCAAATGCATTTTGTTGTCTCTAAAATTTTCTCCGTGCACAGCATCAAATCTACTTAATCAAAATCTCTCTCACATCACAAAATAAAAAACCACAGATACAAAATAAATAAAAAATAAACTTTAGGATGATACAAGCACGTGCTGTGTTGTAGATTGTCCATTCGATTGTCCATAAAAAAAAAATCACAAGAATAGCAAATGGGGAAAAAAACGTACCGAAAAAATTATTTCCAGCTCATAAAAATGCCGGCGTGCAAAAATCAATTCGTCCCTCCCTGATTGCCATTGCAATTCAAGGAATAAGGGGCGACTGCAATTTTTACGAGTGCGGTGATTCGATTCATTCGACGTCCATGTCCATCGTCGTAGTCGTCGTCGTCGTCGCCGTCATCGTCGTCGTGGTCGTCATCGTTGTCAGTAAAATGTCGCCTCGAGGGTGTATTCAGTTGCAGTGTTCTTTTTAGGCGACATACTTCATCTCTTTTTTTTTTTTTTTGTAATACTCTCTACAAAACAAACCACTTTGGGATTTCGATACTTGGCTATTTGGTGCAATCAATAAAATTCCATGATTTTTATTGAATTCATCTTGACCTGCATCCAATGCACATATCCAGAAGAGAAAGAGCGTCATCTAGGTACCATTTAATCGCAGGGAAAAATAAATTTATGTTTTGACTATAGGTCAAAGGTGTGCTATGAAATGCGGGTTTGTGAGATAATTTTTTCATTTCAATGTTTTTTTATTATATATAGTTTTTTCATTTTGTATATAAATTGAAGTGGAAGGAGGTACTTTGGTATAGTAAAAATTTTGTTTTATTAATGCAAAAATATTTGCTCAATTACCTGTTAAAAATAAATTTTCTGGCTGAAAATAAAAAACCGTGGTATGTTTATTAGTGCGAGTTCTGTTAGATATAAGCCCTCTTATATCAGAATCAGATATGAAGGCCCTACAATTTTTATTAAAGACTTAAAGTCTTCAAAGATTTTGAATTTTGCTTAAAACGGAATCAAACGAATCCTGGTATAGCCATTCCACATGAAACCGATCACCTTTGAATCCGACCATCTCCGATTTCGATGAAATTTTCACCAGTTTGCATGGGCGCCGGCAGGATTATTTTCAGGGTGTGTATCTAGTTATACATTATATTCTTAAACTTGATTTGACGAGCTTACTATAAAAAGTACAATAATTTATGTATAACTAGAAGGAGCCCGTCAGCGTTGTCCGGCGGTAATATTTATGTCGTAGATACATATTTGACTAACTCAGCATTTCACGAAAAGTCAAGACACTTCATGGAAAGTAGGCAAATAATGTAACGGTTTTGACTTAGCCCCTTTTTACATTATGTGTCTGAAATTTTTGGTCATTTCATCAAATGCCAAAAGCGTTTACGCCGCTACTGTAATACCACCCTATATAACCAAATATTAGTAGTGGGAGATGCGTGGTGGAGGGGGAGGTCGCACCCAGGGCTGCGACACACACACTAACACACCACACATACACACACCCTCATACACACACATAAACACGCATTCACACACATACAAGCCCCCCCTGAGTTACGTCAAATGTCTACGACATACAGATACCTAGAAGGGTGGGAGTGGGTTGGGGTGATCATAGACACATCATATCAAAGCTATTTCGCTGTGTGTGTGTGTGTGTGTGAATATGCGTGTATGTGTGTGCGTGCATACATTCGTATATGTGGGAGAGTGTTGCCCTCTACGTCGACGCGTTCTCAAGCAGTGCCCAAATATTCAATAAGACACGAAATTTTTGTATGGCAACCCTACGAAGGTTTTGCTCAATTTGTCCCACTTTCGAACTTAAACGTTTCAGCTCTCTACGTCTACGCGGTAGGCAGTGTCCAAATATATAGTGAAAAACTGAAGGTTTGTATAGCAACACCAAGAAAGGGTTGCCCGGATTTTGAGCCCGTATTTGCAATTTTTATGAAAACGAAATGTACAAAATATTAGCTCTTCATCTCGACGCCTTTTCAGGCATCTCCCAAGTATATAGTGAGAGCCCAATGTTTTGTATGGCAACACCAAGAAAGGGTAACTGGATTTAGTCCATTTTTAAAATTTTATTTACCATTGCTATGGAAACACCACGTATCAAATTTTTTGTAAGGCAACCATACGAAGAAGTTGCCCAATAGGTCCCATAGCGTTGATCCGTTTCCAGACAGTGCCCAAATATATAGTTAAAAAAGAAATTTTTGAATGGCAACCCGACGAAATAGTTGTCCGATTTGTCCCATTTTTGAACCAAAATTTATATATATATATATATATATTTTTTTTTTGTTTTCAAAAACGGCGTGCATACAATTTGAGATACCTACGTCGACGCGTTCACAGACAGTTTCCAAATATATAGTGAGAAACCAAAATTTTCTATGGCAACACCAAGAAGGGATTTAGTCTGTTTTTCAAATTTAATTTTCTATCGCTATGAAAACACTGCGTACTAAATTTCAGCTCCCTGCGTGCACTCGTTGTTATACAGTGTCCAAATAGATACTAAAAAACGAAATATTTGTATGGCAACCCTACGAACGAGGTGCCCGACTTAGTCCATTTTTGCACATGTATTTTCAATTTTCATGAAAACGCCGTGTACAAAATTTCAGTTTTCCACATCTATGCGTTGTCAGGTAGTTTTTTACGTCTCGACAACAGCGCCATCTATCGTGTTCAAAAATATCCTATCTCTCAAGCTGAACTAAGCAAACATATTCACAAATTTCAATGAAATCGGTTGGGCGGCTTCGAATATTAGCGTATACAAGCACAGTGACACTGAACTTTTATATACATATTAAGATAACGTCAAAACAAACACAATGACGAGTATACACAGAAGTCGGTCCGGATTTTATGTGAGCACCTAGCTATTAAACCTTAATGTCGCGGCAGTCTTAATGCACAGATTAATAGACGAGCGGCAATCAGCGCCCTCAAGAGGCAGAGTATATTATATTCTGTCTCGATGAGTACCAGTTTATGTCAATGCATGCTTGACATTGGACTTAGTGGTCAAATCTCTGCCTATATCTGGGTCATGGCACTCGGTTGATTTTGCCCAACTCTACGCCGAAAGCCAATCCTCTAAGCATACATTAATAAGCGACCATGCTTCAAATCCTCGGACGCATCATGCAATTATACAAAAGGACATACTCTTCTGTTCAAAGAAGACTGTCCGCCTAAGTCATGCAGACACAGACAATCTCTCTAGGTCGGCATATGGGCTACCACATCCACCACAATACTCCCACAAGGGGCCTTCTTCATGTTGAGGTGAATAACACTACTATAACAGCACTATCCGGAGCTTCTCAACCCCGTGACATCAAGTTAGCAATGTCGGGTACCCAATTGGTATGGCTTCGTAGCCCATGACCATGAGGTAATGAGTACTTCCAGTGGTACCTTTATATGTATATATCCTTGTAGTAATGCGACTGGTTACTACTCTAAAAAGATTGTATATATCCTATACAGGCAAACATGCATACTAAACATATAAGCACTACTAACATACATACTTGATTTCCATCATTCATCAACTTATTCATTATCTGCAACACCCTTCACCCCTGCCAAAGAGACTATGTTTGAGATTTTATTATTCTGACCTTCATGAGTACTTAAATTCTTTGTATAATGGACAGTAACGCACGTCGCCATTACACTCTACTACGGTACCCACAAAGTCAAAAATCTCATATTTTATTTAGTCGAGTTTATTTCTCATCTTATGAACACATAACTTCTTTGCATGATGACCTCCTTGCCATTCATGCCCTACTACAGTGTCTACTTTGGGAGATACAATGCGATCTTAAATCTAAACCATTCCAATAAAGTAAAAACTTTCTTCCATCAAGTATGCATGCTTTCCTATTATACAGCTTTCACGTTGGGCTAGAAGCACAGTTAAATTAAGACAAAAAATGAGAGAATTCTTAATTCGGTATATCCCATCAAATTAAACTTAGAACTACATCAAAACAACTTGTTGTCATCTGAAAGTGTGTGTAAAATCGCTTTTCATCCCATCGGAAATCTTCATAAAGAGTATAAAATTCCGCGTGTGTATCAAATTATCCTTCTAAAAATTTTGAAGTATTCTTCAGAATATCAACCTTCATTCCATTCTTAGACTCTCTGATTTTAACTCTGAGAGATATATTCTGTTTTACGCATAAAAAACACTCGCAACAACATGTAGTATTGAACATTCATTTAGTATGTTACGGCGTGTCGATCAAGGAGGAGAGATCGAGGATATGCGGTCTGTCCATACTCAATGTTTTGGTCAACAACCAAAACCTCCAGCTTTTATTCAAACAGTGACTTTCCGTAATTTTGTTTATATTACTGAATAAAAAATTAATGAAAAAAATACTCAATAATTTTTTGTTTTATTCTTTCTTCCAATGCAGTAGGTGCAAGTGGGGGTGCAAGAGGACCCCCAATGCCAATTCCACTTTTTATGGAATATAAAAACATTGAATAAATAACTAATAAGAACGCGGGCTATCGTGCAAATACAGTGTACGTGTTTAAGCAATTCAATGATAGTATGACCTATGGTCGAGGGGGAGGGGGGAGAGAAATGACAAGAGGGCCTAGTGGCTACTTTACGTCAGTTCAACATTTGTGACATTTCATAATTTTGAAAAGAAGTTCTCGGATTTGAATTCGCGATATTGTAATAAATAAATAATAATAATTTAACAGGATTTTTATTTAATAGTAATATTAAATAAGTGTAAAGTATTCTTTTGTGAACGATATTTTATGTAATAGAGACTCGGGAGTCTTAAATAGCCGTAATGAAGTGCGCTGTGCTGTGCTGCAGGAACGAACGAAGTTATTGTCGTCGGAAAGCATTCTTCACGTAACTTTAATAGCTTTACTAATTAATTATAGTGTTTCTAGCAAAACAAATGTGAAATATTTATAAAAATAAACAGCCATGGCAAAAAATTTAACATTTTACCAATGCCGGTTTGTTTGTTGACAATTGAATTGTCATTGGTGGCTAAATTATGCCAGTCATACAAAGGCAACGCCAAGAAAAATTATCTGAAAATAAGGGGGCGCTAAAAATTTGTTTATTTTACATAGCAATTTGGATTATAAAAAATGTCCCCCTTCAAAATGTCATTACTGTCATGACGAAACGAATACAAATACAGCACACTAATACATTTCGCGAGTGGCTTAGGTTTTCATCCGATAAGCCGTTTCCTTATTAGTTATTTATTCAATGTATAAAAATAGCTCACTCGTATTTTTTTTCCCCACTACTGTCCACCCCCACTAGGTCGTTTAGAAATTTCGTGATTTTGCGGCGTAACTAATTAAAAAAAAAACATGTCTCAAGAACGGAGCAACCGCTTTTCTGATTCAAACGCTAAATTCAATTCAATTCAATTTATTCAACAGATAATCCACAACAAGATACATACATATAATCTTTTCAGTATGTACCTGCATCTAAAAAATTTTATCAGGAAATGCTATAAGGAGATAAGAAGAAAGAAACCATAAAATAAAAAAAATAAATAAAATTAAATTAAATGATAATGATAATATTGAAAGTTAATGTAAAATTAAAAACTAAGTAATGGATGGGTTCATAATGTAAATAAAGTAAAATATTAAGACTAACCTATATTAGTTACAACTATACCCACTGATAATAAAAATAAACCTAAATACACTACAGGTTTCTCAAGGTCATCGGACGTATGCCTAATTCTCATTCAATACATATTGAAAAAGAAGCCTCTTAAACATAACGGATAACCTCGTGCGTTAATGTTCATACGAATAGAATACCACTTGCAAGGTATATGAACAAAGTAGGAACGTTGGTTCAATACTGTATGATAGCGGAGAATCAAAATATTCACGTGTCTGGTGGAACGCAAGAATCAAATCTTATACAATTACAAGAGATGCAGGCTGATTGGTGTAAATAAGCCTATGAAGGAAACAAGTGCTTTATTCAAAGATATGTTTTAAGGGACACATTTCAATATTGGCTTATGTGATCAAATGTCGAAGATTCGTATATTCAATCTTATGCAATTATTAAATGCAATCTTTAATTTTCGCGATCAGTTAGAATCTAGGGCAATAAAGACAAAGCTTCTATCAGTAAAAATGGTTATAAAAGTGCTCTGACGATTTTAATTCTCACCGTTACAGAAAGTAAATGTGCTGAGAGCCAAAGGCGACGAAGTCCACCACATACACTTTTCCCAACATGCTTTTTACATTCGATACAAGGGCATTTGATGTTGACCTTTTATCTATCTGCTCAAGAGCACTATTGGCTATGAAAATACGATCTCCAGATAAGCCAATAGCGCAGGAAAACCTGAATAACAGCGGCCCTAGAATAGAACCTCGGGGATTCCACATGTCAAATATATTGCATTAGAAATCAGTTAAAGCTGTTAATAACTGAAAGCACGGATGAGGTGAAGTTAAAATTCAAAACAGCAGTACTAGAATTCCTTTCTTATCCTTACAAGCGTTTCACGAATATTGGTGATAGCCTTCAGTAAAACTGTTTCGCAGCGACATATGTTTACGACGAAAATCAGATCGACAAGCAGACACATGAACATCTGATTGGATAGGAGCTTCTCCAAGGCTTTTCGCTAAAAGAAATAATATACTGATAGGTCGCAAGTCAGATATGTTACTTGGGGAGTTATTTTTAGCAATGTCTAAAAGAACTGCCCTTTTCCACTTTGCTGGAAACTATGAAGCAGTTAAAGTAGTATTAAAGATATGCTTAACAACAGGTAATATAGCAGGCAAAAGTAATTTCACGAAAAGCTGAGAAAAGCGGCTCGCTAGCATTCGAACTGATCGAATTAATGACATACAAACCAGAAGAAGCTGAAATCATCACCTGATGGTAATTGAGGAATTGCATGCACAAATTCAGAAACAGTTGGGAATACCACTGCTGTAGACGAACTAAAATGCTCATTTAGATCATTCAGATTCAAATCACAAGTTGGGGAAAGTTTACTAAAATGAATGCCCAAGCATTTTATATTTGAGCAGAACTTTGTTTAAACTATCTTCATATTTTCCTTTAAAAAAATATGACCGAACGAAACTTTTGTTTTTGTTAATAATACTATTTTTTTTAACAAATTTTGAAATTGGAGATCTATTAAACTTATTTTTTTTTTTTTTTTGTATTTTTATTATAGAGAATAAACCTTACATATCCCTGTGGTGCTCGGCCTCTTTTTGGAGCTATAAATTTTTAAGGTCACCATACACATAGTAACATAGTAGTGCTCCCTCCCATATTGCATTACTTTGGGCATACGATCATTTTACAAATATAAGTCTTTAAAATCAGGCCGAGCCCCACTAACATTTTTGGCACAGGAATGATCTAAAATCAAAATACAAAAATAACAAACAGTTTAATAAATCTCCAATTTCAATAGTAAATAATATAATTATTTTGAAAAAAGTACTACTATTAACACAAAAAGTTTCATTCGGTGTTGCGGTATTTTTTTACGAAAAACAAAGTATTTAGTTTCATTTATCTCTTGAATCTGAAAAATCGATTACTCTGTTGTCGAGATACGATTTTTTTGAAACTTACGTTACATCGTAAAGTCACGAAATCTGTAACCCGGGATGGGGAGTGAACTAATTTTGTATTCTATACAAACTGCTGCATAATACCATAATTTTTAATTAAATGGAGTCCCCTCATTCTGCAGTGTATCACACAAGTGAGGTGCATCGAGGACCGTTTTGCAATATATTTCAATTTAATCCCAAATGGAGAAAATTTTACACCATATTAGTGAAATTGCAGTAAAAGTGTCATCTACTTTCACAAAATTTGTACAATGAACCAAATTTATTTAAAAGTGGAAATATTTTCCCATGAAGTCAAAAATGATCAACTGATCATGCATGAAATTTCTTTGCAGCTTTCTTGCTCTTTTTAAACCTTTTTAAAAAAAAAGGAAAACATTTCTTTTGGCTAAATGCTTTGCAACTACAGCAAATTATCCTTTTATTAATTTATTGAACTCTGCCATGATCTTCACACACAGTGAACAACTATCAATGACATTTCAAGTGGACTAATTTTCGTTCAGTCTGTCACACCTTCATTTCTTTGAAATGAATGGATTTCAAATTGAGTTATTATGTAGACAATCTGTATAAGACAGTATGTAAGTGAGCGATTGTTGACTGAACAAATTACAACCGTGTTACTAGTCATTTATGTAAACACTTCCAATCAACAAAAGCTCACTTACATACTGTCCTCGTAGCTAGTTAATTGTCTTTTGTTCTAAGTCTTTATTTTAATTTATTAATAATGTATTTTTTTTTTTTTAATTATAATCTGGTTTCCATTTTGTGTATTTGTTATTAAGTGTTATTTAAAAAAAAAACATTTATACGCAGATAAAAAAAAGGTATTTAAAATATTTTTAATTAGAATTTTTTTGATAAAAACTTAAACTTATATGGAGCTCCTGAAGAAGGGCCGTACTTGGACACGAAACGTCGAGGAATGAAATAAAAATGATATATTTTACAAAAAAAAACGACCAGTTTTTCCCTCAAGATAATATCTAAAAATCCGTCACTATGATAAGATAACAGTTAAACTTTGTTTAAATATTTTAATATGTATTATCTAAGTCTGCTTATTTGAACATCCATAGCTGGCCTTTACCTACATCTTTAACATTTAAATGTCCTTCCACTAATCGAAACCTGCGAACCCATATACAACATTTCAGCCCACTATTAATTTCTCAACAGTAATTATTTAAAATATACATTAAAAATCAAAATTTTTCTATAGCAATACTATAATGAGAGACCTGTCAGATTTTGCCTTTATTCGAAGCATTTTTCATAATATTAGCATGTATAAAATTTTATCTGTCCACCTAAACCTATTCTCAAGTCGTATTCAAATATATGCAAATATTGAATATAAAAAATTGCCTATGGCAACACTATTATGGAGTTGCCCGATTTTACTAATCTACCTTACTTTTTCATAAAATTACTCATTATTATCATCATTTTTTTTACCATCACTATTTCTATGACTTTAAAACGGATGAACAAACTTGGTATATACCCTGCAGTGTTGCCAGTTTTCTATGATTGTAGATACTTTGATACATAATTTTCGAAACTTTAAGTACTTTCGTGAGCTAAAAGGAATCCAATTATTTTTTTAAACACAGTTTAATTACAACTTTCTTAATAAATAATAAAAGCAAGTGCATCCCTATGTTATAGCAGATGTGCTAAACTACTGTTTTTTGTATTTTCAATCAGTGCGATGGATTTTACTTTATTATAATTTTGAAAAGAATTAATTATAAAAATTACAAATTCGGT